>CM038047.1:28806600-29406600 GCA_021397845.1 Areca catechu | reverse complement strand
GCTAATAGATACACCTATAAACCATTCTTGTAAACTTGATAAAGATGAATGTGGTAAAGTTGTTGATCAAAAATTATATAGGAGTATCACTGGTTCTTTACTATACTTGACTGCTAGTAGACCAGATATCATGTTTAGTATTTGTATGTGTGCTAGATATCAGTCTGCTCCTAAAGATCTCATTTAATGGCTGTTAAGCACATTCTTAGATACTTATCTGGCACTATTGATATTGGTCTATGGTATTCTAGAGATTCTTTTATTAAATTAATTAACTATTCTGATGCTGCTTTGCTGGGTATAAATTAGATAGAAAAAGTACTAGTGGAACTTGCCAAGTTCTTGGAGTCAACTTAATCTCATGATTTAGCAAGAAACAAATTTCGATTGCATTATCTACAACCGAGACTGAATATATTGCAGCTGGAAGTTGTTGTGTACAAATCTTGTGGATTAAGCAATAACTTGAAGATTTTAGAATCAAATCAATTAAGATACCTGTTGCCGCTCTCGCCGCCGCGCCCGTGCCTCGGATCAGCCGATCCTTCCTGACCGCCCGGTGAGGGAGCCCCCCTTCCCGCGGAGAACCTGCAACAAAGGGGTTAGAGGACCCTGGCCGGGGATCCCGGCGAGGGAGCTCCGACGGTCAAGTCAGTAGACGACGAGAAGGAACAGACTCTCCAGCCGGACCCTCTAAAGGGTTCCAGACTTAGAGAGTTAACTGGTGAAGGAAACGCTCTGGGGACCAGAATCTCGGCTGGGCCTCCTTGCCGAGCTCACGCCCAGTGTTCCCCTCTCGGGATTTCTGGTTTCTCTCTCGGAGCAAGGCCTTGTGCCGGTGCTTCCTCCTTGTCCCCAGGCTAATTGGCTTACCTTGTCGTCCCCAGATCCTTCCCTCTTTATCTCCCTTCGTCGTGCGTTTATCTTTTTCCTCCTCGGAAGCTCCCCTCCCCCGTCCTCTTCTCTTTCCCCTTTTTGGTGAAGGAGGCCAGGCGGCTTCCTAACCTCGTCCGCCGGGCCCAGCAGGGAAAAGGCAAAGATAGAAGAGAAAGAGGGGAGGGCGGCGCTGGCAGGGCGGCCGGTCAGGCCTCGGGCTCCGTAAGAGCGCTCTCTTCCCCAAGCGCGGGCGCCATCCGTCTATGGGGCCTGTTCCGTCAGGATCGGGTCTCTCGGCTGCGGGTCCTGCCGGGCCGACGCAAGTGATGTTTCGCGTGCCACCGCCCTCCGTACGGGACGCCGTCTGGGATTCGTACGGCCCGAGGGACGGCCTCGGGGCCCGTCTCTCTCCCCGGGGCCCTCTCCGTGCGAGCGGTCTGACCTCGGTTGAGTTGGACCCATCCCCGGGGGGCCAACTGGCGAGGGGCGAGGGATCAGCCGACCTCGCTTAGGTGGACCCCTCCTGGGCGGACACCTGGCGAGGTGGCAGAAGGTCGCCTGGCTTCGGCCGAGGTGGGCCCGTCTTCGGGCGGCCACCTGGCAAAGGGCGGAGAATCAGCCGACCTCGGCTTAGATGGACCCCTCCTGGGTGGACACCTGGCGAGGCGGCAGGAGGTCGCCTGGCTTCGGCCGAGGTGGGCCCGTCTCCGGGCGGCCACCTGACGAAGGGCGGAGAGTCAGCCGACCTCGGCTTAGGTGGACCCCTCCTGGGTGGACACCTGGCGAGGTGGCAGAAGGTCGCCTGGCTTCGGCCGAGGTGGGCCCGTCTCCGGGCGGCCACCTGATGAAGGGCGGAGAGTAGGTGGACCCCTCCTGGGTGGACACCTGGCGAGGTGGCAGAAGGTCGCCTGGCTTCGGCCGAGGTGGGCCCGTCTCCGGGCGGCCACCTGGTGAAGGGCGGAGAGTCAGCCGACCTCGGCTTCGGTGGACCCCTCCTGGGTGGACACCTGGCGAGGCGGCAAGGAATCGCCCGACCTTGGCCGACCTCACTTAGGCGGACCCCTCCGGGCCCGGGCGCCAATGAGGCGGTAGAGGAACTCCGAGCCGAGCTCGACCTCGGCGAGGGCGGTTTGCCTTAGACAGTCGTCGGGCGGTGTAGTCTTGCCGATCCTGGATTTGAGGATGTGGCGCTGACTTGGCCGGGGAAACATACACGTGGCTCGCTCGTATTCGACGATACCTGAGCCTGGCCACGTCACTGTCACGGCTGTAACAGTTGCCCCCCAGCCCGCCGTTCCGTCGGGGCATCGTAGAATGGAACGTCGGGATTAAATGCGGACATGACATGGAGAGGCGAAGATCTTGCATCATAATTGCCACGATCCTCGCCGTCGTGGCTCGATGCGGCTGAAGACCTATGGGGAGCCGCCACGCGTCGCCCACTTGCCCATAATCAATGCGTCGCTTCGAGGCAAAGGCCGTTACTCTGCTAACGAGGCATCGGTGTCGGGCGTGCGCCCACGTGGCGACCATCCAGTGGCCTGAGGCGGAATGACGGGTACGGCCGCTGTCGGCTGAGTTTGAAAGGGAGGGGACTTTCCAGAACGAGGCCTTTTCCCTTGCTTCGTGGGCGGTTTGCTGCAGGCTAACAACTCCTGTTGCTCGCGCTCGTCTGTGCATTTTCGGTGAGTGCCTCCTTCTCCTCTAGCCCCCCTCCTTCTTTCTCATTTCCTTTCCGATCTTCTTGTCCTTTCCTTTTCTATGGCGCGCCGTCGCCATGTCTCTTCCAACCCGGACGAGGCCGGTCCATCCCGGCCGAGGACTCCATCTTCTTCCTCCTCAGATGAGGAGGTGATTCCGGAGGAGGTCCGCCGGCGTTTGCAACCCGGGGGTGTCACCATTGGCATCCCCAGGGGGATCCGGTCCCCTCCGGTTGCACCTGCCGTGCCCCTCCGTTCCCTTCCTGCTCTGCCTTCTCTTCCTGCTCCGCCTTCTCTTCCTGCTCCGCCTTCTCTTCCTGCCGGTCCCTCTGGTCATGCCTCCACCATGACCGAAGGTGATCTTTCTCTGCTCCGGGATGCCTATGGCATCCCGGGGTCTATTCGTCTGTTTGTCCCGCGGTCCGGGGAGCGCGTCACCATGAGTGGCCCCGGCCGCATAGCTTTCTACGAAGACTTCCTCCTTGGGGGTCTTCGGTTTCCTCTGCATCCTTTCTTTCTTTCCTTCCTCAGCCACTTTTGGCTCGTCCCGGCCCAGCTGGCTCCTAATGCCATCCGGGTCATCTTCTCCTTCATCGTTTTCTGCCACTTCCACGGGTTCGTTGCCCGTTTTTCTCTCTTCAGGGCCTTGTTCACCCTGAAGAAGTGCTCCACCGATGACGGCTGGTGGTACATTTCACCCCGGCCTAGGTGTCTCCGGTTCGACCTCCCTTCCTCGGTCAAGGGATGGAAGAGCCGTTTTTCTTCGCTTTGGTTGACGACGTCGACTGGGCCTGGAGTGAACCGGACCGGACCCCGAACCGAAACTCCCGGGTCGAGCCGGCGGACCAGGAGTCCTATACCCAGCTCCTGGGCGACGAGGTCCCGGCGCTCGAGGTTCTGCTTTCTGAGCAGAATCTTTTTGAGGCCGGTATCAGTCCCATCCGTGAGACTGGTGAGATTTGGCCCCGCATTGACCTCTGCCCCCCCTCTCTTCATAACCGAGCCGGCTGACTTTCTGTCTCTTTTGTCTTGCAGGGATGAAGTTTTCATTGGAGAACCTCTTGGAGGGGGCAGCCCAGCGGGACGTCGTGGAGGTAGACGAGCCCGCAGCGAAGAGGGCTCGCACGGAGACGAGCCGGGAGGTCGTGGCGGCGACCGTGCCCGGCCCGGTTGCCGTCATTTCCCCGCCCAGGCCACCTCAAGGCGGGGTCACTGATACTTCGACCGCGCGACCTGGTGGCGCCGCAGAGAGAGCTCCAGCGTCTGCCGCTCCGCCCATCGCCGGGCCCGTCATTGCTGCCAGCTCGACAGCACCGCCTGTGGCGATCGCCGGCCCGTCGATTGCGGCTTCGGCTGAGGGGGCAGCTGCCGCAGGGGCCGGCCCGAAGGCCCCGGCGCCGGTGATCACCCACCGGGACTCGGTCATCCTCGACAGGGGGCTGGCGGAGAAGATGATGGAGTACGCTTCCACCGCCCGGGACCGCCGAGCTCGGGGTGGCCGGGATTACGCGGACGCGCTGCTCGGCATCCTTCCGCAGCTCTTCACGGTAAGCCCGAGCCTCTTCCTTTTCCTTTTTCCTATCTCGAGACTTACCTGCCTTTGCTCTGACCTGTGTCACTTTTGCTATTGCAGATCGGGAACGACGTCCTCCTACTGAGGAATTTCCTCGTAGGGAACGCCAAGAGGGACTCCGATCGGGAGCTGAAGCTCGGCAAGCTCGCGGCCGACGTCAAGGATTTGATGGAGAAGGGGGCCGAGCTGCGAGCCGAGAAGCAAGCCCTCCAGTCCGACCTGGCGTTCCGAGGAGCGGAACAAGGAGTTGGAGGCCTCCTTGTCGGAGGAGCGGACCTCCAACCAGCGCCGAACTGAGGAGGAGGCGGCGGAGAAGGCCCGCCTGCAGGCCCATTCCCAATGGCTGGAGCGTCAGCTGGAGGAGGCCCGGCGAGATGCGGCCGCAGCGAAGGACCGGAGTGCCTACGTCAACGGGCTCCTGGAGGCGGCCAAGCGGGAAGCGCAAGAGGCCGTCCCCAAATTCCGGGCTTCCGACGAGTATACGTCGGAGGTCCGAGAGGCTGCCGTGGACTCCTTCCTGAAGGGGTTCCGGATGTGCCGGGAGAAGGTGGGGGCCTTCTTCCCCCAGCTGGACCTGAGCGGAGTTGTAGTCGGTGGCAGGAGGCCAGGAGGTGAGAGCAGGGCTTCCGGCATGGCCGAAGCGACACCTGCGGCGCCGTCGACCAGCTATGGCGCGGCCCCGGAACAGCCCCAGGAGCCGGCGCTGTAGAAGTAGAGGACGCAGCACCCGCGCCTCCGGCAGATGGCTCCGACCCCACATCCCAGTGATCCCGGCACTGTCTTCTCTGCTTTACTTCTGCTGTTTTTGTTTCGTGTTGTTTTTGTTTTTTGGGGAGTCCCGGCCTGTCGGGGCTCCCAGCTTGTACCGACTACTTATGTCAATGAAGATCTAAGCTTTATCGAAACCTTGGTCGTTGTTTCGTCTCACTTTTCTCTTCTTTTCTTTCTGAGATGTCGGTCTGGAACACTTGAAATAACTGCAGGCATGGTCCTCCCATTGCTCAAATCGAAGGATGGGGCCTGCTGAGTCGCGTCGCAGCAGGGCAAGCCTTAAGCGGGCCCGACTTTGGGTCGCCTTCATGCTCGCGCAGACAACACGGTTTCTGCACCGTCTTCCAGGCCGAAGCCCGGGACCTCCGGACTGAGCTTGGTGCCGCAGGCTTTCTCAAGCCTTGCGCGGCTCACCGAGCTGTGCTCCGGGCTTGCGTGGGCGAACTGGGTTCGGCGCCACCTTCCAGGCCGAAGCCCAGGATCTTCCAGACTGAGCTCGATGCCGCAGGCTTTCTCAAGCCTTGCGCGGCTTGCTGAGCTGTGCTCCGGGCTTGCATGGGCGAACTGGGTTCGGCGCCACCTTCCAGGCCGAAGCCCAGGATCTTCCGGACTGAGCTCGATGCCACAGGCTTTCTCAAGCCTTGCGCGGCTCGCTGAGCTGTGCTCCGGGCTTGCGTGGGCGAACTGGGTTCGGCGCCACCTTCCAGGCCGAAGCCCAGGATCTTCCGGACTGAGCTCGATGCCGCAGGCTTTCTCAAGCCTTGCGCGGCTTGCTGAGCTGTGCTCCGGGCTTGCATGGGCGAACTGGGTTCGGCGCCACCTTCCAGGCCGAAGCCCAGGATCTTCCGGACTGAGCTCGATGCCGCAGGCTTTCTCAAGCCTTGCGCGGCTCGCTGAGCTGTGCTCCGGGCTTGCGTGGGCGAACTGGGTTCGGCGCCACCTTCCAGGCCGAAGCCCAGGATCTTCCGGCTGAGCTCGATGCCGTAGGCTTTCTCATCGAAGTTAGAAGGGAGTGCTTGAAGTGGGGAAGCTTTGTTACAGAAACTGGGAGCCTTACATCACTGGTAGTACATTCTCAGGTTTGAGGAGTTCCACGTCCGGGGGAACCTGGCACCTCCCAATTCTTCCAAGTAATATGCTCCATGAGGGAGGGCTTCTGCCACCCGATACGGGCCTTCCCAGTTGGGCGATAGCTTGCCGCATTCCCGTGGTTGGGAGGCTTCGGCGCGCCGGAGGACCAAGTCTCCGGGACGAAAAATCTTAGACCGCACTCGGGAGTTGTAATATCTGGCAACACGTTGCCGGTACGCCGCCATTCGGATTCGGGCCCTGTCCCTTGTTTCCTCGAGAAGGTCTAGGTTGAGCATCATCCTGGCCGGGTTTTCTGTCTCGTCGTATTGCTCCACGCGCAGCGTGGGTAGGCTGAGCTCGATCGGGATGACTGCCTCAGCTCCGAAGACGAGGTTGAATGGAGTTTCGTCGGTAGCCATCCTTGGGGTGGTGTGGTATGCCCAAAGGATGCTGGGAAGCTCATCGGCCCACCTGCCCTTGGCCTTGTCCAGCCGCGTGCGGAGGCCCTGAAGAATGGTCCTGTTTGTGACTTCGGCCTCCCCGTTGGTCTGAGGGTGCGCCACCGAGGTAAAGCGATGCCTGATGCCGAGATCGCTGCAGAATTCTTCGAATTCCCGGCAGTCGAACTGGCGTCCATTGTCGGTGACCACAGTGTGGGGGAGGCCGAAGCGGCAGACGATGGACTTCCAGAAGAACTTGGCGACGTTTGCTTCGGTGATCCTTGCCAAGGGTTCGGCCTCGACCCACTTCGTGAAGTAGTCGATAGCCACTATCAAGAACTTTCGCTGGCCGGACGCCGGCGGGAATGGGCCCAGGAGGTCCATCCCCCACTGGGCGAACGGCCAGGGGGCTGAGAGCTGAGAGATTGGATTGGAGGGTTGCCGCTGCACCGTGGCGTGACGCTGGCACCGGTCGCATTTCTTCACGAAGTCGGCGGCGTCTTCCTTCATTGTTTCCCAGAAGTAGCCCTGGCGGAGGGCCTTGTACGCCAATGCCCTGCCCCCCACGTGGTTCCCGCAGATGCCTTCGTGAATCTCCTGGAGCACAAGCTTGGCTTCTGTGGGTCCTACGCACTTGAGGAGGGGGTAGGAGTAGGATCTCCGATACAACTGCCCGTCCATCAGGACAAAGCGCACGGCCTTCTTCCTGATGAGGCGAGCCGCCTGTTGGTCCTCCGGCAGGGTGCCGCTGGCGATGTACGCAGCGTACTTGTCCATCCAGCTGGGCTCCTGGCTGACCTGATGGACCTCCGCCGGTGCTTCGAGGCTTGGGACCTCAAGGCGCTCCACATGAGCGCGTCCCAGCATCGTGTCCGGCAGGGTCGCCAGCCGGGAGAGGGCGTCCGCACGGGCGTTCTCCCCGCGGGGAATGTGGAAGATGTTGAAGCGGCGGAACTTGGACGCGCCCGCCTTGACGAGCTCCAAGTACTTCGCCATTTGGGGGTCGTGCGCGACGTACTCCCCGGATACCTGCCCCGCCACGAGCTGGGAGTCAGTGAAAGCTTTGAGGTTGGTCACGCCCAGCTCGCGGGAGACTCTCAGTCCGGCAAGAAGTGCCTCGTACTCCGCCTGGTTATTTGTCGCAGGAATTGGAAACGGAGTGCACACTCGGCGACGACCCCGTCGCCGTTGGCAAGGATGAGCCCGGCTTCGCTCCCGCCGGAGTTCGAGGCTCCATCCACATGGAGGATCCAGGCATCCTCTCCGGGCTCATCGGTGCCAACCTCCATCGGCCGGGCCGATGGGCATTCCTCGGGCCCCTTGCCCAAGCCTGCACATTCGACCAAGAAATCGGCCAGCACCTGTGCCTTCATGGTCGACCTTGGCCTGTATGCAATGTCGAACTCGCTGAGTTTCAGTGCCCACTTGGTCAATCGTCCCGAAGTATCGGGTCGGCTGAGCACCGCTTTCAGTGGTTGGTCCGTCAAGACGGCGATGGGGTGCGCTTGGAAATAGGGCCTGAGACGCTGGGCAGACACTATTAGCGCAAAAACAAGTTTCTCGGGCCGGGAATACCTGAGCTCCGCGTCTCGGAGAAGTTTGCTGGTATAGTACACCGGCCGCTGGAGCCCCTGGTCGTCGGTTCGGACCAAGACAGAGCTGACGGCCTCCGGGGTAACCGCCAGGTAGAGGGCAAGCTCCTCCCCCTCCTCGGGCCTGGACAGTAAAGGTGGCGATGCGAGCGTCTTCTTCAGCTCCTCGAAGGCCTGCTGACACTCCTCGGTCCAAGCAAAGCCATTCATCTTCCTCAGCACCTTGAAGAAGGGACGGCAGCGGTCCGCCGACCTGGAAATAAAATGGCTAAGGGCCGCGACTCGGCCGGTCAGTCGTTGCACCTGCTTCTTGGAGGCGGGCTGCTCCATGTCCAGGATGGCCTGGACCTTCTCCGGGTTGGCCTCGATCCCTCTTTGAGTCACCATAAACCCCAGGAACTTACCGGCGGAGACGCCGAAAGCGCACTTCGCCGGGTTCAGCTTCATCTGATGGCGCCGGAGGTTGCCGAACGTCTCCGTCAAGTCAGCCACGTGGTCCGAATCAAGTTTGCTCATCACCAGCATGTCGTCCACGTACACCTGCATGTTGCGGCCTATCTGGTCTTTGAAGATTTTACTGACCAGACGTTGATACGTCGCGCCTGCGTTCTTGAGGCGAAAGGCATCATCCTGTAGCAAAAAGTCCCGCGGTCAGTTATGAAGGCAGTGTGCTCTTCGTCCTCCGGGTTCATCCGGATCTGGTTGTATCCGGAGAAGGCGTCCATGAACGACAAGAGGCGATGCCCTGAGGTGGTGTCGACCAGTTGGTCGATCTTCGGAAGAGGGAAACTGTCCTTTGGGCAAGCTCGGTTGAGGTCGGTGTAGTCCACACAGATCCTCCACTTACCGCTACTCTTCTTTACCATGACCACGTTTGCCAGCCAGCTAGGGTACTGGACCTCTCGGACGAAACCGGCGGCGAGGAGCTTCTCTACTTCCTCGTTGATCGCCTTCTGCCTCTCCATGGCGAAGCTTCTCTTCTTCTGGCGGACCGGGCGGCAACTGGGTCCACGTTCAGCCTGTGCATAATAACCTCGGGCGGGATGCCCGGCATGTCGGCTGCTGACCAGGCGAACACGTCAGCGTTGGCGCGGAGGAACTCCAGCAAGCGGGTTCGCTCTTCCTCGGGGAGCTGGGCCCCGACTTGCACCGTCTTCAGGGGATCCGAACCGAGGGGAAAAGTCAGCAGGCGCTCTACGGGCCCTCCCCTGGGTTCCTTCTCTCTCAGATCGAGGTCGTCGATATCATGGGCGAGCTCCGCGCCCCTGGCGCCTGGGACCGTCTGGAGGCAGAGCGGGACTGGCTGGATCGTCCCCCTCATCTCTCCAAGCCCGGAAGGCGTGGGGAACTGCACCAACAGCCTCCTCGTGGAGATGGTGGCGTCCAGTTGGTTGAGCCCGGGACGCCCGAGAATGGCGTTGTAAGGTGAAGGGAGCCTGACGACGGTGAATGTTATTAGGACGGTCGCTTGCCGGGGCGGGGATCCGACAGTGACCGGGAGAGTGATCTCCCCCTCGACCCCCACTGAGTCCCCTGTAAAACCTACCAGGGGTGTGCACTGGCTTCAGCTGTTCGGGGGACAAATTCATCCGAGAGAATGCATCGTAAAAAAGTACGTCAGCCGAGCTTCCACTATCCACCATGATTCGATGTACAGGATGCTTCGCGATGGTCATCTCGACCACCACGGCATCGTTGTTTACATTATCAATAATTTCCCCTCCCTTGGGAGGGATTACATTTTTCGGGACTTCCCGGGCTCTCTTCATTGCTCGGCCGGACCCGCGCGAGATCATGCCCACGGGCTTCTCCGTCGGGCGGTTGTCGATCGCAGGGACAGGTGGTAGGGCCGCGAGCGGCTGTCCTTCAGAGGGGGCCTCGTTCTTGACGAACTTCCTGAGGTAACCCCTCCTGATCAGCTCCTCAATCTCCCGCTTTAGATGGCGACACTCCTCCGTGTCATGCCCGTGCTCGCGATGGAACTGGCAGTACTTTGATTTGTCTCGGACGGCTCTCGGGTTCTGGGGAGGAGGTCGGCGGAGGTAGCGCTCGCCCTCGATTTCCATGAGGATCTTCGTTCGAGGTGCGAGGAGAGGGGTGTACCTCCGCTCGGGAGTGGCTTCGCCCCTCGGCCTTGGATTTGGGCGAAGGTCGGCAGATGGCTCGGGCCTCCGAGCTCCCGGGGTGTCCCTCGGGAGCGGCTTCTTTGGAGTCTTCCCGTCCAGCTCTCGACGGGTGCGGTCGGCCTCCTCGCTCGGATGTACTTGTGGGCGCGGAGGAGGAGCTCGGAATACGTCCTGGGCGGCTTCTTGTCCAGGGAATAGGTTAGGCGGGACGTCTTGAGTCCACGCTTCAAGGCCAGCATGGCGACGGGCTCGTCCAAGCTGTAGATCTCCAGTGCTGCGGTCTTGAACCGGGTGATGTAGTCCCGGAGCAGCTCCTGGTCCTGCTGGCGGATGGAAAAGAGGCTGTCCACCTCTCTTGGCACCTTTCGACAAGCGTCGAAGTGCGTCACAAACTTTCCTTCCAACTGATGGAAGGAGCAAATGGACCCGGGCTCGAGGCGGGCGAACCAGACTCGAGCGGCCTTCCGAAGGGTTGCCGGGAAGGCGATGCACAGAAGGGCGTCGGTGGCCCCTTGGACCCTCATAAGAGCCTTATAGCTCTCCAAATGATCCAGGGGGTCGGTGGTTCCGTCGTAGGGATCCACCTGCGGCATGCGGAACCGTTTCGGGATTGGTTCCGCCTGGATTTCTTCAGAGAAAGGGGGGCGGGAGTCGTAGCCCGCCGGGTCTGCCGACGAGTTCTGCAGGTCGGCGAATCGGCGAGCGAACTCCGCCAGCTTGCGCTCATGCTCCTCCAGGCGCCTCTCGGCCTGGCGCCTGATGGCTTCATCGGTGGAGTCTTCCACCGAGGCTACGGGTGAAGGGGGCGCCGATCGGTCTCGGCGCGAGGTCTGGCCTCGGCGTCGCTTGCTACGATGTGCCGTTTCGGCCCCGTCGGTCGGGGATCGACTCTCGTGATCCTCCGAACCGGAATAGTTTCTCTTTGCGGGAGCTTGGTGGCTCCCCCGGGGGTTGGAGATGGCCCTCGGGTGGGATGGCCTGCCCTGGATTGAGCGCAGGCTCCCACGTTGCCCCGTGGCTCGGGCCGCGGGGGTCCCTGGCTGCGGCTGAGTGGCCAGGGACCGTTGCTGATGCTGAAGCTGTCGAACCGCTGAGGTCAAGGTCTGCAGCTGCTGGACGATGGCCGCAAGGGATCCGTCCACCGGGGTAGGCTGCAGTGGAAGAGGAGGGGGAGCCGGAAGCTCCCTTTCGGGGCTGCGGCCCCCTGGAGGGGAGTGGACATCCCCCACACGGCTGGTGGACGCCTCACGACCACGAGTGACCACCATTGCTGGAGAGCGTGACACCTGCAGAAAGCTGGTTCCCACTAGGGGTTAGTGTCCTGCCCCCCTACCTGGTGCGCCAGTCTGTTGCCGCTCTCATCGCCGCGCCCGTGCCTCGGATCAGCCGATCCTTCCTGACCACCCGGTGAGGGAGCCCCCCTTCCCGCGGAGAACCTGCAACAAAGGGATTAGAGGACCCTGGCCGGGGATCCCGGCGAGGGAGCTCCGACGGTCAAGTCAGTAGACGACGAGAAGGAACAGACTCTCCAGCCGGACCCTCTAAAGGGTTCCAGACTTAGAGAGTTAACTGGTGAAGGAAACGCTCTGGGGACCAGAATCTCGGCTGGGCCTCCTTGCCGAGCTCACGCCCAGTGTTCCCCTCTCGGGATTTCTGGTTTCTCTCTCGGAGCAAGGCCTTGTGCCGGTGCTTCCTCCTTGTCCCCAGGCTAATTGGCTTACCTTGTCGTCCCCAGATCCTTCCCTCTTTATCTCCCCTCGTCGTGCGTTTGTCTTTTTCCTCCTCGGAAGCTCCCCTCCCCCGTCCTCTTCTCTTTCCCCTTTTTGGTGAAGGAGGCCAGGCGGCTTCCTGACCTCGTCCGCTGGGCCCAGCAGGGAAAAGGCAAAGACAGAAGAGAAAGAGGGGAGGGCGGCGCTGGCAGGGCGGCCGGTCAGGCCTCGGGCTCCGTAAGAGCGCTCTCTTCCCCAAGCGCGGGCGCCATCCATCTATGGGGCCTGTTCCGTCAGGATCGGGTCTCTCGGCTGCGGGTCCTGCCGGGCCGACGCAAGTGATGTTCCGCGTGCCGCCGCCCTCCGTACGGGATGCCGTCTGGGATTCGTACGGCCCGAGGGACGGCCTCGGGGCCCGTCTCTCTCCCCGGGGCCCTCTCCGTGCGAGCGGTCTGACCTCGGTTGAGTTGGACCCATCCCCGGGGGGCCAACTGGCGAGGGGCGAGGGATCAGCCGACCTCGCTTAGGTGGACCCCTCCTGGCGGACACCTGGCGAGGTGGCAGAAGGTCGCCTGGCTTCGGCCGAGGTGGGCCCATCTTCGGGCGGCCACCTGGCAAAGGGCGGAGAATCAGCCGACCTCGGCTTAGGTGGACCCCTCCTGGGTGGACACCTGGCGAGGCGGCAGGAGGTCGCCTGGCTTCGGCCGAGGTGGGCCCGTCTCCGGGCGGCCACCTGACGAAGGGCGGAGAGTCAGCCGACCTCGGCTTAGGTGGACCCCTCCTGGGTGGACACCTGGCGAGGTGGCAGAAGGTCGCCTGGCTTCGACCGAGGTGGGCTCGTCTCCGGGCGGCCACCTGACGAAGGGCGGAGAGTAGGTGGACCCCTCCTGGGTGGACACCTGGCGAGGTGGCAGAAGGTCGCCTGGCTTCGACCGAGGTGGGCCCGTCTCCGGGCGGCCACCTGGCGAAGGGCGGAGAGTCAGCCGACCTCGGCTTCGGTGGACCCCTCCTGGGTGGACACCTGGCGAGGCGGCAAGGAATCGCCCGACCTTGGCCGACCTCACTTAGGCGGACCCCTCCGGGCCCGGGCGCCAATGAGGCGGTAGAGGAACTCCGAGCCGAGCTCGACCTCGGCGAGGGCGGTTTGCCTTAGACAGTCGTCGGGCGGTGTAGTCTTGCCGATCCTGGCTTTGAGGATGTGGCGCTGACTTGGCTGGGAAACATACACGTGGCTCGCTCGTATTCGACGATACCTGAGCCTGGCCACGTCACTGTCACGGCTGTAACAATACCCATAAGATATGATAATACAAGTGCTATAAATTTAACAAAAAATCTTGTTTAGCATTCTAGAAGTAAACACATTGAGATTATGCACCATTTTATTAGAGATCATGTTGAAAATAATGATATTATGCTTGAATTTGTGTGCACTAAAATGCAACTGGCTGATATATTGACCATACCTCTTCAAGAAGATAGGTTCTGTATGATTAGAAGGGAATTAGGAGTCATTAATCCTTTTGATTAAATTTGAATCTCTTTATGATCTTTCTAAGTTCTCCTTGAAATTATCTGATTAAATATTCTTTAAAATCATGTTTAATCACTCATAATCCCTTGAAATTAACTTACCTAATTTTTCTATGTTTTTTCCATTTTTTTTTGGATTTTTGGCTAAAATGTCGACACTTCACCTCCAAGTGTTGACACTTGATCCACAGTCATGAGTCAACACTTGGATGGTGGGATTCCAAGAATAAAAAGAAAAAATCAAGGGTTTTTCTTCTTATTTCTTCCCAAATACCCTAAGTCGGCTCATCCTTAAGTCATTCCAAACCTTCCATTTCTCTCCAATCACTGTTCCTTTGGCTCGATTTCTTGTTTGAAATTGTTTTTCTTCCATTCTTCACTGCTCCTCATCTATTTCTCACAGTTTTCACCATAGAAACCCTATTTTTCTTCCCGCATTCGCTTCATTCACTTGTTTCCTAGAGGATGGGTCCTCGAAAACAAGTAGTTAGGAGGCCTCGACTATCAGTTCAGGAGGTCGAGCGATGGACGATGGCTAGGCATGAGGATTCAGCAGCAGCAGAGCCTGAGGTCCAACTAGATATTCCTACTAGACCACCAATCCCAGCAACTGATAGGATGGCCTCCAAGTACATAGTCAGAGGATGGCAAGTCGACTTTGACTTCCTGGACTAGCAAAATTTTTGAATTGAATAATGGTTGAGGGATGCTGAGTTGTCACAGTTCTGCACATTGTTCGAGAGGTTTTTGTTGGGAATTGTGTCCCAAAGCTAATCGTCTAAGCTGTAGACGGTTGTGCTATCTTGTATTTGTATACGAATTTTTAATGACTAAAAGTTATTCTTTTTGGCTGTTCATCATATTTACATTTTCCTGAAATGAACTCTTGTATGATGGAGTCCTTAGAACTACTTTGTTTGATATAGAGAGGATATATCA
Organism: Areca catechu; assembly: GCA_021397845.1. NCBI lineage: Eukaryota > Viridiplantae > Streptophyta > Magnoliopsida > Arecales > Arecaceae > Areca > Areca catechu. Next base: position 29,392,270 of record CM038047.1, on the reverse strand, counting down.
CGTAGTACTTAAACTCATTCATAACCAAATGATACATTGTTATAGGATGACGATGTATCAAGTATAGGTTGTTGTATGTCATATTTGTTGGTTGTCCTCTTAACCAAAGAGTGTGGAGATACTGGTATGACATGCAAGTGAAATGTATGACATCTCACTGAACGTGACTATCTGCGGAGCTCCCTTCTGTCAAAGGGTTGCTCATGAAGGGATATGGATATATGTGTCTCTCAGACCATAGATCACCATGGTAGCTTGCAAGTTACTCACTGTACTTTGGTGCCGAACTACCTGGATTTCTAATCCAGTGACGGAAGGTTTCTGGGTGTAGTTAAGTATTTGTGGAGCGGTGGTGGATCAAGATGGAATTGACCCCTCCAAATAGTTTGGAGTGAATGACTCACTATCTCTTAATTTAGCAAATCCTTGGCCAGGGTGGTTCTTGTGAGGAGTCACGGAACTTGTAAAGTTGAGACATGATCTGGATGGACCAAATTAGGGTTGGCAGTCGAACCCTATATCATCCTGAGTATTTTAAGGTCAAAGGGATGAATTATACGGTAACAATATGCCAGAGATTCTTGTGAGGTGCTTTGCATCTTTGACCTATCCCGACGTCGAGTATCATTGCTAGATGAGGACTTTGACTAGTACTGGAAATGTTCTAGTGCTACCGACTTAGTGTTCGAACCTATGGGATCACACACCATAGGGATTTCTATCTGATCTTAAGGCTGATCGATGATTGAGAATCATTTGCCATCACCGAGGTCAATATGATTGACTTTGTTCCAAGTATCGATACTTGGTATTTTGCTTGAGTCGACACTTAGGGAAGTGTCAACACTTGGCAATTTTTGTGAGTCGACACTTGCTGTGACGAGTAAAATTCTGGGAAGAGATTTTTGGAAAAGATTTGACTTGGTTTGAATTTCGAATTCAGACCGTTTTGGCTCCAAACTTTCTTGGAATCATTGTCATTCCTTCCTAAAGGGTTTGGACCCATTCGGTATGGCCTTGATCTTCTCCCCCCTTTTCTCCCCCAATCAATCCTCCTTCTTCTTCTCCCTCTCATGGCTGCCCTTATAAATGAAGGTCAGTCTAGAGGCTACTAATGGTTACCACAACAACAATTGCAAGAGAGAAAAGAAAAGAGTGGAAGAAGAAGGGCTTAGTGAGGACTAGGGATTGGGTATGAGAAACCTAGCATTCAAGTTAAGTCTTGGGAGGAGAGTCTCTTTGAAAAGGGTTCCACCTCTCCTCCTTGTCTTCCAGGAAGAAGAAAATCAGCCCGAAGGATTCCGAAAAGCTAGCACTCTGAGGGAGTTGATCAGAATCGAGCCTTAGTGTGGATCACCTATAGAGGCCAGACACTTGTGTGGCTTGAGCGCCCTCATCCTTCTTCTCAACACTTTCAGAGATATTAAGGTATGGTACTTTGTATCTTTGTATATTTCTCTTTGTTAATGTTTTACTTGCATGCTAGATCATTATGCTAGATCCTATTACGGGCATATCGGTAGATTGTTTTGATCTATCTACCGAGCCTTCCATTGTGCATATTTTAAAATAGTTTTAAAATGCATATTTTTGCCCTGCTTGCATGAAGTGCTTCACCTTCAATGGTATCAGAGTATAGGTTCTTTTTGTAGTATAATTTTGCTAGCATGCTTTAACATCATCCTTTCTTAAGTACTTGGATTGAGTATTTCACCATGGCCGTCCGGTCATAGGAGAGAAGTAGGGCTGCAAGACCCTCTCTTCCCATTCAATGGGGTCTCCTATGGCATGTAGGGGTGCCGCTTGTGATTGACTCTTTAAAAGAAATTAAGAAAGAAAATATAGATTAAAAATATTTTAATCTAATAAAATGATCATAAAATAACTTTAGATGAGATCTAAGAGCTTTTATTGATCGATTTTGATTGAATGTTTGGAGAAACATTGGTCTTGAAATCACTGTGTTTTCACTGTCTCAGGCTATAAGTCGACACTTGGCCTTGTACGTGTCAACTCATGAGAAAATTCCCTGAGATTTGGATTCTATTTTTTTCCTGTGACAGGTTGAAGTATCGACACTTGACCAGGAAATGTCGATACTTAACCAGGAAGTGTCGACACTTGGGCTCGCGAGCCGACACTTGGCCTTGTAGTGTCAACTCATGAGCACTTGCCAGAAAACTTGGTTTTCTATTTTTCTCCTGTCTCAGGCCTTGAGTCGACCTAAGTGTCGACACTAGGTGTCGACACTTGCCCCTGGTGAGTTGACACTTGGCAGCATAATGTTGAAAAACAATGAATTCAAATTTTAAATTTTTTGTAAAATTGTTTTACATATATAAATTAAAATTATTTTTATTTAATTAAGGCTATTGAACTTAATTAAGAATTAAGAATGACTAAGAACTCTAAAAGTATGATTCAAAGGTTTTAAGTCATTTCAATAAGCCTTAAGGATCATGGGTTAGCTTCTATTAGGTCCTTAATTGGTTTAGACCTAAGTTTAGATGCATTGGGTTAGACCTAATCAATGTTGAGTTAGGATTTCTTCTCTAGATCTATCTAATAGTTAGATTGATTAGTCCATAATCTAAAAAGACCTAATTTGTGGCTCAGTGGAAAGCCCGAGTCTTTAGGCTAGTCTAATCGAGTCTGATAAACCGATTGGTGTCGAGGTAAGTTTGGCATTTTAATCATGGTTCTTTGGGGCTGCATCTTACCTGGCCAACTCTGTTGGTATCTAAGGCAAGATGATTAATGGCGGAACCCAACCCATGATCTCACTTACCTGATCAATATAGTCAATCAAGATTGATTGGATAGTTCATTGACTCGTGTTAACCCTTGTCACCCAAGGTTAATCAGTCTTGACTGATTTTAGGTGCCCATGGATCATTTGTTATGAGTAACCCTCCTAGATTACTAATTTGATTAGTGGGAGGTTGATCCATGTCTTCTCATCTCTTCATCTGTCATATTATTTAAAAACCCTCTAAATTATTAGGTCCTTAAAAGGACAAAGTTATAGGGATAACCAAGTCCTAGCCTCCTATTAAGTGGGATCGTAATGGGTCCAGTAGTTGGGTGTTCATCGGCAGATCCAAAGATCGGGTGTTCATCAAGCTATTGGAATTGTTGTTCCTAATATGATGGCTTAGTGTGACTCTCTTAATGGTAGTCAGGTAGGCCGGCCAAAGTCGGGCTTGACTATTCGTTAGTTAGAAGTATTGAATTTTGTCATGTTAATGGTTGGACCTAACCAGGCCTTCAATAGGAGGCCCAAAGGTCGATTGAAGTGCACATTGGGACAAAATCCTAATACTAGAGGTTACTTGGAGAAGTAATCGGTTGAAGAACCTACCTTTAGACATGCTTGGGTGGGCCGGCCAAAGTCGAGCTCATGTGTTGTCTATTGGGCTCTGGTACCCGCTAAAGAATTAAAGTAATTCCTCTGATTGGAGGTAGAGGCTACCAGTCTGAGCATAATAGTGGGAGGGACCTTTAGACTAAAGTCCATGTCTTTAGGTTAATAATTCATATACATTAATTAGCTTTGGTTTTCCTTTCAGATGTCTTCCAACCTGTCACTCCGGTCTCTTCTTGATAACGAGAAGCTCAATGGATCCAACTTCGATAGCTGGTATCAAAGGCTCAGGATTATCCTAGAGCATGAACGGATCTTGTATATGATATCGGATCCGGCACCTGAAACCCCTGCTACCAATGCTCGGGGTTCGATCAGAAACACTTATCAAAAGTGGCTCTCTGATAGGACGACTAACCGATGCATTATGTTGGCGGCGATGAACGACGAGTTCAGTCGCAAGTTCGAGGAAGCCCAACCGGAAGAAATCCTTCGAAGGTTGAAGGAGTCTTTTGGGACACCTGATGATGTAGAGCGGTATAGGATCTCCTGTGCCATCTACAATGCACGGATGTGTGATGGAGCCTCGGTCACTGATCATGTATTGTACATGATCGAGATGATTGAGCGGCTGGGCAAACTCGGATGTCCCTTGCATGAACAGCTTGGGAAGGATGCGATTCTGAATTCCCTCCCCTCTTCCTATCTAGATTTTCTCGATCATTACATAATGAATAAGCCTGTAGTTAACTACCATGGCTTATCAGGGTTGCTGCAGACTTTTGAGAAAGACCATCATATGAATAAAGGGGTGGTGAATCTAGTGGGAGGATCTTCGGGAGGGTGTCATCCCTTTAAGAAAGGGAAAAAAAATAAAGGAAAAAATGTGCTGAATGCTTCTGGGCCCAGTCAGGCCAAGAGGGTGAAGGCTGATCAAAGCCGTGCAGAGTGCTTCTTCTGTAAGAAGTAGGGACATTGGAAGAGGAACGGTCCTCTTTACATTGCATCCCTTGACTCGAGCAGGTCCAAGAAAAGAAAGTAGCAGGACGGTCCTGGACAAGAAATTTATATGATAACACCTTATAGTTTCTCTATCTGCGATACTACTAACTGGGTATTGGATACAGGAAGCCTAATTCACATTTGCAATTCTTTGCAAGGACTTCTAGTTAGTAGAAGATTCTAGGATGGCGAGGATTCTTGAACGTGAAAAATGGAAGCCGAGTTCCAGTCCTGGCATTGGGAGTCCTCAAACTTATTTTCGAGTCCTGTATTGTCATTTTGAATGAGTATCATTTTTGTCCATCCTTTATTTTAAATGTCATTTTTGTAGGCTAATTGGCCATGTATAGTTATGAACTATCAATAAAAAATGACGTTTGCAAAATCATTTGGAATGGTTCTATAGTTTTGAATGGACAAATGCATGATGGCATTTATGTATTATCACGACCTGTTAGTGTAATGTACACGTCTAGCAAACGCCCTAGGATTGATAATGTCAGCGAAGCGTACCTGTGGCATTGTAAGCTAGGTCATATCAATAAAAACAGGATAAACTTGTTAAAATGCGAGGGTCTCCTCAATTTTAGTGAAGATAGTTTACTTCCAACCTATGAGTCTTGTCTTCTTGGAAAGATGACAAAGTCACCTTTTATTGGAAAAGGTGAATGAGCCAAAGAGATTCTAAGTGGTACATACTGATGTATGCAGATCCATGAATGTTAGCGCCAGGGTTGGGTACGTTTATTTTATTACGTTTACAGACGACCTTTCGAGGTATGGTTATATCTTCTTAATGATACAAATCTGAATCATTTGAAATATTCAAACGATATTGTAGTGAAGTAGAAAAACAAAAACTGGAAAGTGTATCAAAATCCTTCGATCCGATCGAGGTGGTAAATACCTTTCGGGTGAGTTTTTGACATATCTCGAGGAGAATGGGATTCTCTCTCAGTGGACACCTCCAGGGACACCTCAATTAAATAGAGTGTCTGAGAGAAGGAATCGAACCCTGTTAGACATGGTTCGATCCATGATGGGCTTTGCTTCTCTGCCGGTATCCTTTTGGGGATATGCTTTAGAATCAGCCTGTTACCTTCTGAATAGGGCTCCAAGTAAGTCCGTTAGTAAAATGCCATATGAGATATGAACTGGACGTAAGCCGACACTATCACACCTTTGGATCTGTGGGTGCCCGGCTTATGTAAAATATTTGGAAATTGACAAATTTGGACCTAGGTCTGATCGGTGCCTATTTGTTGAGTATCCAAAAGAATCTAAGGGATATTACTTCTACTTAGTTGAGGAACAAAAGTTGTTCGTCAGTCTTAGGGCTATCTTTTTGGAAAAAGAGTTCCTTGGTGAAGGGACTATAGCCTCTAAGATTGAACTTAATGAATTTCAACAAGTAGAAGAACTGACATACTTAAGGGACAACATAGAACCGGCTGTAATTAGATCACACCCAAAGCCCACTTAGGAACCAATAAGGAGATCCGGTAGGGTACTGAGTCACCAGATAGATACTATGGTTTCTTGGTCCGGGACGATGATCCCATTGAACTCAATGAGAACAATGAGGATCTGATCACCTATATGGATGCGATGCAGAGGTCTGACTCTGAGAAATGGCTAGGAGCCATGAGATCCGAAATGGAGTCAATGGAGATCAACAATGTATGGACATTGGTTGATCCACCTGAAGGGATCAAACCCATTGGATGCAAATAGATTTTTAAGAGGAAAATGGATGCAGATGGGCAGGTGGAGATCTATAAAGCCCGTATGGTTGCCAAGGGATATCATCAACGTTATGGTATTGACTATGACGAGACGTTCTCTCCTGTGGCAATGCTCAAATCCATTCGGATTATGCTTGCTTTAGCGGTACACTTTGACTATGAAATCTGGTAAATAGATATCCGAACAGCTTTTCTGAATGGTGAGCTAGAAGAGGAGGTGTATATGATACAACCTGAAGGGTTCACATCCACAAACGAATCAAAGGTGTGCAGGCTTCAAAAATCCATCTATGGACTGAAGCAAGCATCAAGGAGTTGGAACATGCGATTTGATAAGTGTATCAAGTCGTATGGCTTCGTTAGGAATGAAGAAAAACCTTGCATTTATAAATGGGCTAATAGTTCTGTGATTGTATTTCTTGTGCTGTATGTGGATGACATTCTTTTAATCGGGAATGACATCCCAGCACTACAAGGAATAAAGGTCTGGTTATCATCTCAATTCTCTATGAAGGACTTGAATGAAGCCTTTTACATACTGGATATGAAGATCTATAGAGATAGATCTAAGAGGCTTCTGGGACTGTCCCAGTCTACGTACATTGACACTGTGTTGAAGTGGTTTAGCATGGAAAATCTCAAGAAGGACTATCTCCCGATAGGTACTAAAATTGATCTCTCCAAAAGAATTATGTGACAACTCCTGAAGAGAGATAGCGCATGAGTAGAATCCCATATGCTTCGGCAGTGGGTTCTATCATGTATGCCATGACATGTACTAGACCAGATGTGGCATACTCACTAAGGCATAGTGAGTAGATACCAGTCTGACCTAGGTGAAGCTTATTGGAAAGTGGTAAAGACCATCCTTAAGTATTTACGAAATACTAAGGACCAATGGCTAATTTATGGAGAATCTGACTTGAAACTTGTGGGATATACTGACTCCAGTTTTCAGTCAGATAGGGATGATAGCAAGAGTGTGTCGGGATTTATTTTTACCCTGAATGAAGAAGCGATCTGCTGGAAAAGTTCCAAGCAGCCTACTGTGGTAGACTTAGTTTGTGAAGCAGAGTACATTGCACATCAAATGCAGCAAAGGAAGCTGTGTGATTGCGGAAGTTTCTTGGCGAGCTGGGAGTGGCACCTTCCCTAGATGGTCATATTCTGGTGTACTGTGACAATGCTGGAGCCATTGCTTAAGCCAAAGAGCCGAAGTCTCATTACCGTACAAAGCATATTCTGCGGTGCTATCACCTTGTACGAAAGATCATGGAACGAGGTGACATTGACTTTCAGAAGATCGATGGAAAGGAGAACCTGGCAGACCCCTTCACTAAAGCCGTCAGAGTTCAAGAGTTTGACTATTGTAAATGAAAAATGGGAATGAGTTCTGTACTGCTTGGCTTTAGTACAAGTAGGTGTTGTTGAGAATTATGTCCCAAAGCCAATCATCTAGGCTGTAGATGGTTATGCTATCTTGTATTTGTGTATAAATTTTTAATGAATAAAAGTTATTCTTTTTGGCTGTTCATCATATTTATATTTTCTTGAAATGAACTCTTGTATGATGGAGTCCTTAGAACTACTTTGTTTGATATAGAGAGGATATATCAAGTAGTTCTTAAACTCGTTCACAACCAAACGATACATTGTTATAGGACGACGATGTATCAAGTGTAGGTTATTGTATGTCACATTTGTTGGTTGTCCTCTTAACCAAGGAGTGTGGAGACACTGGTATGACATGCAAGTGAAATGTATGACATCTCATTGAACGTGACCATCTACGGAGCTCCTTCTGCCAAAGGGTTGCTCACGAAGGGATATGAGTATATGTGTCCCTCAGACCTGAGATTACCATGGTAGCTTGCAAGCAACTCATTGTACTTTGGTACTGGACTATCTGGATTTCTAATCCAATGACGGAAGGTTTCTGGGTGCAGTCAAGTACATGTAGAGTGGTGGTGGATCAAGATGGAATTAATCCCTCCAAATAGTTTGGAGTGAATGACTCACTATCTCTCAATTTAGCAAATCCTTGGCCAGGATAGTTCTTGTGAGGAGTTACAGAACTTGTAAAGTTGAGACATAATCTGGATGGACCAAATTAAGGTCAGTAGTCGAACCCTAGGTCATCCTGAGCATTTTGAGGTTAAAGGGATGAATTATACGGTAACCATATGCCAGAGGTTCTTGTGAGGTGCTCTGCATCTTCGACCTATCCGGACATCGGGTATCATTACTAGATGAGGACTTTAACTGGTACTAAAATGTTCCAGTGCTACCGGCTTAGTGTTCGAACCTATGGGGTCATACACCATAGGGGTTTCTATCTGATCTTAAGGCTGATCGATGATTGAGAATCGTTTGCCATCATCGAAGGTCAATATGATTGACTTTATTACAAGTATCGACACTTGGTATTTTGCTTGAGTCGACACTTGGCAATTTTCGTGAGTCGATACTTGCTGTGACGAGCAGAATTTTGGGAAGAGGTTTTTGGAAAAGATTTGACCTAGTTTGAATTTCGAATTCAGACCGTTTTGACTCCAAACTTTCTTGGAATGATTGCCATTCCTTCCTAAAGAGTTTGGACCCATTTGGTATGGCCTTGATCTTCTCCCCCTTCTCTCCCCCAATCACTCCTTCCTTCTTCTCCCTCTCATGGCCGTCCCTATAAATGAAGGTCATTCTAGAGGCTGCTAATGGTTACCACAACAACAACAGCAAGAGAGAAAAGAAAAGAGAGAAAGAAGAAGTGCTTAGTGAGGACTAGGGATTGGGTGTGAGAAACCTAGCATTCAAGCTAGGTCTTGGGAAGAGAGTCTCTTGGGAAAGGGTTCTACCTCTCCTCCTTGTCTTATAGAAAGAAGAAAATCAGCCCGAAGGATCTCGAAGAGCTAGCACGCCGAGGGAGTTGATCAGAGTCGAGCCCTAGTGTGGATCACCTATAGAGGCCAGATACTTGTGTGGCTCGAGCACCCTCATCCTTCTTCTCAGCACTTTCAGAGATATTAAGGTATAGTAATTTGTATCTTTGTATGTTTCTCTTTATTGATGTTTAGATTGCATGCTAAAATCATTATGTTAGATCCTGTTGCGGGCAGATTGGTAGATCGTTTTGATCTATCTACCGAGCTTTCCGCTGCGCATGTTTTAAAATAGTTTTAAAATGCATCTTTTCTGCTTTACTTGCATGAAGTGCTTCACCTTCAGTTTTATCCTGGCTTGATCAGAGAGTTTTATGGTACTTTAGCCAAAGGTGCTGACGGGTGGATAGCAGTGGTTCGAGGACTAGGATTCTGCTTACTACCGAGATACTGAGTAGGGTATGGTGGATACCTATGAGAGGATCAATAGCGGACTCAATAGTGGATCGCATGAGTGGACTCCGGTGTATCTTCGAGTTAGATGATCTTCTAGAGGGAGCCACTGTAGTTGCATCCAGACTCTCGCCCGAGATGAGGCTACTACATCATATTGTTGCCCGGATTCTTTTGCCGAAGACCGGACATTTTGATTTTATCACTGAGCGAGAGCTGATGGTTATGGTATCCTTGATTCAGCACACTCCAGTTGCTTCCTGTGCTTATGATTTATTAGATGACCGAGGCAGTGACTAGCAGGAGGCTGTGCTTGCCTTTTGGTATGGGTTTGATGATCTTATTTGGGGCATATGGAGTCATTGTCAACGGAGAGCCATACATACTATTACTATATACGGATGTCTATGATGAGAGATTGCTCCACATGATGGATTTTTATCTTGTCAGAGGTCAGTGAGGACGATGAGTATCTGGTCAGATCACTGATGTAGATGAGGAGGCCACAGAGGAAGAGTGAATTTTCATTGATGAGGCCAAGCCATCCGAGATATAGAGAGACATCCCAGAGACAGCCCGAGCCTACCGCTCAGCTTGAGCCAGTCGCTCCAGCACAGACTGAGATATATGGTACTGGAGATAGCATGGATGAGAGGGTCACTTGCATAGAGATAGATATTATGATTATTCGACAGCGAGTTAATCAGATCCATATGGAAATGAGGGAGATCACTAGGATTTTAGACAGAATGTTACTACTATTCTGGCTGCACTAGAGAGGTTGACTTCTGCAAGAGCTCTAGCACCTTCATCTCCTTCATCATCAGATTTTCCTCCAGCACCTTTAGCACCACCTGCAGCCCCAGGATCAGACTCAGGAGATGGTTAGGCTGACTCTTCCACCGAGTTCGATGTCAGAGATTTTATGGCAGAGCCCGAGCTAAAGGCTACAGCAGGGGATGTTTTGAGGACACCAGTTCCAAATCCTTCCAATTCATCATTCCAGATACCAATCCTCTCCAATTCCTCACCTACCCTTCCTGACCCACCTGTTACTCTTGCTCTTACACCTATTCTTGACATAGATTTTCCTACACCGATTTTTAGTTTTCCCAGTAGGACTCCACCTACTCCTTCCACATCTAACTTGATCCAGGAGCTAGGTCTTTATGTACCTGGTTTTCATGCTCTTAGTTCAGGTCCTGTTTTTGATGGCACACCCTAGATTATTGATAGAGCTGTTGTTCCTGTCACTGCTGCTCTTGCATCTAATATTCCTTCATCCTCTTTAGCACCAGCTAGAGGAAGGACGTATATCAGATGTAGAGGCCGAGGTCATGGCACCACACCGAGACCTATCCAGACCAGACTATCTAATCTTCGATCGATGTGGCCATGACCCAGACCTTCTAGGATTACAGGTCCCATCATTCTTGAGATTGGGTCTTCCTCTGATGAGTAGAGTACCTCTTAGGGTTGGTCTATCTATTAGTCAGTCTGTATCTCAGTACTTATTATGTTTAATGTGTGTTGTCTGTATAAATTCTGATTTATATATCAAATTTTCTCAAATGTATCAAATATTTGAATCTAATAAATCAAATTTTATATATTGACTTCTTAACTTCTATGAATGCACTTTCACTAAAATGTAATGGCTCTTACTTTTTTATTTACTGAAATGTGCTTTTTTTTCTTACCTTTTTAATGATGATAAAAAGGAGGAGAATAATTGAAAGATTTCATGAAAAAGTGCAAAATTGATAATATTGGAGAGTGTCAATGAGAATTAATGAAACTTTTGTCAATTTGATTGAAGCAATGAGATGGGAAGCGAAAGCTATAAATTTTCTCAAAAATATTTTTGAAAATCAGTTTTTCGAATCATATATTGAGGGAGAGTTTTTGAGTTTTTGTTCTATTATCCTTGATCTATACTCCCATTTCCTTGCTCTGATACTTATGTTTCTATGTTCTGATACTTTTTAATTTCATACTTTGATACTCTTTATAATCTATTAATTTTACTATGATACTATCTACTCTTCTGGCACATGTTTAATGCCTTGATACTCTTAAAGCTTTTCCTTGCTATTCTTCTCTTCATGCTGAGATGCCTATTTTTTAGAAATGTTTTTATACACTTTTTGAGCATTATATTTATATATATACATCTTAGCTCAGATACCTTTTAATCATAACTCTGATATTTCATAATCAATAGCTCCGATTTATTATAATCACTGCTCTGATACCATCAATCTATATAAATTTAACTTTCTTCATATATATATATATATATATATATATATATATATATATATATATACAGCTCTGATACATTATCAGTAAGTCTCAATTCTTGACAATCAATACATTTTCAAACTTTGATATTTATCATGCTAAGCTCTGATACTTATTGCCAAAAGCTATATTCTTGTTGAAATCCTTTTTAGGTTTCCATTTGTATATACTTAAAGGTTTTGCCATCATCAAAAAAGGGAAGATTGTTGACTCCTGTATTGATTTTGAAGATCAACAAAATACTTAAGTATATTTGAGTACTAACTATTTATTAAGGTATGTTTTATCAAAAAAAGGTACTCATCAAGTTAGTTGATTGATTACTTGTCAAAATAGTTGAAGAAATCTCCTTATGGATGAAATCTTAAAGATAAATAGAGTTGAGTATATAAGAATGACTTGAAAGAACTTAAGTTTTAAGTTTAAAGAAAATTTAGTAGAGTTTCAATTGAGTTTCAGAAAGTTTCAGCCAAGTGTCGACTCATAGAAGCTTGAGCTGATACGTAGAAGATGTTTTAGATGGCATGTTCCAAGTGTCGACTCATAGAGCTCAAGTGTTGACTCATATATCGACTTAAGGATCGATTTAAGGCATGAGACAAAAATTATACAGAACATGCTGAATTCCAGACTTTCCTCAAGTGTCGACTCATGGAAGCCATAAGGGGGAGGAAGGGTAGAAGAAGATATAGATAGTTAATTCATTTGTCAATTTTTATATCCTGAGTAGGCGTTGGCTAGGCGTGAGACGTAATAGCCGTGGATAGGCGTTTGTTGAGCCCATAAGTCGCAACTACCTAAAGGGAAAGGGGTATTTTAAATTGCAAAATGAATTTGGTATCTAGGTCATTTTCTGCCAGTTCTTCTTCCAAAGAGGAAGATACTGTACCAAACCCAATCGAGGTAGAAGATGAACAGTTGATCAAATTGACTGTTCCAAAAATTTCAAAAAGATCAATATACCAACACAAAATCCTCCCAGACAATAGGGTTAGGATAGAAGAAAAAATTATGTCAATAGAGGGCGACCACAGTTATCCCGATCCTACCAAAGGACCTAGTCAAAATCCTTAAACCCAAGTTTGAGTTCATTCATATAGGTCTTGTCCAAGTTGCAGCCAAACCATTAGTCAGAAGAGGGCTAGACACAGCCATGCTCCTCTATTTAAGGTATGGATGCTTGACCAGGTTCTACGATTCCCTCCTCGGAATGGTGGAAACAAGCCTATATGAAGGTCCGATCTTTTCAATTGCAACACAGATATGACCTTGAAACTCAAAGACCCAAACATCCTCAAAGTCTTAGAACTTGATGTTAAACTCTATGAGTTCAACATCATAACAGGATCCTATCCTGTAGCAGTAACCATAAAATACTGTTACAAGGTAACCAATGACCTTGACCACATTAGGGTCATTAGCCAAAGAACCCTTGGAAGTACAACATACTTCCAGACCAATCCTCTAAAGGGCAATGTTCACGTCCCAAAGACCTTGGTTTGGGACCAATATCCCTTCCAGAGAACTGGCTTTTGGAAAAGGCATTACCCGCTCCAAGAAAACTAGCCTCTACTGTTGAATCCATCACTACCCTCCCAGAAGGAGACGTAGAGATCAAATTCAACAGGAACATCCAAAGGAGTTTCAGTAGCAAGTACACTACTGTTTCAAAGGCCCCAATCCCCCTAGGTTCAGTTACTCTATCCCTGTGTCTAAACTCAGAAAAGTAGATAGTGAACCTAAGGTCCCACAAACTATTTACAATGAACAAAACTCATCGCCCATCTCTCCGACATTCTCACAGATCATGGAAAATAGAGACTCCGAGATCTGTATGATTAGCAGAGACTTTTCTATAGACAAAGAAAGTCTTAGAAAAGATTTCTACTCTGCCAAAAACAAAGAAAAAGGAGAATGGTTCTTTGCAACCTTTGACAAAGAACAGAGAGATAAAATCCAATCAAAATTCTATGAGACACTCCAAATCATTGAAAAAAATATCAACTTCTTTATTTGGTTTGATTATCACATCAAAGAAAATCCCAAATAAATTAGTATGATAACATGAAAACCCTTTATTTCTTGGCAAGACAGCAAGGAAAACAAGATCGAAAAGATCCACCCTCCGCTATAAGAAATAAAAAATCCTGTCAAGGAAGCCATTATCACTGCCTCTCCATTTAAAATCAAATCAGAACCTTCAGAAACACCAAATGGCAGAGACATCAAAAATATAATAGAACTAAACAATTTCACAAACCAAAACCTGAAAATAATAGGGGATCAATTAATTAGAATTGAAGACAACATAACCAACAAACCTCCTATAGTTAGCCAAGAGAAAACCCCAATCTTTATTCCCCATGAAATTCTGAAATAAATTGTCATTCCTAGAGCAAAAGATGACAATGTTGTTTCAGAAATCAACAAAAGGTTAGAAAAGATTGAGCTCTTAGCAAAGACCATCCCTGGTACACCAGAAAGAGTCCTTTCTCCACTAACCAAGGGGAAGAATGTCGCTGTTCTAACTCATAAAGAAAGTTCAAGTCAAAGTGAGCAAAACTCGGATAACGAGCCAGAACAGGAAAGCCCAAAAGAAATCCCAAGTTTAGAAATCAATAAGATTCATTCCTGGGCAAGAATCACAAAACCTTTCTATCAAAAGCCCACTCCTCCAGACATGCTTATTGAGGAAAGGATTACAAAACAAAACCATTATTATGCCGACACCATCTATGAATGGAATATAGATGGAATGACGGAACATCAAATTCTCAATATCCTCCATGAAATGATCATGGTTGCAACTGCCTATCGGACCAAAAATGATATTTCCGACCAAGGCATTGCCCAAGTTCTGCTCTCTGGTTTCACTGGCCAACTCAAAGGTTAGTGGGACTATTACATGGATGAAATTGACAAGAATAGAATCCTATATGCCTATAGAAAAAATGATGAAGGTTCTATCATCAAAGGAGAAGATGGTGAACCAATTCAAGATTCAATTTACGACCTTGATTTTTGCTATTGCCAAAAATTTCATAGGAGATCCTTCCTTATTTAGGGATAGGAGCCATGAAGTCTTAGCAAATCTCAGGTACAAAAACTCCAAAATTTCAAGTGGTACAAAGATGTTTTTCTTACAAAAGTAATGATGAGAGGAGATTGCCAATGGTCCTTTTGGAAAGAAAAATTCTTAGCAGGCTTACCTTCTGCTTTCTCTAAAAAAGTCAAGCAAAAGATCAGAGAATAGAACAATAACACAATCCCCTATGACAAATTAACCAACGGAGATCTAATTAACGCCATAAACCTCGTAGGATTGAACATTTACAATGATTTAAGAATTAAAAACCAATTAAAAAGAGAACAATTAGAAAGTAAACATGCTTTAGGAAGTTTTTATGAACAGTTTGGTTATGAGCCCTTGACCAAAAGAAAACTTTCTAAATCATGACAAAAATGCTCAAGAAAACAAATGGACAACCCTAGGCCAAAACAAATACACAAATCAGCAAAAAATGAAAAGAAAACTTTTCACCCTAAAACACAAACATTTAGAAAACCAAACCCAGTGACCTGCTTTAAGTGTGGAAAGATAGGTCATTATGCCAAAGAATGTAAAATGAGAAGAAAAATCAATGAAATTCAAATTGACAAGGAAGATCTGGAAAACTCTCTAAAAATCTAATTAGAAAAAATTCTTCTAGATTCAGAGATAGAATCCCTTTCAGAAGAAGAAGAGAGTTTCGAGGATGATGAAATTCAATCCTCAAGTATAAACATAATAACAAAAGAACAAGAGCTTCTCCTAGATTTAATTGACAAAATAGATAATCCAACACAGAAAAAGGAATATCTATTAAAACTCAAGCAAACAATAGGAGAAACATCTTCAAAACCAAAATTCCAACCGTATGACTTAACAAGCAAACTTAACAAATTTAACAATAAAAATCAAAAACAAATTACTGTCAAAGACCTTCAGATAGAAGTAAACCAGCTAAAATCTGAAGTTAACCAAATAAAAACACAAATAAAAAATCTTGAGAAGGGAAAACAAATTCTATCAGACTCAGAACCTGATATTGATTTAACCCCCCAAGATCAAAATTTCTTAGAAACTATTACTAGTTTAACCATCCAAAATTGGTATGTTAAAGTAGTAATATCTGTCGAAGATTTTGCTTTGGAAACAATTACCTTAGTAGATTCAGGTATAGACTTGAACTGCATCCAAGAAGGCTTGGTTCCAACAAAATACTTCGAAAAAATAAAAGAAAAATTAAAAATAGCAAGCGGGTCAAAACTCCAGATAAAATACAAACTATCAGAAACAAAAGTTTATTTTAGAGACCAATTTTTGACCACCCAATTCATCTTAATCAAAAACATCAACAGACCTGTCATCCTAGGAACTCCCTTTCACAACATTATCAAACCATTTATGGTTGATGATGAAGGAATTATAACAAAATCCCTAGGACCAGAGTTAAAAATCAAGTTTATGACCAAAGAGTATATCAAAGAACTTAACTCTCTCAATGAAATATCAAGAAAGACAAAACACAGAATTCCTAAGAGAAGAGATAGGTTTCAAAAGAATAGATGAACAATTAAAAAATCCTACAATAAAACAAAAAATCAAAAATTTCAAAACTTTAGTTAAGGATTCTGCTTGTTCCAATTTACCAAATGCCTTATGGAATAGGAAAAGGCATGCTGTCAATCTTCCTTACGAAAAGGATTTTCATGAAAGGAAGATTTCCACAAAAACTAGACTTATCCAAATGAACCATGAACTCTTAGAGTATTACGAAATTGAGATCAATGATCTCATCAAAAAGGGTCTGATCAGACCAAGTCACTCTCCTTGGAGTTGCGCTGCATTCTACGTTCAGAAAAATGCTGAACTTGAAAGAGGAGCTCCAAGACTAGTGATCAATTATAAACCCCTGAACCAAGCTTTAAGTTGGCTTAGGTATCCTTTACCCAATAAGAAAGACCTCCTAAATAGGATAATCGAAGCCAAGATTTTTTCAAAATTTGACCTGAAATCCGGCTTCTCGCAAATCCAAATTTGTGAGCAGGATAAGTACAAAACAGCATTCACAGTGCCATTCGGACAATATGAATGGAACGTGATGCCTTTTGGACTTAAAAATGCTCCCTTTGAATTCCAAAAGATCATGAAAGACATCTTCAATCCATATTCAAAACTTATTATTGTTTACATTGATGACATCTTGATTTTTTCGAATTCAGTTGATCAACATTTCAAACACTTATAAACTTTTTTAAACCTTATTGCCCAGAAATGGAGCCCAAGAGGGGGGATGAATTGGGTCTTTTAAAAAACAAAACAATAATATGAAGGTCTAGTGGTGTTTGTGAGTAATAAATTCAATGCACAAGATTGAATGCAGCGGAAAACAATAAGTGAATAGCAATAACCAAAGAGCAAGAGAGAAAGAGGACAATCACACACAAACACAAGGTTTATAGTGGTTCGGTGCAAACCTATTACCTACATCCACTCCCCAAGCTATCCTTAGGAATTTTACTATAATCCAAACAAGATTACAGCTGACTTGTTTTTCACAAGGCTCACAAGTCAAAACCTAAGCTGGTTTGGTCACCTAGGCTCACCAACAAACCTCAACACTTGTTTTGTCTTCGGGCTCACAAGTTAACCCTAGTTGGTTTTATCCCTTTGGCTCACCAACAAACCACAACAACCTTCTTGCAAGACATCCTTGAAAACAAGGTCAAATCACAAGATAAAAAAGTTATACAACTTTAAAACTAAGACAAACTCTCTTCAAGAGTAGAATGGAATCTTTGAAGCTCAAGTTGATGCTTTGTCTTGACTCCTCCTTGGAATATCCTTCAAAATGCCTCTTTTGGAATGATGTAAGGATGAGCTTGTAGGCTTTTTCAGGGAATCAAACTATTAAAGGCTTTTGATGTGGAGTTCTTGAGAGAATATAGGTTTTTTGGCTTTGAATGGACTTTAATACACTTCAATACCTTAGAATGAGGTTGGTGTAGGTTAAATACATCAAGAAACTTTGAAAAAATGGTTTGTGACCGTTGGAGCCTCGGATCTAGCCGTTTGGAGCTTGAAAAGCAAGTTTTGCAAGTCAAAAAAATAGATCCGTTAGAGCTGTCAGGCTTCAAGTATCGACACTTGGCTGTCAGGCTTCAAGTATCGACACTTGGCTGTTAGGTGTCATCACTTGGCTGTCAGGTGTCGACACTTGATTTCTAGGTGTTGACACTTGAACTTTCAAGTATCGACACTTGATGCACAGGTGTCGACACTTGATATAAAAAATCGTCAAATGGCAAAGTTCTGTATTTTCAAAAATCTCAGGCCTTGAGTCGATACTTGGAAATCTAAGTGTCGACACTAGGTGTCGACACTTGGCGTGCTAAGGATTTTTCTTCGCGCCAAATGCTGAAGTGTCAATACTTGGCTTCCCAGATGTCGACACTTGAGACTGAAAAGCTCAGATTCAAGTGCAAATTAGCCCAAAAACATAAATATAAATTTTGAAACTTAAATGGATCGTAAACAAATAACAATTAAACATGTAGATGCCCTTTTTCATGAAGAGAATGTCCAGATTTGCAAAAAATGCTCCGTGCCATGTCATGCCATGATACATAAACTTTTGAGATTTTGAAGTACTTTCTTCCTGAAAACTCATAACTTGAAATACACATTAGTATACAATATACACTCAATGTTTTGTTATTCATCAAAATCACTGGGTGGAGCCAACAAACCTTGTCATCAGAAATGGGCTAGTCATCTCAGAACCAAAAATCTGCCTTTTTCAAACCAAGATTAAGTTTCTAGGTCGCGATTTGAACCTTAAAAACAATCAAAATAATTGAAAGGCCAATATATTTTGCTAACAAATTTCCTGATGAGATCACAGACAAGACACAACTTCAAAGGTTCCTAGGAAGCCTTAACTATGTATTCGATCACCTCAAAGATATCAGGATCCTAGCAAAACCTCTGTACCAAAGGTTAAAAAAAACCCTCCAAAATGGATCCAAACCCACACAAACACAGTTAGGAAAATTAAGGCCCAAGTCAAAAACCTTCCGTGCCTTTACCTTCCTGATCCAAAAGCCCAAAAAATTGTAGAAACCGATGCCTCTGAAATAGGTTACGGGGGTATCCTCAAACAAACCCGCGAAGGGACTGAACAACTCATCCAATACACTTCTAGCAGTTGGAATGAAACACAAGCCAAATATTCCACTGTCAAAAAAGAGGTTTTAGCAATAGTTTTATCAATTTCAAAATTTCAAAGTGATTTGTTAAATCAAAAGTTTTTACTTCGAATCGATTGCAAAGCCGCAAAATATATTTTGAAAAAAGATATTCAAAACCTAGCTTCAAAATATATATTTGCTAGGTGGCAAGCTCTATTATCTATTTTTGACTTGATATTAAACATATCAAAGGCCAAGATAACTCCTTGCCTGATTTCTTTTCTCGCGAATTCTTGCAGGGAATAAACCCCAATGGCTCCAAAGAAATTCCCGGCCCAAAAGGCCTCAATCGCAGTTTAAAAACAGACTAAACAATCCTATGCTCAAACATCTGGACCCTCCACAATGAGTCCAACACAATCCACACCAAGAAGCCCAAAGCCCCAAAATTTTCCAAGACTGTCTTGGTATGACATAGTCACCCAAGTAGAAACCTCCCAAGAAAAGGCCCATACTTCTCCACTAACAACAAAACAAATGGTGAACCTAGCAAGGTCAAATCCAACCTTACTAGGCCTAGAAATTTTCTAGAAAGCTGTCGCTGAAGAAGAAGCCTTACAAAACCCCCTTCAAAAATAAAAAATGATAGCTGAGATTTCTGACTCACTATCAACTCAAAAATTGGATGTTGGGATTTCTGACCCAACACCTCTTCAAAAATCCCTCCAAGAAAGCCAACTGCTTACTTTGAGAAGCCAATTTTCCAAGCAATCTTCACTATAGAAGATGAGTACATGGACAATGATCTATGAAAAATAATTTCAAAAGCATTCCCAAAAGAGTGGCACTTCCCTTCCAGGGATCCACTCAAAACTAATATTTTTTATGAATTTATATTAGTGGACACAGACTCTGCAGCAATAAAACACTACAGAGACAAAGCTGATCCTTCAATTATCACTCATTCGACAGCCCAAATCCTTCAAGTTCTATCTTCATCTGTATGGGGGGATAGTTCAAACACCTTCAAAAAATTATCTCAAAAATACAATCCATAGTACTTCAATTACTGGGATTACAAAAATGCATGGTACAATACTTTCTTGTCCCAGAACCAATACCACCGCTACTCTTGGCTACTTTACATCAAGAACAACACCAAATTTCATTTTCCATACTGGTTTGTTGACTGGTGGTGTTATTATGGCCCCGCCACTGAAATACTACCAGAAAAATTCCAAGAGGGATATTCAATTTACCAACAAAAAATCCTTTCTTCAGAAAGAGAGAAGAAATTCCCTCTTCTTCTCAATTTCTTTGCTCAATTCGCATTGTCTTGGATCCTTTGCTGGGACTACTCAATCATGAATATCCCAAATTTCCAGCCATCATCATCAAGAAAATTCAAAGTTAAATTGTGGACGGAGTTCAACCCAGAAAAAGCAACAAAACTAAAAGTGGTAGAATGGTTCAATCAAAACCCGCAACGATCTCTCCAACTTGAACCATCTACCTCAAAATTCTTAACACAAAAATCATTTACAACCTCGAAATTAGCCGCAGCTAGATCTCGTGTAGAGTATAAGAAATATCTCTCCCAGATCATGGCAGAATTCAAAAAAGAAGAAGAAGAAGAAGAAGCAATTGAAGCAGCAGCTAGATCATCTTCCTCCTCCAACCAGACCCCACAAGACGAAGAAGAAGAACAGCACTTTGAGATGCTGTGAACAAATCTCAAAGTAGCCAACTAAAAACCCAATCCCTGGCCTCCAAGCACCAGCTCAGATGCTAGACAAAAACAAGATTGAAATGACTAAAAGCCTGATCGCCTTAGTCATATCAAAAAAAGAAGAGTACTGCAAAAGCAGAGATGCCTGTACCTTCACCAAAAGCAAGATGAAATGACAAAAGGAGCGTACCAGAGCTGATAAAAGCAAAAGATGCTCGTACCCTCACCAAGAAACAAAAATGAAGAGACTTAAAACTCATCCACCTTTAAGTCATATCAAAAGAAAAGAGCGTACCCGAACCAGGTAAAAGCAAGATGCTCGTACCTCTCACCAGACAAAAGCTATGCTGAGAAGACCAAAGGCGTACCAACCACCTTTGGACTCCAAAGAAGATCAAATCCGACTATGAATTTCAAACCATTCAAAAATCCAACACAAGAGAAGATGCCTATAAGAAGAGAAGGGGTCTTCAGAAAGAGATCATCACAAAGAACCGGAGAGGTCTCCCCGAGTGTTAGTCCATAGGAACCCTCCACTGAAAAATAGCCTTGTAATCTTCCAAAATCCAAGTCCCTCAAAAACCCCAAGCATCCTTCGGGACAACCAATCCAAGCAAGCCTTCATGTTTACCCGGTAAGTAATAGGTAGAGCTTACTTATGTATCTTTCAAAGGCTTTTTAATAAAGAATCTTCAATTTCTCAACAGCTTCTTTCAATTTATTTCAATTTATGTTCAAGTTAGCAATAGAGCTCCATAGCTATGTTCTCGAGTAAAGATTTGTAACAACAACCGGACAGTAGCCGTAAGGTAGGTTGGGGCCGTCCTGCTATAAGAAATTATAGTAGAAGGGTGCCGTTACTCTCTTGAAACAAGAACAGCTATGTACAGTTAATCATTCAAAATTTCAATACCACTGTTTCGATACTATTTTACTGTTTTCTTCATCCATTTGATAACCTATTCATTTTTCCTCCCGGATCCCGGGTGCACATGGTATATATATATATATATATATTGGATTATCTAATAAAAAATCATCATATTTTCTAACATAAAGAACATTTTTCATTCAAACAAGAAAAAGTTATTAACTAATTATTAAAGTGAACTTTTGTTTGATTCGAAACCACGTGATGGTAGAGCCGTTTCAACCAATAATTACTTCCTTTTATCATGCAATTGGTTGGGCATCACAGTTTTTTTTTTTTTTTGATAAAATGGATGATCCAATCAACAATTTTGATATGTATGCATTAAAAAAATCAGAATATATACAGTTCATAATAGTTCTGCTTTTATTATCCTATTTTTGTACGTGAGAATTGGTAAAAACTTAGACTCTGCTGCATCCCATCAAATATCAGCCTTGTATCATGACGGACTTAAAACCCAAAAAGGATACATGGCCTAGAGGCGACAGCGTGTCAAGCTTATCAACAAGGCCTAACAAAACTCTTGCGACGGCGAGGGGAAATAAGTTCACGGGGTCGCGCCAAATACCCTAGTTACGGGACGCAACCAAAGACGTCGCAAAATAATTTGATTGTCTATACATGTCGCAGAAAGTTAGCGTTCGATAGCTGTGCCTCAATTATTACCACGTTTGTCGGCCTTTCTCTTTTTTTTTAATGAGCGTGGCCTCTAAACCCTGCACGCGTTTGGACAGAGCGACAGCTAAGAGACGGCGATGTTAGATGTGACCTCCCAGCATCAGATACAATCGTTCCTATCATTAGATGCACGATTCCTGAACAACTTCACCCACCCGGCGCATGGTAAATTTTATTTAATTAAATCATATAAATTTTATTTTTTTAATATATATTTGAAATTTATAAATTTATTTTTTAAAAAAAATTAAGTCATATAAATATTTTTTTAAAAAAAATATGTCATTCTCGATTTGCATCTTCTACATAAAATCGAGAAATATTTTTATCACCGATGAAATTTTAAATTTTTTCAAAAATAAAAAATATTTTTAATTTTATTACATCTTATAAACGCTTTCATAAAAAAGTATCATAATGAAAAAATATTTTTATTATTCAAATATATATTTAATATCTATCATTTATTTTTTTATTAAAAATCATGAACGATGAAATTGTTCTTTTCTCGTGACATCTCTTTGTGAATAGGATGTTACAATCCTATTCACATGATATCATAATGCTGAAGTGATTTTTATTATTAAAAAATTTAAAATTTTTTGATGATAAAAATACTTTCAATTTTATGATATATGGGTATTGTTGACGCTGAATCCCGGTCGCTGGATGGAGTGGCTCGCCCGCTGGTTCACCGTCACCCGGAACCTGCAAAACAGATCCCTTGACTGGAAATCTTCCGACGGGGACACTTCGATGCTAAAGTCAGCAAGAACTCAGGCAGCAGAATGGAGAGCTTGAAAGCAAAGAGGGAAAGGAAAGAATTCGAATTTCTGGGAATGAGTTTAGCTTACCTCGAGTGTCCCCTCTTACCAGTATTTATAGGCTCCAACGTTAACTACTTACGGTTATAAGAGTTGGCAAATGCAACTTCCCCATAACTATAAGTAGTGGCGGTCGAAAAATTAGTTATTTCGAAGCTTATCCAACCTGAGAATTTCGACCATGTGGATGGTTGCAACAACCAAAACATATTTTAACTGATTCAGGGTTGGAAAAGCCCACATGTTTAATGTGCCTCTCTTTTTTAGAGTAGATCTGAAGTGAGCTCAACATTCTCTTTAGTAGCGCTCCTAAAGGAAATGTTAGCTATATACTTCAGAAGAGTTTCTTTGGAAATAACAAAGAAAGATAAACACTTACAGTCTTGAATACGAGATAACGTG
The DNA here is from genome assembly GCA_021397845.1 of Areca catechu. Taxonomy (NCBI): domain Eukaryota; kingdom Viridiplantae; phylum Streptophyta; class Magnoliopsida; order Arecales; family Arecaceae; genus Areca; species Areca catechu. The sequence goes on along the minus strand of CM038047.1, from coordinate 29,368,729 downwards.
CTCCTCAGATTATATTGAAGGAATAAAGCCGAAGATGTCCAATTGAAAGGCTTGGCATTCGGACCAAGACAACAATACGAAGTCGAAGACATAAGGTTAATAAGCTTAATCTTCGAGCCAAGATAAAGATATGAAGCCAAAGATATAAAGACGTTAGGCATACTTTTTAGACCAAGAAAAAGATACGAAATCGGAGATATAAAGATTGCTAGGCATGGTCTTCGGACCAAGATAAAGATACGAAGCCAGAAACATAAAGATGTTAGGCATGATCCTCGGACCAAGATAAAGATACGAAGCCAGAGATACAAAGATTGTTAGGCATAGTCTCAGACCAAGATAAAGATACGAAGCCTGAGACTTAAGGTTGTTGGGCTTACTCTTTGACTAAGATAAAGATACGAAGTCGAAGATATAGAACATCTTTTTGTAGATCAGAATCTTCACCAAGTCCAGTAGATATTTTTCTTTGCATATTGATTTGACCAATAAACTAAAAAAAATTGAAATTGGTTTAAAGAATAGCTCAGCAATTAAAAATAAAAACAGGATATCATAACAGGTATCATAACTTAAGTCAAGGAATATCATAATACAAGCTCATACATATTTTTTTTTAAAGGATATTTTTATCATTAAAATTTTTTAACAAAAAAGTAAAGCTGTGGATATTAAATATGCATTGAAAAATGAGGCTTACATGGCCTAATCATATTTGATAGTATATTTTTTTCTACATCGCCCCCAATGGACAAAGAATAACTCATTTTCATATTTTGATTTGGGCCTGGATCAAATTTAGTTGATGATTCCATCAGGCTAGGTTTGAATCAGTTGATAAAAAGATCTAACTTAGCGGGCCATTTAGATCGGACCAGAATCTAAAATGACTAAAATATCATCCCAGGTTGATTTGGAACCAGGTCAGATTGGATCATGCTTATATTTTGGATCAAACATTTAGAGATCATATGGTAGGGATGGCAACAGGTTGGGTTTGGATCGGGTTACCCAAAATCCATACCTGTCATGCTAAAAAATGTCCCGTTCCATACCATCCAATACCCATCTCGGGCCGGGTCGAATATAAAAAAAATTATATTTAGATCGGATAGAGTCGGTCATACCCGATCTCATAAAATTTAGTTTACTTAAAATCGAAATAGATCAGATCGAGTCGGGTCGGGTCGGGTCGGGTCGGAATATCCGCTTCATATCCAATTTACTTAAATATTTCTTAAATATATTTTTTATATATAAATGGGTTGGGTTTGGATCAGGGCATACTACTGCCCATACCTGACCCGAATTGACTCGGATTTTTTTTATATAACACATATCCGTTTGTAAAATAGGCGAGTCGGGTTTTACCCGTCTCATTAAGGTTGAGTCAAGTCGGTTATTCACCGATCGGTAAAAATTGCCATCCTTATCGTATGGTATTGTTTTTATTTTTTTTGCTTACATCCATTATAGTTTTTTCCAATCCTTTTTTATTTATAGACTCTTTATATATATATAAAGCTAGAGAAGGGGGTAAACTTAGCTCCTTTCAAATAGATTTGGAACTAAATCTGGTTAGATCAAAACTCTATAAAGGAGATTCTATATCGATAATCCAAGCCATTAAATATAATCTACTATATCAAAATTATTTATTTATAAAAAATTATATAATTTAGAAATTTCCAGTATATGCATCAAGTGATAAAAAAAAATAATAATTTAACTTTACCTAAATTTTTCAATTTTTGACTATTTGATGTACAGACTAGGAATTTCCAAATTATATCATTTTTAATATGTAAGTAGTTTTAATATTATAGATCATATCAACTACTTGGATCATCTATATATATATATATATATATATATATATATATGTGACAAGTGCTATTATATAGCAAAGTTTCATCTTTATGGTTATTTTTGAGATATTCAAATTTTTGAAAACACATCATAGACAATTTTTGTTTCCAAAAATTTAGAAAAAATATATTAAAATGAACAACATGCATGATGAATCATTTTTTTATTTTCTAAAATTATTTGTAAAATCTTTAGAGCTTTTAGAGGTTTAAATTTATTGCTTCAGACAAGAATGAAAATAAATGTAAGGAATGGTAAGAGTTTCGTGCAAATGCTATATCTGCCATCAACCATCATTGCTATTTCACTAGTTTGTAGTGAAAGAAAAACATTAGGATAGCAAACGAAGACATTTTGCTATTTCTTTACAGCAAACAATAAAATAATTTCTAAATACATATACAAATATTAATAATTTTTCAATTATCTAAATTTATGCTAACTTAGATTTGAATTTAATTTAAGAAAATGATGATTTTAATGTACAAGTTTACAAATTAGGATTTAAAAATACTGATATTTTAAGAACATGGCAAATAAGAATTCATCAAAACAATCAATGAATTTGTTGATTTATATTAAATGAGAGCAAGCGAGAGAATGTGGAGTAGCAAGGTTGAAGATGAAGGGATTAGTTTAGATCAAGATTCATTTGATGATACAAGGCATTTGGAGAAGGAGAAGGGGTTTTTATTTGATTTGGATTTTCAAATTGGGTCAGATCGGGGCTAGGCTGGGTTAGGAATTTTCTTTATTCAAAATTAGGCTCCAATAATATATGGGCCCAGATGATGGGTCAAATCACAGAACCCAGGCCCAACATGGCTTTCAAAATTATTTCTAATGGTGATTTCTTGAATCACATTGGACCGTAGCCTGAGATACCTCGAGATGACTTGATCAAGCTCGAAGATATAATTCTTGATTCCTAGTTTCTGGCACACATACACACTGTCTTCATTATATCCATTTAAATGAACCATCACTTTGGTATATATATATATATATTTGCACCTGCAACCCATGGTCTCCAAATCCTAGAATCCAACTTCATGACCTCCTTACAGAATGCTCAGCTAGTGAAGGCAGCCGGCTGCATTTGTACATCAGCTCTTCATTTTGTTCTCTCCAATCAAGAGATTTGTGCTCTTTTTTGATAAAAAAAAACTGTTAATGGCCTTGGAAAAAGCAAAAAATTATATATTTTTTTCAAAATTATAGAATTAGGTTTTTTTATGATCGAGGAGTATTAACTTTTTAGAAGAAGGGATTAATAAGAATGAAGGAATATTTTTTGAGAGTTGAAAAGAAAAATATCTCTATATCAGTCTATGATCTCATTAAAAAAAAAAAAGACTTGTTGGATAGCATTATTTGGATTTATAATCTTGTATAGATATCCAGGATCTACTCTATGCATAATCAACTATAGAATTAAATATATGTTGTCATGAATTCTTGCATATACTTCGCAAGGAATTATCATGGAAAGTGATTCGCTCAATCCTTGGTGAGCAAATTATTGGATGATCGACTTGTTTTGGGTTATGTTACAAGGTTTTTCATCGGCCACAGGCCCACAGCACCATACTACATATAAAATAAATAAATAAATAAAAGCAAGCCAATAGGCCTGTAGACTAGCTTGCCAATCATTGGTTTATGCATTAAACCTTCGGACTCATAATTTCTCTACAGAATTCCTTCAGTTGATGTACTCGGATCAAATAACTATTCCACAGGAACGCCATATCTAGTGGTTAATAATGGAACTTTACTATTAAAAAAAAAAAAAAAAAAAAAAAAAAAAAAACCCTCCCATGAAAACAGAGCACTCTACCAATTTGTAACTTTTGAGATGCCTCGAAACATTATTTCCTATATCTTGGAGAGAGGTGGGCAGCCCTGTGCGTTATATATAATATGGTTTCCCATTTACGATTCCAAGGCGAAGGCCTACTGCAACGAGAAATTATAATCTTACTCGAGCGCCGAACATATATAAGCTTTGACTTCCGCTCTGCATAGGGCTGAAGCTGGGCTGGTCCAAACCTATCGCCTGAAATTGGATCGAGCCAGCTCAATAAATTTCAGGTCGGTCCAAAATTGATTCGGATTTTGGACAAATTTTAAACATATCAGGCTAGATTTCGGCCTGTAAAATAGAGTCCATTTAATTTTTGGACCAAAAAAATATTCGAATTCGGATTGAAAATTCTTAAAATCTGATTCGAAACCTGATCTAATTTTGAACTGGACCGGTCCAATAAATTTTGAGCCGGCCCAGTTCCAGCCTAACTCTGCACCACCCCTGGTCTAATCAACTGGGGGGGGTCAAATTGGGTTCGATTGCGGAAGCCACCACTGAGTGGATAAGTTATGTTATATAACATCCGTGTCAGTCTCGCTGCCAGTCTGCCAGATGACTTGAATTATTCCCATTTTCTTTCGCTTGTTCAAGGATTTCAAACTTATTTGATTGTGTTCTTGAATTCGCCGTTTTGTTCTCATCTAATAAAAATAACGTACATGATCTATCAAGATAAAAAAAAAAAAAAAAAAAAAAAAACTCATGAAGTGCATGTGATGTGTTCGAGAGAAACAATCCATGATCACCCAAGTTTTGTTCGAGCATTGGGCCAATATCTAGATCTTTTAAATTTAATCTAAGGTATGACTCCTTTTATAACCTTCGAAGCGCCGCATCAAGTTTTTTTCAGTCTCGATAAAAAATAGGTAGATCTACTTTTCTTCTCTTTTTCTTTTTTAACACAAAAATCTCTATGCGACACTCATCGCCAATTCTCGATCGCGATATAAATCAATCCTTTAATTCATAGTTATCCAACCTCTTCCATTCTTTTTTTTTTTCTGGAAAAAAAAAAAAAAAAAAAGTGTGGCTACAACTTCATTGTTCGTGAAACCGTGATTTGGTATGGCATCGGTACATCTATGACCGAAAATGAGCCGGCCCAAAGTTTATTGGACCGGTCCAAAAATTATATTTTAAATTTTTTTAGATCGAATCCGGATATTTTTTTGACCAAAAAATTAAATGACTCTATTTTACATCCTAAGACTAGTCAAATATGCTTAAAATTTGATACGTAGCCTGAATCAATTTCAGATCGATCTGAAGTTTATTGAGCTGGTCCAATCCAATTTTATATAATGAATTTTTGGGCCGGTCCATTTCCCGTTCTAAATAGATCCATCTCTTGGGCATTTCTTGGTGGTGGACCCACCAACGAGGGTTAATGATCGGTGGAGCTACGCAGCGGTGGTCCTCAAGCTAGCTCGGGGTGGCAAAAGATAAAATGAGCGGTAGGCCTTCTCGGAAATCTATTTCATTGGAGAAAAGTTTGACCGCAAGTCTTGAGGTCGGTGACATTTACTTGTTTATGATCACGTGCTTTTCTTCTTTATGACATTAGCTACTCACGTGAACCATCTGATTTGGACTGAAGGTTTCGTGGATTTCTTTTCTTCCCTTGGGAAAAGTTTTATCTTTCTATAAAGGTAACATTGCGGTCAATGTTTTAACAAAATGATAGAAGATTTTTATCCACGTGCTTTCGATGAGAAAAATGAGACGATCAATTTGTTAACGTTATGGACATAAAAAATAAATTAAAAAAAAATAATTATTACCATCAAGATTGTCGTGACCCGTAGTTACTGTCGGTATCGGAGCGCACCTCCTTCGCTGTCTCGCCGTCCGGTAATTCTAGACCTGCAAAACAGGGGTTAGTGACCTGTACCGAGATTTCCGGCAGGGACACTCCGATGGTCAAGTCAGTGACGATCCAGGAGAACAGATCCTCCTGATCGGGCCCTTCTTGATAGACTCCGCGCTAGGAGGAGTGAATAGTATAAAAATGAAGACGAAAACACAGCAGTGGGAGAACAACAGCGGGGACAGAGGGGTTCTCTATTCTGCCACCTCTCCTTGTTTCCCTGGCTTTTTCTTTTAGTGGTGGTGGTGGTGGTGCTTTGCCCTCTTGGTTGAGCTTGCGCTTGTGTTGGTATTGGTATCGTGTTACCTTTCCCCTTCCGGAGGTGTCGATTGTTCTTTGTACTCGAAAAATGGCCGTTGGACGCTTGCCTTGGGATCTTCGCTAGGTTGGCAAGCGTGTGCAGCGGGATTCCGTGCTATGGACGGGATGTCTTTTCTGACATAGGGGAGTCCAGAGGGCTCGCGCTCAGAGAGGCTCCACGTGGTGGAGGAGGGCTGAGCTCGACTCCGACCACAGGGCTCAACCTCCGAGGGTCTCGCTCTGGAGGGCAGGGTGCGGGCCCGGTCCAGAGGGCTCGCGCTCAGAGAGGCTCCACGTGGTGGAAGAGTGCTGAGCTCGACTCCGACCACGAGGCTCAACCTCCAAGGATCTCGCTCTGGAGGGCAGGGTGCAGGCCCAGTCCAGAGGGCTCGCGCTCAGAGAGGCTCCACGTGGTGGAGGAGGGCTGAGCTTGACTCCGACCATAGGGCTCAACCTCTGAGAGTCTCGCTCTGGAGGGCAGAGGACAGCTCCGACCTAAGTGTCCCGAGCTTGAGGGACCGAGCTGGCGGAGGACGGAGCTCGACTCAGCTCAGCTCGACAAAGTGGTCCGAGCTGGAAAGTTGACTTGGCGTCCGATGCGGCGACCTTCTTTGACGTGGCGCCTGTCAGCTCCCCCATGTCAGCGATCTCGTCACATCATTTACCCCCCACTCTCGAGGCTCGTTAATGCGCGGCTCTCGGGCCGAAGAGAGTAATGGTGATGCTGATGTGGAAAGGCGGAGATTTGATGCAATGATGGTCATGATTACCGGCGCTCTGTGAGATGGTCCTGCAAGCCAGAGTGGGAGCGCCGCGTGGCCACGTTCGAGGAGCAGTTAATATTGGCGTAGAATTCAGAGCGGCCGGGATGCCCTTTTCTCCAATGGGAAGCACGTGGCGTGGATCCATCGGCAGACGGGTCATAACGGTATGGATTTTGACGGGTCTCTTCGAAGCGAAAAGAAGTTTTTTACCTAAAACTTCAATTCTTTCCAAATCCTTCGCGCCTGCTGCAGCGCTTGGACCCTTTCTTCTTCGCGATCCACTTTCGCCTTTCTCCCCTCCAAGGAATCAAGTCGGTCCCGCCCTTCTTCCTCCTTTCCCTTTGTGATAGGGTTCTTCTTCCGAGTCCAGTCTTTCTTCTCCTTGGGTCCTTCTCATAGGATGTCTCGTCCCGGTCCTCCTGTACAGGGGCCAGTGTCTTCCTCCTCTGATGAGGAGTCTTAGGGGGCGTGGTTCAAGTTTAGTAGAAGACTGGCCCTTCCAGTTCGCCCTTGTCCATTAAGGAATCGAGGGTCGCTTCTTCTCGTCCTTCTCTCCTTCTTCCCCCACCCGAACCAGTTTCTGAGTCTGTTCGGTCAACAGGTCCTGGTGGGATCGCCTCGATGATTTCCATTGTGGAGCTGGGGACCATTCGGGATGTCTATGGCATCCCTCACTCCGTCCGGCTTCTAGTCCCCCGACCCGGGGAAAGGGCCACTTCGAGTGGCTCGAGCCGGATTGCCTTCTACGAAGAGACCTTCTCGGGAGGGCTTTGTTTTCCTTTCCACCCCTTCTTCATGTTTGTGCTGAGTAACTACCGCCTAGTCCCCGCTCAGCTGGTCCCCAACGCCATTAGGACTATCTTTTTCTTCATCGTTCTTTGTCATGTCCACGGGTTTGTCGTCCGGTTTTCTTTGTTCAGGGCATTTTTTTGCCCTGAAACGCCATCCCACGGAGAACGGGTGGTGGTCCTTATCTTCCCGTCCAAAGGGCATTAGGTTTGACCTCCTCTCTTCCATCAAGGGATGGAAGAGTAAATTCTTCTTTGCCGCCGTCGAGAGGGTTGACTGGGTTTGGAGTGATCCGGACCAGTCCCCCAACTGAATCTCCATGGTTGATGCAGCTGACCGAGATGACTACGAGCAGCTTTGCACCGTCCAGATCCTTTCTCTCGAGGTTCTGCTGTCAGAGCAGAACCTCTTTGATGCCAGGGTTGACCAGACGAGAGGGTCGGGTGAGTCCAGCCTAGGCCTTTCTTTCATGCATACATGTTCTCCCTTTCTTTCTTTTGCTTTGGGTTGACTTTTTTGGCTTCTGACCCAGGTAGATCTGTATGCAGGGATGATCTTCTCGGAGAGCGACTTGCTGTTGATCACCAAGAAGAGGCCGCCCACTGGGATGGTCGATGAGCCTCCTCCGAGGCGAGGCCGAGTTGAGGGCGCATCGGTGGCCGCCACCGCCGCGTCGGTCGCCACGAGGAGGATGGGGGCTGTGGAGGCTCCTGCGCTGTTCGCGACACCAAGGCCGAGTCAGCGGGTGGCCTAGAGGGTCGAGGAGCGAACGAGGCCACAGGCTGGGGTCCCTGCTCCGGAGCCGAGGTGGTCGCCCAGGCTGGTACTGCTGTTGCTGTCATGTCCTACCGCTCCCCGAGCCCGATGATGACTAAGGTCGAGGGGGGAAGGGCTCATACTGGAGTTCCTCCTGCAACGGGGGCTTCAACTGCAATGGTGCCGGATCCCCGACCGGTCCCTGGGGGTCCCACTGCTGGGGTGATGGGCGCACCTGCTCCCCGAGAGAGCAGGAGGGACGAGGCGAGGCATCGTCTCTCGTTCAAGCTGGGGTTGGAGAGCTCCTTGCTTAACAACCATGCCCTGGCCGCGTGCATGATGGATTTCTCTATCCAATCATGCGATCGACAGGAGATGGCCGTGCTGCGGCTAGGAGATGTGATTGATAGCATCTTTCCCCAGCTCTATACGGTGAGTGACATCGTCTTTTTCTATCTCTTCCTCTCTTTTTCTTCTTCTTTTTTTTTTTGCTAACCTTCTATATGGTGCAGGTCGGTGCCGAGGCCCTCTTCATCAGGGGCTGCTGCCGAAGCTAGGAGCAAGCTGAACAGCAACAGGCGGCCAAGATCGTGTCGCTGAAGGCTGACCTGAAGAGGAGGGCTGCCTCCGACGAGGCACTTTACCGACTGGTCAAGGACCTCAAGAGGCAACTCGTCAGTTCTGAGGGGCAAGCAAGAGAGCTTCAGGAGAGCCTCGACCGAGAGCAGGGCCAGTCGAGGAAGAAGGCCGAGGAGCTCGCCGACGCCGAGTGGAGGTTAGGCGTGTTCAACGCCGAAGAACCCGGCAGAAGGGAATCACCCAGTCCCTCCAGACCCGGCTAGCGGTAGAGAAGGAGAGTCAGTCGTGGCCCAGAAGGCGGCCGAGGAGGCTACCAAGTCGGCTGGGGATGCCAGATGTGAGGTGGCTGCGGCGAAGAAGGAGGCTAAGGAGGTGGTCGCAAGGTACAGGGCCTCAGAGGAGTTCCTTGTCGAGATCCAGCAAACAGCATCGTACTCATTCTATAAGGGCTTCATGTACCTGCGCCACCAAGTTGATGGGTTCGTCTCGGTGGAGGGTCGTAGCAGCCTCAGTTACCTCGGAACTTCGGACCGGGAGGCGGGTGTGAAGAGGCCGTCACTTTCGAGCCTTCTACTCTAGTCGAGGTCGGAGTTGTACCACCCGAAACGGAGCCGCACGGCCGGAGGTCCCTGCGGATGGAAACTCTCAGCCCTACAGCCCAGCCGGGAGGTCAGCTGGAGGGTAGTCCCTTTCCTTTTCTTTTGTATTTGGTTTTCTTTCTATACTTGGTTGGGGTCGCCCAATATGTCGGGGGCCCATAGAATACTTGTAACTGATCCTTGATTAATAAGATTTGAACTTTCTTACGACCCATCTTCTGTTCGGTTGTTCCCTTTTTTTTTTCTTTCTTTCACTCCCCTTTCTCTTTTTCTTCTTCTTTTTTCTTCTTTTTTCCCATTTTTTTTTGTTGAGTGGGGAGATCAGAGAAGAGGCTCTCACCTCGCCTGGGGTCGAATTACCAGGCTTTGGTGTCGGCAAGTCGAGCACAAGGTTCTGGCAGTTATGAGCAGCTGGGCTCGGTGGTTCCTTGGCCAGAGAGCTGGGCCCCGGTCCAAGGTACCTAAGGACTGGTCTCAGGTCTTGGATGCCTTGGAGCTAGGCTCGAGGCCTTCCTGGCCGGAGCGCTAGGCCCCGGTCCAGGGATTGCTTGAGGGTTGTGCTCAGGTCTTTGGAGCCTTGGAGCTAGGCTTGAGGCGTTGATAGAAGCTGCTTGGCTCCAAGATCCCTTGGCATCTCGGAGCTGGGCTCGGAGACGTTTGAGATTGAGAGTGGCTTGGCTCGAAGGTCCCTTAGCCGGAGATCTGAGCTTCGGTCTTGGATTGGCATCCTCGAGCTGGGCTCGGGGACGTTGATGCTTGAGAGCTGCGTGGCTCGAAAATCTCTTGGCCGGAGATCCGAGCTCCGGTCTTGGGTTGGCGTCCTGGAGCTGGGCTCGGGGACGTTGATGCTTGAGAGATGTGTGGCTCAAAGATTTTCTTGGCCGGAGATCTGAGCTCCGGTCTTGGGTTAGCATCCTGGAGTTGGGCTCGGGGAGTTGATGTTTGAGAGCTGCGTGGCTCGAAAATCACTTGGCCGGAGATCTGAGCTCCGGTCTTGGGTCAGCATCCTGGAGCTGGGTTTGGGGACGTTGATGAGATTCTCCTGCAAGACAGATAAACACCTACGCAAGGGAAAACCATTGTCATTATTATTGTTGAGAAGCCTTACAATATTGATAATATTTTTGCAAGTTGCAGGCATTCCATGTTTGAGGGAACCTGATGCCGCCGAGATCTTCGAGGTAATAGGCCCCTTATGAGAGGGCTTCAGCCACTCTATAGGGGCCTTTCCAGTTCGGTGAGAGCTTGCTGCACTACCTAGGATGAGACGCCTCTGCCCGCCGTAGTACCACGTCTCCGGGTTTGAAAGCTTCTGGCCTGACCCGGGCATTGTAGTACTGGGCTACTCGCTACCGGTATGCCGTCATTCACAATCGGACTTTATCCCTTGCTTCTCGAGGAGATCTAGGTTGAGCAGGAGGTGCGTCGTATTCTGTGCCTCATCATACTGCTGCACTCGTAGCGTGGGCACGCCGAGCTCGACCGGGATGATCGTCTCGGTGCTGAAAACAAGGCTGAAGGGCATCTCATCGATCGCTGTTCTGGGCATTGTGTAGTAGGCCCACAGAATGCTTTGGAGTTCTTCTGCCCACCTGCCCGTAGCTTAGTCCAACCTAGTCCTAGGTCCTTGGAGGATGGTCCGGTTGGTCACCTCGGCTTCTCTATTTGTTTGAGAGTGAGCCACCGAGGTGAATCGATGTTGGATACTGTGCTCGGCGCAGAACCCTTCGAACTCCCGATTGTCGAACTGTCATCCATTGTCGGTGATGATACAATGGGGGAGTCCGAAGTGGCAAATGATTGATTTCCAGAAGAACTGGCGGACATTAGCTTCCGCGATCTGGGCTATCGGCTCTGCCTCGACCCACTAGGTGAAGTGGTTGATCGCCACCAGCAGGAATCTTTGTTGCCCTGGTGCTAGGGAAAACGGTCCCAAGATGTCCATTCCCCACTGGGCAAAAGGCCAAGGGGCTGAGAGTTGGGAGATCGGCGCCGCCGGCTGGCATTGTATATTCACGTGGCGCTGGCACTTGTCACACCTTTTAACGAAGTCGGCGGCGTCCTCCCTCATGGTCTCCCAGAAGTACCCCTGGTGAAGAGCTTTATAAGCCAGCATTCTCCCTCCCATATGGTTCCCATAGAGGCCCTCATATATCTCTTGGAGCACAAAGGTTGCCCCAGCGGGCCTAAGGCACTTCAGGAGTGGGTAGGAGTAGGATCGACGGTAGAGCTAGCCCTCCATCAGAACGAACCGGGAGGCCTTCTTCTTGACGAGGGCGGCTTACACGCAGTCCTCGAGTAGGGAACCGTCAATGATGTATCGGATGTACTTGTCCATCCAGCTCGGCTCGGGGGTGACTTAATGCACCTCCGCCGAGCTCTCGTAGCTAGAACTTTCGAGGTACTCAATGTAGGCATGTCCCAGTGACGAGTCCAGCAAGGTCGCGAGCCTAGACAGTGCATCCGCGCGCGCATTCTCCCCTTGGGGAAAGTGGAAGATGCTGAAATGCCGGAGGCCTGTCGTGTTCATGCGGACCTACTCTAGGTACTTCATCATCTAGGCATTCCTTGCTTCATACTCTCCGGAGACTTGGCCGGCAACCAGCTGGGAGTCGATGAAGACTTTTAGATCTTGCACACCCAACTCGCGGGAGACTCTCAAGCCTGCAAGGAGTGCCTCGTACTCCGCTTGGTTGTTGGTCGCGACGAACTTGAAGTGGAGGGCGCATTCCGCCACAACCCCATCGCTGTTAGTGAGGATGAGGCCTGCTCCACTCCCGCCGGAATTGGAGGCTCCGTCCACATGGAGGATCCAAGGCTCTTCTCCTGGGTCGGGCTCCGTTGTGGTCTGCTTTGGCTCTTCGACGAACCCGGTGCACTCGACCACGAAGTCGGCTAGGACTTGGACCTTCTGTGAAGACCTCAGCCAGTACACTATGTCAAAGTCGGTTAGCAGCATGGACCACTTGGCCAATCTCCCGGGGGTCTCAGGTCGTCTGAGTATGGTCCTTAGTAGCTGGTCCGTCACAACCACTATTGGGTGTGCTTGGAAGTAAGGCCTGAGGCGCTTAGCAGACATTATTAGTGCAAAAATGAGTTTCTCGGAGCGAGTATACCTGATCTCCGCATCGCGAAGGATCTTGCTGGTATAGTTTACCAGCTTTTGAGATTTGTCCTCGTCGGCGCGGACGAGAACCAAGCTGACGGCTTCGAGTGTGACCGCCAGGTAGAGCAGGAGCTCCTCACCCTCCTCTGGCCTGGAGAGCAACGGGGGAGAGGCGAGGAATTTCTTTAGCTCCTCGAAGGCTGCTCTACACTCCTCCGTCCAGGTGAAGTCGTGCATCTTGCGCAGCGCCTTGAAGAATGGAAGGCAATGGTCGGTCGACCTCGAAATGAATCTACTGAGGGCGACAATGCGCCCCGTCAGGTGCTGGACCTGCTTCTTGGAGGTCAGGTGCTCCATGTCAATGATAGCTTGAACCTTTTTCGGGTTCGCTTTGATGCCTCTCTGGGTGACTATGAAGTCAAGGAACTTCCCTGCCGCCACTCCGAAAGCGCACTTTGCCGGGTTCAGCTTCATCTGGTGTTGCCGCAGGTTGTGAAAGGATTCGACGAGGTCAGTGATATGGCTCGAGCTCGGCCTACTAATGACGAGCATGTCATCCACATATACTTGCATGTTGCGGCCAATGTGGTCCTTGAAGACCTTATTGACCAGGCGTTGGTATGTAGCTCTTGCATTCTTCAGACCAAAAGGCATCATCCTGTAGCAGTATGTCCCTTGGTCGGCGACGAAGGCAGTGTGCTCCTCATCTTTTGGATGCATATGGATCTGGTTGTATCCAGAGAACGCATCCATGAAGGAGAGCAACCTGTGGCCAGAGGTGGCGTCCACCAGCTGGTCGATCTTCGGTAAAGGGAAGCTGTCTTTCGAGCAAGCCTTGTTGAGGTCGGTGTAATCTACACAGATCCTCCACTTGCCATTGTTCTTCCTTACCATGACCACATTCACCAACCAACTCGGATACTGGACCTCCCGAACGAAATCAGGGGCTAGGAGTTTATCAACTTCCTTCTTGATAGCTGCTTGTCTCTCCGGGGTGAAACTTCTCTTCTTTTGCCGAACTGGTCTGTACTTCGAGTCAACACTCAATTTGTGAGTAATGATGTCAGGAGGAATACCTGGCATGTCCGCCGCCATCCAGGCGAACACATCTGCGTTTGCTCGCAGGAACTCCAGCAGTTGGGCCCTCTCCTCCTCGGGTAGCTGGGCTCCGATCTCACCATCTTCGTGGGATCGTCTCCAAGCGGGTATGAGAGTAGACATTCAACCGGGCCTCCCCTGGGGTCTTGGGCCCTTTGGTCGAGGTCATCTGCCTTAAGGTCATCCTCGAGGACCTTTGCCCCAGGGAGGGTTTGAAAGCAATGCTGCACCGGCTGGGGTGCTCCCCTCATTTCCCCGACACCGTAGGGAATAGGGAACTGTACAAGTAGCCTCTTGGTGGAGACAACGGTATCGAGCAAGTTGAGCCCAGGCTGGCCCAAAATCATGTTGTAGGTGGAAGGGAGCCTCATAACCGTGAAAGTCATCATAACAGTGCTCTACCGAGGCGGGGTCCTAGCAGTGACCGAGAGAGTGACTTCTCCTTCTACCCTTACGGAGTCACCTGTGAAACCAACAAGGGGTGCATGCACAAGCCTAAGCTGATCGGGGGAAAGATTCATCCTGGAGAAGGCATCATAAAAAAGCACGTCTGTGGAGCTTCCACTATCAACCATGATGCATTTTACATGGTGCTTCACGATCGTCATTTCGACGACCACGGCATCATTATTTATATTTTTCCGTTGTCTTCCCCTTCTCTCATAAAGGGGAGTACAAACTCAGGGTCCCCTGCCCCCCGAGCCCTCTTGGGCGCGCGCGCAACTCTCCAGGAGATCACGCCCACCGACTTCTCGATAGGACGGTTGTCGATGGTTGGAGCTAGCGGGAGAGCAACGAGCGCCTAGGACTCCATCTGAGGTCTGCCCCCAACGAACCTTTTGAGGTAGCCTCTTGTTACGGCCGTAATGATGACATGATCGGTCTCAGATCCCGTCGGGCATGATTCGAGCCACGTGGAGGTTTTTGGCCGAGTCAGCTGTGGCTCCCACACGTCCGAAGTCGAGCTCAGCCCGGGCTCCCCCGCTCCCTTGCCAGGTGGCACCCTGAGACGGTCCCACCTCGGCCAAGGTCGAGCCGTGCCCCTTCGCTCCTTCGCCAGGTGGCCCCCGGAGACGGGACCACCTCGGCCAAAGCCGAGCGTCCTTCTACCGACCCGCAAGGTGTCCACCCAGGAGGGGTCCACCTCGGCCAAGGTCGGCCGCTCCCCCGCTCCCTCGCCAGGTGGCACCCTGAGACGGTCCCACCTCGGCCGAGGTCGAGCCGGGCTCCTTCGCTCCTTCGCCAGGTGGCCCCCAGAGACGGGACCACCTCGGTCGAAGCCGAGCGTCCTTCTGTCGACCCGCTAGGTGTCCACCCAGGAGGGGTCCACCTCGGCCAAGGTCGGCCGCTCCCCCGCTCCCTCGTCAGGTGGCACCCTGAGACGGTCCCACCTCGGCCGAGGTCGAGCCGGGCTCCTTCGCTCCTTCGCCAGGTGGCCCCCAGAGACGGGACCACCTCGGTCGAAGCCGAGCATCCTTCTGCCACCCCGCCAGGTGTCCACCCAGGAGGGGTCCACCTCGGCCAAGGTCGGCCGCTCCTTCGCTCCTTCGCCAGGTGGCCCCCGGAGACGGGACCACCTCGGCCGAAGCCGAGCGTTCTTCTGCCGCCCTGCTAGGTGTCCACCCGGGAGGGGTCCACCTCGGTCGAGGTCAGGCAGCTCGTACAGAGAAGGTCCCAAAGAGTAGAGGCGCAGGTTCCGAGGTTGGCCCTCGAGCCGTGCGCGCCGCACCCCGAAGAAGGCGCCCCGTGCGGATGGCGGCGGCACGCGAAACATCACTTACATCGGCCCGACAGGTTCTGCAGTTGACGCGGTTCTGGCAAAACAGGGCCCGTTAACGGACAGCGCCGGCACCTGGGAAGGAGAGCGCCCACACTCGGCCCAAGGTCTGGCCGGCCGCCCTGCCGGCGCCCCCCTCCTTTACCTTTTTCCCGCTAGGCTCGGCAAACGAGGCCGGAAAGCCGTCTGGCCCTCAGAACCAGAAGGGAAAAGAGAAAAGGATGGAGAGAGGGCGACGAGAGCGACAAGGGGAGCCTCCCGAGAGCGAAAAACGAGCAGGCAGCGGGAGGAGATAAAAGGAAGGAGAGAAGAGACGACCAGGTAAGCGGAGACAAGTAAGAAACAGAGGCTGGAAGCTCTGCTCCCAGAGCAAGATCTAAGGTCCCGAGAGGGGATCGCTTGGCGTGAGCTCGGCAAAGGAATCCAGCTGGGTTTCTGGTCTCTCGGGCATCTTTCTTGCTAGTAAATTCTCTGAGTCTGGGACTCCTTCGGGGGCCCGTCCCAGAGAATCTGTTCCCTCTCGCCGTCTACTAACTTGATCGTCGGAGCTCCCTCGCCGGGATCCCTGGCCAGGGTCTTCTGACCTTGCCTTGCAGGTTCGGTCCAGCCAGGAGGCCCCGGGAGCAAGACGGTCTAGTAGGATCGGCGGTTCCGAGGCACGGGCGCGGCGACGAGATCGGCAACACCTCTCTTGATGAGTTCCTCAATTTTCTACTTGAGATTGTGGCATTCCTCGGTATCATGGCCGTGGTCATGGTGAAAGCGATAGTACTTTATCTTGTCACGGCCGGTGGAGGACTTCAACGGAGGCGGGCGTCTCAGGTAATCCTCGCCTTCGATCTCCATGAGGATTTTTGTCCTCGGGGCTAGGAGAGGGGTGTAACCCTCCTCAAGGGCGGGGGCTCCTTTTGGTCTTGGCCGGTCCCTCCGGAAGTTTGAAGCCTGAGGCGCTGACCTTCGGGTCCCGGGCATTTCGATGGGGGCCGGCTTCTTCAGTGGCTTTCCATCGAGCTCCTGCTTTGTTCGATCCTCCTCCTCAGCGCGGATATACTTTTGGGCTCGGAGAAGGAGCTTGGAGTAAGTCTTGGGGGACTTCTTGTCCAGCGAGTAGGTCAGGCGGGAGGTCCTGAGCCCTTGCTTCAGTGCCAGCATGGCAACCGGCTCATCAAGATTGTAGATCTCCGATGCGGCGGCCTTAAAACGGGCCACGTAGTCCCGTAGGGGCTCACAGTCTTGCTGTCGGATGGAGAAGAGGCTATCTGCCTCTCGTGGCAACTTCCTACAGGCGTCGAAGTGATCCACGAACTTCTGCCCTTGCTGGGCGAAAGAGCTGATGCTCTCCGGCTCCAAACGGGTGAACCACACCCGGGCTGCTTTCTGGAGAGTAGCAGGAAAGACGATATAGAGGAGAGCGTCGGTGGCCCCCTGGACCCTTATGAGGGTCCAGCAGCTTTCCAGGTGGTCCAGGGAGTCGGTGGTCCCATCGTAAGGATCCACCTGCGACATCCGGAACCGATGCGGAATGGGCTCCGCTTGGATTTCTTGGAAGAATAGGGGATGGGCGTCGTAGCCTGCCGGCTTGCTAGCTAAGCCTTGCATGTTGGCAAACCGGCGGGAAAACTCTGCCAGCTTGCATTCATGTTCCTCCAGGCACTTCTCCGCCGCGCGCCTAACGACTTCAACAATGGACCCCTCCGTCGAAGGAGACGAAGAAGGTGACATAGGTGCATGGCACCCATGGCGGGGGGTCTTGCTCCTTCTGCCTCGGTGGGGTCTGGGCACCACCCACCCGAAGTTTGGTAAGCGGCTCTCCCCGTCGGCAGAGCCGGCTCGTTGTCTTTCAGCCGAAGTTTGATGGCTACCCCGGTTGTCAGTAGTGGCCCGCGGCTGCGAAGGCCTTCCTTGGAAGGAATGCAGGCTGTCGCAGGAAGCTGCGGTGTGGGTCGCCGGAGTTCCTAGCTGCTGGTGGGTACTTATGGATCGGTGCTGGTGCTGAAGCTGGTGCACTGCCATGGCGAGGACTTGTATCTGCTGGGCGAGTGCAACCAGTTGAGATTCCGGCGGAGTTGGTTGAACCGGAATGGGTGGCTCCACCTCTTGGTGGTGCGGGTTCTCCCAGGTCGAAGAGTCCCCCACACAACTGGTGGAAGCCTCCCTTGCCCTAGTTATCACCATCCTTCCGTCAGACTTGTCTGGAAAAAGATGGAGGGCTTGACTTGGATCAAAGATCGTTCACAATGTCGCTGTCCGCCCCCCGTACCTGGTGCGCCAATCTGTTGCCGCCAAGATCGCCATGGCCCGTAGCTGCTGTCAACGTCGGAGCGCACGTCCTTCGCTGTCTCGTCGTCCGGTAGTCCTGGACCTGCAAAACAGGGGTTAGTGACCCGGGCTGAGGTTTCCGGCGGGGGCACTCCGACGGTCAAGTCAGTAATGATATAGGGGAACATGTCCTCCTGATTGGGCCCCTCTTGATGGACTCCGCACTAGGAGTGAATAGTATGAAAATGAACATGAAAACACGGTAGGGGGAGAACAACGACGGGGACAGAGGGGTTCTATGTTCTGCCACCTCTCCTTGTTTCCCTGGCTTTTTCTTTTAGTGGTGGTGGTGGTTGCGCTTTGCCCTCTTGGTTGAGCTTGTACTTGTGTTGGTGTTGGTATCGTGTTACCTTCCACCTTTTGAGGATGTCGATTATTCTTTGTAGTCGAAAAATGGATGTTGGACACTTACCTTGGGATCCTCGCTAGGCTGGCAGGCACGTGCGATGGGATTCCGTATCGTGGATGAGACATTTTTCTTGACATACGGTAGGGGAAGCTTCCATTCATTCTGACATCTTCTCTGGTCGCCCCATTCCGAGAAGAATGGTAGAGCATCGATCCGGGGGTTGCCACCCTCGAGGTTCGTGCCCTCTGACTGGCCCATCCTCCTGGAAGTTCGGGCGGACAGGCAGTTATTGCGGTATGGGGGGCGCTGCCCCGTGTCCTTGGGTGGCTCGCCGGCATCTTGGGATGGCGGTGCCTACGTCCAAGCTGGGGCTGAGTTGGGATGGCAGGACTCGCTCCGACCTAGACTCCCCGAGCTTGCGGGGTCGCGCTCGGAGAGGCTCCACGTGGCGGAGGAGGGCAGAGTGCGGGCCCGGTCTAGAGGGCAGAGTGCGGGCCCGGTCTAGAGGGCTCGCGCTCGAAGAGGCTCCACGTGGCGGAGGAGGGCTGAGCTCGACTCCGACCATAGGGCTCAACCTTCGAGGGTCTCGCTCTAGAGGGCAGGGTTCACGCCCGATCCAGAGGGCTCGCGCTCGGAGAGGCTCCACGTGGCTGAGGAGGGCTGAGCTCGACTCCGACCACATGACTCAACCTCCGAGGGTCTCACTCTGGAGGGCAGGGAGCGGGCCTGGTCCAGAGGGCTCGTGCTTGGAGAGGCTCCACGTGGCGGAGGAGGGCTGAGCTCGACTCCGACCACAGGGCTCAACCTCCGAGGGTCTCGCTCTGGAGGGCAGGGTGCGGGCCCGGTCCAGAGGGCTTGCGCTCGGAGAGGCTCCACATGGCAAAGGAGGGCTGAGCTTGACTCCGACCACAGGGCTCAACCTCCGAGGGTCTCGCTCTGGAGGGCAGGGTGCGGGCCTGGTCCAGAGTGCTCGCGCTCGGAGAGGCTCCACGTGGTGGAGGAGAGTTGAGCTCGACTCTGACCACAGGGCTCAACCTCCGAGGGTCTCGCTCTGAAGGGCAGGGTGCGGGCCCGATCCAGAGGGCTCGCGCTCGGAGAGGCTCCACGTGGCGGAGGAGGGCTGAGCTCGACTCCGACCACAGGGCTCAACCTCAGAGGGTCTCGCTCTAGAGGGCAGAGGACAGCTCCGGCCTAAGCGTCCCGAGCTTGCAGGACCGACATGACGGAGGACGGAGCTCGACTCAGCTCAGCTCAGCAGCGATCCGAGCTGGAAAGTTGACTTAGCGTCCGACGCGGCGGCCTCCTTTGACGTGGCGCCTGTCAGCTCCCCCACGTCAGCGATCTCGCAACATCAATAACTATCCCCTCGTGGCTGCGATGCGCGCACGCCACACGGGTCCGTGCATTTGATCATTTTTTTATTTTATTAATTTTAAAATTCAATATTTCAACTGTTATTTTTTTAATTATTTAATAATTTTATGTTTAATTTTGTAACTTTCATAAGGACTAGTTAAGAATTTTTTGAAAATTTTCTCTGAAATTTTGAACCTATAAATAGGCCTCTATCCCAATCCTGCATGATATCTAAAAAAATTACAAGCTCTCCCTCTCCTCTATTTTTCTATCCTAAAAATTTCTAAAATCTCTTTTTCTCCTATCCTTTTTTGTTTTGAGATTTTTGGGCTGAAGACGAGCTGATCAGTGTCCGTTCGAGATCTTGCCATCGATAGATGTTGAAGTTTTTGTCTTTCGAGTTGTACCTTGGAGAAGAGTATGTGGCCCATCAGTCTTCGCATGAGAAGGAAACCAGATCTCCTTTAGGACAGTGAATCTATCTACCTCCCAGGCTAGACTTCCTGACTCTATTTTATTGTATTTATAATTAATTTGTTACATAACATAAACTTTGTTTTACCATACATACCATAAAAATAATTTTTAAATATTTTTAAAATTATATAAATATATATGTATATATATGTATTTTTCTGTACTAAATATTAACGGAACTTACGGCACTGGTCATTTTATAACTTAAAAATGACAGGAAAATATACTTGTTTCAAAAAGATTTGAGAAAAATATCCTTTATGGCTATATTCGAATATAAAGCATTAAGCATGGACATGGAATTTAGGTTTTGGGGTATGGCTTGTAAGAATTGAGCTGTTCATGATTAGCTTATGCTTTGCTCGCTAGGAACTCCTTAGCCCAACTAGTAAATCAGCTGACCTGGAACATATTTGAAAGCTTCGCTCATTAATTAGCTTGTTTCAGCTAAGCTCGACAAAGAAATTAACCAAGCTCAAATACAATCTAGAGCTTAAACTAGCTGTGCCTAAATACCTATCCATTTCAAATATAGCAGAAAACTTGGTTTCACTCAACTCTGCTCAATTAGGGATGTAATCGTGCTAAAAGTTGAATCGAGTAGCCAGGAGCTCAAGTTCAATTTTGATTCAAAATAGTTGCACTTGAAACTCAACTCAAATATTGTTAGGACACGGCTTTAAAAAAAAACGTGACCAAATAAATTGACAAGATTTATTTAATATGAAAAAATTGTCGAAGACTTACTTGAAATTGGTAAAATAAAAAATCAAACCCGTGCAAGGTACCATTCTAAAGCATATTTTCATCCCTCATATGAAAATAACCGAAAACACTATCTCAAGATACAACCAGAATTCCTTCACCTACGAGTACGAATATGAAAGAGGTTAATGGAGACTTTTTCAGTTCCAGCAAAAAGGCTTTAGACCAACAAAAGATTGAAGGAGAAAATATTAGAAGACAAAAAGAGAAAGTACTAAAATACAAAACAAACATATATTCAAGGCTTCCAAGATGACCCTTTTTTTTTTTTTATAGCTATCTAAAATCTAGTCATTTAGATTTTTATCAGTCTATTAAAATCAAATTAGATATCCAACGGTTAGAAAATTAAAATCCCAATAATCAACAGCATGATGGTCAAATAATTAAAAATCAAATTAATAAAGCCCAACGATCAAATAATTAAAAAATTAAAATTTATCATTGAAAAAATTTAAAATTTTTTCAACAAATTTAAGTAAGCTCTAATATTCCAAGATCGTGTTCAATTCGATGAAAAAGGATAATAACCGAGATTGACTCGATTCAACTAACAATCAAATCATATTCAAGCTCGAGCTTGAATTCAAACTTTAATCTACGAATAATATATATTATAAATAAAATAATATTATTAAACATATATATAAACTTGAATAAGCTTGTGGGCTTTTGAGATAAGTATTTTGTAACTTGAATTTAGCTTGAAAAATTATTTAAGCTAGTCAAGCTCGATAATAACTTAGTCGAGGCAAGTTTAAAGAGCTCAGAAATAGCTCAACTCATCGGCACTTCTAAATATATTTAAAACTACTTGTAAATTTATTCTAAACCAGTTTAAAACATGGCCAAGTCGAGCCTGAATTGATTTTTTGAGCTCCGCTCAAACTGGGGCGGTGCACAAGCATTTTTTTTAAAAAAATGATCCGAGATCAAGTAATTTGATACTTGGCTCGGCTTAGCCTATTTGCACTAATAAAGTTGACCACTACCGCAATTGTAGTTGACTTTACGTTGGCCTATGCAAGGTGCCACTAGGTTGCTTGCAGAAATTGGGTAGCCTAACGGTTGCTCACATTTATGGAGAAGAATATGGCATCATTGGCAAGCTAGCTGATCAAGCTAGAACGACAGCAACAAAACTCACGCTAGCAATTAAGTCCATACTCCAATAAAAAAGGTGTTCATACTTGGTCCAGGAGTTCTTCGTAACAGTGTGCACCAAGGAAGCAGCATGCACTATAAATTGCACCGCCTTCGGTTTGATAGAAGAAAATGATGCGTTACAGGGGTGCCAGCCCTGTTTGGCATCCATTCGCACCGTTAATTACTTGCATAACAAACTCGAGGTGATCGAGTTCGTTTGTTTCCACGAGTCCATAGGATCGAACACCACCTTTCACAAAAAGAAATTATAAAAGAAAAAAAAAAAATGGTCGATTATATATGGGCTTATGCCTTAAAACTCGTATAAGAACTAAACCTACCAAGCAAATGCATGAGATCTAATAGCAATCCCAGAACTAAAGCTACTTTAATCAGGTGCAGGTAGATCATGTTGGCCTCTACCAACCAACTTGCAAATATAAAGAGCAGAGTCCATCATCCTGGTTCGCAACATAGCACCGTCGATGCTGCTACCATTGCATGCTTTCGGGCAACCATGTCTCCTCGTTAGACCATCCATATTCCTAAATAACGTACCAGGGTGGTTCTTTAATTTGCCATGGGCTAGATTGATAGATCAGCATGATGAAGTTATTCTCGTTTAAGAGTGACAGCAGCATGAGAGAAAGGATGCCATTGATTAAATGATTCGACTTTAATTCTATTCTTTTTTTCATTTTCATTCAATGTCTCCCATCGTATCATGGGAGAACGATATTCAAATCATAGAACAAGAGCCATTCTTAATTTCCACCATCACCAGAACCATGATGGCCGACCATGGCTGCCATAAAAAAAAAAACCCCCCTCTCTCCCTTTTGCTTTAAAGCACATCATACCTGCTGCCATCCTCTTTAAACAAGGAACAGCACAAAAGAAACAAGCTACGACCAAATGATGGCCGACCGAGCCCCACCTCTTTTGAAACTTCGAACGTATGTTCCTTGTTTAGCCAAAAAGAACAGATGCTTGCGGGCATCTCGTGCCAAATATACCAAGAAAAAAAAAGAAAAGAAAAAGAAAGAGTGAGAATGAAAAAAGAGAGCACTTTTAATTTGGCTGCAGTCTTCGTTTACCATGGAGTAGCGGTGCAACGGTAACTTTTGCTCGTGGACCCCTTAATTTCTCCTCCTCCTCCTTTTCCTCCTCCTCCTCCTTCATGGATAGGACCGGAGAGAGAGAGAGAGAGAGAGAGAGAAGAAATTTGGACCTACTGACAAGGATCTGGAATGGGCATCATCAACATGTTAGGTTGTTCCCCAAAACCATCTAAAAAGAAATCATCAAAACGGTATCCAATTACTTTCCCGAGGCCCAGCCATGCACATGGCCTTCTCTTAAAAACAAACAGGACATGTTTTAACTTTTATGAGCTCCGTAAGCACGCTGACACTCGAAGAGTTTGGAGCTTTCTGGCCTCATAATCGCCAGGGGATTCTGCCAGCCAGCAATGGGGTTTTAACTTTAGGCTCCATGATTAGAGTTCTTTTGGTGGGATTTGAAGACCGGAGCTCTTGGTGCTCCGTTCACGAACAGTGATCCTGATTGATTTTAATTTTCCAGGCGATGGCTCCATGTTATCACCAAAATCCAGACCATATGTACGAAGGAAAGTGGTTGCGTTAATCTTATCCTTGATAATACCGTGATGGAATGTGGAGACCGGTTGTTGTGGTGGTGAGACATATATGATTTATTAACCAAAGCGACCGTGATTTTAACCTAATTAATGATAAAAGGTGCATGAGAGTGACTTAGAAAGGCATTGCAACTAATTTGGGCCGGTGATGAAATAAATGACAATTATTATATGGTAGGGGCCGGCATGACAGTGGCAAGCAACGATCATGGGATCAGGATAAGGGACAATTCTTGGAAAGTTAGGAGGACAATTCTCATATTAATCAGTAAGTTAGAAGACCTAGGAAAAGAATTGGCCATGCCCAAAAGCACTACTACTGCTTTGTCTCTCAAATAAATGAAGCCCGACCTTTTGCACAATTTCTGGAAATAATTTGGCAAGGAGAAAATTCCAAAAAGAAAACAAGAGGAATATCTTCTAAAGATTTAACTTGCACTTTAAAGAATATGAAAAAATGGAACCGAAACGAAAAGAAAAGAAATTGAAAATAGATCATATTTTGTACACCTTGCATATTTTATGAAATGCTACAGATAAGAGCAATTCAATTTAGCTAATAACGTTAGCGAGAATGATATGGTGATCATGCAATGTAAGATCGAAGCACGAAGTCATTATCATTCACCTTCTATTGCTTTTTTCCAATGCCGTTTAATTTTATATGCGATTGTCATTGCGATGCTTGCTTTGAAAGGGAATTCTTATTCTAAATTAATTCTTGTGCAAAGAAATTTCCGAAATGATTTCGGTGATTAGTTAGATGGTGCTTATATATTTTGCTTATTGGTTTACTACTAAAACCCACGAAGTAGCCAAGTAAAACAAGTCTAGACTAGGTTGAATAATTTATACAACAATGATCTAACTTTAATTTGCTTAATCGAATAGGTCTTTCATATATATATATAAATATATATATATATATATATATACTTCAGTTATATGTAATAGATTTAAATGGAATGGACTAGGATTAGAAACTCAGTCACCTGAATTTTATTAACAAAGAAAAATTATACGCAAGAAGAAGGATATATACATAGAAGGGAGTAAAAGTTTTTATTATAGAAAACAAGGTGAGAACCTGATCGAGAAATAGCTTCTGAAGAACAAAACCCACATAACATCAGCTGGATGATGCCTAAGGTTGAGCACCAAAAATGGAACCGATCGACGAAGAGCTATAATTAGCGGAGGTTGCTTGATTCCATGAAGACGTCTCGAATCCTATTCCAAAATTTAACAAAAGCTGGAAGCGCCTTTGATCCATAGAGAATGGACCGGCTATCGAGATGAATAAAAGCTTCTACGAATGGTAGATAAGCAAGAGAAGCACCAAATTTGAGGAAATATGAGCATTTCTTTCCTTCCAATGGCACCAGATGAAAGTAGTAATGAGTAATAAAATAGATTGCTGCAATCTTTTGCCAAAAGTAATTAAGATACCCTCCGAAAGAGGGCTAATGATATACGTGTAACATGGACCCTAGCCAACAATAAAGGACTCGGAGCTCACCATGAAGCAACTGCGTTAGAGTACGAGTGACCCCTAGCTAACATCACATGGCTTCATATGGAAAGCGCATGGCACACCACGTACCTTTCACGTGGCATTTTGCAAGCCGTATATATATATATATATATACGACCATATGCCCACATTTAAGCTTAGATACCATCCTTCAAATTATTAGCATGACATCAAAGGAACAGATTCTATGAAAGTGCCCTTAAGCTGTGCCATCATGGAGCCAAAGTGGATGCCTGCCTACCAGTGATGAGCTAAAAGCCTTGGGGGTACTGTTCCCCTTGTGAAGGCGCCCAATGCAAGGAAGGTGATAGCTAGTTCATGCTGCAATGCTACAAGACACCAATTAGAGTAGTTCTTGCTTGCTTGAATTACCAATTCCATGGTGCAATGTGCGAAAAACTAGTTATAATGAAATGATCATTAAAATGTGGGATAACACCACACATTCCTCGAGCTTTCATATATATATATATATATATAACTTTTCTATTGTGAAACCTTTAATCATTTAATTATTAAAGGCCGGTTGCTGGCTCTCTTTTGAAAGTTTTACCTAGTTCAGTCATTTTGATCAACAATATATATATATATATATGGGGTTTTCTCCATTTATTGTTGTTTGGATATGTATGAAGGATGCTAAGAATAGTTTAAGTGAAGTTGAAGCCGGGACGGTTTTATCAGTCTTAAAAGCTCAAGAATTCAATCCTATTAGCTCGAGAAAGAAGAGCTAAATTATAAATTAAGTTACTAATACAATTTTTGCTTTATTTTCTGTTCTACAATTTCAGTTCTGCATCATGATCGGGTAATTGCTTTACACCTGTATCGATCCTTCAAGGATGGCAAAGCCACCCCACCAAGCACCAAGCTTATGTTGGAAGCAATGGCTTGCTTCCATCATTTATAAGAATTTATTCGTATAATTTGGCACGTGCATCGATCTCTCGGTCTATTAATTTATATTGTAGCCACTACAAATTTCTTAGGGTGGTGGTTGAGATCATTCGAGGCAGATAAACCTATTTAATTAGGAAGAATTTGGCATCTTTACTTACTTCCATATATATCCTTTTAAGTAGAAAATCATGATCGAAATTGAAATCGAAATAAATTGGAATAGGAATTTAAATAACCATTACCTCCTATCATATTTGGTCGATGATTGGAATCGAAATAGAAATGAGATTTAAATACTTGAAAAAGCTAGGAATTAGATTTTGGAGAATCGGGACATTCCATTCCTCCTGGAATTAAAATGAGAATCGGATTATCTCCGATTAAATAACTAAAATTGGAATCATTTATTTCCATTCCTATCGGACAGTTCAACTACTGCCAACTAAAACATACTCTCATAAATTCATATAAATCCAAGACCACAGCTCTACTAACTCGAAAAGGGATGAAACGGGAAAGAAACGCCGCCACTATTTTATGATAAGGCATAGAATCTTTGTATCGCCCAATGTAGGAAGCATCAATTTTAGGTTTATGGCCATAGGTCAGTTGTCACGCCACAGAGCCAGTCCCAAAGCAGTTGTAACAATTCAAGAAATGGACCCCCCCCCGTCTTACTTTTGTTTAGATGATCATGCATGAGTTCCAACAGTTCAAGAAAAGAAGGAACGAGACAAAAGAATAAATAAAAATAAATGATAAATTTAGTGGAGATCACCCAATTTCGGCCTGAAATCAAGGGGACAATTTTAAAATCATCAGAGAAGGCCACCAGCTAAAAGTGTTGAATTTAAATAATAGCTAACAATCAATTTAAGCAAAGTCAAGCTCACCATGTCCCTCGATGAGTCACAACTGCCAGATATCTACTGTTTTAAAATGACCTAGCATCAGAGATGGTGTTTCCTGCTACCTTTCCACCATTTGGCGTGAAATTTTAAAGCCACGGCCACGGATAAAATAGGGTACACCTTTCATCCTGGGTGGCATTTGTATATAAAAATGGGATGGGTATATATATTGCCATATTTAGAGCTTCAAATTGATAAGCGATACCCAGATCTTGTGGAGGCCTGGCTTGATTCATTTGATAGTGGTGGGGAAAACCAATCATCCACCAGCTGCTATGTTGTATCCGATCGAATCAAGCAAACTTGGCTCCATTAACGATGGTTAATGAGACGAGGCGTGCGGATGCCTTTTGGAAGTGTCAAAGGTTCGGAAGAAGCCAAGCAATGCGTGCAGTGCAATATTGGCCGATCATTCTCAATTTATTCGGCAAACATGAACGAAGAATGATTGCTGGAATATCATATATATTTCGGAAAACACAGCTTGGAAAACCTTAGATGAAGACCCATGTCTTTTTTTTTGGGGCCATGCTGATTTTTCTCATAGGATGTTGATCTTGGGATGTACATCAAGCATTTTAGCTAGGGTTTCGAAGGATTAAAATAAATGAAAAAAATGATTTTTTTTTTTTTTTTTTTTTTAATGAGTAATTAACTTAAAGTTGGTTTTGTCGTAGGTAAAACCAAAACAATATCTCACCGAAGCCACCATGCATGCATTGCTGTTCTTTCATGGTCGGATATCGCATTTGGTATTTCCTTTCAAATCCCTTTCATTAAGAAACGAGCATGCAAGCCATACATTTTCCCATACTTCAAGCCATGGTAATGCTCAAGGAATACAATATTCTTAGAGATCATGGAGGTATATATTATTTAGAAATTATATCTTGAGAATAGACATCCGAACCTCGTGAGAATTAAAAATCATCATCCTCAAGGAGACGCTTTAACTAGTGTGCAACATCTAATCATTCCTTTACTATCCATTTAGCAAACCATTCTTATTATATAGTTTATTCTCCACTTTTTTCATTAAAATTACATTCTCTCGTTCCCTAACAGTGCATGCATGTATGGCTTGGATTCTCGGGACGCGTGAAAACGTGAAAGCCATATCAACCAAAGACCACGTACGTCCATCCAAGGGCTGCAGGGTGATCCAATCAAGAAGATTTATGGGGTCCATCTCTATCCAGAGAGATCGTTTGGCCCCCACCGATGAGCAGGCTGAAGAGATGGGCTCCCATGGGGACCCAAGTTGCCAAGCAAAAAAAGAGCAGTACAATTTTTTTTTTTTTTTTAAGCAGTGCATTCATTTAAAATAAAGATACAGTACGAATATAATTCAAAAAATCCAAAATATTATATCATGTAATGGTCATGAAGCATTTCCGGATCGGTTTATAAAATAGATTCAGAATGATAGATAATATAGAAAGCAATCCAGTTTATCATAAAATTTGCCATCACGTAGACATGCCTGATAACATAAATAAAATAATTTTAAATAGTTAAAAAAAAAAAAAAAAAAAAAAAAAAAAAAAAAAAAAAAAAAAAGAAGAAGAAGAAGAAGAAGAAGAAGAAGAAGAAGAAGAAGAAGAAGAAGAAGAAGAAGAAGAAGAAGATATCATGAAGAAATGGATCCAGTACCTAGATTTCGGGCTTATGAATACAAAGCTATAACGTGGCAGGTAACAACAGAGTTTTTTATCTGATGCTCTCCGTTTGGAATTAAACTGTTCATGAGGGTTGCCATTGATTGCAGAGAATATACCCTTGCGCTCACCCCCAAAATTAACTGTACCTTATTTTGTCCCTTTCTCATCCTCCAACCAGTCCCTTCCAACCCAACCAGCTCAAATTTATTGTACTAAACTCGCCCCCACGCGTGCCGATCGTAGCTGCCTCCCTTCTAGCTCTGATCCCCTTGGTTGTTAACTAAAACTCAAATTTGTATCGAGCATTAAACAAGTTAGGAAAAATATTTTAATGTTTTTCTATAAAATAAATATCATATGGGTGCTGTCGCTACCACCGTGGTAAGAAATAAACATTGTAACACCTATTTGAAAGGTACTATAATTTTATTGTAGAGTATAGATGTTGAATCTGATCTCATTTTTGTATTAGATTTGAATTTGGGATTGCAGGAGAAGTTTAAATGAAGTTTGGTTGCTTTAAATTTAGCATGCAAAATTGAACCGGCCTTTTGGGGGCCATGTTTCTTTGGCTTCTTGGCCAAACATTTTCTCTTATAATTCTATTAGAATGGCACCTAATGCCACAAAATTAGATGATATAAAAATCCAAGGAACCGATCATTTTCATGATGATCTATATTTTTAAGCAAAAATACTTACACCGCTAACTATAGGTTACTTTTTAATTCTAACAAGTAGCACTCTACTTACGTTTGGTAGTTTACCTTGCTCCATTGAGTATTCTATTCGATCTAATTTCATTGAGTACCCGATCCGCTCCGGCTTTGATGGATGGATTTTATCCGGTTTATAATGGATCTAGGATAAACGTAGATGATGATAAAATTCATTTCGAATTTGATCCGCATATATAATTTTTAATAAATATATTCTTTTTTTAAAAAAAAATTGTATGTAAAAAATTAAACTTTTAGCTTTACTTAGCCCAATATGTTGAACGCGCTTGTCAAACCCTATTCATACCATCTTGCTCCCAATCAAGTATATTTATTATATTTTAGAATATAAAATAATTATTATAATATAAAATATATTATAATATATTATTATAATATCTTTTAATTAATATTATTTTTAATTAATGTTATTTTTTTGGTTAATTTATTATTAATTTTAAATTAATATTTTTATATAGTTAATTAATACTATTTTTAATTAATATTATTTTAAAATAATATAATAATTAATATTACCAAAAAATAATATATAAAATTTTAATTAATACTATTTTTTTATTATTTATTTATTTATTTAAAATTAAAATTTATTAATTAGATTTTAAAAAAATAATATTATAAAATTTAAAAAATAATTCGTTTGAATTCTTCTGTTGGAAAGACGAATTCAAATGAATTTTTCTTTCTGACGGATGAAGACAAAAATCACATCACAATTAATAAATATCACATCAAAATTATAATTATATTTTAAAAAAATAATTAAATTAAAAAAAATGAATTTTCTTTTCAAAAAAAAATGAAGTTGAATTTTTTTTTTAAAAAGACGAACTCAGATGCCCAGACCTGTCATGTCAGATAAATCACTTATTTCGGTAAATATATCCTGAACCACCTACTTCCATAAAAAAATTTTTTTAAAAAAAATATTATTAAAAAAAATCCCATCTTTTACCCTTTTAAAAAAATATTATTTTTAAAAAAAATTCCCATCTTTTACCCCTCCTCCACTTCGTCCACCGGGAAACAAGTATAAATAAACTCGGGTACAAGAGAAGGGAATAGGACGAGATCGATCACATTAATGCGATATGGAACTGGACCTGGACAAGCTAAGCGCGGTTCGGGTCCTAGGGAGGGGGGCGATGGGCACCGTGCTCCTGGTCATCGACCGGTCGGGCCACCCGTCACGGCCGCCGGTGTTCGCCCTCAAGGTGGTGGAGAAGCACTCCCCCACGGCCAAGCCCGACGTCGACCGCCGCGCCCGCTGGGAGCTCTCCGTCCTTTCTCGGCTGGGCCCCCACCCTTTCCTCCCCTCGCTGTTGGGTTCCTTGGAGACCCAGGATATGCTGGCCTGGGCCGTCCCCTTCTGCCCCGGCGGCGACCTCAACGCCCTCCGCTACTCTCTCTCCGACCACATCTTCTCCCCCGCCGCCATCCGCTTCTACCTTTCCGAGATCGTCTCTGCCCTTGCGCACCTCCACTCCCTCGGCATCGTCTACCGCGACCTCAAGCCCGAGAACGTCCTCCTCCAGGCCTCCGGCCACGTCACCCTCACCGACTTCGACCTCTCCCGCCACCTGGCCCCCAAACCCCTCCCTTTCCCCTCCTGCTCCCCCGCCTCCGACATCCCCATCTCCCTTCCTTCCGCACCAAACAGCAACAACCACCGCCGACGCCGCAACTTCGCCCGGATCTTCTTCGGTGGCCACCCCAGCTCCGGCGGCGGTTCCCCCGACATCGGCGTCCACCTCCAGCAGCAGCTTAGAAAGGTCAAGTCCGCCCGCGTCTCCCCCGTCAGCCGCCGGCGCCCCAGCATCTCCGGCCTCGTCGCCGGCGCCACCTTCGAGCGCTCCCACTCGTTCGTCGGCACCGAGGAGTACGTCTCCCCCGAGGTCGTCCGCGGCGACGGCCACGAGTTCGCCGTCGACTGGTGGGCCCTCGGCATCCTCACCTACGAGATGGCCTACGGCCGGACCCCTTTCAAAGGCCGCAACCGGAAGGAGACCTTCCATAACGTCCTCACCCGCCAGCCGGAGTTCGCCGGCCGGCTGCGCACCGACCTCACCGATCTCATCTCTCGGCTCCTTGCCAAGGACCCGTCCCGGCGGCTCGGGTACGCCTGCGGGGCGGAGGAGGTGAAGGCCCACCCGTTCTTCCGGGGAGTCCAGTGGGATCTGCTCGCCGACGTCAACCGCCCGCCCTTCCTCCCGCCGCTCGAGGACCTCGAGGAGGGGGTGCTCGCGCCTGGCGCTGACGTGACGGCCGCTGCCGTCGGGTGTTTCGACATCAGGGACTACTTCAAGCAGCTCCGGCAGAAGGAGGCCTCGCCGGCGGCGCTATCTCCGTTCGTGTCGTCAGCGTCGCTGGCGGAGTTCTGACCGTTACTGGTAGTTGACCTTGTCTTTTAACCTTTCCTTTTTCAGAATAAAATGGTGGACCTTTTCCCGGTATTGGGGGTGTACTGTGTACATAATAGAAGAAGGGCCGAGAGGTGCGGAGACGGGAACGGTTCGTTAGAATTGAACTCTGGTTGTAATTAGGAATAACTTTTAGGGGGTACTTCACAAAATTTTGAGAAGACACGAGTTTGCCGTGCGCACGTGTGCGGCTTGGATTCTTCCGAATCCAGGCGTGTTGTTTGTAATATTCCTCCCCTTATTTTACGGAATGAACAACCACAGAGGGTACGTAGTGTTTAAAACAAATGTTTATTATTTCTTGATAATTTCAGGGATCCAAGCCGTCTGATGATCGGATCCCTCAAGTTTGTCGACATCTCATCCTTCATTCTATTTTGGTTGGATTATTTGAGCGACTTCGAAATCTATGGAGCAAATCTTACACTTCTTATACATCATCGGCTACTTTTCTAACATTTGTTAGTGGTGGACAAAATCATGTGTAGCTGTGAAAGGATAATATTCGAAGGCGGTATATGGAAAAGATCCTCATTAAAAAGTACGCCTTGTCACCCCTAATGTATGTTTTTGATAAAAAAAAAAAAAAAAAAAAAAAAAAGACTATAATTTACTGGTTAATCTGGGCGATGGCAGTCCATTGTACAATGAAATATCCGCATGGTTAACTCTCTTGATCCACACCAACATGCCATCATTATAATATTCATTAACTGCTTGACATTTGGATGACTTTCTTTAAGGGTGGTTTTAACCTGCCCGAAGTTTTGTAGTAAGTTATAATTATATCAAAGGTCTGGAACATCACAAGAGTTTTTATGATAAGATTCCTATTCACGTTAAAACGACCCTGCGAAGCTTGTTTTATAATTAGGGAACATGCAGGCTTGCTTTCTCGCTATTTCAAGCTGAAGGACACGGGTCCTACAGTAACCCTGAAAGCAGAGTTAAGTTTGGCTACTACGAGTAATGGTAGATATCTAAGATAAAACAAAGATAATTCACAGCTGATCTTATTCATGTATGTTATATTTGAGCCACAAGTTCAAACCGGGGCTCACCGATGACAAGAAATAAATGCGTCAAAGAGAATTCAAAAGAACAACTGCATATTTATTGTAGAAGAAAAATATATCGAGTGTTGTCAAGACCGTAAGGCTAAGGGTACAATTAAACCATTTCCTTTTTTTTTTTTTTTTTTGAAAAAGAGAGAGAGAGAGAGAGAGTAAAAGCTGAAGACGCTTATCAGAGGGCAGGATACTCGTTTTGAAAAAATGGGGATGGCAAAGGGACCAAAGGGTCTTGCCCAAAGAACCATCTCTAAGAAGATACAACAAGGGAGATATTTTTTTTTAAAAAAAAAAAAGGAGAAGAAGAAAACAAATCTTAATCATTTGAGGGCAAGTCGCTCAAAGAGAACACAGAACAGAGCACGCGATGGACAACAAAGATCTCTCACAGGGTGCCACATGCGATCAGATGAGTAAAAAAGGAAAAAAAAAAAAAAAAAAGGAATTAACCATTTGCAGGGCCGGCACCCTTCAGAGGATGGTAGGCCCTCGCATAAATCGACTCGTGACTCGTCGTTTTTGGTGTCCCACGCCCACCAGGGTCCAAAAGAGAGAAAGTGCCCTCACACTCCTCCTTTTTGTTCCCTTGCATTTGTTACGTGGGTTGGGAAGGAGGGAGTGATTGCAAGAGGCTCCTGGAGACAGGCATCCAGGTAGCTCCACTTGTGAGGCCCCCACCCTTTCTTCCACCACCCATGCATATAATCTGGAGGAATATATGCAGGTGAGGTGATGCGAGCCGTATCCCACTCGAGTCAGCGAAACGCCAAACTGCCCCAACCCCCCCACCGTCTCAAAGACCAGGTCTGGCATCCATTCTTTTGGAAGTTTTTGCCTTCCTTTTGTTTGGCCCGTGAGTCCCCACCACTCTCCCCTTCTTTCTCGATTTATCTTGTTAAGCAACTCCACCGAAGGGTACCCACAGGTACATGATGATGCTCTTAGAATGAAAATGTTAATCAGTGATAAGCATCGTCTATCAACGTCTTCCCCCAAGAAAAAAAAAACAAACAAAACTTTAAAATCATTGCGGTTGGACCGATGACTCGAGAGTTTAACCTTCTCGTCATGAATATGATGAGACTCGAGAGACCCACCACAGGACTTACCCACCTTTGTAACGCAAAGAAACGGACTTGAGATATAGCAGTTAAGGACCCCCGTGTGCTGTTCTTTTCTGACAGATCATCCGAAATGCTTCTCCAGGCACTAGAAACGAGGATCAAGAATACCTTGTGCTGACACCAAATTGCCATCACAGTTGTTTTTTCTTGCCAAGTCCTCTTGTCAACGAACATCGATCCATGCACGGGGGTCAGGTTGCATCTTTCCGTGCCAAAGAATGATTTACCTTTCTCGCACACTAGCTGCTCCGAGATCCATGCAATGCAGGTAGATGAAAGAGAGAGTTTAGAGTGAGTTGAGATATGCGTGAGATATGATTCCACTCTGTTGGTATCGCTAAAAAAGATCAATAATTCTGTGTATAAGACAACCCAAACCCCCATGCATAGGGGAGGAAGCATAAAACATCCCCGCATGCAATTCAATCAAGCTTCAATATCTGATTCCTTTACCAAATTGAACCCCGCAGTCTGGTCTCCGGGCAAGTGTCACCGTTCGGAAATACTAAGTTGGAGTAAAGCAACATCAGAAATTTGAAATCGTAATCTACAGTTGCTCCCTATAGTTCACCTTCAAGGATTACTGTGAGATGTGATGTGACAACAACAAGCAAAAAATTGTCCCCTTGGCCCTGAAGCCAGATAATTGGTGATTCTTACTGCACAGAAGCAAAAATATCTCCACAACAACCACAAAATATTTCTAGCTGTATCGATGAATATCTGTCTCCCAATTTAAGAACATGGATTATGTTGGATGGCCATCATATATTTGATGTTGGCTCAACATTGTTAAACTCTTGCACCAATGCAGCATTCTCTACAAATCAGTCAGATTTCTCTTAAAACAAAATCTAACTTTAACCATGATAACTTATCAGCATACATGCCAGAGGCAATGTAGAGGAAAATGATTTTTAAGTGGTTTCTCATATTTTGAAACATCAAGCACGAAGAGAGAAGCAGAAAAGAAATACCAACAGGAAATGTTTATCCAAACTTTAGCATTATACCGGTAACTGTTGACATTCCAAGAAAATGAAAGGTGTGGGTACCGAATAAAATTCTCACCCGACTTTCCCAGCATAGTTAAACCAAGCGCACTGTTAAAGTAATATATGATTACATGGCAGTTAGTTTAAGGAAGAATAGCTGAGCAAACCACTTAAGCTCCCTCTGGCTGGATAAAGGGGTTGGCAATCTCATCAGTTCCGTCGGTTGGTGATACAAGCATTACCGCAGTTCCCCTACAAACCTGAAAGAGGATAACCGGGTAATTTAAACAGAGCATTATCAAAAATCATCATTTTTTTATTTTTTTTTGCATTAAGAGGAACTAAAATGGTCATTAAAAAAATGCGCATAGATAGGACAAAAAGATCCTGAAATCTAACAATTTTGAATGCAGATGATTTTTAGTAACCTCTGAAAATCCATCCAAGTAGGTAGTTCCAGAGACACTTGGGTCATCAGCGGGACATACTTCTAAGATGCCCCACATGGTCACATCACATTTTTTACATGGAAACAAAAAGATAAAACCTAGGAAGAAGTAATGAAGTCACAAAAGACAAGAATAGGGGAACAATAGCATACTATTAGGCCAAGACGCCTGGTTTGGTCAGTAGTTTTCAGTGGGTCGTCGGGATCTGCAACAATAGAATGGTTGGCACAAATGAGATCACCTCTTTCAATTTTACACTTAAGCATGGAACTTTCCGAGATATATTTACCTAAGAATAACTCAGAAGACATGTTTAGCGACAGATAGCAAAAAAAACATGTTTCTTATACAGAGTTGATGGACCAAAAATTATAGAAGAAACTTGAGAAAGTTCTGCCAAGCAAATGGAAAAGCATAGTAATGAAGTTAGAATCTTAAAAATCTATAATGAAAAGAAAACAATGATTTGAAGATAATTACAGTATGCCTTTTTTGCTACGGTTAGTTTTGTAACACTTGGAAAACATTGCAGCTCACCTAACTCAATTGAGTACAGCTGTCAACACAGTAGGGAAAATGAAACACGTCTTTCTAAGAATCATTACACATGACATATGTACAAACTTACAATTTAAGAAACAAGAATATAATGTCATGTAACAATCATCCGCAACATGCCAAAAAAGATAAACAGAATGGGGTTCAAGGATTTCCAATGATTTGCCATCTCCATAACATGCATGTTTCTTTAGGTTCGCTACTCCATGGTACTCCGAGTCATAGCAGGAGCAACAAGGTTCAAAAGAAAAATTGTGGCTGCCGTCAAAACCCCATTGAGACAACCTAGTGATATAGTTACTAGAATTATTTAAGGAATGAAATAAGGTAATGTGTAACTCTAAGATGCCTTTTCATGGAAACATCCCTCAAAAATCAAATACCTCTAAGAAATTCTATTGCTTCATCAAGAACCAAATTGAGCAGCTGATCATATCCTTTCAAAGTTCCTGTTACTGCAATAAGACGTACAAATGGTCAGGTAGCTCATATTGAGAAAAAGTATCATGATGCTTATTAATCCTTTTACACCAATAATTCTCACCAAAAGTAAAGTCCTGAAATCAAAGTGTCTACTACTATATAATATAATGTAAAGAACTCTAGCATCAAGAAACATTTTAAGCTAACAAGCTTCAGATGAAAGAGCAGCTAAACATGAAGGTTAAGCAAAGAAGATGACAGAGAGAAAGCACTAAACAAAAATTATTTGAAGGAGATGTTAAATCAAGAGATTTAAAAACAAGCGAAACATTGATTTGAACAAGAATGCTAACTTTGCTTCAAAGAAAAAGAAAACCACAAGAGGCAGCAGTTATGATTCATATTCACCATAATTTTTTTAAACAAAAGCTTGGTAAAACTTTAATAAAATTTAGATAAAATAAAATAAAGAAAGAGTTGATGTTAGTACTGATATCTGCAACATCATTAGACAATCAAAATAATCTGAAAATCATCTCCAAGAATTCATGAATTATTCACAATAAAATTTATCAAGGATCTCTTGAGATCAAATTATTAAGTCATATTAGGGAGATAACTTTCAATAAAATGGGAGAAAAGATAGAGGAACTCTTTTATAATCCAGGACATATGCCACTAGGTGCTGTAGGAACTTAACAAGATCAGGAATAAATTACATTAACAGAAAGTACAGCAACACAGCAGGGAAACAAGTTAAACAGACCCATAAAACAATACCAGGCCGGAAGAATGAATATTTAAGAGTTGCTTCTTCTTGCTAATTCAACTATGACAGAATTAAGTACACTAGACACATCTGCTGGTCATAAAAAAATTGAACTTTCCTTCTACCAGAAGGAAGCCAATGTCAGAATTTTCCTGCCACGAAACTTAAGGTTTTCAAAAGGTTTTCAACCTTCTGCAAGCAAGGAACATGCCCCATGTTCATCCTTTACTGCACTGTAATAATTATCTCACCAAGGTGATCATGAACAACTCCACAAATTCCACAGGGCCCATATTCTGGTAGCCATTATCAGAGATTAACTTAAGAGTACCAGACAGGACTCAGGGAATCCACTTAAGTAGATCTCTTCCAAGGTTCACTTCTAATGCCCATCATCAACATTTACCTTAGAATATTCTTTCCTAAAAAGACCAGAAATCGCCAACTTATTACCCTATGGAATAGCAAAATGGATGATTTCAAGAAACCTTGAAATATTATGGCATGCGTTCTATTAGTGTCATTTGAAGAGGAGTTCAGAAAAAAAAGACCTAGATATGCAATATCTTTTCTTGAGGATGATGTAAAAAGCAGCACGTGAAAAAGTGACACAGGCACCAGGAAAATAAAAAAGGAATCAAGGATGGCTGAACAGGGAGGTGGTAAACATGTAAAGTGGTTGAAGGATTGTAAATGGTTCATTAGCATAAGGCAAAAATAGAAGAAGACAACAAACACTACCACTGTGTTAAAATAATAGGGGACAGAGGCTAGCAAAAGACCACACTTTTGCAAGTGGTCACCAGAGATTTTCATCAGTCCTAAAGTACATTTTAGCATTGGCTTCTCCCATAAACTGAGCAGACAGAAAGAATGGCAGAAAGAAAGAAACACATGCATTTAAAGCATATTTATCATACTACAGTTTACTTCTATCAAAGCTAACTAGCAATCTAGATGACAACAGTAATCGAAGATGCTTGCATGACTAGAAATCCTGATAACTGAGTTCTTCATACACATTTCTTTTAAAAGACAAACAGTCAAAACCAATCTACTTTTAATTAAGAAAGTTAGGAATACATTACACAGTCATGCACAAAATCGATGTTTAACAGAAACCATATTATTAATGACATGATCTCTATATATAAAAACAAGCTGCCAAGTATATCCATCATTTTTTTGAAAAAATTCTACTAATTCATTATGATCCGAAACATTATTCATATTACTTTTTCTATATCATTATAAAAAGCTAGAATGTGAATCATGTGATGAATGAAAAACCACTGAACAGAATAAATTCTCAAAATATGGTGCTTGGCTAGTAGAAGAAATAAGTTTGTTGAATACATGGCAAACATGGACAACAAACCTTGTCTCCCTCCAGTTAGCTTGACCTGGACACCCTTGTCAACAAACTTTGCCAAATCTAAAACTGTCTCCTTCCGGCCTGACTGGAATAGATGATAAAAGCACTTTGATAAGAACAGCATATTACCAAACACTGATGTGTGATCATTAAATAAATTTAGGCAAGTAAAAGCAACAATTCCAATAAGAGATGAATTAGATTAAAGTTGAAAAACATGACTTTCCAGTGATCCATCCAATAAGTGTGAAGCCAGGGCTGATTTAAAGTAGAAGATGCAAAAAAGTTTATCATGCATAGGCCAGAAAAGATACATACAATTTCATGATATTTTGCATACTCATGGCCTACTAGCCTATCAAGAAAAGTCTTCTACCCAAACAATTCTCATGTGTCTAACTGTTCATATCAACATCTCACAACCAACCAAATGTAAAGCATATGAAGCTCGTTTCAATACCGCTTGCAGCAATGTTTTCAAAACCATCCCGAACCGCCCAGTTCGGGGCATACCATACCATACCGGTCAAAAACTGGTACGGTTCAATCCTAGAAAACGGTTCAGGACCAGGACCATAAAAAATGATCTAAATCAGACTGGTACGGATCAGTTCGGTACGGTATAGGTCGGTTCGGACTAGTATGGCCCGGTTCAATCCGATTCAGGCTCAGTTCAACCCGGTTCAGGTCTGATTCAGGTGCGATTTAGCGATCCTTGCTTGAGAGGGGAGAGGAAGATAGTTTTTTTCTCAATTCACCATGATCGATACATGTACCGGTGCGGTCGCTGGCTGGTACAGGTCCCGGTATCTATTCAGTGTAAGGATTCAGGTCCCGGCGGGATATCCCGTGGGACATCAGGACGGGATACTATCCCATGTGTTGGGACAGGATGTCCCACCAATGTCCCAACGTCCCAATCGGGACACCCTGGGACATCCCTTGTCCCGAGTGTCGAGACGGGACGGGATACCGGTACGCCTCGTTTCATAAAAAAACCGGGATAGCCCCATCTCATAGAATTTAAAACCTTGGTTCAGTTATCCTCGACTTGTAGTCATTAGGCAACAAAATTTAATTATGACTTTAATTGATTTTTCTTTCAAAAAGAAAAGGAGAACCAACCAGAGGGGAGACAACTAGGAAGCCATCACCTCCACTATAAACCAAAGAAACTTTTAGCAAGGAAGCTCAACATTTCAATTGTCAGCCTTCTCACAATCTATTTAACAAGCATCATGACTCTTTGTATGTTGAGAATTTAAATCTTTATGACTCATCACATCTACTATGCTTACCCCCATGTCTCTATAAGAATAAAGGAAGCTCCATCCAAGCCCAACTCCATGTCCAGAGTCAAGTTTGAGGCAGCTTTACAAGGGTGACAATCTGTAAAGGAATTAGATGGTGTCCATATCATGAGCATCCTACCTCTCAATCCTTATTCCAATGGAAAGACATGCTCTATGATATTCACACCATTTGTTGGCATTTCAGAATTCATAACATGTGGAAATTGGGAAACTCGAAATCACTGTCACCTTTCCTGAGCAAGGCTCATGCATTAACCTTTCCCCTTCCTCAACTCGGGTAGGTTTCTAGCAAATTTTCATATCTGATAAAGTTTTTTTTTTGACAAATTCTAAAGTGTCGTAACCAAAATGACACATGCTGTAAGGATTAAGTATTAGACATGATGACATGGCCATGGATCAAAGTGCAAACTGCACTGCACAAGATTTTTGGTACCCAACAGGTTAATAAGTGCATGAAATCCATTTCATATAACACCAATTATATTTTCAAGCACAGGCTATATAATGTAGCTTAAGGAACATGCAAAATCCCAAAACCTACTTAATTTTGAGTTTGCAGACGAATTTAATGTATAAGGTCATAGCAAAACATTACCAAGACACTCATGCTCCAATAAACAAATGACATTCTTCAAGGTGAACTCCAAATACATGTTTAGAGGCTTTGTATTAACCATAAATTAATGAGGAATCAATCCCCCTCGAAAATTTTCATGACATATTACTACTAAATTAAATCTGAATGGGGGCTCATCAGGGACTAGCCAGTTCAGTTGATACTGATACTAGAATGAACTCAATGAAAAGGCACATGGAATTTACTTTACAGTATGGAACTCAGTTCAATTAATACCGAGCACATCCTTTTTTCCAATACAACTAAGGAAATCCACTCTGATAATTTAAGACAGGATGGAGACTATAAAGTTACCAAGCCTACTTAAATCATGAAGTATCAGGGAATATATATATATATATATATATATATATTTTCATGGAAATGGAAACACAAACAATTATGAAGTATCAGGGAATATATATATATATATTTTTTCATGGAAATGGAAACACAAACAATTATAGGTTTCAATCATATTCCATACTATAGATTCAATAAACTCATTATCAGTCCCTGTAGTTTAATATGAGCAAGAATCAATAAAATAATTCTTTCTCCATAAGAATGACTTTGGATAAGAGACATCCTTCTACCACAAAAAGTAACTGGAGCTTTCGCGCTTGAACATCAACAAATGGCTAGAAGAAAGAAAGAACTGCAGCAATATTGACTTACCATCTTATACCGGAATCTGCGTTCGGGCACAAGCAACAATCAACACAAACACCTGGAATTAAATCATGATTCGAGATAAGCCTGAGAAGAATTTCAATTTTTATCACCAAAAAACCCGGAAAAAAAATCAACAATAGAGGAAAGAATAACTCGTGAAACCCTAATGTAGGCGAGAGAGTAAAGAAGAATTAACTTGTTCTAACCAATTTACCGTAGAAAAAAGATTAACCCGAAAGGAACCTTAAAATCGAACGGTTCTTCGAAACTAGATAATATATATGTGCATAAAAGAACATACGGGGAAAAGAAGGTAAAAAATAAACGAAATCGAAGTACCGAATAGATTGGGAAGCGGGGAAACTTTCTTCTCCTACGTTTCGATGTGTTTTTGAATGGAAAGGAGCGCTGAGGCGTCGGCCTAGGGTTTACTTCCTGCCCTTTTCGGCCACGATCGGGGGAGAGGGAAGACCGAACCGAAAGGACCCTGGAACAGGCCAAGGCTCGTCCGTGGGCAATCGAGCTCGGTTCAGGTTTGCTGCACGCGACCGGGTCTGTTTCGGTGTTTTGGTGAGGACTCGAGACCTCTTCTAATTTTTAATTATATAATAACTTGAGCTAACCATCCATATTTTATAAGTACAAAATAACTATATTTTATATACAAAATAATAATATATAATTATTTATATATTTATATTTGAAAGCCAATTTTAATTTTATTTTACTTTAGCTACCTTGCAGGATCTCATCTAGCTGATGAGAATGATTAATTGCTGTTCTACATGGTCTCAATTATCATGGATCCTAGGAATAAATTGGACTCATTTTTCGAAGCGAAGCTCCAATCAACTGGACTACTACATCGATAGTATTATGCCTCCTTTCAAGCCTTCGTAGGTCTATTGGAAATGGCAAGAGAAGTCTTGGATCTACGGAACTGCCCATAACCTCTAGTCCGGCACCTTCACGTACAGTCACTTGCCATGCATTTTGGACACTAGCTGTCATCCCAGCGAATCAATAGTTACTGGTCGACGAGCTAAAGGTTTCCATCATCTCAAGCCTTCCCCCTATTCTTCCATTATTGCATCCTGCAAACTTAGAGCTCTCATGCCACGACCATTAACCTCATTTTGGAAGTGCTAAAACCTTTTGCTTTAAATGGGTTAAAGCAATGGGCGAGAGATGGGAAGAATCATGGGTTCTGATGAAGTGGACCGTTACATGATTGTTGGGGATTTAGAAGAGTATGAGTTGCTGCTACCATGCTTGAAACCCATTGCTCTCCAATCATGGTGCCACCTATTGACTCGTCACCTTTCGTTAATTTCCTTCCTTCTAACAACCTAGCCGCCATTACTAGCACTGGTTATGAACTTGAACCCAACCTAACTCATTTTAATTATTGGCTATATCCCATTTCTACTCATGATAGTTCTAATCTATATACAATGGAATGTCTAGATTCTAAATTCTATATGGTTGAATGGGAAATTTGATAAGTAGATTAAAAAAAGACCGATTTAATGATAGCCGATTGAAAGTTTAACCCCAAACCTGACAAATCATCGTAAATTGAACAAAGTCTTGAACATCAATTCCTAGCTAGGACCCATGGTTAATACCATATTGTTAGAAATTAGGTAGGTGATGGGATGATGAGTCCCATATTAATTATATATGCTGGGAATCAAAACATCTAGAATAACACATTCTAATTAGCCTTATGCGAAGATTCCATGTTGTCGTAAAATAGATTCTTTGATGAGAACCTTTATTATCTAAACAAATAGGCTAGTTAAAAGTTATTTTCTATATAAATATTTTTAATCTTTATAACATATAATTAATAAGAAACTAAATATATACCCATATAAAACCCTGGTATATTATGATATGTTATTATTTTAAAACAAATATACTACAAACCGAAGGTGATCTTGCAAATCATATATCATTGCACTATCTCACCTTTAAACCTATCATATAGTTTCAAGAAAAAAACCTTATGTAAACATGAGATCATTTCAATTGATTATAGTCCAACCCATAATTGGTGCAAACTTTAACTGTGCTGCTCATTATGTTAAAATTTAATCGCGAACGAGTGTTAGTCAAGGAACGAACGCTTTTATAGCCATGCCTGAAATCACGTGCGGCGGGCAGGGACGGTCAACCAATCCTTCTCGTTATCTCACGTGTGCCTCACGTGCCGGAAGAGGAAGGCAGGCACGTGAGCTAGGCCTATTTTACGAAGATGCCCGACTATTTATTTCATTGCTTTTTATCTTCGCCGCAGGTCTCTCAGCTTAGGGTTTTAGAGGGCGGCGGCGACGATGGAGAAGGCGAGCAAGGGCCGGAAGGAGGAGGTGGTCACGAGGGAGTACACCATCAACCTCCACAAACGCCTCCATGGATGGTATTTTCCTCCTCCCCTCCTTCCCCAATCTTTGGTATCCCATTGGGAAACATTTAAATCGGGGACGAATAAGACAATTTTCGTTTGTTCCCCGTTTGTTTTCTTCGATTTTTCTTTCCCTTACGATCTGTATTGGATTTTCTTCGTCAATCATATCTTCGTGATCTACTCTTTGTTAGTGTTATTTCATTCGATTTGATGATAAGATTAACACCAGCTCATGCTCATAGGTGATGCATCGTCCTGTTTAGTTAAA
Source organism: Areca catechu (assembly GCA_021397845.1). Taxonomy (NCBI): domain Eukaryota; kingdom Viridiplantae; phylum Streptophyta; class Magnoliopsida; order Arecales; family Arecaceae; genus Areca; species Areca catechu. The sequence goes on along the minus strand of CM038047.1, from coordinate 29,325,069 downwards.
TCTAATGGCTACGAATGCATTATGACTCTTTTCTGGGATTAATCCTGAACGCATGGCTGGATTGTATTTGCTTATCATCGCTCGTGATGTCACTTTAGAAAGGTATGTGTATAGATTTGTGAGGGTGAAAGGGGGATCGGATTAGAACTGTATGGGGCGGGACCGGTTATACTCGAGATTAGATGGATGGAGAACCTTTTAAAATTTTAAGCCCAATGGATCGGAGATTTTCTTTAGGTTTTGTTGCCGCCTGATCTCCGTAGCCTGCAGCTTCTTACGGGACCCGGGAGTAGACTCCCTACCAGCATCTCCGGACTCGTCGATCGGAGATGATCAAGGGGAACATGCCCTCCGCCACGGGGCTTGGTCGAGCCGCCATGCTCGGAGGGGTCGTTGTAGGGATGAAGGAACTTGATACTGTGCTGTGGTCCTCCTGTGGGCCTCTCTGGTGGGAGAAATCTTCTTTGTATCGTCCCTCCGTCGGGCGGACCTGCAAAACAGGGAAGACCTGCATCGGAGATTCCGGCAAAGATACTTCGATGATCAAGTCAGTGGGACGATTGAAAGAAATAAGAGACTTCTGAGACGGAGAGCTTGGGGGACTCTCTGCTGCCAGAGGGTGATAGTAAATGGAATATAATGTAAGGATGAAGAGAGTGTGTTGTCTCTTTCTTATTTACCTCCCCTTACCTCTCCATGCCGTCTTTATGTAGACGAATGGCTCCTGTCATTTGGGGGAGGCATGCTGGTCTTGATGTAGACTTGTTAGGCTAGGATAGCCTGTGAGGCCATGATGGGTTGGTGAACCTTCTTCTTCTGGATGGTTCAGGAAGTTGGTGCAGGGGTACAGTATGTTGGACAGGGTACTATTCACTAGTTAGTATAAACAGTAGCTTAGGAAACTTAAATGCAAACATTTCTTACAGACGACATATCAGGTGACGTGCCATAGGATCCACGTGGGCGGGGATCCTAGGAAATAGTGTCGGGCCCATATGGATGGCCCCTCGGGAAACGTGCCAGGCCCACATGAATGAGACCGAACTACGCGATGCACCCAGTGACCGAGCTGGGCTGAGACGCCAAAGTGCTGGACTAGCTGGGGCGCTACTCCAGGTTGCTATGCGGGCATGTGGATCGAGAGAAGGCCCGTAGAGGCTTCCATGCACGCTAGTGAGAGGCAAGGCGCGAGGCTCTATACATATGGGTGCGAACCCACGCGTTGCGGACCCACGCGCTGCACCCAGTGATCGAGCTGGGCTGAGATGCCAAAGTGCCGGACTAGCTGGGGCGCTACTCCAGGTTGCTATGCAGGCATGTGGACCGAGAGAAGGCCCGTAGAGGCTTTCATGCATGCTAGTCGAGGCAAGGTGCGAGGCTCTATACATGTGGGTGCGAACCCATGCGTTACGAACCCACGCGTTACGGACCCACGCGCTGCTCCCGGTCAAAGCTGGATCGCGGGAGAGCAGAGCTGGACCACGGGCATGCTGGGGCGCGGAGCATATGCAGACGGATGTGGCCATGCGGGAATGCTGGACCGGGCGCCGCGTGAGCGTGCCGGACTGGGCATGCGGGCATGTGGGCATGTCGAGCTGGGCATCACACGTGCCCGCGCATGCCGGAGTCGCTACAGGCAGAAGGCTCGGACTTGGGGTGCGGGAGCACTGGGTCGGGAAGAGCCGGACTGAGCATGACCGAGGCGGAGCCGGCCGGAGCTGGGCTCGTCGAGGTGGTGTCCTGCCGGGATCAGAGCGGGGACCATGCCGGGCTGAGTTATGGGTGCGCCAGCTGGGCATACCACAGCATGCCAAGGTCGTCTGGATGCTGGAGTGGGCGCGGAAGGAGCTGGGGCCGCCGCAGGCGTGTCGTGGGTGGTTGGAGTCGGGCGCGGACGTGTCGCGCGGGCGTGCCGCGGCCGGTTGGAGCTGGATGCGGGCGGATCTGGGGCGCGTCGACGAGGTCGGGCGGAGCCGGAGGAGCCGGGGCTCAGAGGCGTGGCTTTGGTCTCTTGCAGGTGGACTGGACGGAGCGGGGCGTGGGGGCGCGCTGCCCTTGACTTGCCACGCTGGGCTCGGAGGTGCTGAACTGGACGCGGCCGGATTTGGGGCGTGCCGGCGAGGTCGGGCGGAGTCGGAGGAGCCGTGGCTCGGAGGCGTGGCCTTGGTCTCCCGCAGGTGGATCGGACGGAGCGGGGCGCGGGGGAGCGCTGCCCTGGGCGTGCCCCGTCGGGCTCGGAGGTGCTGAATTGGACGCGGGCGGATCTGGGGCGCGGGGGCGCGCTGCCCTGGGCATGCCGTGCCGGGCTCGGAGGCGCTGATCTGGACGCGGGCGGATCTGGGGTGCGCCGTCGAGGTCTGGCGGAGCCGGAGGAGCCGGGGCTCGGAGGCGTGGCCTTGGTCGCGCATCTCCCTTCTGCGCGGATCGAGGCACGGGTGTGCTTCGGTTGTGCCGAACTGGGGAGTCCCACCATGCAGCCGGAAATGGACCCCACGTGGACTTAGCCTCGTTGCCGGGTCACGCCACTTCCCAACATGCCGAATTGGACCGGCATGGGCTGAGGTGGTCGGAGCCATGCAGGTGCTCGCAGGACGGAGTCGGAGAGCTTCATGGGCCAAAGTGGGCTGCCCGGCATTTCTGGCTGGGCTCCAGGCATGGCTAAAGTGAGCTGGCCGAGGTGCTGACCTGGCCTGCCTAAAGTGGGCTGGTCGAGCTGCCGATCTGGTCGAGGTACCAGCCCGGTCGAGCTGCGCTCCAGGCACAGTCGAATCGGGCTGGCCGAGGTGCCGACCTGGCCGCCACAGGGGCTGATCTCTTCAAGTGGACCCACCATTGTGTCAGTGCCGAATGGGTTGGTTACTACTGTAATAGATGTCCCCACTCCCTGAGTCCAAAGTGTTACTTCTCCTCGTTTTGGGCGAAGGAAGTAGTTTTTACCCATTCGGCTCTATATCGCAGCAGGCCTGCAAAACAAAAATAGGTGGTGGTGTTTTTGAAACTTACTTGCTCGTAAGTACTTCGACTGAAGGTTAGTTGCATTTTGATGGTGCTACACTTCAATCTGACTCCTCTTTGACCGGACAGAAGGCGATGCTGTGGAGGAAGAGGTTGGTGAGGTGCACAACTTGGGTGCACACATGTATGATCGCGCACATGGTTGGGCTAAGAGCACTCAAAGCTTTTGATGAGGCTTTTGGTGTGGGACTTTCATCATTTCCCATTTTAAGGTGCCAGGATCTTTGGTCCTGGAGTGCCGCGGTTTTCGGCCTTTAGGTGCCGGGGATTCCGGTCTTTATGTGTCGGGGTGTTCGGTTTTTAGGCGCCGGTGACTTTGGGCTTTAGGTGCTGAGGTGTCCAGTCTTTAGGTGCCGAGGATTCCGGTCTTTAGGTGCCGAGGATTCCGGCCTTTAGGTGCCGGGGATTCCGGTCTTTATGTGCCGTGGTGTCCGGCCTTTAGGTGCCGTGGTGTCCGGCCTTTAGGTGCCGTGGTTTCCGGTCTTTAGATACCGGCGATTCCGGTCTTTAGGTGCCGGCGATTCCGGATTTTAGGTGCCGACGATTTCGGGCTTTATGTGCCGGGGTGTCCAGCCTTTAGGTGCCGGGGTTTCTGGTCTTTAGATGTCGAGGACTCCAAGCTTTAGGTGTCGAAACTGTTTCGGGCTTTCATCCGGACTGGACTCCGGGATTTTGTATCGGAACTAGGTTCTGTTGTGCCGGAACTGGGTTCCGGGCTTTCATCCGGACTGGACTCCGGGATTTTGTACCGGAACTGGGTTTCGTTGTGCAGGAACTGGGTTCCGGGCTTTCATCCGGACTGGACTCTGGGATTTTGTACCGGAATTGGGTTCCAAGCTTTCTTTGCCAGACTCGAAATCGGACGGATGAGCTCCTGCAATGATGAAGAGCGAAGTTGCACCAAAGAGTTAACTTTAATTATTAGGGAGAGATTCTTACATCCTTCATGAGTTGGCAGAGCCGCTCGTTTGGCATGCTAGGAGGCGAGCCGCAGATGTTTGGGCCCCTAGAGCTACCCATAGGCATCTCGAATGAGAATCAGGCGATAGATGCAGGGCTCAGTGAAGAGCCTGGCTTCAGCTCGGCTGGATCAATGGGCATGACTTCGGCTCAGCTTCGTTTGAGTTCAGCTCGGCTGAATTGAGGAGCCTGACTTCAACTCAGCTTTATTTGAGTTCAGCTCGGCTGAACTGAGGAGCCTGACTTCAGCTCAGCTTCATTGAGAGGCTTGATTGACTCTTGGCTTGAACACAGAGCTTCGGAAGCTTCTTGGCTTTGGTGTCTTGGAGCTGGGCTCGAAGATCTAGTGCCGGAAATCTGAGTTCCGGACCTTGATGCTTTGGAGCTGGACACAGAGAGTTGGTGCCGGAAATATGAGTTCCGGACCTTGATGTTTTGGAGCTGGACCCTGCGAGTTGGTGCCGGAAATCTGAGTTCTGGACCTGATGCTTTGGAGTTGGACTCAGAGAGTTGGTGCCGGAAATATGAGTTTCGGACCTGATGCTTGGAGCTGGGCTCGAAGAGTTGGTGCCGGAAGTCTGAGCTTCGGACCCTGGTGTCTTGGAGCTGGGCTCGAAGACTGGGTGCTGGAAGTCTGAGCTTCGGATCTTGATGCTTTAGAGCTGGACTCAGAGAGTTGGTGTTGGAAATCTGAGTTCCGGACCTTCATGCTTTGGAGCTGGACTCAAAGAGTTGGTGTCGGAAATTTGAGTTCTGGACCTTGATGCTTTGGAGCTGGACTCAGAGAGTTGGTGCCGAAAATCTGAGTTCCGGACCTGATGCTTTGGAGCTGGACTCAGAGAGTTGGTGCCGGAAATCTGAGTTCCGGACCTAATGTTTTGGAGCTGGACTCAGAGAGCTGGTGCCGGAAATCTGAGTTCCAGACCATGGTGTCTTGGAGCTGGGCTCGAAGAGTTGGTGCTGGAAGTCTGAGCTTCGGACCCTGGTGTCTTGGAGCTGGGCTCGAAGACTGGGTGCCGGAAGTCTGAGCTTCGGACCCTGGTGTCTTGGAGCTGGGCTCGAAGACTGGGTGCCGGAAGTCTGAGCTTCGGACCTTTGATGCCTTGGAGCTAGGCTCGAGGCTGAGGTCTTGGCTCTGGGCTTTGAGACCTGGTGCTGGAAGACGTTTTCCTGGGCTTTGATACCTTGGAGCTAGGCTTAAGGCTGAGGTCTTGGCTTTGGGCTCTGAGACTTGGTGCCAGAAGACGTTTTCCCGGGCTTTGATGCCGGGGAGCTAGGCTCACCGGTGTCGGAGCATGGTCCGGTCTTTGGTGCCAGAGGGACGTGGGATCCGGGCTTTGATGCCTGGGAGCTAGGCTCGCCAGTGCCGGAGCATGGTCCGGTCTTTGGTGCTGGAGGGACGTGGGATCCGGGCTTCATCTCCAGGAGGGCTCGACTTCGGTCCAGGGGGCTCGTCCTCGAAGAGGCTCAACCTGGTGGAGGGCATCGGCGGCCCGACTCCAGCTCAGGTGGCTCTAGCCTTCGAAGGGCTCGGCCTGGAGGAGGAGAGCTGGATTCGACTCCGATCCAAGGAGCTCTACCTCGAAGGGGCTCAACCTGGTGGAGGGCATCGGTTGCCCGGCTCCAGCTTAGGTGGCTTTAGCCTTCGAAGGGCTCGACCTGGAGTAAGAGGATAGGGCTCCGGCCTAGGCGTTCTGAGCTTGCGGGAGCTTTTCCTATAAAACTGAAGCAGTTTTTTATTTTGTAAATGTAGTGGAGGAGTTACCTGTTGAGCCCCGGTTATATGAATAAACAAAGATATATTTCTTCCTTGGGCAGGCCGGATTAGGTTCGCCGACCGCCATCTTGGGAGAGAGAGACTCCGCTCGTTGCATGGAAGCATAGAAACCATTTGCATGGGGGAGCAAGGCTCCATTGCATGGAAAGACGGTCCTTCGTTGCATGGGAGCATGAGACTCCGTTGCATGGGAGAGAGCTTCGTTGCATAGGAGTATAAGGCTCCTGTTACATGTTGTACGGGAGGAGTGGAGACTCCTGCTGCGTGGGAGAAAATGAGACTCCTGTAACATGAGAGAGTAAGCTCCGTTGCATGGGAGGAAAAGAGACTCCTGTAGCATGAGGGAGTAAGCTCCGTTGCATAGGAGGAAACCTCGTTGCATGGGAGCAAACTCCGTCTGATGGGGGGAAGCTCCATTGAATGGAGGCAAGTCCCGTCGCATGGGAGTAAGATCCGTTGCATGGGAGCCTACTCTGTTGGATGGAAGAAATGAGGCTCCCGTTGTTGCATGGGAGAGTTGGGACTCCATCGCGAGGGAGGAAAGAGGCTCCCGTTGCATGTGAGGAGAGGAGATTCCTGCTGCATGGGAGCAGACTCCGTTAGATGGGTTTCTTTCTTCTTTACGATGGTCAGCCCCTCCCTCTTCTTTTTCTTTTCTTCTCTCTTTTCTTCTCTCTCTCTCTCTTTTTTTAGTGGGGCTCCTGGATGGTGGTACCGCCGGGAGGTGGCTCCATCCTTGGCTTGCTGCCTGCTGCCCCGTCAAGGGTGGCGACGCACCTTCACAGCTTAAGGCTTTTTGATCGAGGCCGCTCCTTGGAGCCTCGAGAGAGAGGGAGAAGTTCTCGTGCCCCCGGTCTGCCCCCCGGGGACTAAGGATAAAGGTGAAAACCGTCGTCCCACCTTATTGAGGAGCATGGATCTGTCCCCCTTCCTGGCGCGCCAAACTGTTGCCGCCTAGATCGCCGTGGCCTGCAGCTTCTTACGGGGCCCGGGTGAGTGGACTCCCCGGCAGCATCACCGGGCTCGTCGGTCGGAGACGATCAAGGGAACATACCCTCCACCACGGGACTTGGTGGAGCTGTCGTGCTCGGAGGGGTCGTAGGGATGAAGGGGCTTGATACTGTGCTGTGGTCCTCTTGTGGGCCTCTCCGGTGGGAGAAATCTTCTCTGTATCGTCCCTCTGTCGGGCGGACATGCAAAACAAGTGAGACCTGTGCCGGGGATTCCGGCAAAGACACTCCGACGATCAAACAGTGGGACGATCGAAGGAAATAAGAGACCTCTGAGGCGGAGAGCTTGGAGGACTCCCTGCTGCCAGAGGGTGATAGCAAATGGAATATAATGTTAGGATGAAGAGAGTGTGTTGTTTCTTTCTTACTTACCTCCCCTTACCTCTACATGCCGGTCTTTATGTAGACGAATGGCTCCTGTCGTTCGAGGGAGGCGTGCTGGTCTTGATGTAGACTTGTCAGGCTAGGATAGCCTGTGAGGCCATGATGGGCTGGTGAACCTTTTTCTTCTGGGTGGTTCAAGAAGTTGGTGCAGGGGTATAGTATCTTGGGCATGGCACTATTCACTGGTTAGTGTAAACAGTAGCTTAGGAAACTTAAATGCAAACTTTTCTTGCAGACGGCGTGTTTGGTGGTGTACCATAGGACCCACGTGGGTGGGGATCCTAGGAAAGAGTGCCGGGCCTATATGGATGGCCCCTCAGGAAACGTGCCGGGCCCACATGAATGAGATCGAACTACGCGATGTACCTAGTGACCGAGCTGGGCTGCCAAACTGCCGGACTAGCTGGGGCGCTACTCCAGGTTGCTATGCGGGCACGTGGATCGAGAGAAGGCCCGTAGAGGCTTCCATGCACGCTAGTCAAGGCAAGGTGCGAGGCTCTATACATGTGGGTGCGAACCCACGCATTGCGGACCCATGCACTACTCCCGGTCAAAGTCGGACCGCGGGAGAGCAGAGTTGGACCGCAGGCATGTTGGGGCGCGGAGCAGGTGCGGACGAATGTGGCCATGCGGGAGTGCCGGACCGGGCGCCGCGTGGGCATGCCAAACTGGGCACGTGGGCACATGAGCGTGCCAAGCTGGGCGCCACGCATGCCCGTGCGCGCCCGAGTCGCTGCGGGCGAAAGGCTCGGACCTGGGGCACGGGAGCGCCTGGCGAGGCAGAGCCGGGCTGAGCATGACCGAGGCAGAGCCGGCCGGAGCTGGGCTTGTCGAGGTGGCATCCTGCCGGGAGCGGGGACTGTGCCGGGCTAAGTCGTGGGTGCGCCAGGCGGGCGTACCACGGTGCGCTGAGCCGAGAGCTGGCGTGCCGAGGTCGGCTGGACGCCGGAGCGGGCGCGGAAGGAGCTGGGGCCGCCGCAGGTGCGCCGGGGGTGTGCCGCGAGTGGTTGGAGCCGGGCGCGGACGTGCCGCGCGGGCGTGCCGCGACCGGTTGGAGCTGGACGCGGGCAGATCTGGGGCGCGTCGGCGAGGTTGGGCGGAGCCGGGGCTCGGAGGCGTGGCCTTGGTCTCCCGCAAGTGGACCGGACGGAGCGGGGCGCGGGGGCATGCTGCCCTGGACATGTCGTGCCGGTCTCGGAGGTGTCGAACTAGACGCGGGCGGATCTAGGGCGTGCCGGCAAGGTCGGGCGGAGCCGGATGAGCCGGGGCTTGGAGGCATGGCCTTGATCTCCCGCAGGTGGATCGGACGGAGCGGGGCGCGGGGGCGTGCTGCCCTGGGCGTGCGCACCGTGCTCGGAGGCGTCGAACTGGATTCGGGCAGATCTGGGGCGTGGGGGCTCGCTGCCCTGGGTGTGCCGCGTCGAGCTCGGAGGCGCCGAACTGGACGCGTGCGGATTTGGGGCGCGTCGGCGAGGTCGGGCGGAGCCGGGGCTTGGAGGCGTGGCCTTGGTCGCGCATCTCCCTTCTGCGCGGATTGAGGCACGGGTGTGCTTCGGTTGTGCCGAATTGGGGAGTCCCACCATGCAGCCGGAACTGGACCCCACGTGGACTTAGCCTCGTTGTCGGGTCACGCCAATTCCAACATGCCGAACTGGACTGGCATGGGCTAAGGTGGTCGGAGCCATGCAGGCGCTCGCAGGATGGAGCCAAAGAGCTTCATGGACCGAAGTGGGCTGCCCGGCATGCCTGGCTGGGCTCCAGGCATGGCTGAAGTGAGCTGGCCGAGGTGCCGACCTGGCCTGCCTAAAGTGGGCTGGCCCTAAAGTGGGCTGGCCGAGCTGCCGATCTGGTCGAGGTGCCAGCCCGGCCAAGTTGGGCTCCAGGCATGGTCGAACCGGGCTGGCCGAGGTTCCGACCTGGCCGTCACAGGGGCTGATCTCTTCAAGTGGACCCACCGTTGTGTCAGTGCCGAATGGGTTGGTTACTACTGTAACAGGTTTCATCTTCAAGTCAGCGCATGATGAATGTATTAGAGGAGACGAATTGATGCGATCCATGGCTAACCGATGCAGTTTTTGTGAGGAAGAATAAAGAATTTTCTTGTTTGTTTAATTATGCCCCATATTAATTTTTGGACCGTTGATGCTTGAATAAATGGACAAAACCTCCATTGCCACGTCCAGGGTGGTGCATGGAGACGCTTACGTCGGATACTGTGATGATGGTGCACTTCCATTTGGTCAAACATCGATACTGCTATAAGAGTGGTAATCGTGTGTCATCCTTAGACACGGTATGTCAGATGAATTCTTCTTTTGTGTGATATGCCTCTTTGGTTTCTATTTGTATATAAAATGTTGTATAAGAAAAGATGTTTACTAGAGGGCTATATGTGACAAAAAGTGTGTTTCACGGGCCTTATAAATGTAATTTTAACTAGTTGTAATCTGCATTGAAAAACCATGCACAATGACTTGCTTGCAGTGCTGGCAATACCTTGGTAGTTTTTTGTTTGCTTTTTTAGCATGTAGAACACATCTGTTTGATCCTGTGGAATTGAATATGTACTATTAACTATTCCCATCTTTTATCAGTATACCTACTTGGTTGTTAAAATATGCAAGGGAAGCATAGTTTTCAAAAATAAATCGAGTTTGAAAGGTCACAATCATCCTTTCTACTTAATCGCATGTGCCTAACTATAGTAATTTATGGTAGAGTTGGATCTTTGTTAGAGTATTAGCTTAGCAAATTTTGTCCATGGTGTTACCCCTTGGTTAATCTTGTTTTATGTCTCTATGTTTGCCCTAGAGAGTGAAATATATATAGTAATTTATAGATAATTTTCTCACATGTTAGTAGTTTGAAATTAGGGTGACCTTGTTTTATGTCTCTATGTTTTCCCTAGGGAGTGAAATATATATAATAGTAATTTATAGATAATTTTCTCACATGTTGGTAGTTTGAAATTAAGGTGGCAGATTTGTGCTTCTTTATGATAGCGAAGACACTCAATTTTGCGTAATGGGGATTTAATAACCCAGTGTAGGTTGGATGCTCGTATAGTTTGGGTACATTTGTAATTGTAGTTCTTTAGGTATTTGTACCGGCAGTATTTTAGGTCATAGGCATTCATCTAGTATCTTTTTCGCATTTTCATCATGTGCGTGTTAAATCATAAAACAAATATGAGAACTAACTCTGGTTACCCATACTGAAACTTAGAAGTGTAGGTCACATCATATGCTTAGTATTATTTCTGATAATAGTTAATTTGATTGTGTGGATCATGAGATGAGTAACTTGTTAGTTACCTTCGTGCCAACTCTATATTGTTATGTGGACTGGTTGACATTTCTTTGTTCATGACATTAATAAACATTTTGGAAGGCATGATGATGTATGTTGAATGCTTTTTAATACTCTTCAAAATTTCAATCTCTACTCTTCTAATGGTTAAGAAAGATGCATATGAGCCTGTTTAATGGCCATGTAATTTAGTTTAAATATTGTTATATGTTTAGTATTTCAAAAATATTTGCAAAAATAACCAAGTTTTAGAATTCTAATATGCATAAAGTAAATATTTACAAGAATAACAAGTTAGCAAATAGATACTCCTTTTGAAATCATTATATGCTTTTTGTTAAAATTCTTGTTTGGAATGACAAATCTTCATTTGTTAAAAATATATCTTAACTTGAGATTTTTGGTCTTGCAAAATTTTCACGAGATGCAAGCAAGACAAGGTTTTGGCTAGCTTGAATCAATTTTAGGTTTGGCTTTGGATCCTCTCCAGTTCAGACATGAACCACAGAAGTCTAAGCTCCCAAACACACCTGTAAAATTTCTGTGATTGGTTGGGATTCATGTGGTACATGGGTCAGCATGCCTCATAATACCACTCAAGTTAGTTTTTCATGAACCTTTTTGAAATTGGTCCTGGATTCAGTGTGTTTCATACCAAAAAATCATGAGAGTCAGTTTTAGCGGCTTCTGCTAAACTTTATATCATGTCCTATATTCCCATGTACCTCTAATACCATTTTGCCTTATAGAGTTGCATGAAAATCTTTCTCAAAAGGTTGCTTGATGTCATTTTTGTTTGGTAAGAGCTTTGATTTGTTTAAAACTGCTTATGTTTTGAGCCAAGCAAGTATCCAGTTGTCACTTCATTGTAGTTTATCGATCATCTTAGCCATGACAAAACCTAAAGTGTATGTTTGATCCTGCACATTATTTTACTGTTTTGCTTCAGGGTGTGCTGCAAATTAGGGAATTAAGACTTATTGAATGTATGATCTATTTTTGAATCTATTGCAATCTATTTTGGATATGTTCTGTATTTTTTTTAGACACTTTTTCCTCTTATAGTTCGGAGCAGTTAAGTCTAAATTTTGTTAATAATCTTTCCTTTAGTCAAGTGCATGACTTCGCATGACATTTTTAGTTGTTTATTGTTGTACCTGCATTTGTTATCATTCCACAAATGGTACCTACATCTGCCTGCTTTGTAATTTGTGAGCAGCACTTTCAAGAAGATGGCTCCCAAGGCCATTAAAGAGATCAGAAAGTTCGCACAGAAGGCAATGGGCACGACGGATGTGAGGGTTGATGTGAAGCTCAACAAACATATCTGGAGCAGAGGGATCCGAAGTGTGCCAAGACGGGTTCGTGTGAGGATTGCCCGCAAAAGGAACGAGGAGGAGGATGCAAAGGAAGAGCTCTACTCTTTGGTTACTGTTGCTGAGGTTCCCCCCGAGGGGTTCAAAGGATTAGGAACTAAGATTGTTGAGGAAGCAGACTGAATTCTTGGCAAGCCGTTTCAGGTTATTAAGATTAGTTTCAGATTTGCAGGGAGTTTTGGATGCAATTTGAGTGTTGAACAATGAGAATATCAACCTTAAGTATTTTTAAAGAATTTTCTTGCTCAGTGTCATTTTATTTACCAGTTCGGAATGGTAATCTGTCCGCAATTGCTTGTTTCGGTGTAGAGTCTGCATTATTCAACTATGTACTTCAAAATTGCATGTTTGGATTTCTTTTTAATGAGTTTACATGATTCTGATCCATTGAATACAGCGTAGAAAATTTCATTTTAATTAGCTACTTGATCAAGGCACCCTTCATTCTTTATTTGGTAGTTTGTTTGGTAGTGAAGCGTCCAGTTCAGATTGATGCATGCTAGCTGATCTTTCTGATTCAACGTGTTTCTGCGACCATATGATGATCGGGAGCATCTTGGCCTCATAATCTCTTTAAATCCGCTTACAGAATGCCTTTGCTAGAAAATGGAAACTTCTGAAAAAATGACCGGGTGTCAATCCATGCATGGGAATGAGACTTTAAATCCGCTTACAGAATGCCTTTGCTAGAAAATGGAAACTTCTGAAAAAGTTGGGGATGTTCTGTGGCCAGACAAACGTGACCGGGTGTCACCTTTGCTAGAAAATGGAAACTTCTGAAAAAGTTGGGGATGTTCTGTGGCCAGACAAACGTGATCGGGTGTCAATCCATGCATGGGAATGAGATGCAGGGTGATCCATGCAGGGTGATCCGCGTTCAGATGGGGACAGCATTTTAGCAAAATAATAGACGAGTCATAGCCCTCGTCTAACTAACTTTAAATTAGCCTAGCATTTTAGCAAAATAATAGACGAGTCATAGCCCTCGTCTAACTAACTTTAAATTAGCCTAGCATTTTAGCAAAATAATAGACGAGTCATAGCCCTCGTCTAACTAACTTTAAATTAGCCTTAACGAGGGTTGCTAGGGATCGAAACGGACCTTAGTGTGACGGTTAGTGTGACGAGGGTTGCTAGGGATCACGAGTTAGTGTGACGAGGGTTGCTAGGGATCGGAACGGAAATTGTTAGTGTGACGATGGTTGTTAGGGACTGGAACTAACGGAAATTGTTAGTGTGACGAGGGTTGCTAGGGATCGGAACGGAAATTGTTAGTGTGACGAGTTAGTGTGACGAGGGTTGCTAGGGATCACGAGTTAGTATGACGAGGGTTGCTAGGGATCGGAACGGAAATTGTTAGTGTGACGAGTTAGTGTGATGAGGGTTGCTAGGGATCGGAACTAACGGAAATTGTTAGTGTGACGAGTTAGTGTGACGAGGGTTGCTAGGAATCGGAAATTGTTAGTGTGACGAGGGTTGCTAGGGATCGGAACGGAAATTGTTAGTGTGACGAGTTAGTGTGACGAGGGTTGCTAGGGATCAGAACTAACGAAAATTGTTAGTGTGACGAGTTAGTGTGACGAGGGTTGCTAGAGATCGGAACTAACGGAAATTGTTAGTGTGACGAGTTAGTGTGACGAGGGTTGCTAGGGATCATGCGTCTCATTCCCTGAGTGAGTCTTTGTGCGGTGTAGGAAATAATGCGTCTCGTCCCATTTATTTTTATTGATCCATGTGTATTTTAATTAGCTTGACTGGATGAGATGTATAACAGATTAAAAGTTGAACATGATGTTTATTAATTACTATTATTATTTTTTTGAATTATTTATGTAGATCAAAATATCTTTTTTTTCAGTATATTTTTTTCTGTATTTTGCTTGGATTTTGATGAATCTTAAATATTATTTTCAGTACTTCTAGTTAAATATTTCAGTCTAAAACGTGTTCTGGTTTTGATCCAAGAAATCAGTCAAAGGTTAAAGAAGAATCTTTTTTGCTCTGAAATGTGTTCTGAGAGTCTTGTCGGAGGAATCAATTTTCGAATATTAATATAAGTTTCTTTCTCGCTCTAAAAAAGTGTTCTGTTTTTGTCCGAGATTGAAATAAGTCATCGAACGCTTCTTCTATAACTTCAACATAAAATATCATCTTTAACTGGAAGTAAAGCAAGTTTTTTTTTTTTATAGTTCATTTATTTTACCAGTTATTTTGGTAGTTAAAGAAATTTAATGATGTAGGAAACTATATAATACTTTTTTAGCATCTATGAGATTTTATGACATTCTGGAAGTCATAACTCAGTCCACAGGTAATAGATATTCCTGGTAGGAGAGGATGATAAATATAGTTTAATATTTTGTATAGGGATGTCGTAGTTTTATAACTAGGGTATCATAGTTTTTGAACTAGGATGTCATAATACTGTTTCAGCATATTATTGTCATTCCTTTAACATCCGTAGCATGTTAAGACATCCTAGGAGTCATAACTCAACCCACAAGGAATAGGTTCTTCTGGAAGTAGAGATTAATATATTTAAATTCATATTTTATGATCGTGTATCATAATCTTTTAATTATGATGTCATAACTTCTGAACTAGGGTGTCGTTCAATGAAAACTCTTTTTTTAGAAGTATTTTTTCTTCCTGGTATTTTTATCACAATCTAACAATCTTATTCAAGCCAATGCATGGTTGAAATGTCCTATGATGGAGAATAAAAGCTTTTATTTTTTGTTTTGTACCGAGTTGTTTATGTTTCGATGTTTTTGATACCGAAGTTTTCTCAGAAGTATTTTATTATAATATGGATGTCATATATCATCAATGCATACTGAAACACTTATGTTACAGAGGATCAAAATATCTGATTTATGATTTTATGCAGGAATGTCATAGTTTTATAACTAGAATGTCATAGTTTTTAAACTAGGATGTCGTAATTTTGTTTCAGCATATTATTGACATCCTTTAGTATCCGTAACATGTTATGACATCCTAGGAGTCATAACTCAGTCAATAAGTGATAGGTTCTCCTGGTAGTAGCGGTTAATATATTTAGTTTCATATTTTATGATCGGGTATCGTAATTTTTTAACTAGGATGTCGTAACTTCTGAACTAAGGTATCGTTCAATGAAAACTCTTTTTTTAGAAATATTTTTTTCTTAGTCTTTTTTATCACAATCTAATAATCTTATTCAAGCCAATGCACGGTTGAAATGTCCTACGATGGAGAACAAAAGTTTCATTTTCTGTTTTGTACCGAGTTGTTTATGTTTCGAAGTTTTTGATATTGAAGTTTTCTTAAAAGCATTTTATTATAATGTGGATGTCATATATCAGCAATGCATACTGAAATACTTCTATTGCAGAGGATCAAAATATCTAGTTTGTGATTTTGTGCAAGGATATTGTAGTTTTATAACTAGGATGTCATAGTTTTTGAACTGGTATGTCGTAATACTGTTTCAGCATATTATTGTCATCCTTTAGCATCGTAGCATGTCATGATATTCTAGGAGTCATAACTCAATCCACAAATGATAGGTTCTCTTGGTAGTAGGGGTTAATATATTTAGTTTCATATTTTATGATCGGGTATCATAATTTTTTAACTAGGGTATCGTAACTTCTGAACTAGGATGTCGTTTAATGAAAACTCTTTTTTTAGAAATATTTTTTCTTTCTGGTCTTTTTATCCAATCTAACAATCTTATTCAAGCCAATGCACTGTTGAAATATTTTATGATGGAGGACAAAAACTTTCATTTTCTATTTTGTACCGAGTTATTTATGTTTCGAAGTTTTTGATATTGAAGTTTTCTTAAAAATATTTTATTACAATATGGGTATTATATATCAATAATGCATACTGAAACACTTTTGTTACGAAAGATCAAAACATCTAATTTATGATTTTGTGTAAGGATGTCGTAGCTTTATAACTAGGGTATGGTAGTTTTTGAGGTGGGGTGTCCTAATATTGTTTCAGCATATTATTTCCATCCTTTAACATCCGTAGCATGTTATGACTGTTGGGAATTGTATCCTAAAGCCAATTGTCTAGGCTGTAGACGGTTGTGCTATTTTGTTTTTGTATATGAATTCTTTATACTAAATAAAAGTTATTTATTTTTGGGATGTCCATCATTTTTACATTTTCCTGTAATGAACTCTTGTATGATGGAGTCCTTAGAACTACTTTGTTTTGATATAGAGAAGATATATCATGTAGTTCTTAAACTGATTTACAACCAAATGATACATTGTTATAGGACGACGATGTATCAAGTATAGGTTGTTATATGTCATATTTGTTGGTTGTCCTCTTAACCAATGAGTGTGGAGATACTGGTGTGATATACAAGTGAAGTGTATGACATTTCACTGAACGTGACCATCTACGGAGCTCCCTTCTGCCAAAAGGCTGCTCGCGAAGGGATATGGGTATATGTGTCCCTCAGACCTGAGATCACCATGGCAGTTTGCAAGCAACTCATTGTACTTTGATGCCGGACTACCTGGATTTCTAATCCAGTGATGGAAGGTTTTTGGGTGCAGTTAAGTACTTGTGGAGCGGTGGTGAATCAAGATGGAATTGACCTCTCCAAATAGTTTGGAGTGAATGACTCACTATGTCTTAATTCAGCAAAACCTTGGCCAGGGTAGTTCTTGTGAGGAGTCACAGAACTGTGAGGTTGAGACATGATCTGGATAAACCATATTAGGGTTGGCAGTCTAACCCTAGATCATCCTGAGCATTATAAGGTCAAAGGGATAAATTATGCGGCAATCATATGCCAGAGGTTCTTATGAGGTGCTATGCATCTTCGACCTATCCGGACGTCAGGTATCATTGCTAGATGAGGACTTTGACTGGTACTGGAAATGTTCCAGTGCTACCGATTTAGTGTTCGAACCTATAGGGGTCACACACCATAGAGGATTTCTATCTGATCTTTTGGGGTAATCAACGATTGAGAATCGTTTACCGTCACCTGAAATCAATATGGTTGACTTTGTTCAAGTGTTGACACTTGGAATTTTACAAGTGTCGACACTTGGTGAAGTGTCGACACTTGGCCATTTTCAAGTGTCGACACTTCTTGTGACGAGCAGAAATCTGGGAGGTTTTTGTGAGAGCTTTTTGGGCATGTTTTGACCTGGTTTGAATTTCGAATTCAAACCAGTTTTGGCTCCAAGGCTTTATGGTATGAATGTCATACTTACCTTAATGGGTTGGACCCATTTGGAATGGCCTTGATCCTCTCCCCCATTCTCTCCCTCCATCTCTCCTCCTTCCTTCTTCTTCCTCTCATGGCAGCTCTTATAAATAGAGGTCTTTGTAGTAGCTACTGGGGTTACAACACAACACGACACAGAAAAGAGAGGAAGAAGAAGGGCTTTGTGAGAGGTTTAGGGATTGGGTGTGAGCCACCTAGCGATCAAGCTAGGTATGGGAAAGAGGTTTGGGAAGGGATTCCTGCTCTCATTCCAGTCTTCTTGGAAGAAGAAGTTCAGCCCATGGATCCCGAAGAGCTAGCACTCTGAGGGAGTTGATCAGAGTCGAGCCCAGGTGTGGATATCCTGTAGAGGCCAGATGCGAGTGTGGCTCGAGCGCCCTCCTTCTCACTGTCCTTTATTGCTTCTCTCCTGCACTCTCAGAAGTATAGAGGTATGACTTTTATATTTATGTTCTTCTGTTGTTTTTTATGTTATATGCATGCTACATTATTATGCTAGGTCCTATTGCGGGCATATCGGTAGATCATTTAGATCTATCTACCGATCCTTCCGTTGTGCATGATTTAAAATAGTTTTAAAATGCATATTCTTTACCCTATTTTTCTTTCATATTGTATGCTAGGTGTAGGTGTTTTCACCTTCAATGACATCCTAGAAGTCATAACTCAGCCTACAAGTGATAGGTTCTCCTGGTAGTAGGGATTAATGTTGACTCTGGTTTTGATTATGACAAAACATTTAAGTATATTTGAGTACTAATTGTGCATTAAGTGTGTAAATCAGATATAGGTACTCAAGATTTAATTTTGAAGAAATTTCAGTACTGATGCAGCCAAGTGTCGACTCATGAAATCCAAGTGTCGATCCAAGTATCGACTCATGAACAGTGAAGTGTCGACTCAAGGTCTAAGACCAAATATGATACAGAACATGGTAATTTCAGGAGTTTAGTCAAGTGTCGACTCATGGAACTGAAGTGTCGACTCAAGGTGTCGACTCACCGGTGCATAGCAAAAGACTTCAGAAAATATTTTTGGTCAAGTATCGACTCAAGAAAATAAAGTGTCGACTCAAGGTGTCGACTCACGAAGGTTAAATGTCGATAC
Source organism: Areca catechu (assembly GCA_021397845.1). NCBI lineage: Eukaryota > Viridiplantae > Streptophyta > Magnoliopsida > Arecales > Arecaceae > Areca > Areca catechu. The sequence continues at coordinate 29,306,883 of CM038047.1, read as the reverse complement.
TTGCTGTAACGGCTAGTTTTTCTGAAGTGCAGAACTTCCCTAACTTGGCTCCAACGGCTATAATTTCTCCTCCAACGGTCACAAATGATCAAAAAGGTATGGAGGGCTATTTATACACCACTAAGCTCTTGGGAAAGGAGAGAATCCATAATTTGCATGATAAATCCTTTGGTTTGCAAGTAAAAATATATGAAGGATTTTTAAGGATTCAATAATGAGAGTGTTGAGCCTCAAAGGATTCAAAGTGAAGAGGGAGCTTCTAAGAGTGGCATCTTCAAGCATCTATTGAAGCTTTTACAACATGGAGACAAGCTCAACACAACAATGAAGTACCTCAAATCTAAATCCACTTTTTGTAAGAAAGCTTTTATATTTTCATTGTTATTCTTGTACTTGTATTGATTACTAGTTTCAATAAAATTGAAACTAGTATCTAGGTTGTTGGTGAGCCTATGTGATAAAACCAACAAGAATTTTGACTTGTGAGCCTGTGAAAACAAGTTGGGTTGTTGGTTAGCCCGAAAAACTATCAAGGTTGTTGGTGAGCCCGTAAAACCAACTAGGTTCTTGGTTAGCCCACAAAATCAAGGGGATTTTTGGTTAGCCCATGAAAACCAAGAGATTTTTGATGAGCCCGTGAAAACCAAGGGATTTTTGGTTAGCCCATGAAAACCAAGGGATTTTGACTTGTGAGCCCGGAAAATAAGTTAGCTGTAATCTGTATAATTATAGTGAATTTCCAAGAAAAACTTGGGGAGTGGATGTAGGTTCCTTGGAGTGCACCGAACCACTATAAATCTTCATGTGTTTGTGATTATTTTTATCCTTGCATTTATCTCTTTATTTTTGCTGTACTTTATTATAATACTCACAAACACATGCTTTGAATTGGCACATTATTTGAAGTCTTGCGAAAAAACTTTAAAGTCCAATTCACCCCCCTCTTGGGTTGCCTCATCACACTGGGCAACAATGGTATCAGAGCCCAGTACTCTTTTTGAAAATCTAACGGTTTTGAGTTAAAGATCATGGCAGCCCAATTTTGAAAATTTGAAAGTTTGAAATTTTTGAAAAACTTTGAAAAGAATTTATAAATCATATGTTGAGGGGGAGCGTTTGAAAAATCATTTTTAGATCATATTTTGAGGGGGAGCTCAATGTTTTTCATTGCTATATTGCTCTATGCTTAGTGTTAATCTTTTGGAGCATGTTATATTTATTTTTGAGCTTACCTTGTTTATATACTTAAAAGTTTTGTCATTATCAAAAGGGAGAGATTGTTGACTCTGGTTTTGATTATGACAAAACATTTAAGTATATTTGAGTACTAATTATGCATTAAGTGTATAAATCAGATATAGGTACTCAAGATTTAATTTTAAAGAAATTTCAGTACTGGTGCAGCCAAGTGTTGACTCATGAAATCCAAGTATCAATCCAAGTATCGACTCATGAGCAGTGAAGTGTCGACTCAAGGCCTGAGACCAAACAGGATACAGAACGTGGTGATTTCAGGAGTTTGGTCAAGTGTCGACTCACGGAACTGAAGTGTCGACTCAAGGTGTTGACTCACCAGATAAAGTGTCGACTCACCAGTCACAGCAGAAGACTTCAGAAGATATTTTTGGTCAAGTGTCGACTCTAGGAAATGAAGTATCGACTCAAGGTGTCGAGTCACGAAGGTCAAGTGTCGACACTTGCTGTAACGGTTAGTTTTTCTGAAGTGCAAAACTTTCCCAACTTGGCTCCAATGGCTATAATTTCTCTTCCAACGGTCACAAATGGTCAAAAAGGTATGGAGGGTAATTTATACACCACTAAGCTCTTGGGGAAGGAGAGAATCCATGGTTTGAATGATAAATCTTTTGGTTTGCAAGTAAAAATATATGAAGGATTTTTAAGGGTTCAATATTGAGAGTATTGAGCCTCCAAGGATTCAAAGTGAATAGAAAGTTTCTAAGAGTGGCATCTTCAAGCATCTATTGAAGCTTCTACAACATGAAGACAAGCTCAATACAACAATCAAGTGTCTCAAAGATAAATCTTTTTTGTAAGAAATCTTTTATATTTTCATTGTTATTCTTGTATTTGTATTGCTTACTAGTTTTAATAAAATTGAAACTAGTATCTAGGTTGTTTGTGAGCTTATGAGATAAAAATCAACAAGGATTTTGACTTGTAAGCCCGTGAAAACAAGTTGGGTTGTTGGTTAGCCCGAAAAACCATCAAGGTTGTTGGTGAGCCCGTAAAACCAACTAGATTCTTGGTTAGCCCGCAAAACCAAGGGAATTTTTGGTTTGCCCGTGAAAACCAAGGGATTTTTGGTGAGCCCATGAAAACCAAGGGATTTTTGGTTAGTTCATGAAAATTAAGGGATTTTGACTTGTGATCCTGGAAACAAGTTGGCTGTAATCTGTATGATTATAGTGAATTTCCAAGAAAAACTTGGGGAGTCGATGTAAGTACCTTGGAGTGCACCGAACTACTATAAATCTTTATGTGTTTATGATTATTTTTATTCTTGCATTTATCTCTTTATTTTCGCTGTACTTTATTATCATGCTCACAAACACATGCTTTGAATTGGCACATTATTGAAGTCTTGCAAAAAAATTTAAAGTCCAATTCACCCTCCCTCTTGGGTTTCATTATCATACTGGGCAACAGTTAATATATTTTAGTTTCATATTTTATGATTGTGTGTCGTAATCTTTTAACTAGAATGTCGTAACTTCTGAACTAGGATGTCATTCAATGAAAACTTTTATTTTAGAAATATTTTTTCTTCCTGATCTTCTTATCACAATCTAACAATTTTATTCAAGCCAATACATAATTGAAATGTCCTATGATAGAGGACAAAAACTTTTATTTTCTATTTTATATCGAGTTATTCATGTTTCAAGTTTTTTGACACTGAAATTTTCTCAGAAGTATTTTATCACAATATGGCATATCAGCAATGCATACTGAAACACTTCTGTTATGGAGGATCAAATATCTGGTTTATGATTTTGTGCAGGGATGTCGTAGTTTTATAACTAGGATATCAGTTTTTGAACTTGACATCATAATACTGTTTTAGCATATTATTGTCATCATTTAGCATCCATTGCATGTTATGACATCCTAGGAGTTATAACTCAGTCCACAAGTGTAGGTTCTCCTGGTAGTAGGGGTTAATATATTTTGTTTCATGTTTTATGATTGGGTGTCGTAATCTTTTAACTAGGGTGTCGTAACTTCTGAACTAGGATGTCGTTCAATGAAACTCTATTTATACCGAGTTGTTCATGTTATGAAGTTTTGATACTGAAGTTTTTCTCAGAAGTATTTTATTATAATGTGGGTGTCATATATCAGCAATGCATACTGAAACACTTATATTACGGAGATCAAAACATCTAGTTTATGCTTTTATGTAGGAATATCGTAGTTTTATAACTAGGATGTTGGTTTTTGAACTGGGATGTCATAATACTGTTTCAGCATATTATTATTAGCATCCGTAGCATGGTATGACATTCTAGGAGTCATAACTCAGTCCATAAGTGATAGGTTATCCTAGTAGTAGGTGTTAATATATTTAGTTCATGTATTATAATCGGGTGTCATATCTTTAAACTAGAATATCATAATTTTTGAACTAGAATGTCATAAGTTCAAATATCTTTTTTAAGAAATATTTGGTTATATGCCCGTATTATCATTCTGTCGTGCCATATTTATCAAATACATAACACATTATTTATTATGTTGTAGATAAAATGCCATCTATATATATATATATCAACGTTTATGATTTTTTTTGCAAATATTTTTATATATGGCATTGAAATTAGAAATATGGAAAAACTCGAAGATGACATTTGGATGAGGTTGCTAGTATTGTTCACAAGAATGCACCTTCTCTGATCACCCCGAATGCAAAGAACGAGTCTGTTGATCCTGAATTGGAATGGAGTTTAATTCTGTAAATGATATATAATTTTCTACCATGGATATCAAGGAGTAGGTTTGGAATTACAACAATATATAGTAGGTCCAACACAACAAAGAAATATATGCTTCAAGTACCTGGCATGTTGAAAGGCAAGAAGATCTAGAAAAATCGATAACTCCATGAATCCTATGGATACTGGCAAAATTGATTGTAAGGCTTGATAAAAGCAAGACTAAATTCTAAAAATGTTATATGCCCGTATTATCATTCTGTCGTGGCCATATTTTATCAAATACATAACACATTATTTATTATGTTGTAGATAAAATGCCATCTATATAATATATCCACTTTATGATTTTTTGCAAATATTTTTATATATGGCATTGAATTATAGAAATATGGAAAAAATCGAAGATGATCATTTGGATGAGGTTGCTAGTATTGTTCACAAGAATGCACCTTCTCTGATACACCCGAATGCAAAGAACTAGTCTGTTGATCCTGAAATTGGAATGGAGTTTAATTTTCTACAATGTATAAAGAAATGGATATAGGTTTTTTGGAATTACAACAATATATAGTAGGTCCAACAACAACAAAGAAATATGCTTCAAGTACCTGGCATGTTGAAAGGCAAGAACGATCTAGAAAAATCGATAACTCCATGAATCCTATGGATACTGGCAAAATTGATTGTAAGGCTTTGATAAAAGCAAGACTAAATTCTAAAAATGGTAAGTATATATTGAATGATGTTTTTCTAGAACATAACCATGAGCCGTTCATATCATCAGCTGGTTATCACGGTCCCATAGAAGGATCAGCATACCAGAAAAGGTAGAGATCGGCAATTTATATGTCGTGAATATTTTCACAACTCAAATATACTCTGCCATGCTAGAAGGAAAGGGATATAAGATAATTATATTTCACAGAGAAGGATGCTCATAATTTCATCTATTAGGAATGTCAGAGTCTACTGAAAGAAAGAGATGCATAGTCAATAATAATCCATTTCATACAAATGCAAGTAAAAAATCCAAATTTCTTTTATGCTTTGTACCTAAATGATAATGGATAGCTCAGGTCTATCTTCTGGATCCATCCTAGGTCAAGATTGGCAAGCACTTATTTTAGTGATGTATTGACTTTTGACTCAACTTATTTGATAAATACATATCAAATACCTTTTTTATCCATTTATCGGAGTCAACCATCATGGATAGTCCACATTGCTTGGTTGCGCATTGTTATCAGATGAAAGGATTGAGATATTTAAATGGGTATTCCAATCATGGCTGGATGAAATAGTGGTCAACCACCTAATACCATCATAATTGATCAAGTAAGGTAATCGAGGCTATTGTTAAGGATGTTTTTTTCAATGCATGATATAGATTTTATCTTTGGCATATTGAAAAAGATTCCTGAAAAGATTGGCCATATTTGCACTGCAAATCCCAAATTGATGGTTAAGTTTAAAGAGGCGATATATGATTTAGTTGTCATAGTATCTTTCGAGAAAAGGTGGGCATATTTAATGAAGAAACATGAAGAATGTAAGGTTGTATATTAGTTCAATGACATTTATAAATGTCAGAATAAATGGGTTCTAGTTTATCTTAAGAATACATTCTTCGTAGGTTTGTAAGTCATTATGATTGATTAATATTCATTTTTTATAAATTTCCAACAAACTTTGCATCTTTAATGCTTCTATTTTTTTAATATTTACAAACAGGGATGTCAACTTCATAGAGGAGCAAGAGCATCAATCACTTCTTTGATGGGTTTATAAACTCGAAGACTACACTCAAGGAATTCATCGATAAGTATGAAGATGCCTTGGAAAAAATATATAAAGTAGAAAATGAGGAAGACAATAAAACGTTGCAAATAAATGCTTTCCTAAAGGCATCCTCTCATTTTGAGAGACAAGAAGCAGAAAAATAGACTATGTGCATATTCAAAAAATTTTAGAATGAGGTCCTTGAAATGGCTACATCAAATGCTAAATTAGTTAAAGAAGTTGACAATTATGATGTATATTCTGTTAAATCATTTAAAAGAATTGAAGTTGATGAAACGAAAAAGAGATTATAAAAATTATGAGATTTCATATGATAAAACTTTGAAGGATGTTCAATACCAGTATGGATCCTTTCAATACAAGGGTTACATGTATAGGTATGCCTTATTGGTTCTTCATCAAAGTGACATATTTCGTATCCCGGATAAGTACTTCTTGAATAGATGGTGCAATGATATGAAATACCAATTCGACGATCTCGAATGCAATACTCAATTTTATGATAAAAGCATGCAAAAATCATGATATGCAGTCAATGAATTATTTAAATTCATATATCTTATTTTATATTTATATAAACCTATCATATGTCATGAAATCCTAATATAAATGTTATATTTTATTGATCGTAGATATACTTTGATGAGTCATCAGATGATGAAGTTTGTAAAGATAGCCTCCATGTTTGAAGATGCATTTAATTTAGTGATAAAAAATCTTACACCATTATTTAGAAGAGCTATAGATGCTAACTGTGCAGCTAAGCAAAGCATACAACTTCTAATCCAAGATCCTGACCAACTTGCTATGAAAGGTCATCCAAGAAAAATAGAATTAAGAGTGAAGTTGAGAAGAAGTCAAAGAGATCAAGAAAAAATATGGATAAGGCTTCCGTTGATACTCCTATACAAAATGAAAGAAAATGTAGTACAAGCAAGAGGTAGACTTCCCATATTGTAGTGGAAGTACCATAACAAGTAATTGAACCATTATACCATCTTTCAATCCTTTTTTTAGACGAATTTGATGTTTATGTATGCAGTCAACTAACATAGGAGAGAATATAAAATGCTGAATTTTTGTACAGTCTTGTATATATTTATATTATCTAGAGAAATTTAAACATGATGTATTGGACATGTGATTGAATCTGCTTATTTAAAATATGAATTTTAGTACTACTTTAATTGCTCAAAGACTAAAACATGGATAATAAAATTATGACACCCCTTGATATAATGAATGACATCCATTTACAAAATTAGAATATCCCAGCATGAAATAAGAAAGTAAAGTGAATAATTGCTCATAACAGGACTTTCCATCATCAATGTTCTGAATAATGACTCCCACAGTATCATAAAATTATCATGGATGCTATAAGATTACTCAAAATGGTCGAAACAGTATTACGACATCCAAGTTCAAAAACTATGATATCCTAATTAAAAAACTAGGACACCCAAGTAGAAAATATAACATAAAAGTTTTTAACCCCTTCTACCTATAATACATGTCTTCCATGGTTTGGTTTATAACTCTCAAAGTATCAAATATTGTCAGGTACTATAAGATCAATCAAATATTCTGAAACAGTATTACGACATCCAAGTTCAAAAACTATGATATCCTAATTAAAAAACAAGGACACCCATGTAGAAAATATAACATAAAAGTTTTTAACCCCTTCTACCTGTAATACATGTCTTCCGTGGTTTGGTTTATAACTCTCAAAGTATCAAATATTGTCAGGTACTATAAGATCAATCAAATATTTTGAAACAGTATTACGACATCCAAGTTCAAAAACTATGACACCCAAGTTCAAAAACTATGATATCCAAGTTAAAAAATTATGACACCCATGCACAAAATATAAAATAAAAGTTTCTAATCCCTTCTACCTATAATACGTCTTTTATGGCTTGATTTATGACTCTCAAAATGTCAAAATTACCATGGATGCTATAAGATCAATCAAATATCCTGAAATAGTATTACGATACCCAAGTTCAAAAACTACGACACCCAAGTTTAAAAACTACGATATCCTAGTTAAAAATCTATAACATCCATGCATAAAATATAAAATAAAAGTTTCTAACCCCTTCTACCTGTAATACATGTCTTCTGTAGCTTAGTTTATAACTTCCAGAATGTCAAAAATTGCTACGGGTACTATAAGATCAATCAAATATCCTGAAATATTACGACATCCAAGTTCAAAAACTATGACATCTATGCATAAAAATAAAAATGAAAGTTTCTAACCCCTTCTACTTATAAATATGTCTTCCATGGCTTGGTTTATAATTTCTAGAGTGTCAAATATTGTCATGGATGCTATAAGATCAATCAAATATCCTGAAACAATATTATGACATCCAAGTTAAAAAACTATAAAATCCAAGTTCAAAAATTACAATACTGTTGACTCTGGTCTTGATTTTGATGATTGACAAAATGTTTAAATATATATGAGTACTAATTATATTTTAAGTATATTTTTTAGATCTTAGTACTCAACCATGTTGAATGAAGAAATGCTTGTATTTCAGTTGAAAAAGTCCTTAAATTAATGAAAAATCAAGTATATGGACTTTGGAATTAATATGGAAGAACTTGAAGAGGTTAAAGTTTTAATTTGAAGATGTTTCAGCAATGGCACAGGCAAGTGTCGATACTTGAAAATGAAGTGTCGACACCTGAGGAACAAGTATCGACACTTGAAGAGTGAAGTGTCGACTCAAGGCCTGAGACAAACAGAAAACTTCAGAAAGCTCTTTCAGTGAAGTGTCGACACCTGGAACTGAAGTGTCGACACTTGGAAGTGAAGTGTCGACACCTGGAAACTGAAGTGTCGACACTTGAAACTGAAGTGTCGACACTTGAACAGTAACGGCTAGTTTTCTGGACTGCAGAACTTCTCCAACTTGCTTCCAAACGGTCATATTTTCCTCCTAACGGCTATAAACAGTCATTTAAGTATTGGGAGGCTATATAAACATCAAAAATCAATTGGAGAAGTAATCCTTTGGTGAGATTTTTGAATATTCTTCAAGGATTCAAGAGTTGAGTGGTTCAAGCCTTCAAGCTTCCAAGTTTCAAAGAAAGCATTCAAAGTTCACATCCTCAAGCATCAATCAAAGGCTTCATCAACTTGAAGACAAGATCTTCATCAACTCTCAACGGGCTTCAAAGAGATATTTGCTTTATTTTAGAAAACTTTTATTGTATTCATTTATACTTGCTCTTACATTGCTTTACTTAAGATTTTTGGTGAGCCTTGGAAAACCAAAGTGGTTTTTGGTGAACCTTGAAAACCAAAGTGGTTGTTGGTAAGCCTTGAAACCAACTAGGGTTTTACTTGTGAGCCCAAAGCCAAAACAAGTTGTTTAGGTTCTTGGTTATCCCGTAAAACCAAGGATGGTTGTTGGTGAGCCTTGAAACCAACTAGGGTTTGACTTGTGAGTCCGAAAACAAAACAAGTTGTAAAGGTTGTTGGTGAGCCTAAGTTATAAAACCAAACTTAGTGAAATTCCCAAGGGGTTCTTGGGGAGTGGATGTAGGTGCTTTGTTGGCACCGAACCACTATAAATCTTTGTATTTGTGTGATTGTTCTACTTATGCTTTTATTTCATTATTTCCGCTGCATTTATTTGAAATACATAAGCACTTAAATTGCATTAGCATATACTTGCTTTAGTTCATTTTTAAATAGTACAAAAGTTTTATAAAACCCAATTCACCCCTCCCCTCTTGGGTTGCCTACGTGGGCCTTCAATTGGTATCAGAGCAGGTGCTCTGATTGAAAATCTAACGATTTTGAGCTAAAGTTCATGGTAACCCTTGTAGGTATTAGTGTTAGACCACCGTTTTTCAATGGCATAAATTACACATTTTGGAAAACTCGCATGTGCATCTATATTCAATCTATTAGTTATCTTCTTTGAAAAATTATTGTTAGTGGTCCTCATATTCCTTCCATTTTGGTTAATGGCATTTCCATTCCAAAGCTCGAAGAGGATTGGAATGAATATGACATTAAACAAATTGAAATCAATGCTAAAGCAATGAACTTGCTTTATTATGCATTGGACTTAAATGAATTTAATAGAGTTTCTACATGCACATCAGCGAAGGAAATATGGGACACACTTGAAGTTACTCATGAGGGTACTCTTCAAGTGAAGAACACTAAAATTAATTTGCTTATACATTCTTTTGAAATTTTTGAAATGATGCATTATGAATCTATATCTGATATGTTTTCAAGATTTATGACTATTATTAATGAATTAAAAAGTCTTGGCAAAACTTATACTAATGCTGATTTGGTGAACAAAATTCTCAGATCCTTGCCAAAATCATGGGATCCAAAGGTGACGGCGATCCAAGAAGCTAAAGATGTAGAAACCTTACCTTTGGAGGAGCTTATCGGTTCACTCATGACCTATGAGTTGAACTTATGGCAAAGGATAGTGGAAGCTGATATAGAAAAGAAAATAATAGCTCTCAAGGCCTAAAAAAATTCAAGACAATGATGGCAACTTGGAGCGATAGCGAAGATTCAAGTACGGATGATGAAGTTGCCCATCTTTGTTTCATGGCAAATGAGAAAAATGTATGTGCTAAAAATAATTATGATTTTACCTTTAAAGAATCATATGATGCATCTAATGATCTTGTGCATGAATATAAATTGCTAAAAATTGACACAAGAAATTAAATAGGCATGTAGATTCATTTTCTCTTGACAACACTAATCTTGCAAATAAAAATGATGATTTAAATGCCAAGATTGATATTTTGAAAAATGAAAAGAATAATTTTTCTAAAGAAAAAGAATTTTTAGAAAAAGAAAATGTTATTTTAAAAGATTTATGTGATAAAGTTTTTAATGAGAAAAATATTTTGATTGAGGAAAAGAAGCAAAAACTTTTGAAGAACTTCAATATTCCTGCTTTTTTCAATTTTTCTTATAAATGTAGTTTCAATGCTTATCCTTCTAGATTAAGAAAAGTTTAGGTTCCAAAAGGAACCATAATTACTAATCATAAAGGACCCAAGAAAGTTTGGGTACCAAAAATATCCACTTAATTTGTTTTGCAGGAATGTCTTGCAACCCAATATGAAGAAAGGAAGTTCTTGAAAAGAGTTGTACAAGACAATTTAAAGAAGTGGACAAGCTACATTTTGACTAAATGGTAAAAGGAAGGATTATGTATATTGGTAAATTCTAAACATCTCCTTCCATAATTAAAAATGTAGATTAATTTTTATTGCATCAATTACTTTGAAAAATTGTTTTAAATAGTTAATTAGAATCAAGTTTGGACTTATCATCATTGGCTATGATCATGAACTTTTTGGTGTTGATGAATTTCATGCTATCATGATTAAATTTATGATTGTAAGACCTTCACTTGATTTTGATTAATGTATTTCATGAAAAATACTTTTAAAGATGCATATTGATTTGAAAAATGTTTTAATTGATTGATTAGAATCAAGCTTAGACTAATAATCATTTGTTGTGATCATGACCATTTTGATGTTGATGGATTTCAAGCTCTCATGGTCAAACTTGTGATTATTAGATCTTCACTTGATTTTGATTAATATAGTTTCTAAATTATTTCAAGTGAAATGCTATGATTTATATGTTTTTATTTTTGGTATCTATGCATAATCTAGAAATGATTTGGATCAAGTATAGAACTAGTAGTTAAGGGTTACTTTTAAGAAGAAGGTATGCTTATTGACAAACCCTTGCTCTAATAGCTAGACTTGATATCATATTACTTCTAGCATTTATATGGATATCAAATCATCTTAAAATGAATTTGAAATCATGCTAAAAGTTTTTATGCGATATAAATGCTTTGTATTTTGAAAATCATGAATAACATGAAAAATTTCAAATCTTGATGCATAAGCTTTCATGTTTTATTCCTGAAATAAATGCATATTTTTAAAGGAGGAATAACATTCAGGGGGAGCATCCAAAGATTTGTTATCATATTTGATGCTTTGAATATCTTGTTGATATCATGCTTTGCTTGTATTGCTCTGATACTCATTCTTGTTTTCAAATCTAATTCTTTGAGGGGAGTTACATTCAAGTGGTATCATATTCTATTGGTATCAAAATTATTTTAAAAGAATTCCTAGTAACCGCTTCGGATTGGGTTAGTCACCATGGCCGTCCGGTCATAGGAGATAAGTAGGACTTAAAGACCCTCTCTTTCCATTCAACGGGCTCTCTTATGACGTGTAGGGGTGCCGCTATGACCTTATCCCATGAACAAGTAAGGCGAATGGATAATATACATCAAATCATTTCTTGCATGTGCTTACATTCTTTGGTATCTTGTTCAATTTATATCATATTCAATTGATATCATAATTATTTGATTTCATGCATTGATTTTGATGACCTACTTGCTATTCTTTCCAACTTCATTCCCACTTTGTATTGCCTTTCACCCTTTTTCATGATATCAAAAAGGGGGAGAAAATTGTTAAGTATGAAAAGGGGAAGATTGGATAAACATGAAAAATCTTTTGATTGATGAAAGAAAGTGCAAAAGGGAAGAAGAATGCAAAATGTTTTTATCTAAAGGAAAGAATTAGTAAGAAGAAGAAAATTTGAAAATTTTTGCATATTTTGAAAAATATTTTTGAAGATTTTTTGGATCATATTTTGAGGGGGAGCTTGGTGCTTATTGTTTTGAGCTTACATGTTTATCTTATTGTTAATCTTTTTTAAGCTTACCATATTCATATACTTAAAGGTTTTGTCATCATCAAAAAGGGGGAGATTGTTGACTCTGGTCTTGATTTTGATGATTGACAAAATGTTTAAGTATATATGAGTACTAATTATATTTTAAGTATATTTTTCAGATCTTAGTACTCAACCATGTTGAATGAAGAAATGCTTGTATTTCAGTTGAAAAAGTCCTTAAATTAATGAAAATCAAGTATATGGACTTTGGAATTAATATGGAAGAACTTAAAGAGGTTAAAGTTTCAATTTGAAGTGTTTCAGCAATGGCACAGGCAAGTGTCGACACTTGGAAATGAAGTGTCGACACCTGAGAAACAAGTGTCGACACTTGAAGAGTGAAGTGTCGACTCAAAGCCTGAGACAAACAGAAAACTTCAGAAAGCTCTTTCAGTGAAGTGTCGACACCTGGAGCTGAAGTGTCGATACTTGGAAGTGAAGTGTCGACACCTGGAAACTGAAGTGTCGACACTTGAAACTGAAGTGTCGACACCTGAAGGTGAAGTGTCGACACTTGAACAGTAACGGCTAGTTTTCTGGGCTGCAGAACTTCTCCAACTTGCTTCCAAACGGTCATATTTTTCTCCCTAACGGCTATAAACGGTCATTTAAGTGTTGGGAGGCTATATAAACATCAAAAATCAATTGGAGAAGTAATCCTTTGGTGAGATTTTTGAATATTCTTCAAGGATTCAAGAGTTGAGTGGTTCAAGCCTTAAAGCTTCCAAGTTTCAAAGAAAGCATTCAAAGTTCACATCCTCAAGCATCAATCAAAGGCTTCATCAACTTGAAGACAAGATCTTCATCAACTCTAAACGGGCTTCAAAGAGATATTTGCTTTATTTTAGAAAGCTTTTATTGTATTCATTTATACTTGCTCTTACATTACTTTACTAAGGTTTTTGGTGAGCCTTGGAAAACCAAAGAGGTTTTTGGTGAGCCTTGGAAAACCAAAGTGGTTGTTGGTGAGCCTTGAAACCAACTAGGGTTTTACTTGTGAGCCCAAAGCCAAAACAAGTTGTTTAGGTTCTTGGTTATCCCGTAAAACCAAGGGTGGTTGTTGGTGAGCCTTGAAACCAACTAGGGTTTGACTTGTGAGCCCGAAGATAAAACAAGTTGTAAAGGTTGTTGGTGAGCCTAAGTTATAAAACCAAACTTAGTGAAATTCCAAGGGGTTCTTGGAGAGTGGATGTAGGTGCTTTGTTGGCACCGAACCACTATAAATCTTTATGTTTGTGTGATTGTTCTCCTTATGCTTTTATTTCATTATTTTCGCTGCATTTATTTGAAATACACAAGCACTTAAATTGCATTAGTATATACTTGCTTTAGTTCATCTTTTAAATAGTACAAAAGTTTTATAAAACCTAATTCACCCCCCCCTCTTGGGTTGCCTACATGGGCCTTCAAATACCCTAGTTAAAAAACTACGATACACATACATAGAATATAAAATAAAAGTTTTTAATCCCTTCTACCTGTAATACATATCTTTCGTGGCTTGGTTTATGGCTCATAGAATGTTAAATATTATCACGAGTGCTATAAGATCAATCAAATATCCTGAAACAGTATTACGACATTCAAGTTTAAAAAGTTAAAAAATTATGACACCCATACAGAAAGTATAAATTAAAAGTTTCTAACCCCTTCTACCTATAATACATGTCTTTCGTGGCTTGGTTTATAACTCCCAGAATGTCAAAAATTACCATGGGTGTTATAAGATCAATCAAATATCCTAAAATAGTATTACGACATCTAAGATCAAAAACTACGATACCCTAGTTAAAAAACTATGATAACCATGCATAAAATATAAAATAAAAGTTTCTAACCCCTTTTACTTATAATACATGTCTTCCATGGCTTGGTTTATAACTTCCAGAGTGTCAAATATTACCACGGATGCTATAGGATTAATCAAATATCTTGAAACAGTATTACAATATCCAGGTTTAAAAACTACGACATCCAAGTTCAAAAACTACGATACCCAAGTTAAAAAACTATGACACCCATGCAGAAAATATAAAATAAAAGTTTCTAACCCCTTCTACCTATAATACATGTCTTCCGTGGCTTGGTTTATGACTTCCAGAATGTCAAAAATTATCATAGGTGCTATAAAATCAATCAAATATTCTGAAACAGTATTACGACATCCAAGTTCAAAAACTACAACATCCAAGTTCAAAAACTATAACATCCAAGTTCAAAAACTATGGCATCCTAATTAAAAAACTACGACACTCATATACAAAATGTAAAATAAAAGTTCTAACCCCTTCTACCTGTGATACATGTCTTCCGTGGCTTGATTTATGACTCCCAGAATATCAAAAATTATCACGGGTGCTATAAGATCAATTAAATATCCTGAAACAGTATTACAACATCTAAGTTCAAAAACTACGATATCTAAGTTCAAAAACTACGACATCCTAGTTAAAAAACTATGACATCTATGTACAAAATATAAAATAAAAGTTTCTAATCCCTTCTACCTGTAATACATGTCTTTCGTGGCTTGGTTTATGACTTCTAAAAATATCAAAAATTATCACGGGTGCTATAAGATTAATCAAATATCTTGAAACAGTATTACGATACCTAAGTTCAAAAACTACGACACCTTGTCAAGAAATATAATATTCCTTTATACCATCATCATATCAATGAAAAATTTAATATTTTGGAAGTAAACATAACATCAAAAATATAAAAACTTCATGTAATGAGAAAATGATATTTAAAACCTTACTGTTTGAATAAATTATAGAAATTTTTTTTTGAGATGATGCTTAAAATATAAACATCAATTAATTTACAAATTTCTGTAACATATTATAGAAGTGCATGAATCGAATAGAGCAAGTATATTAAATAAAATATGCTTTTACAAGCTAAATTTTAACAGCACTATCAATCTTCTAATTCAGGCTCTCTCTCAATAATTTTACTGCTAACTGGCACCTGTACACACTTATATCTTTTTCTGTGAAATCCCAACTATTAGGCTTATCCCTGCAAGCAAGGAATTTCATGTATTTCAAGCAATACAATCCATAATCTAGTGATCCTGTAGATTGGGAAAGGCATTCAACAATCTCTCGCATGGACCAATTCTTTACCTAAGCATTGTCACAGAATATATGAAACATTGGCCCGAGTATCTTGTGCCACTTCCTTGCATTTGCTTTATACTTGGAATTGTGTTTTATTGAATTCAATGCATCAATATCTTTGTTTGCATATCAACCGTAACCAGGTGCCGGTAGGAATTGTCTGAGTTGATGATGGTAAACAAAAACTAAAATTCCTTCTTATCTTCATTATTGACTCCATCAAATATCATATTTCTAACTGTTCTAGCAAGTTCATGAAACAATGATACTAATGTCAGGCACATATCGGAGGTCATTACAGGTACAATTATATACTTATGATATATTTCTAGATGCTCTATCGAGTTATTTGTAATGAACTCCTGCTTTGCATCAATTATCTAGCAATGCAATATAAACTGATTAATTATAAGTAATATGATTTCATACAATTCTGAAAATTAATATAAGAATTATTTAAAAATATATCATAACAATATAAAGAATAAGAACAAAACAAAGTAATACTTTATTACTTACGTCATCAACTATCATATCATTATTTAGCAGATCGAAAATATTTTTTCTTGTGATAATGCCTCCAAATTTATTGGTATAGATGACCTCTCAAAATTAATAAACATAAATGATATTATACATTTTTGACAATAAAGTAGCATACATAATAGAATATATATATATATATATATATATATATATATACTTACAAGTTGATCTTTTCTTTCAAAAAGGTTCTGATCAAATTTTTATCATCTTTCATTTGAAAATTCAAATTTGATTTATTAGGCTGAGATATACCTATTATCTTCATCTTTTTTTTGGGTTGGCTTATTTCAAAAGCAGAATCTACTATCATTTGTAAGGCCTTCCATAACCTAGGTTGGTTTTTCATCCTCTTGATAAGTGAAGGAACTAGAGATTTTTCTTTCTCCCTCTTAGTATCCTCACTCATAGGGTGTCCTTCAATTTTTCATCTATCCTATATTCAACCTCAGTCACAGGGGTATCATAAACTTTTTCCTCCATCATAGGTTGATCGTACCCCATAACTTTCACCTTAACCTCAATATCATCTCCCCCACCCCTTTGTGCCTTCTTTATTGTCATTGCTATCTTTTTTACCAATGAACTAAGAAGGGTTTCAACTATGACAAGCCTTCTTTATATCTTCTACTCATTCTTCAACTATGCACAGCTTGCATAACTTTTTTTGGATTCCGAGGATGCTACTGTTTCTTTAGTTATAAGCCACTGTTCCGTTATCATAGGCGCCAAGAACAATAATAAAATAACTTTATATTGATAATAATGATATATTGTTCATTACATTTATGAAATAATGGATTATCTTATCAACTCATGAGGTTGCAAGTTCGCAAGCTGAATATTTTGTCTTCACCTGGCTGTCATACCACTTTAATAGCCTAGGTAGCTTATTTGAATGTGCTGGGACTCTTAAGGTGCTATGCTCGAGAAACCAAACCTATACATAATAATATGTACTTTAAAGATATGGAAGATTTAAAATAAATGTAATTACGCTTTTGCTATATATTAATGATCCTTACCATCAAAGCAGCTGAACATCCATACAGAGTTGGCTGCCTCATAATCTTGTCACTTCTCTTGGTTTGGATTGGCTCATCAAATCTCAAGCAACAAGCAACATCTGGGGAGCCATAACAGTCAACTCCTTTATTACGGAAGCCCAGTCGATTTGTCCTAGCTGAGATAAATCATCCAAGTAAGGGATGATATATCTTGGGCAAGCTTGATTTGACTTTGGAGACAAGAACATTGCAAACATGTATGCGATCCAAAGTCTTACAGTATTCTCGACATCCTCTTATATGTTTGATGAATGAAGTTGCGCTATCAACTTCTTTAGCCCCTTATTCTGAAGATTTAATTTCCTACCAAATCTTCGGAATAACCTTCCCTTTTTATCTTGATCTTTCATTGCAATCTTGTTTCCATGGCATAGCAGACCCAAAAACAGGGCCACATCTTCAACGTTGAATGTAAGTTCCTTGCCACAAAAAATAAACTTGTTACCTTCCTTATAACATCTAATAATTTTAGCTAGAAGTCGCCCGTTAACTACGAACGATTGCATGTCGACGAATGCACCGAATGGAGTTTTTCGAATAATTTCCAAATGAAGACTAGAAAAACTCATCTTTCACACTTTTTCAACGTACACTACTGGCTTGCAATGGTTTTTAAACGGTTGCGAAGCCTTCACTCTATGCAGTCAAACTATTGCAAGATCACCTAAAATATAAGTAAAACATAAATATAACTTAAACAATAAATTTAAATAACTATTATAAAAAAATGTAAGCCATCTCAGCATAAAATGTACAGGATGCCACAATATTTGAAGTAGGATGTCATGAATTCTGAACTAGGATGTCATAATCCTGTTTCGGACTTAATTACTCTTGATTCTTTTCACACATGCTTGTTATGACATAGGAGTATCATCATGAAATTGTAAGAGTTTTAATTCAACCATAAGTGACATGTATTATAGGAATAAGATGTTAGAAACTTTGATTTTATACTTTCTATAAGGATGTCGTAGTTTTTTAACTAGGATATCGGAGTTTTTATACTGGGATGTCGTGACACTGTTTCGACCATTTTGATTAACCTTACAGCATCCATGATAATTTTTGACACTCTGGGAGTCACAAACTAAGCCACGGATGACATGCATTACAGGTAGAAGGGGTTACAAATTCTTAATTTATAATTTCTACATGGGTGTCGTAGTTTTATAATTAGGATGTCATAGTTTTTAAACTGGAGTGTCATAAAATTGTTTCGGCTATTTTGAGTAATCTCACATCATCCGTGGCAATTTTTGACACTCTGGGATCATAAAACATGCCATAGATGATATGTATTAGAGGTAGAGGGGTTAAAAACTTCTATTTTATAATTTATACATGGTATCGTAATTTTTTATCTAGGATATCGTAGATTTTAAATTAAGATATCGTAATACTAATTCGGCCATTTTGAATAATCTTATAACATCCGTGATAATTTTATGATACTCTGTGAGTCATAAACTAAGTTACGGATGACATGTATTATATGTACATGAATTTATATTTTATACTTTTTGCAAGGATGTCGTAGTTTTTTAACTAGGCTATCTTAGTTTTTATATTAGGAGTATCATAATACTGTTTCGGCCATTTTGATTAATTTTATAGCATTCATGGCAATTTTTAATATTTTGGAATTCATAAACCAAGCCACGGATGACATGTATTAGAGGTAAAAGAGTTACAAACTTTTATTTTATAATTTCTATATAGGTGTCATAGTTTTTTAATTAGGGTGTCATAGTTTTTGAACTTGGATATCGTAAATTCTGAACAAACGTATCATGAAACTGTACATAGTGCCATAATTTTATATTATGAAAACTTAATATTTTTAAAAATATATCGTAACATCCCTATGTAGAGATAATTTTCAAAAATTTATATTAAAATATATAATTTCCTTACCTATTTCTGGTTCTATGGCTTCTTTTGGAAGTAATCTTAAAAGGGTCTCATCCTCTTCTGAATAAACAACAAGTGCAGTGCTTCCTTCCTTCATCTGCATTTCCTTCTTGTGATGTTTTTGTATTCATGGTCTACGTCGAAAGACGAAACCATTTTTCTCCATTGACTCAAGATTTCGAAGGTGTATCAAAGGTTGAAGAAAGATATGCTCGAGAACTTTCAGCTCATTAGCAACTTCTCAACCACCAAAGAGAAGAACAAACAGGATAGGCAAAAATAATGAAAAGAACTCTGAATAGGATGTCACTTTATTCCTAGATTTTTTTTTTTATTTATAGAAAAAGAACAAATTTTCATATTATAATTTCTTCCAGAAAATAAAAGGATAAAAAGGTTAATTATCATATTTGAAATGATTACGGACACGACGATACACAGATAACGTAATTCCAGAGATACAACTCCCATCCCGTCAAGCCAGTTCGAATACACACGAACCAATAAAAAAGAGTGATGCAAGCCTCATTGAATTTCTTGCACCAGGTGCTGTGCACAAACACTTACTCCTCGTTCCCTTTCGGGGAGGGAACTTGGGAACCAGCTGATGTGGATCCACAAAACCTCTTTTAGCATGAAATGATGAAGTGAAGGGTATGCAGGTACAGGGATGATTAATCATCTAAACTATTTAATGCAGGATTTCATTTCCGCACCGTCTTTACACAGGTAAGATAGAATTTATTTCCCACTCCCAACCAAAAACAAAGAAATATAGCTTCTAGTCATGTTCGTATAATGGGCTACACACAATACAAGCATTTTTGGTAAACAACCTGACCGTTATCCGCATGCGTAGTTCTTGCTTGCAAGAACAAACTGGAATTTGACAAAATTTAAAAGGATATACAAAACATCTAACCAACGAAGTATTGGCTTGCCACCTTAACAGATGCAGAGATTAAGATCGTCCTTATTCAATATTTTGATGCCATTGATGTATTGCCTTCTGGTATCTCAATTCTCCTCTTTGTTGTTGTTGATAATGCCCTCTTTTTACTAAAACGGAGATGCATAAAAAAGGCTTATGATCGATCACACGCGCACGGACCACACCTCTCTCAGAAGCTTGTACCTTGCATTGGCATGTTTACTTTCTTTCTGGTGGTTTACATCTCTGAGAATTGGGGACGCCGGGGGAGTTCTGTCCACGATGGATGTGAGGGGGGAATCTACATCATCCAGATCCTCATCGCTGGTGTATACCTTTATCTGGACCATTGATGCCCTCTGATCCAACTTGGCTTTCCCATCAGCATCACCCACCTTCTGTGCAACATCAGCAGGTGAAGGGGGTGAATAGACAACAGCAGCAGCCGTACATGGGAAGCTGCTGATCAGGTCCTTGTCAGATAACTGACGTTCCAACAAGCTCTGCAAGAGACACAAATGGCAGTCATGAAGCATTTAAACTGAAGAATGCCTTCATCTCAAGTCGAAAGTTTAGCAGTGACATGGATTGTCGACCCCCTCCCAGGTAACAAGTATGTTGCCAATCATGGTGATGAGTTTGGTGTTTTCACGAATCAAATTGGCTAGATATTGCCTAGTGGAGATGAAGAAGCTACTTGATAAGAGCGGACGGTAGATAAACTACCGTGCAATTACCTCCTCTTATGCAGGTCTTTTGTCTATTAAGGCACAGGCAAAGTGAGGTGAAGTAACTAAAACTGAGTCAAGGTACTGAACCATGACTCCTAGTAACTAAAGTGCACCTGCTGGATCAGATACATATGATGAGGGCTTTGGAATGGATTCCAGATAGTAGAATTTGGAAATAGAAGATTTGATTCAGTAAAGGAAATGCAAGGATGAGTACTATATCAAGTCCAGGAACTTTGTGTGTTTAAGCCCAATAAGAATGGATGAACTCCCCTGATTTCTTCAGGCAGTCTGCAGTGACAAGCAAATATGGTGCTGGCCACCTAAAAGAATCAAAAGCTCTCAGTAATTCTATGCAAAATAAATTATCTGCTAGAACAATACAGCCTACAGGGTATAAAAAACCCATCGTGGAACTGGGTGAAAAAGGTCATATGCTTCCGGCATATGCTGTGCTTCATCATATTTAGAGCTATGGTCACTGCAAATGAGATGAGACACGGTTATAAGGATGAAGATAAACATCTTCGCAACACCAGATTTGAGGAATCAACTGACAGTTTTCTTTCCATAGGCACCGCAGAAGAAGTTATCACCATGCAAGGTTTCAGGTATAGAAGTTGACCATATATGGTGGACCAGGAGCTGGAGAGGTTTATTACAACTGTTTGTCTTCAGCAAGCAGGTTTCCTGCAAGATCTGAGTTTTATCCTAGGTGTTTTTTCTTTTCTTGTAATAAGTGTACTTAACAAAACACAAACGTCGAATTGATGTTAATAATGAGATATAAAGTTAATAATATAAAATCATAATTGCATCACTGTGATATGATAGTCATTAACAGGAGAGGACATTTAGTGCCCAGGAACCATACCTCAGAATTCAGTTCCTCCAGGAGAATACCTGGGACCGGATCTGGACAGAATTCATCAGGTGTGAAGTTGCAGAGTATCCGTGTAATTAAGGGCAGACCAATTGAAGGACAGAACTTTAATGAACAATAAAAATTAGAAGAGTATATTAGAAACGTGAAAACTTCGAAATTCATTTATGTCAAAATGCTAACCTCATTTCTGATGCTCCTTTCAAGAAGCATGTCCTTGGGGAGCATTAAAAGGTCACTCAACTCATTAAGCAGGCGAAAAGGTTTTGATTCAGGAGTCCCTTCCCTTATGTCATCATCCTCATCTGCAACCTCATCATATTTGATGGAATCATCAGCATATATACCAAAAAGATCTGTCAACCATCTGGACCAATTCCCAACCTGCAGAGGAGCATTTCAGCTAGTTATACATCTTTAAACTGTCCATGACAACAGCAAAAAGGATATCATCAAATTTACTGTCTAAGATTCATATGAAAACATTTTTACACCCATATCTGCAAGCTGCAGTTTACCTACTCAAGTTTATGGTTGACTTGTTTAAAAGAGGATCAAAAACTAAAGGGTGTCTATGTAACTTGATTCAACACCAAAAATAAAAAGTAAAACGTAAACTTGCCAAGAACAATATGGGAGGGTTTAAAGAATCATGGTTAGAATCCGTATATGATTTTTCATGGGAACAATCTTGACTGAAATGAGCACTAACGGAACAGATAGAAGCATGGTTGCCATGGTGGTTTGTTTTGGAAACTAGTCAATTCAGGGAATCCAAAATAAATTTGTGCCTGGAAAGCAAGAATTCAATGGAAATATCAAGCCATGGAAGTTAATTGAATCAAAGGACATCATGAAATGGGTGACATGGATATCTCATTTCATGATCAGGGACCTCATTAAATCAAACTCACATGGATCAAGACTGCATGGAGGACCAGACACCGGAAAACCATTGTCAGCAGTACATTGCAGTCAAAGAAAATGCCATAAGAAACTACTGTTCATATGAAGAGAATTGGACTTTGCAAAATTAAAAGCATAAGAAACTCTGGGAAGAGTCTAATCAGTAGGTACTGTGCACTGGATTAGTTCCTACAAGGATTTTCCTTTTACCAAGCTAAAGAGTGGCACCAGAGAAGTTGGGGTTAGGGTCACCTATATATTCTGAAAAGCAAGCAGCTCAGCCATCTGGCTCACTTAGCAAAATTTCTACAGATCTATTTGGGCTCATATTTGTAAAAGGACCAGCGAACTCAATGCATAGGGACATGGCTCTTAGGCATGACACAAGAATGTCAAATTAACTTCTGATTTATATAAAGAAAAAACTTCTCACCACTGCTGGGTTTTTGAACAAAGAAAATGCATCATGAATATTTGTTCCTTTTCTTTTCATGTCAATATCATCAAACAAACATGTTCCTGCTTGATAAAAAAGCAGTTGCATGAATGCATGGAAGGTATCTGATTAAAATGCATACTGAATTTTTGAGTTGTGCACCAGCTCCAAAGCTCAAATCCCCAGCTGGAATTGGCAGAACTTTTGGATCAACAATTGGGTCTGATACAGGATCTGTTGGTATTTCATGGGCTGATTCACGCAGAATGGCATTAAACATGGCAACATCTAATCTGGATACACATTGTTCCATCACCTAATCAAAATGAAAGAACCTATAATTAACCTTCCAAATCAATTGAACATATAATATACCAAACATAAGTGAATGAAGCGAAGAAGCAGCAAAGGTTCTTGCAGTTGGTCAGTTCCTACCATTCTTGCCAGTACAGGTAAACAGCCACACTCATTCCCCCAAGAACGAACTGGACAGAGTCTGGTAAAAGCATCATGAAAAGCACTCTTCCACAGGTTAATAGAAAAACTGCCTTGCTGTTGATCACCCAGAGGTGGACCCAACAATTTTCCATATCCTTTAGCTGTGTACCTCTCCTCAACTGGAGATTGCATGTGCGGAGTCAATGTCTGGAACATGATAACAAAAGATTTTAGCCAAGGCAAAGTTGAAAAAACGTCTCAAAAAAAAGTCTCAGACCTCAATCCAAATGGGCAGGAAATTTCAAATGATGTTCCAAAAAAAAAAAAAAATCTTGCACAAGCAACAATATCAAAATTACTTTTGGTAATTTTCTCGACTAATGTTCGAAATCATATAACAATTACATCAGGTTGTTCATTTATATATAATTAAATAGACAATCACAAAATAGTGCAATGTCATCAAAAATTATGTAAGCTTCAATGTGAAAAAAGCCAATTACAAATGCTACTTATAAAAATGGAATGCTACACCAAGGTAGCCATTAATGTACATGCATGCATGTGATGTGTGCTCAATTTTTGTTAATAAAAGAAAATAGCAAGATGACCACCAACCTCCGGCTGGTAGGGCTGGAATTGGGCCAAGCCATACCCCCCTACCTGAGTCTGGTGCGAAAAAAATTTTGGACTTCAGGCTAGGCTTTGGCCCAAATTATTTTGAAAAAAAATCAAGCTCGAGCCCAATTAGTCCAGCCTGAATCAAAACCAGGGTTGGAAGCCCGAGCCTTGCCCGGTCCGAATCTGCTCTTCCATACTTATCTTCTTTCTTCTTCTCTTGATTCTTTAAATCTCACCATGGCATCCATCGGCGACGTCTCCACCCTGGACCACCTCCTCGGCGACCCCACCCCATCTCCCTCGATGATCTCCTCCTTTCCCCTCTCCCTTCGCCATCTGCTCCCCACGACATCGCTGTCGACGACTACCTCGATGCCACCTTGCCCTTCGCTGATTCCTCCAGGGACAATCATCTCACCACTTCGCCGATCCGATCACCCCCATGATCTGATTCTATAGTGACTCACCTCAGGCCTCGCCACCCTCCGATCGCCGCCCGTCGCTCACCATCTCCCTCCCCCTAGTCTGGAAGTTCAAGCTCGAGTGGACGGAGGTCATGACAACGAAGAAGCTTGCGAAGTACAATGACGAGTCTAGGTACCACAGGGTGCGACGACGACCATGGGAGAAGTTTGCAGCCGAGATCTGGGATCCTAAATGGCTATGCTGAAAGAATGGTGCCCTAAAAGCCAATCTTTGTATGGGCATTTCTATGATCTTCCAGCACATGTATGATATTATTTATTAACAAAAGGCATTTGATTCATCATATTGCTGCATCTTATCAAGATTATGATGAACCCCATAGGTTAGGGCAATGGAATTAGGGTTATGATGGAGATCATAACGATGAGACCTAAGTTCCTATAAATCCTAATCTAAAATGTTCCTAGTCGTTGGATAATCGATTCGGGGATCGATAAATCCAAAAAGACTGGCACATCTTATGCATGCTCGATGGAAAGGATGGTTGGTCTCACAACCACTTGTGTAGAGATACTAATACAAGGATGTGGGTGCTCATTAGGTTGAGTCCACTAAACTGATCCAACAAGAGAACATCAAATGAAAGTCTTACTTGTCAAAAGAATGTTCTCTTAGTGGGAGTTGTGTATGTGGTCCTTAGACCTGAGACTATCATAGTATCTTGTGCACATGAACCCATGTTTTGGTGCATGCTCATTTATGGCAATTAAGTCATGTACGGGGTGCTTCTATATATGGTGGATTATGTATAAAGGTAATGAGTAGGTCAACAAGAAATCGATCACTCCCAGTAAGAGGAGAAGTTATCTCGTGTGATCTCTTCGAATGATGACTCAGGAAGTCTTGGATCAAAGCATGATGAGATTAGATAGGGTTTCTAATCTTTCATCGATCGAGTCTTCATTATCGAATTGAGATTAGAAAGGATTAAGTGCGAGGGTTTGATATTTATCCATGCCCATCACTTAATCGGGATAAAGAGAGATCGAAGGATTGAATTGCACGGTAACTTTCCACTGAAGGATATTTTAGTAATTTTCACCAAATTTCTCATCTTCCAGGTAGGCATGATATGTTGCTAGACATCAATCATGTATTGTAGGTTTTCATGGATTAATTCGATTAGATTCATGAGTCAATTTAGAAGTTGATTCAAATTGGCAACTTAGGTCAGCTCAATTTGACCTAATTAGGTCAATCGGGTTCGATTGAATCGGATTGGCTTGGACCAAGACCTACTGCTGGCTAGATATAGAATCCAAAGGGTCACACACATTAAGGAATTAGCCAAGGAAGTCAATTATATATTTATTAGGATCATGGGATACTGATTGGCTAGCTAATTGACATACTAACATATGTTGGCTAGCCCAACTCCTAACCCAATTGGATTGGGTCAGCTTGTTTGCTAATTAGGCTAATCAATTTAAGTGGTATTTAAATTGGGTTAAGTCCTAAGTGGGATAGCCTAATTCAGTATTTATCTAGATTTATTTGGCATTTATCTTGGTCATTTTAAGAGTCCTACAAGGCATGGACTCTTGGTGCCAAAATGAGTGTGCACCAAAATGCATGTGCGGTCCTTTTGCCTGTTAGTCACCAAGGCCAGATAAAGTCCATAGGACTTCATCCTCATCTCCACACCCATTTGGAAGGACATTGACCGGACAAAAGGGTGGAATTCGGTGTGGAAAGGGTTGGCACAAAATGAAGAGTTGCATCTCTTCATTTTGGTGCTAATTTGAGACCAAGAGTCCTTCTGTTTGAAGGCTCTTGTATTTTTATGACGCCTCACATCTGAAATCACACAATTTGGCCTTCCCATAACTTGTCAAAGCCAAGTGGTAGAAGGAGGAAAATTGCTGGAAACTGAAAAGACAAAGACTTATCTCTTGGCGCATGAAAGGTCTTATCCAGATATGTTTTTCTATCCTTATAAGACTCCTAGTTGAAGAGTCTTATCAAATGACAGGTAGATAGACATATCAGGCACCCCATCCTACTCTATATAATGACATTGGTAATCTGATGCCAAGACAAATGAGATTCCCATCAGAATACTATCTCCTATTTTCTCTCCCTCTCCCTTAAGACAATTTTGTTTTTTAAGACAACTTGTTCTTTCTAGACGAGGCTAGTCTAATTAAGACAAGAGCCTAGGAAAAAAAATAGGAGTATCAGGAATTTGAGAGTGGATTTAGAGTGCTCTCTGAGAGCCCTACAGGAGGGTAGGGGATCCAGCAAAGGAGGAAAGTTCGAAAGGCTACCGGAAGTGTACCAAGCAAACAAGCAACCTTCATAGGAGTGCTTCCTCGGTCCGATTCCTATATGGATCACCTCTGGAGGGCATGCATTTATGTGCCTAGTGAAAATTAAGGAGTACAGCATTCCAGGTATTTCTCTATAACCCTAAAGATTTAATTTATTAGTTGTTATGCTCAAGTGGTCCTAGGGTTTAGGATTCCGGCCAGTTAGGGTTTCGAATATGATATTTTGAAACCTAGTCTTCCACTACGCCCGACCTAGGTTACCCAACAGTGGTATCAGAGCCATTTAATGCATGCAATTAGTAATTTCTTTAGTATTGATTGCTTACTATGCAATGAATCGATGCATGATTAGTTTAAATTACATATGAGATATGTTATATCCTAGTAACTGCTTCAGATTGGGTTAGTCATCATGGCCGTCCGGTCATAGGAGTTAATTAAGGTTTCATGATCCTCTCATCCCATTTATTGGGGTCTCCTATGGCATGTTGGGGTGCTGCTATGGCCATATCCCATGAACAAGTGAGGTGAACGGATTGATGTTATAATCATGTTTATGGTATGCATATTAGGGTTAATATGCTTATTTGCTGAAATGAGTTTCACAATGATATGATTAATTAGGATGTATTAGAGACCATCAAAGTCCTTATAAAAATTATATTTAGTCGTAGTGTAAATTAATCATGATGCAAATCCGATTAGGGTTAGATCGGCAGATTGGTGTTTAGGCAAAGTGGTTCTGGGAATGAAAAGGGAATGAGGTTTTTAATTGGTTCTGTTGTCTAACCTGGTCAATTTAATTCATGTCTAAGGAAAGCAATGGAAGGACCCCCTCATCTCTTCCACTTATCTGGTCCATTTGGTCATATCTAAACCCTAAATTATAAATGCTAATTGATTAAGCACACTACAAATTGCCTTCCTTCATGCTAGCCAAATCCATATCAAAAATCTATAGTAGGTTTGTTGTGATTGACACAAGGCCTACTCTAGGGTTTGATATGATATTTGTCTTAATGCATTTTTATGCTTTATGCCATGATTGGTGGTGTTGCTTTGTTGTGATTGACACAAGGGCACCATTTATCAAACATGGATGTATGGAAATGAAGGGTCTGACTAAACTAAGATATTATAGTTTGTTGAGATCAATACAAGGCTATAAGTGTCTTAGAGGCAAGTATTATGTTGAGAGTTGCATGGGTTGCAATTTGAATGGGATTTTCCTACCCTTGAACTCATGAGTGTTTGTTGTGATTAACACAAGGCATTCATGAGGAATTGAGATCTCAACCCCACTAAAGAAGCCCCTGGTAGGGTTTCCCGCTTACGATAGTTAAAGGTTATGGTATTCGAAAGAAAGTAGTGGAGACACAATTAGATGCAAAAGTCATTGTCTAATTATGAATATCATCATGAGTGGTCTGCTTATAGGTGTTCTTTACTTACTGTAGATTTTATATTATAGCTTCTACTCTTTCACTACGAGGCATCTTGGATACTGACAAGTTGACTGGTCCAAATTATGCGGACTGGTTGAGAAACCTGAGGATTGTATTAGCTCAGAAAAAGATTACCTATATCCTCGATTCTACTGACCTAGATCCGGTAGGAGAGGATGCTACTAAGGAGGAAAGAGCCACATATAAAATGGGTAAAATGACAGCATTACTATCAAGTGCATCATGTTGGGCCTCTATGAGCAATGAATTGCAAAGACAACATGAGAAAATGGAACCTCAATCCATATTGCTCAATCTTTAAAAGCTTTATGGAGAGTATAGTCGGACTGCTTGATATGAGACATCGAAGCAGTTGTTCTGAGCACGGATGACTGAGGGCTCTTCTGTTCAGGCACATATTTCAAGATGATTGACCTGATTACTCGATTAGGTCAATTGGGATTTGTGATGGAAGGAGACCCAAATCAGGACTTGATCCTACAATCACTCCCAGATTCCTTCTCACAGTTTATCATGAATTATCACATGAACAAACTATTGAGTCTTAGGTGGTGTGTTCAAGACTTGTTGGGTCAATGTCCTTGAATTGGTCCAGTCTATCAAGGTTGTCCATGATGTATCTAGGACTAGGAGTAAGTCCAGGGTGAGTCCTAGGTATTTTAGGCTGAGTTTTGATCAATCTGGGTCTTAGAGTCGGCTCCTCTGATGTAAAAGTCGGCTCCGCTAGTTGGCATGGCTCAGAATAGGGGATTGTGTTCTGGTCGAGTCGGCTCGTTGGGTTCGAATTGGCTCAGTTACACAATCAGAAAATCCTGTGGTCTAAACGAGTCGGCTCCAATGGGTTCAAGTCAGCTCGGTTACACAGTTAGGAAACTCTGTGATCTGGACGAGCCAACTCTGATGCTTAAAGTCAACTCGATTCCAAGGTCGAGTCGACTCTAGTGTCTGGAGTCGGCTCGATTGACGGGTGAGCTATTTTAAACGGTGCCAACTGGGAGGGAGTTTTGGAGTACTCGGCCACGTGCGACCGAGGTATATATATTGTAACTTCTTGAGAGACTAGATGAGGGTTGTAAATGAACTTCTCGGACGTGGAATCAAGAAAATCCCCTTTCTCCAGAGAATTCTCTCTTATTCTCCCTTCTTTTCCCGTTCTTGGATCTTGATGTGATTGATCTTCAAAGACCTGTATCCTACCATGTTCTCCAAGGAGATCGCTGGCAGAGGGTCATCCACAACCTGTGGTATGCTTCCGCTATTGCTTTGTTGATCAGGACGTTCGTTCTTGATCGGGAACAAGGTTGTTCTTGGGTATTTGGGTTCAACATGAAATCTGAAGTTGGATCCCAATTCTCTACAATTTGGTATCAGAGCGAGGTTCGTGGAAGGAAGATCTCAAGATCAGAGGGTTGAAAGGAAAGCTTCTTGCAGGTACGATTTTCGGATCTCTTGATTTCTTGATTGTGATAATGGCATCAAGTGGGTTCAAGGTAGATTTTGAAAAGTATGATGGCAAGGGGAACTTCATCCAGTGATAGCAAAAGGTTAAAAATTTGCTGGTTCAACAAAGGATCTCAAGGTCTTGGTTAAAGAAAGACCGGAAAAGATCAGTGTTGAAGAATGGGAAGAGTTAGAAGAGATTGCTTTTAGCACCATCATAATGTGTTTGGCTGATCAGGTTTTACTTGAGGTTTGTTCGGAGACTACCGCACAAGGTCTTTGGAGAAGACGGGAGAATACATACATGGGAAAGAACATGACGAACAAGCTATGGTTGAAGAAGCAATTGTATAGCTTGAGAATGCCTGAAGGATGAGATCTCGTTGCTCACATTCAGAGGTTCAATCAGGTATGTTCTGAGGTGATGAATCTGGATGTGAAAATTAACGAGGATCGAGCATTGTTGCTGCTGTGTTCACTACCTGGATCGTATGATGGTCTCATAACAACCTTAGTTTATGGAAAGGAAACCTTAAATTATGAAGAGGTTGTTGGTGTGCTCAGATCTAATGAGCAAAGAGAAAAGATCTGCAAAGGTAATCCTAACTCAGAGGTTCTTGCGGTGAATGAGAGGCAAGATAGACCAAAGAAAGAGCTAAGGGAAATCCAAGGGCAGATTTCAGTCTCGAAATCATAAGAACTTGAAATGCTATAAGTGTCATCAGCTTGGGCATATCAAGAAGCATTGTCCTCTTTGGGAGACAGAAAAGGGACGAGTCAACACAAGTGGTGCTAATGTATCAGATGGTAATAGAGAAGATGTACTGATTGTATCAGATGGATCAGTAGATTGGGATAATACCTGGATTTTGGATTATGCATGCTCATACCACTATACTTCACATCGAGAATGGTTTTACACCTATGACAAGTCAGATGGAGGTAATGTAAGCCTTGGTGATGATCATCCTTGTACGATGGTTGGAGTTGGCACCATAAGGGTGAGGATGTATGATAGAGTGATAACGACTCTGTCAAATGTCAAACATGTACCAGAGTTAAAAAAGAATTTAATTTCTTTGGGCTACTTGGAAGAGCAGGATTATGCTTTTAGTTGCCAATTTGGTAGTGAATGTTTGAGAATAACCAAGGGGACTTTGGTGGTAATGAGAGGAAGAAGATCGAGCAACAATCTGTACAAGATGGAAGGCTCAGTTGTGAATGATAGTGTGGAGGTGCTTGCAGCGGCGCAGGAGGAACAGTTGACATATAAAATGTAGCACTATCGGATGGGTCATATGAGTGACCGAGGGCTCACGGAGTTAAGCAGAAGAGGGAACATTCCAGCTTTGAAGAAGGATGGAAATGATCTGTGTGAGTCATGTATCTTTGGTAAACAACATAAGATGAAATTTGTTGTTCGTACCAAGCCAAGTGAAGGAGTGCTAGATTTGGTGCACTCGGATGTATGGGGACCAGCACCTGTTTTATCCAGGAGTGGAGCAAGGTATTTTGTTACCTTCATTGATGACTTCTCTAAGAAATTTTGGGTGTATTTGATGAGAGAAAAATCAGATGTATTTGCCCGATTCAAAACCTGGAGGGCTGAAGTAGAGAAGGAGACAGAAAGACATGTGAAGTGCCTTCGGTCAGATAATGGTGGGGAGTACTCTAGCAAAAAGTTCAGGAATTACTATGAGGAAAATGGGATCAAATGCCATTACACAGTAAGGATGACCCCACAGCAGAATGATGTTGCGGAAAGGATGAACCGAACACTATTGGAGAAGGCAAGGAGTATAAGGCTGCAGTCATCACTGCCGAAAACTTTTTGGGGTGATGCAATTACTCTGTCATGTTTTCTTATGAACAAGTCCCCACATTTCAAGCCAATTGAGGACTTCCGGAAGAAGCTTGGAGTGGGAAGGTGGAGCTTGGCTACCTGAAAGTCTTTGGTTGCCCAGCTTATGTTCATGTGGAGGCAACTGAAAGAAGCAAGCTAGATCCTAAGTCAAAGAAGATATTCATATGGTATCTACAAGGAGTCAAAGGTTACCTACCGTGGGATCCTCAATCACAGAAGATAGTGATTAGTAGGGATATCATTTTTGATGAAAGGAGCATCTTGGAGAAACCAGAGACTGCGGTTGGAAGTGCAGTCACGAAGATGAACAGTAGTGCATATCCTACACAGGTGGAGGATAAGCCATCAACATCAGCTGGAAATGAAGTTTCAATTGAGGTAGAGTTGGACAGAAAAGATTCTCCAGGGATGAAGGAGAAGCAAGGAGAACCAGTTGTTCAAAGGGAGGTACAAGAAGAGCCACAAACAGGAGACTTGCAGGACAGTGCAAGGGGAGTGGCATTGCACAAGCCTCAACGCACAATTCGGAAGCCGGTGAGATATGGCATGGATGAAACTATATCATATGCTCTTACACCTGTTAATAGTCATGGAAAGTCCTGATAAAGAGTCATGGATGCAAGGCATGATGGAAGAGATGGAATCTCTCAGGAGGAATCAGACATGGCAGCTGGTGGATCTACCTAAAGATGCTCATGCAATTGGCTCCAAATGGGTGTTCACAAAGAAATCAGTACCTTCAGAACAAGGTGGAGTGAGATACAAGGCAAGGCTGGTAGCAAAGGGATATTCACAAAGGGAGGGAGTTGACTACTCATAGGTGTTTTCTCCTGTGGTACACTATACTTCAATTCGGGTGTTTTTGTCATTGGTGGCAAAACATGATATGGAATTGGAGCAGATGGATGTAAAGATAGTCTTTCTACATGGAAGTCTGGAAAAGAAGATCTATATGAAGCAACCTGTTGGACAAGAGAACAAGGTATGTCTACTCCAGAGATCATTGTATGGTTTGAAACATACACCTCGTCAGTGGTATCACAAATTTGATACATTTATCTTGAACCTTGGATTTCTCAGATGTGAACATGACCATTGTGTTTATATCAAGGATGTGGATACTGTGGATGCTCTCTATTTACTTCTATATGTGAATGATATGTTGATAGCTAGCAGAAGTATGAAAGTTGTAAAAGGGTTGAAGAGAGCATTGTCTCATGAATTTGAGATGAAAGATTTGGGATCAGCACAGAAAATCCTTGGAATGAAGATTTGCATGGATAGATGCAAAGGAATACTCCATTTGTCACAAGGTGAGTACATCAAAAGGGTAATCGAGAGGTTTGGGATGGAGAAGGCCAAACCAGCAGATACACCATTATCAGAACATATTTCTCTCTTGAAAAATCAGAGCCCCCAGACAGAGAAGGAGAGAGAGTACATAGAAAGAGTTCCATATGCGAATGCAGTGGGCAGTGTGATGTATGCTATGGTTTGTTGCAGGCCAGACATAGCATATGTTGTAAGCCAGGTGAGCAGATACATGGCTGACCCTAGGAAGGAACACTGGAAGGCATTGAAGTGGACTTTGTGATATCTGCAAGGAACTCAAAAGCATGGACTGATATTTGGTGGGCAGCCAGAAGGACATGAATGGAACTCTATAAAGTCGGTGAATATTCAGGTCCTTTGGAAGGGCTTGTTGATGCAAGCTATACAGGTGATCTTGATACAAGAAGGTCTACAACAGGTTATATCTTCTGCATGTATGATGGACTGGTTTCTTGGAGATCTACCCTTCAACCTATTACTGCTTTGTCTACAACGGAAGCAGAGTATATAGGGATTACTGAGGCTGCAAAGGAAGCACTATGGCTGAGAAGGCTAGTGGCTGAAATGGGGGTGCAACAGTGTATGGTGGTCCTGCACAGTGATAACCAAAGTGCCATACACTTGACTCAAAACCAGTCTATCATGCTCGCACCAAGCATATAGATGTGAGATACCACAGAGTCAGAGAGCTGGTGGAGGAAGGAGAAGTGGCGCTGGTGAAGGTCCATACAAAGGAAACCAGGCGGATGCACTTACAAAGGCTTTACCAAGGGAAAGCTTCTACTATTGTATGTGGTTGATGGGTTTGAAGAGTCTGGCATATGTAGCCTTGAAGCACTAAGATGGAGATTGTTGAATCTCGGATGGTGTGTTCAAGGTTTGTTGGGTCAATGTCCTTGTGTTGGTCCAGTCTATCATGGTTGTCCATGATGTATCTAGGCTAGGAGTAAGTCCAGGATGAGTCCTGGATGTTTTAGACTGAGTTTTGGTCAGTCTGGGTCTTAGAGTCGGCTCCTCTGATGTAAGAGTTAGCTCTGCTAGTTGGCATGGCCAGAACAGGGGATTATGCTCTGGTCGAGTCGGCTTGTTGGGTTCTAGTCGACTCGGTTACACAGTCAGGAAACCCTGTGGCCTGGACGAGCCGGCTTTGATGCTTAGAGTCGACTCGGTTCCAAGGTTGAGTCGACTCTAGTGTCTGGAGCCAGCTCGATTGACGGGTAAGCTGTTTTAAACGGTGCCAGCTGGGAAGGAGTTTTGGGATAATCGGCCACGTAAGACCGAGGTATATATATTGTAACTTTTTGAGAGGTTGGATAAGGATTGTAAACGAACTTCTCGGATGTGGAATCAAGAAAACCCCCCTTCTCCAGAGAATTCTCTCTTCTTCTCCCTTCTTCTCCCGTTCTTAGATCTTGACATGAATGATCCTCAAAGACCTGTATCCTACTATGTTCTCCAAGGAGATCGCTGGCAGAGGGTCATCCACAACCTATGGTACGCTTCCACTATTGCTTTGTTGATCAGTGCGTTCATTCTTGATCGCGAATAAGGCTGTTCTTGGATATTTGATTCAACGTGAAATATGAAGTTGGATCCCAATTCTCTACACAAACTGAATATGTCATTGCCTGAACTGCTGAATATGCTTAAGACAGCAGAGAGCCACTTTAAAGGTGATAAGGCTCAGCTTCTCCTGGTTAATGGACAGAAGAAGCAGGTAATGAAGAAGGGTTCAAAGAGAAAAATGAACCCTAAGAGTATATTCTAAAAGAGGACAAAGGCAAGGAAGCCCTCTACTGATGGGACCTGCTATCATTGTGGGAAGCAAGGGCACTGGAAGAAGAATTGCAAGTTGCATCTTGCAAGTATGAAGCATGATGCTGATGGAGTATCAAAAGATTTGTACATGATACAAACAAACTTGTCATTGAGTTCTTCAGCTTCTGATACATGGATAATGGATACCGTATGTGGGTCCATATCTGCAAGTCATTGCAAGGGTTATAAAGACCTAGAAGCTTGAAGAAAGAGAGATGATGTGAATGTCACTTATCTTTGGCATTGTCGTTTGGGTCATATAAGTGAGTCTAGGATAAACAAGTTATACAAAGAAAATTTCTTTAAACCTTTTGATCTTGAGTCATTAGGAATTTGTCTCATGGATAAGATAACCAAATCTCCATTCACAAGACATGGAGAAAGGGCAACTGAGTTATTAGGATAGTACACACAGATGTGAACGGTCCTCTGACAACCCAGGCCAGAGGAGGATACTCTTATGTCATCAGTTTTACTGATGACTTATCAAGGTTCGGATATGTGTATCTTATGAAACACAAGTCCGAAGCCATTGAAAAATTCAAAGAGTATTAAAGTATGGTTGAGAAACAAACTGGGCATAGTATTAAAATCTTTCGATATGATAGAGGAGAATACATGTTTAGTGAATTTATCAATCATCTTAAAGACAAAGGCATACTCTCTGAATGGGCTCCTCCATACACACCATAGCTAAATGGTGTAGCAGCCATGATATGCTTCACAGATCTTCCAGTATCCTTCTGGGATTATGCCCTAGATACTGCTACCTACATATTGAATAGGGTGCCATCAAAGGCAGTTAAAAGCACTCCATATGAATTATGGAAAGGGAGAAAGCCATGTCTTAAGTTTTTTAATATTTGGGGTTGCCATGCTTATGTCAGGAATGTTTTTAGACATAAGCTAAGTACTAGGGTTGACAAGTGCAGGTTTGTAGGATATCCTAAAGAAAGTATGGATTACCTTTTCTACCACCCTACTGAGCAAAAGGTCTTTGTCAGTAGGCATGCCACATTCTTGGCAAAGGAGTTTATCCAAGAAAAGAGCAATGAGAGGATATTTGAACTTGAAGAAGTTCAACCTACACCTGAATCAATTTCTCAACTAGAGGTTCCTAAGGTTCAGGAACAACTACAACACACACCTCCTCTCCGTAGGTCAGAGAGAGTGCGAAGTGCACCTCTCATATATGGTTTTGTTATTCGGAATAATAATGAAGCCAATATCATACAGGATGATGATCCTGTGACCTATACGGAAGCTATCACGAGTGGAGACTTTGACAAATGGCTGGAAGCCATGAAATCTAAGATGGACTACACGTACTCTAATCAGGTTTGGACATTAATAGATCCACCTGAGGATGTAAACCCAATTGGATGTAAATGGGTCTTCAAGAAGAAGATTGAAGCAGAAGGTCAAATAGAGATCTACAACGCTAGGCTGGTAGGCAAAAGGTTTCAGACAAAGACATGGTGTTGACTATGATAAAACTTTTTCACCAGTAGTTATGCTCAAGTCCATTTGGATATTGCTTACCATAGCCACATACTATGACTATGAAATCTGGCAGATGGATGTAAATAAATGAATATGCTTTACTTAATAGATATCTTGAGGAAGAAGTCTATATGTCACAATCAGAGGGGTTTGTCTCAAGTGAGAGACCAAACCAAGTATGTAGGCTTAAGAAATCCATTTATGGATTGAGCAAGCATCGAGGAGTTGGAACATCTGCTTTGATGAAACAATCAAAGAGTTTGGTTTCATCAAGAATGTGGATAAATCGTGTGTACAAGAAGATAAGTGGGAGTGCCCTTGTTTTCTTGGTTTTGTATGTCGATGACATACTCATCATTAGGAATGATATCCTAATGTTGTAATCGGTTAAGTCTTGGCTATCAAAGCAGTTTTCCATGAAATATTTGAGAGAGGCATCCTATATACTGGGTATAAAAATCTATAGAGATAGATCTAAGAGGATGCTTGGCTTATCCCAATCTAGGTACATTGACTTAGTATTGAAGAGATTCAACATGGATGGAAGTAAGAAAGGTTATTTGCCCATGAGTCAAGGTATACACCTCTCCAAGAAGATGTCTCCTAAGAAACCAGAAGAGAAAGGGATAATGAGTTTGATCCCTTATGCTTCGGCTGTAGGATCAATTATGTACGCCATGTTATGTACCAGGCCTAATGTTGCTTATGCCTTGTGCATAGTAAGCAGGTTCTAGGTTGATCCAGGGGAGGATCATTGGAAAGCTATGAAAAATATTCGTAAGTACCTAAGAAGGACTAAAGATGTTTTTCTAATATATGGTGGATCAGAGTTGAAACTAGAAGGGTATACAGATTTTAGTTTTCAATCAGATCCGGATGATAGCAAATCCATATCAGAATATGTCTTTACCCTATATGGTGGTGCAGTGAGTTTGAAGAGTACAAAACAGCAAACTGTAGTTGACTCAGTCACTGAGGCAGAGTACATAGTTGCAAGTGCAGCCATAAAGGAATCTATGTGGATGAAAAAATTCATCACGAAATTGGACATGGTTCCTACTATAGAATAATCGGTGTCACTTTATTGTGGTAACACTAGAGTTGTTGTGCAAGCTAAGGAACCAAGGTCTCATAATAAGCCCAAGCACATCCTAAGATGCTTCCACCTGGTTCAAGGACAAGTGTTGTCATCGAACGAGCAGATATAAAGAACAACATAGCAAACCTATTCACTAAAGCACTTCCAAAACAGCAGTTTGATCGCCACTTAGATTATATGGATATAAAATACAAAGGCGATTAGCTTTAGTGTAAGTGGAAGATTGAAAGAATGGTGCCCTAAAAGCCAATATTTGTATGGGCATTTCTATGATCTTCTAGCTCATGTATGATATTATTTATTAATAAAAGGTATTTGATTCATCATACTGCTACATCTTATCAAGATTATGATGAACTCCATAGGTTATGACAATGGAATTAGGGTTATGATGGAGATCATAACGATGAGACTTAAGTTCCTATAAACCCTAATCTAAAATGTTTTTAGTTGTTGGATAATCGATTCGAGAATAGATGAATCCGGAAAGACTAGCACATCTTATGTATACTAGATGGAAAGGGTGGTTGGTCTCACAACTACTTGTATAGAGACATTAATACAAGGATATGGGTACTCATTAGGTTATGAGTCCACTGAACTAATCCAACAAGAGAACATCAAATGAAAGTCTTACTTGTCAAAAGAATGTTCTCTTAATAGGAGTTGTGCATATGGTCCTTAGACCTGAGACTACCATAGTATCTTGTGCACATGAGCCCATGTTTTGGTGCATGCTCATTCATGGCAATTAAGTCATCTACGGGGTGTTTCTGGATATGGTGGATTGTATATGAAGGTAATGAGTAGGTCAACAAGGAATCGATCACTCTTAGTAAAAGAAGTTATCCCGTGTATCTCTTCGAATGATGACTCAGGAAGTCTTTGATCAAAGCATGATGAGATTAGATATGGTTTCTAATCTTTCATCGATCGAGTCTTCATTATCGAATTGAGATTCGAAAGGATTAAGTGCTAGGATTTGACATTAATCCATACCCATCACTTAATCATGATAAAGGGAGATCGAAGGATTGAATTGTATGGTAACTTTCCATTGAAGGGTATTTTGGTAATTTTCATCAAAATTTTCACTTTTGGATAGGCATGACACGTTGCTAGATGTCAATCATATATTGTAGGTTTTCATGGATCAATTCGATTGGATTCATGAGTCAATTCGGAAGTTGGTTCGAATTGGCAACTTAGGTCAGCTCAATTTGACCTAATTAGGTCAATCGGGTTCGATTAGATCAAATTGGCTTGGACCTAGACCTACTGTTGGCTAGATGTGGAACCCAAAGGGTCACACACATTAGGGAATTGGCCAAGGAAGTCAATTATATATTTATTAGGATCATGGGATCCTAATTGGCTAGCTAATTGACATACTAGTATTTGTTGGCTAGCCCAACTCCAAATCCAATTGGATTGGATCAGCTTGTTTGCTAATTAGGCTAACCAGTTTAAGTGGTATTTAAATTGGGTTGAGTCCTAAGTGGGGCAGCCTAATTCAGTATTTATCTGGTATTATTTGGCATTTATCTTAGTCATTTTGAAGAGTCTTACAAGGCATGGACTCTTGGCGCCAAAATGAGTGTGCACCAAAATGCATGTGCGCAAAAGGACCAAGAATCCTTCTGCTTGTCAGTCACCAAGGCCAGATAAAGTCCAGAGGATTTCATCCTCATCTCCACGCCCATTTGGACGGCATTGACCAATCAAAAGGGTGGAATTCGGTGTGGAAGGGGTTGGCGCAAAATGAAGAGTTGCGTCTCTTCATTTTGGTGCTAATTTGAGGCCAAGAGACCTTTTGTTTGAAGACTCTTGTGTTTCTACGATGCCTCACATCTGAAATCACACCATTTGGCCTTCCCATAACCGGTTAAAGCCAAGTGGCAGAAGGAGAAAAATTGCTGGAAACCGAAGAGACAAAGACTTATCTCTTAGCGCATGAAAGGTCTTATCTAGATATGTTTTTCTATCCTTATAAGACTCCTTCTATTTAAAGAGTCTTATCAAATGGCAGGTAGATAGACATATCAGGCGCCCCACCCCATCCCACTCTATATAATGGCGTCGATAATTTGATGCCAAGGAAGATGAGACTCCCATCAGAATACTATCTCCTATTTTCTCTCCCTCTCCCTTAAGACAAGTTTGTCTCTTTAAGACATGTTCTTTCTAGACAAGGCTAGTCGAATTAAGACAAGAGCCTAGGAAAAAAATAAGAGTATTAGGGAACTGAAAGTGAATTCAGAGTACTCTCTGAGAGCCCTACAGGAGGGTAAGGGATCCAGCAAAGGAGGAAAGTCTGGAAAGCTGCCAGAAGAGTACCAGGCAAACAAGCAATGTTCATAAGAGTGCTTCTTTGGTCCGATTCCTGTGTGGATCATCTCTGGAGGGCATGCACTTGTGTGCCTGGTGGAAATTAAGGAATACAGCATTCTAGGTATTCCTCTATAACCCTAAAGATTTAATTTATTAGTTATTATGCTCAAATGGTCCTAGGGTTTAGGGTTCCAGCCAGTCAGGGTTTCGAATGTGACATTTTGAAACCTAGTCTTCCGCTGCGCTCGGTCTAGGTAACCCAACATAGGCTCCAGGGTTTGGCTTTGGACCTTCGACACCGCCATCAAGGCCGCAAGGGCCTACGATCGTGCCGCCTTCTAGATGTGTGGCTGCAAGGCAGCATGTGGGCACCACAAGGGCCGGATTAATGGGGGGCACCGAGTAGAAGGGGATGACAGTTTGATGTAAACGGAAGAAATAGAGAAAACTAGAGAGGACCAGGAGACAGGTCGTAAAAATTCGCAAGCTGGGGTTCGAGCCGGGCCAGGCTGGGCCAAAGGAAAGCTCGAGCCCAACTCGAAAATTAAATGAGCTCTATTATTAGGCCAAAGCCCGGTCTGATCTATTTTAGGCTTGGCCCGAAGCCCATCCCGACTTCGGGCTCGCTGGAAGCCCATCGGGCCGGCCTAAGCCCAGTTCCAATCCTAACAGGTAGGCATTGATATGTTTTTCCCTTTCACATTCCAGTTCTCCAAAAACTAGATGTTTCATGCTACTAAAGTTTTTGAAGATGGGATGAAAAACAGAAACAACAATGAAGGTCTTCAACAGAATCCAACATTACCAAATTATGTTGAAAATTCTACATAGATTTTGCAAAATACTTGAAAATTAGACATGTATGTCATCCTTACATTTCCTGTAGAGGACATAACTAGTTAGGGAGATTCTTCTTCTTTTGAGTTTGAATCAAGGTAGATAAACTACCATATGAAGCCAGCCAAAAGAAATTTGAAGCTTTGAATCTTGTGTATCATGATCAATAACTGAAGCAACTTCAGGAGGGTTGCATAAAGCAAATTGCTTTCCACGCTTGTATTGCCTCAAGGAAGAAGTTCCCACAACCCACGGCTTTTCAGAATTATCTTCCTGCCTGACAGCCTCCAAGGACACCCTATCTAACACTTCATAAACCACCTTTCAATTATCCAAGAATCCTTCCACACCCATGACATTCTACTGGTGCATAATTTCCAATAAACCCAACCCTAATGATATCTCCTTCCCCATTAATTTAATATGAGTTCCTTCTACCACTCCTGCAACAAGTGGCATATCACATTAACTAACATCAAGAAGCCTATTGTCAACCAGCACTCATGAACTTTTCTTTTAACCCAGTTTATGACACATTTCTACAAAAACTACCTTACATCAAAAGTTTGGATCCCATACATCTCACTCTAACATCCTAAGAATTCATGCACCACATAAATAACCACTAAACTGCAGTAAGTTCCGTACTCACACCTTGCAATCAGAAGACTAGGCTGTCAGCCATTATTACATAAAATCTAGTATGCTCGAGACTATAAAAATTCCAAGATGCCAATTAAAAACAGTGACTAGATACATAAATCTAAATGGAATAATATCGATATAATGATTTCAAGGCTCTACTCAATGCAAATCCAGTAACCTTGCTCTTTACTCTACCTAACACGCATTTCATGATTTTGTAAGGCTCACCATAGGCATGTTTATAGGTGCCAATCTTCTAGAAGAGAAACCATTCTGTTGGATATGTTCTCATAAGCATGGCAAATGAGTTCCTCTGGTGCTACATCTCATAACAATAGCATGTAATCACCATATCTCTTTGTTATTTATTTGAAACAGGAAATTGCAACCTTAAAAATGGAAAAAAAGACTGTTAGATGCTTTTTCTGGATGGAATTGTATGAGAAAATTGCTCTGGTTAACGAAGTCCTTGAGAATGAATTTTTTTCTTATAGATCTAACCTATCATTTAATATTAATTGATCATCCCTTTTTATTTCCCATGTACTAGAGCACCACTTGCCTTATATAAGTTGACTAGTACTTACCTATATCTTCTCTGTATAATTCACATGGTACATGAATCATGCAGAGTCTCTGGCAGCTGATGTTACAAATGCTCTAAGAAATGTGATAACATCACAAAACAAATTATATATAATTTGCAAACAAGGTTCTTGGTACCGTCCCAAACCTGCCCAGCTCCAGGTGTACCGTACCATACCGACCAAGAGCAGGTACGATTCAGCCATGAAAAATAGTCCAGAATGTCTGACCATTCAAAAAACCTTATACCGGACTGATATGGTACAGTACCGTACTAGTACATTTTGCCCGTTCAGTCCGATTAGGGTCCAGTTCGGGTCCGATTCAGATTAAACAATATAGCCATGGAAAAGGGAGAAAAAAATTTATAATTTCATGGACCCGGCACAGAACTTGGTACAATACCATATCATATCATACCGTACCGTACCGGCCGGTAACCGGTATGGGCCCGGTACCAGTTCAGTATTCAAAGTTTGCAAGTTTACCTGCCACCATACTGATTCAACGATTCGGGCAAAGATCCAAGATTCAATCTTTTCCAATGCAGCTGTAAATGTACTTGTCTCTTGCCAGTCCTCCACCTGCTGCATAAAACCAAAAACTTTTGCTTGTCTGTTTCCAACATTGTTCCTCCATTTTAGTGGGGTCAATTTCCCTTCAGTTTTCTTTGCACCACCATTTGACTCAAAAGCGATCATGGTTGGATTTAAGAGGGACATATTGCCAAATGTTTGAGATATTATCTCTCTCAGTACAACTGTGTTTGATAGCCAGAAAGTCAACCTTGAATAAAACCAAATGATTATTAGTCTAGAAACAAGAAAATATATTAATATCCTTTGCTAAAAAGTAATAGCTTATTTACCTTGGAACATCATTACCGCATGATTTGGCAATCAATGCAAGGCCTGACACTGTATTTTTTGCAACAGTGGCCCTCTTGTCCTGAGACCAGTGCTTGCAAGCATGAATATATAGTCTTGAAAGGCGCCGGGCAGGTGTGTGGACCTTATGAGCTGAACTTCCATGTTCTGGTACCATGGAATAGAGAGAAATCTCAAGAGCAGCTACTTCTCTGAGCTCCTCCTCAAGTTTCTCAATTCTTTGTTCCATCTCATAAATTTTTTGATATGTACTGGCTCTGTCATCATCTGGATTATTCGCTTCTGCATCAACAGTTTCTTCATCTGTTTCAACACTCTGATCACAATTTGGAGCCTCATCCAAGATATCTATTTCTTTAACCTCTTCAATGATCTTACCATTAGTTTCTTCAGATAACTCTGATGAAGGTCTGAAAGGGATCTTCGCATTCTCTGGTTTCTTATTGTTGATGATTTTAGGTGTTGAAGCGGCTTCATTTGGTTTTTGAGATTTCTTTTGACTATTATTTGACATTTTAAATTGCAGTTTTTTGGATTCAGGACGATTAGTACCAACTCTTGATGCATGAGGGCGATTTTCTGCCAATTCCCTTTTTGCAAGTTTTTTGGGAACCCTTGAAACTCTTTTTGCCTTGTTATCTTCATTACTCTGAGCCTCCCCTTGAGATGAAAGAGAATCTCTTGCAGGCTCATAATCTGATTCTCCTCCCTTTCCCTGTTTGACTTCTTTTTCCACATCACTCGAACGGTAATCTCTTTCCTCTCTATTTTCTTTGGCACCCATTACACAGGAACTTGAATCAATTAAAACTCTTCAGACCTGCACATGTCAATGGCATGATCTCTAACCATATCTTTAGATAGTTAAGAAACAGAACCTGCATTTAATGTACTTACCGTAGTACTTGAAATATGACCTTGTGTCCGAGGCTTTAAGCCTAAATTTTCAATGTTAACTTCAAATTATAGTCTCCTTATAAATTGAATATCAAGAGCCTTCTAAAGCCTTCACATATCAAACTCGACTGCAATCAAAGGAACGGTAGATTGCCTAATAAAGGCATTTCATGCTTGTATACTATGAGTTGCTTTTCATGCACATTCAAGAAGATACCTCTGCACCTGAAATGAACATTGGATGATCCTTGAGCATTCCCAATGCAGTCTGCAATGCTGCAAATGTGAAGTAAATCAAACATT
Source organism: Areca catechu (assembly GCA_021397845.1). Taxonomy (NCBI): domain Eukaryota; kingdom Viridiplantae; phylum Streptophyta; class Magnoliopsida; order Arecales; family Arecaceae; genus Areca; species Areca catechu. The sequence continues at coordinate 29,262,976 of CM038047.1, read as the reverse complement.
TTCAGCAGCTATTTCAAAGTCAAAGACAAAATAATAATAGGTAACCATGAAATTACGTGATATGGTTCATTAAGTTGCAAGAATAAAACAATATAAGCACTGAAACTTCAACAAAGATGAACTTGCAAAACATAATAGTGCATAACCTTTGAACAATAGAACATAAGCCCTAAGTAACTATGTGAAGGATTTCACACTTCAACTCACCTAGATGTTTAGATTAATCAACTACCGGTTAATAAAACAAGCAGTTTAGCTACCTCAATATTCCATGTAAAATTTAGAAGTTCCCAAAAACCCAAGATGAAAACCTATAACCAAGCAAAACTAAGCAAATCTTATGTAGATGAAACATAAAATCCTGATATTTCTTCAAGGACCTAATTAATCTCTGAGCATTCATTTGTGCTTATCTGCTTTTCCTTGTATATTATATCAAACCAATAAGGCACTTCGCAAATGCAGAATGGTCCATAAACTTTGATTCTTCATTCTGAAAATGACAAAAGGGTTGGTTCACCCAAAATTGTTGGCTGAATTACAGCTGGCTAAAAATAATGCATCTATCAACATAAAATCATTGATAGAACAAAAAATTCAGTTAACAGTGATTAATTGTAACAATCAGCAGAAGTAATTTGTCAAATAATTATCTGAGCATAAAGTACAATGCAAATGTCACTCTTTGATTTCCCAGAAAGCGAGAGAATGGGAGCGCATAATATAATAGTAATAGAAAACAATCTTTTATTCAAAGCAACCACATGATGCCAGTTTGGCATCCTATATATAAAGAAAAACTTCAGAACGAAGCTTAAAGTGATGTACCAGATTGCTGATAAATATAGAAATCACATTGTTTATGCAGACCAAATCTGCTGTCCTAGAACATACTTCTGGACCAGATAGTACATCACTCAGGCAATGTTTCAACTCAATGTTACATGTTTCATATTGGACCCAAAAAAGCATATGGAGAACTATGACTAACATCAAGTATTTCTATCTGTACTACAATCTAATGAATTTATATAGCTTCCACCTCCTGATCCTCTTCCTTTTATCATACATATTAGGTTGGGAAACAAATCCTCTAGTCAAACCTTTTTAACTACTCTCAATCATGTATGACAAAACCACAGTTAACTAGAATAGGCAGAATATTCTCAGAACTCTATGTAATTATGTACTACTTCTTTAAACAATTTGGTGCTCTATGGACTAAGAAGTTGATCCAAACTGATGAGATATACTGTGAGGACTCGTGCAGGCATGTATTTAGTCTCACATTAATTATTTACTAAGAAGATCTTGGATAATCATATAGAATCGAGGAATCCAAAATTACTTGGCTAGCCTTTTTAAGTGAGGACCTAGGTTGCTGTTACAAATGGTATCAAAGAGGACATGACCCATAACCTATGTGGACTAGATGATACCGCAACATGGGTTCATGGATTAGTCTCATATTGATTATTTGGAGGGAAGATTTTTGATAATTATAATAGATCGAGTAATCCAAAATTACCTTTTGGCTAGCCTTTTTGGATGAGGACCTGGGTTGTTGCATCTACAGCTTAATTCATGTTCACTTCTTCTGAAACTAGTGTTTGAAGTATCATGCTAAGGGAGCTGATTTAACCCGGTTTCTTCCAATACCTAAACAGCAAGGCATAAGGTCAGGAGGTGATAAAACTTGAATAAGGATAAGGCAATGGGTAAACCCTGAGACAATATGAAATCCTTAAGAATTTTCCTTTATACATAAAATATATCTATAAAATATGGAATATCACAAAAATAAGCTGGACTTTGTTAATATATAGAACTTTGGGTAGAAAGGATGTAAGATTACATTTGGAGGGAAATTCCATGAAGCAGACGGAACTTCTGCAACAGTTTTAATGAATTGAGTTGGTTGTAAAGTAAATTTTGCAACAATGGAAAAACAAGTTTCATCCTCATTTGTAGGACAAGCTATATCATCGCGACATTTATTTTCAACAAATATGAGAAAATTGAACTTCTTTATTCATAAACACGTGTAGTAGAGGTACTAACTTTACTATCATGAAGATCTAAATAGGCATAGGCCTTTGGAGATCACAAAATCATAGATATTTTAGTAATTATGCAGATTAAAGAATTAATTTGATCCAACACTTGAACAATATTTAATAAAGAATAGGGAATATTAATGGTTACTCCACTGAAACATTTCAAAAAGAACAAATGATAACTAGAAGTTGTAAAGCAAGGTAACCAGAACTTTAATTATGCAGACTAAAAGCAGGCATGTATTCTATTGCAGTTCCAGAATACTTGCAACCATCAGACTTAAATTTTTAGCTAGTTTGGATCTTAATGGGCAATTAAATGGATGGGCCCAGGAGTATATACACACACCATGCATGTCCTTAACCTATCCGATATAGAACTATTATTCTTCAACATCCCCTCTCATGTGCAGAGCCCGAAGGATGGAACCAGTACAAGGGGTGACATACAGATTAGTAAGTGGGAGCGTGGAGGTTTTGGTGAGTAAGAAGGGTCAATGGGCTCTGATACATCCTATCTAAAAGCCTGAGCAATTAGATGGATGGGCTCAAGAGTATCTAGGCACCCCAAGAGTCCTTAACCAATCTGATGTTGGACTATTATTCCGCAACATAAATCTATAATACGTGGGTCCAAAAAAGCAGAATCAAAATAATCTCACTGAATAGGTAATCCTATATTGTGTTCCATTCTCATAGAATCAACAATATCAAGAAGCTGATTTTCACTGATCGGAGTTCCACTTTAGTAACTGCAAATAGCCAACATTTGTGACTCTGGACTTGCCAGAAATAACAAATAGAAACTCCCCTGGGGCCTTGGCTTCCAACCTGAAGCCAAACCCAGGTCACATACAGACCAAAACAATCTTTCAAACAAAAGCATCGGCTATCATAACGAGCTGAACAAGGGAGTCAAAAAGCCTCATGACCAGTTCTATACAGTCACATTAGAACCAAAAGATCAAAGTCCAAACTGCCAAAATAAACAGAAAATGAAATGAGATCCAGGAGACTAAAGCGTCGGATTATGGATCCGCATGAATTGAAAAAAAAAAAAAAAAATTTCAGGCTCTCAAACTCAAGAAACGATCGGATTTCTCCACATGCCATTCAAAAACCGGATGCACATCTATATACCTCTTAAATCTACTCAAATACTAATGGAGAAACAAGAAACGAGCCAAGATGCATCAAAACTAGCAAAAGATAGCCCAAATCCAATTCGAACTCAAACCTTTCTACCCTCCACTTCAGCAAACACAACTCCTCAACCAAATGCGAACAGAAGAGAAACCGAATGGCACAAGAGTTCCACAATGCTGCTCGGAAGCGCCATGATCGAGCTATCCAGATCTTCCAACAGGAAGATCTCCAAGAATTTCAATAGATAACAAAAGAAATAAAGAAAAACAAAAGGAGGATTCTTCTAAGAATCAAGAAAAGGTGTCGGCGGAGACAATCAGAAAGCTTGGGAAAAAGAGATGGGGCGAGAGAGAGAGGTCTCCAAGAGTTACGCACCGGACAAAGTTTTTTCCGTCCTCGTTTCCCCCTTCTTAGTTCCTCCACTGCCGAAGCTTTGGAAGGAAGCCCCCTCCCCGACATTTAAATTAAAAATGCCGCAGAGGGAACTGCCCCGCGGACTTCGCACATTTCTGTTGTATCAGATTTTATCGCAGGGTTGAGATCCGAACTCTCCAGCTCTCTCCCTCTCTCACCCCCCTCCCCTTCCCTCGCGCGTTTTGTGTCCTCCCGAAGCTTACAGAAACGAGTGCGCACAGAACAGGGAGAGTGGTGAGGGGCGCGAGTGTCGGAGTGCGGGAGTTGTTTTTAAGGAAAGCAGGTCCGGTCACCGGAAGGTACGCTTGCACACCATGTAACTTATTCAAATCATTAAATAGTTCTTGAATTGCCCATCTTTCTTTCTTTTGGCCAGGGAAATCGAGTTCATTAAGAGTTACAGTCCAATTCTTAGGTCCGTATTTACAAATATATATTATTAGAGTACTTTTTTTGGTTTTATTTTTTGTCTGGTTTACAATTTTTTTATTTTTATTTTTTTGATAGAACTGGTTCTCATTAATCTTACGGTGGCTCCTGTCGGAGCGAGCGGTTACGAGAACCGCTTGCAAGGTGACCCGGGAAGGGTGTCGGTGGACGGAAAGCAACGGTAGTTGCCGTTAACTTTAAATTACGGAATGAAATTTAGACAAAAATGCCCTCGGATGTTCCATGAAATCACGGGAATACCACGGCCACGTTGTTTTCGGGGATTCCTGAACCGTGATGGTCGTGGGATGGAACCCTGGAACTCGGGTCACGATAACTACCCGGGTCCCATACGAGACCACGTGTAACTTAATCCCTTGATGAGCGATTAAAATAATATTTTTTAAATAAAAAATATTAAAATAGGTGTTTCGGGATATATTTACCGAAGTAGGTGTTTTGCATCGACGTGGCGGTGACGGGGCATCTAAGTTCGGCTTTTCAAAAGATGAAATTAGATTTCGTCTTTTGAAAAGACGAAATTCTTATAAATCAATATTTTTTTATTTTATTTTAAAATTTAATTTGACATGTAATTAAGTGATGCGATGTTGAAATCGTTTCTTGGAAGGACGAATTCAATTTGGAATTCGTCTTTCCAACGAACGAATTCAAAATCAATTTCTTTTTATAATTTTATAAATATTATTATTATTTTTAAATAAAATTAATAAATTTTAATTTTAAATAAATAAATAAAAATAAAAATTAGTATTAGTTAAAATTTTATATATTATTTTTGATAATATTAATTATTATATTATTTTAAGATAATATTAATTAAAAATAATATTAATTAACTATATAAAAATAATATTAATTTAAAATTAATAATAATTTAACTAAAAATAATATTAATCGAAAATAATATTAATTAAAAGATATTATAATATATATTATATTATAATTATTATTTTATATTTTAAAATATAATGAATATATTATAATTTATTATATTATATATTATAAAAAAAATTTAAAAAAATAAAAAAAAATAAAAAATAATCATCATGTCGATACTATTCGGTCGCTAGCCCGGTACCAGTTCGGTCGACAGCCCGGTATCAGTCCGATCCCTTGCTCAGGAGCGGTGGCAGGACCCCGACGACCGGACCGGCGATCGGGTCTGTGGCATGACTGGGGCTAGACCGGTGACAGGATCTTGGCGGTCGGATAAGTAATCGGACCCGGGTGGCCGGACCGGCTGCCGGATCGGGGGCCGCAACTGGGGTCGAACCGGGGGCCGGATCGACGGCCGGACTGGGACCCGCACCGGGTCCGACCCTATGCGGGCTCCGGTCCGGCCCCCGGTCCGACCGCCGATTCGGCCCTCGGTCCGGCCCCAGTTGCAGCCCCGGTCTGGCCACCCGGGTCCGACTTCCTATTCGGCCGCCGGTCCGGCCCCCGATGCGAGCCCAGTTGCGGCCCCCGATCCGGCAGCCGGTCCGGCCACCCGGGTCCGATTACTTATCCGACCACCAAGATCCTGTCACCGGTCTAGCCCCAGTCATGCCACAAACCCGATCGCCGGTCCGGTCATCGGGGTCCTGCCACCGCTCCTGAGCAAGGGATCGGACTGACACCGGGCTGTCGACCGAACTGGTACCGGGCTAGCGACCGAATAGTATCGACATGATGATTATTTTTTATTTTTTTTATTTTTTTTAAAATTTTTTATACTATATTATAAAAATTATAATATATTCATTATATTTTAGAATATAAAATAATAATTATAATATAATATATATTATAATATCTTTTAATTAATATTATTTTCTATTAATATTTTTTTAGTTAAATTATTATTAATTTAAATTAATATTATTTTTATATAGTTAATTAATATTATTTTTAATTAATATTATCTTAAAATAATATAATAATTAATATTATCAAAAAATAATATATAAAATTTTAACTAATACTAATTTTTTATTTATTATTTATTTATTTAAAATTAAAATTTATTAATTTTATTTAAAATAATAATAATATTTATAAAATTATAAAAAGAAATTGATTTTGAATTCGTTCGTTGCAAAGACGAATTCCAAATTGAATTCATCTTTCCAAAAATAATTTCAAGCATTATTTAATTACGTATCAAATCAAATTTTAAAATAAAATAAAAAAATATTGATTTATAAGAATTTTGTTTTTTTAAAACATAGAAATCTAATTTCGTTTTTTGAAAAGCCGTTACCGTCACGTCGATGCAAAACAACTATTTCGATAAATATATCCCGAAATATTTATTTTAATAATTTTTTATTTAAAAAATATTATTTAAAAAAAAAATTTTCCGGCCATGCGCTGGTTAGTGGACTTCACATCGTACGGTTGGGAAGCTTTCAACGCGTCCGGCCTAATCAGGAAAAAGACAAAGTGCCAACCACTTGAGCTGGACGTTTACAGTGCAACAATAATCGGTTTTCCGGAAACCGTAGATAAGGCTGAAAATGGAACGGTCCAAATACCGCTTATTTGGAACTGGAGCGCAATAAATTTCGGATCAGTCTGAAGTTAATTCAAATTATGGATAAAATTTTAAATAATAATGGACTAGTCTTAGGGCTGTAATATAAAATTAATTAAATTTTTTGATTAAAGGAATGTCCGAATTTGATCCAAAAATTTTTAAAATATAGTTTTTGAACCGGTCCATTTTCAGCCCTACCCGTAGAGTATAATATTTTTGGAAAGGATGTTTTTTTAAAAAAATAAATAAATAAAAGGGGAGGAGTTAGATTCCAGGCATGGCCATCCCTCGAAGGTGAGTTCGTCAACCTGACTGCCACTAGCATCAGCCGAGTAAACGGGATTTGTTATATATATCTCTAACTTTTCACTACCACCGACCAACAGGAATTCCAGGATTATTTTATTAATTTTTTTTTTATTTTATCCCCGAACTTTTTAATCAAAAAATATTTAAATCGGAGCACGAACCCCTGCCAGCTGGTTGGGAAATGATGTCTTTGGCGAGCGTCCACCATGCTGTAATGCTGTCAAATGATGTGGACGAACCAAATTGAAATCCGGATGCCAACCTCTTGTATCCAAACCAACCCAAGATGAATTTAAACATACGACTAATATTCATATTTAATTTGAAAATAGATGCAATTATGGATCAATAATTATCTGGTTTATTTTTTTAATATATTTGATTACGTTTGCAATTCAATTTAATTTTATATATTACTCATAACTTTTTTTAAAAAATATATCAATATTAATATATTACTTAATTTAATTTTTATTTATTAATATTTTAATTTTATAATATAAAATTTAAATATTTAATTTATGTTTATACTTTTATTATTTGTTATGTATTTATATTTATTTTAAACAAATATGCCTTCGGCTTAAATATTTATATCTACATCTATATTTGATAAATATAAGCATATATGTCCTATTCAATCCATTTTTAGTCTTATTAGATTAAATTAATTATGGATAATGAGTAGCATTACAAAATATTTAACATGTTTTTATTTATTTTGGAATCAACTTTGTATCACCTTGCAACTCGCTGGTCAATCGGTCTCATAAAGCCTTACAAGTAGAACAAATCCTTGATTGTCATATTAAATTGACCAATAAAATTTTGAATCAAGGGATGATCTATGGTATACTCCTGTTGTATGTATGCGATATCCATGCATGAAATATATAATTCATAAGAGCTATCGGATCTCACTCCACACTCCTATGCAGTACAAAAGTCTATTTTAATTTATGTATATCATAGCAAAGTAAATGTCACATGATAGATGGTAGGGATGTTTTCTAGCATTCAAGTTGATGATGCTTGAATGCTCCATTTCCTCCACACATTGCAACTTGATAGAGGGATGTGACAAGGTGCACATCTCTCTCTTTTCTTCTTTAGCTTTGTAATAGCTTGTCTGATCATGTTTATCGTTAGAACTTGATTATTTCCTGATATGCTTTTTATGTTATCTTTCAAAACACCAAGTCGCAAACAAGTAGAAGGAAATAACCAGGTGATAATATAATAGCAAGTGGATCAAAAATTAAATTGAATGTCCCATTTATTCAACAAGCAACACCAATGCATGTTGGCAATCGGCGTGGTGCATTTGAGTCGTGTACTTTTGTTACCATTTGTATTCATGGCAAAAGGCCAAAAAAACCTGAGCAAAAGCCATTTGCATTCCGAACATTTAATAATATGGACTTTATGGTATGGTGTGGTATTGTTCAAGTATCATTATATTCATAAATGAAAATGTGACACTAGTATGAAACATCAAAACCAATTACAGTGCCAAAATTCAGTTGTTTCTCATTTTTGAAGGTGTTCGCAATTGTTTCAGCACGAATCTTAAGGTTCATATACAAGGATAAAATAAAATGGAATCCTATCTTTAACAAGAAAACTGCAAATAGCGAGATATATAAAAGCTATTGTACTTTGCCCGATCACTATTTATTGCTGGCAATATCATATAATGCTTGCAAGGCATATCAAGTTCTAACCGTTTGTTCATGGATTGCATCAATGTCCTACAAATTCTACCCTTCCTCTGGTTCGATAGCAGGGAATTGACAAGGCTATCAGGTGGTGCCCCTTGGCATTACTTCATCAAGTAATTAAGAGTTGACGATAGAAAAAAAAAAAAAAAAAACATGATAAAATGACAAGAAAAATGAGACTCGCGGTTAATCTTTAATGAGAGCTGACCACACCTCTCTTTTTTTATGGGTAGGTGATCGGCACATTTCCTTAGTCCTTGCAACAAATTAACAGTGGTTTTGTCTAATTTTGGTTTATGACAATACATGTAGGAGATTCTCACTTTCTAGCCTTAACTTAAGTGGCTTTAACTCTTCCTCGACCTTAATTATTTGCCAAGCTGTGTTGCACTTCGGATGCTTTTACCAGCTTTAAAGCAATTCCTCTACTTAACCCCTGAAGTGGAATCCTTCCAATGGGTAACAAAGGCTTCAAACTTTTTGGAACTGACCATGTTAAGAATGGGTAGGCTTGCTGTTCGATCCACCAACCAAACTGCTCGCAGATAGTACTGCTCTCGGTTGGTGGCATTTGTGGTTGGTAGGAAGGCAATTCCCCCTCCGTTTATTGGAACAAACAATACGCAATGGCTGCGAAACCTCCGCCAAGGCAAATGATGGAAAGACCCATGGATTTGTGTGGAAGGGGTAAGACGGTCAAAATCATCTCCAAACCTACTTCTAGTATTCTCGGAAAGCACCGAGCTGCTACTGGAGGAGTAATTAAGGATGGCGACGGAGACCTTCCATCTAATCGAAAATTCTTTTTTACCCGTCATTTATATATAAGTTCGTGGGTCCTCTCTCTCTCTCTCTCTTTTTCTTTCTTTTCTTCTGAAGTACGCTCAAATTTTTGGCTGGTATGTTATAAGTGACGCCTATTGAAGAAACCGAGAACTGATTTTTTTTAAAAAAAAAAAAAAAAAAAAGTTGTTATAAAAAATGGAAGGAGGTGTAAAGGTGGCAATTAGACGAATTAAATGACAAGTGATAGTGGTGTCAAGCTCATGTTGCAGTACCAAATGATCTGCAGGATGGGAAGTGTGCATCGATGGATTTCCGAGCAAAATATCTATCATTGGCGAGATTTTCCATTATTGTTTGGGTATGCTCGGAAAAACTGGCAATCTAAAGTCCAGGTTGCTCATGGTGCAGCTGTTTCAAGTTACGAACGATTCGATTGGCCCGTGTTGAATGGTTTTGTATGGCATTCAGGGACCCAGGTACCAAGAGTCCCACCAAAAAAAATAAAAAGCTCCTTGATAATGTAAAACACTACTTCGCATGGTAGCTTTAGATACAACCTTCATAGGTGCAAAAAGTTACTAGCTAGATGAGCGTAGGGTTGCGCAGATACCATCACTTCAAGGCCATGCTCATTCTTGATTGATTTGGAGCATTGCAAAATTGTCATGCTTTTAAATATTAAACACTCGTTTGGTTTGCGAACAAAGACTTTTTTAACCAAAATATATTTTTTTCTGAGAAATTGATGCTTGTATGTATATGGTATTCAAAAAATTTTTTTTTTTTTTTTTTTTTTTTTGCATATTTTGTTGACAAAAAAAATAATATATTTCGAAGTAATTTATGTTTAGTTGATTATCTATTTTTTTAAAGAATTGTAAAAAATATTTATTATGTTTTTGATGATGAAAAATATTTTATTTCATTCTATCTAAAAGTTTCAGGATATTTTTTTTTTGAAAAAAATAATTCTAATTTTAAATTTGTGAAAAGTGATTTTTTGATATTTCATATAGATTCTATCCCGTAAAATGTTAGAATATTATTTTCATGATAAAGCTTTTTTTTGATTTTTTTTTTTTTTTCAAATATGAGATATTTCTTCTTTTTCTATTCATCACACTTTTCGTCTGCTAGGGTTGTAAATTTTCTTCCGAGGCTGGACCGTTATTGGACCAGGAGGGGCTCGAACGTATTTTTCTGTAAATTTGAGGGCAACGTGGTACTAATGTCTCCGTCGCGCCTTCACCTCAAGTCACCTACATGTGGTGGAGACGTCAGCCTCCGAACTTGGAACCTGACATTTGTCCGAGCTTTTCATCCAAAATTACTTGAATACCACACGAGTCGGTAGCTCGAGGACAGGCTCCTCCCATGTACAATGCCAATTAGAAGATCTGGATGTCTTATAAGGAAGGAGACGAGGGCCCAATCAAATCGAAAACAATACTGGCACGATCCTCTTTAATGGGCCCTAGTTATATATTTGGGAGGAGATTGAAGCTATAATTGAAGGGAATTGTTGTCCCCTTCTGTTCCACGTCGGCGATTGCCAGCCCTTTCCACCTCTTTCGGTCTGCTAAGCTTTACACCGATGGACAATGGACGGTGTTGTCACCCCACCGGTATTAATTTTTTTTTTAACATTTACATTATTCTCACATGAATAAAAAAAAAAATAGAAAAAATAATATTACAAAATGACCTCGGGTAAATCCCAAGTCGGTCCATAAAGCAGGACTCGAGTGATGGGTAACAAAGGAGGTAACCCAACTACCGTAGAGTTAGACTTCCGATACACATATTTGATAATGCAAGAAGAATAATCTTGAAGGTAGAGTTAGCCTTTCGATACACATATTTGATAATGCAAGAAGAATAATCTTGAAGTAGAAGCACGATATCACGAAGAAGAAGAGGATGCACTGGTCTCGACCTTCTCGCCTCCTGGATCCAAGTTATAATGATAGCTATATTTTTCTTTACCGTGCTAAGAATAGTGAAATTGCTATTATTTTAAGTAATGTTTGGATAAAAAAAATATTTTTGGAATAGAAATATCAATTTTCATGAAATAGCTATTCATTCTTGTTATTTCAGATTTTCGTTTGGTTAAAAATCTGAAATAATAATTTTATTCCAGCATAATTATTACAATGAAATCCATCATATAAAAATAAAATGACTTGGAATAAGCTATTCCATGATCCACCATGAAATAACTATTTTAGAATATTAAATATTAACCAGAATAATTTATTTCAAATGGTCCACCTTGATTTTCTATTCTGAACTAGAATAGCTGAACGAAACACTACCTTAATTTTTTCCTTGATGCTCGCGAGCATCACAGTTTTTCTTATTTTTGTCTTCAACTTTTGTACCCTTTCTTCTCCTTATGTTAGCTATTACTTTAGCTTGTATCTCTTTCTTTCATGTTTTGGCTGTTCTTCAACATTTGTATACTGTTTCTGTTTCCTTAGTACACTTTCTGTTTTTATCAAAAATAGAAAATAGCAAATATTGTAATGGATAAGGTGCGATAGAAAGATTGCTCGATTAAGATTTAAAGGTCAAAGTTAAAATTGGAACAGCCTCTCAGCAGGAAAATATAAGATTGCTTGTCTTTGATCCTTTCTGGATCGTTAAATGACAGGAATTCGAACATTGGACCATCCATTTTAGTCCAATCATAGTAAGCCATTGTGCGTGGACTTGGGTTCCTGGCCAGTAATTTAATTAGACTCTTGTACTTTATCAAAGCCGTCTTTATTGTACCACTATGATGGTAGCATGGTCGGTCAAGATATGGCTCGGCTCTTATATATAATCCATTGATTATGGATTCGAGGTATAATTTCACGGATGACTGGATTAAATTTTAGATTAAATCTGAAACACGTAACTGGAAGGCTAAGCGATCAGAACTCAGGCATCTTAGTGGGACTAGGCTGACATACTCGTCTAGTTAAGCAGCAAGGGCATACGAAAAATTTACGGTCTGAATCGAATATGGTCTAGCGAGCTGGGAGCCTGTTACGAGAAGCTACGCTGGAATAAAATCTCCTTATTCTTTTGTTCTATCAAAAAAAAAAAAAAAAAAAAAAAAAAAAAAAAAAAAAAAAAAGCAATCTTCATTGCGAGAAATGATTTATTAGAAAATTCTGAAATCGATGTGGAATCCATTTGCTACTTTTGGATCTAGCTACTTATACATGCCTGTCCAAAAAGGGTGCAGAAGGGAAAAAGAAAACAGATTACAAAGGTGAGCCAGTCAGGTTAAGTTTACCGGTTCCTAGACATCCTACTCCTTGGCACTTGCAGTGAGTAGAGGTTATGCCTGCAATCCAAGAGGCACCGTACGTACTTTTATTACAGGTTTGATTTCTGTGACGTGCTTTTCATAATTAGGATTTTATTTAATTACTTTTACATTTTGGGCGTGGCCATGGTAGAGCTGGTTGTGAATATAGGAAACATATTCTTACCGGACTTAGAATATAATAATGTAATCTAATATTAATGTACGCCAAGATAAGATGGTTATACTGTAAAGATCTATGCAGGAATATATTTAATTTTATATTAATTATTTACTAAAAAAACTTAAAATATTTATATAAAATCAAAAAAAAATTAAATAATATGGTTTGACTAATTTTTTTTTAGATCAAGATTTAAATAAGAAAAGTATATCAGGATCTAGATTGTAACTAGTCATAAGTTGGAATGATCTTAAATATATATACAGAACTGAAAAATCAAAATAATATTTTCTAATTAGATTTTTTGGAATAAAATTTAGAATTGCTACATATTAATAGGCACTATGAGAGGCCTTAAGTCAAGCTCAAAGGGTTCATGTTAAAAAAGAAAAAAAAAAAAAAAAAAAAAGGAAAAAAAAAGTAGTGAGCAACGAATCATGAACGGTCACCATAAATCCTCTTGATGGATAAAGTTTTTATTCCTGATAGATGCACCTCTCTTTCGTTAAGAATATGTCGAGAGAAAGAGAGACAAGGCATCCATCAAGCGCAGTTATATTTATAGATGTCAAGTTGCAAATAAAGTAATAGCTGTAGGATTAAAATTAAATGAAAACTACGATCTGCGAAATAGAAAAAGTCATGATTAATAAACTCCACCAAAAAGATCACGTATGATGGTAGCATCAATAAAAGCAGACAGGAAAATCTACCAAGCCGGATCAAGATGGTCCGGATCTAGATGGTCCTGGGACTACCAAAGAAGCTTCGCCAGAATTTTGCCACATCCTTGTGACACGGAAACAAATGCTCGTCTTTATTTGGTAGACCAAATTCACCTACCACTTCCAATTCTCTTCCGATTATAATTTACCAACCAATGAAGAAAAATTCTTTCTGCGGGCATATAATTGAAGCCTTAGCATGAAGAACATCTCTGCTCACATGATGCGAGAGCGAGGTAGAAATTGATGGTTTCTTATGCAGTGATGATGGCCTGATTCCCGCAGTGGGTGTGAATGGTCTGTCAATTTATCAGCATGCATGGCTTGGGTCATTAGTCACAACTGCCAGCCCTACCCAATACCATCTAGCGTGCGCTAATTTATTTACTTTCCTTTTTTAACTTTTAAATTTAACAGTGTATAATATTCCCAGATGCATCATTGATAAAAGTCTGTGTTGCCTAGTAGTTTGCTCTCTAAATTGATCAAGCTGGAGCTCAGAAAATGAACAAATAAACAGTAACAAACATGAGAAACGATCCAAATGAGATGACAACCACTGTAGGGGATTTCAGCACATCAATACCATCACCACGTTAATGGAATGCTTCAGAACAGTTTCTCATGATTTATTTGGCTTAGGAACACATTTCCATTGCAAGCAGACCATTATGATTCCGGATAGTTTATTATGATTTATATAGCATAGAGAGGGTGTCTGTTGGTTTGGTAGGTTAAGCGATTGAAACTGTCATAGGTTTGAGTTCTGTTCCCATCCCCATCCCGGGCCAGCAAGTTGACCTACAAATGCTTCAGCCCAACGTTTCTTACCAAAGCCCGCTCTAATAGAGGAGGGATTGGATCAAAAGACAGCCGAAAGATGGCACCAACCACTCTAATAGGTTGATAGGAAAGGCCCCATCGCAAATACTTCCGTTGAAACAGAAAAAAAATTAGAGCAAGGTTGCTTAAATGCAATGAAATGCAAGTAAGAAAGAAACAATCATGGAAAATAAAAACAAGAAAAGAATTGTCCAAAAAATAAGGTTACTCTAGAGCTTGTTTGCTGATTGTAGATTGTGCTCTGAGATTCTCTAACCATCCATAAAATCTAAGATTTGTCAATCAATCTACAAGGCAAGTCATGTGAAGAAAACATACCATCGGTAAACCAAAACAACTAACAAACATATGATGGCGATGTATAACGTAAAGTCATAATCGTTTTCCAGAAGGCAGCAAAGTTTGGGAATGACAAGTCTCGCACCATCAGAATGGCTTGAATCAACCAATTACTGCATCATGAAGCAAGAAGTTGGTGGCATCCTTAACATCATCCAAAGCAAGAAAAATGCATAAGAGACGGCTCCATAAAATTGAATAGCCTAAGCAACAATAATATGGAACCATTATGTCAGGGTGACCCATCACTGTTGTGGCTAGAATAAGAAAAATTCCAATAAAACACGGTTCTTATGGAAACCACCAGCAGAGCCTGAGCAAAAAGATGGAAAGGATCGTTTCCAAGATATCATGAACATACCCAACGTTCAAGAGAAAAGAGAAGTCTATCCATCCTTTCACATGCCTACCAGCAATAAAGATGGAACACATGCTAGTGTCGTTGGTATTTCCTTATTTTAAACACCATCCACCCATCCTTTCATAATCCTACCCACAATAATAGATGGCAGAACAGACCTTGCATCATTTTGACATTTGCTTAGATCCAATACAAGATAAAAAGCAATCGCTTTATTCATTTTTCTCGAGGAATGTAGGAAGCTCAACCTGCATGAGTATCCAGGCTGAAATACTTAGGGATACACGATCCAAACTAGAACCTACAACCTTTTGTTACCAAGTAGAGGGACGTGATTGCTATGACTAGCCCCATTAGACAATCAAATTGAAACACTATAGATCAAAATCAGTTATCACATCCCCATTGTCATGACTTCAAGTGTTCTCTTGGAGGTTGTACCCCTTGGCTTACAAACAGAGGTCCAGGGTTTGAGTCTTGAAGAGGTGTTATCCACAAGATTTTGTCATATATACAGGTGGGACTTACAACTCTCCTGGTAGTCCTATACAGATATGACTGTCTCCCATTCTTCCCTCCAAAAAAAATAACCAAAAATCCATATGTTTCACCAATGACAAAAAGGCTGCTCACATGATTCTATTCAACCCAGTCTAGTTTAAACAAGATGATAATATGATAAAAGTAAAAATTGGAGATAAAGATCTCTAAGCCATAATCCTGCTAATACAGAAATCTCAAGACATCTTAAAACTAATAAACACATCCATTTATGCGGTTGCAGTGGGAAATAGCAATTTCAACAAAAATGACAACCACCTACTCAACAAGAAACTTTAGTGAGTATAATAGTTTTTCAGCATCCAAATAGCAACCGAATACTCTCAGTTTTCAGACAATTCAAAAAGCAAGAAGTCTGTGGATGAAGAACTGAAAATCTATTGCAATGAATTCTGCATTACGAATCCATGCCACTGTTGTTTTCAACAGTGCCAGAAAAGTCATCAATGTTATTGAACCACAAGAACCAGAAGGCAGAAAATAATTTACCTCACAGGATTTTCACCAAGTTGCCTATCAATGCATCTAAAATAAACAGCTAAACAGCTGAAACCCCTCCGCCAACCAACACTCCCACCCCCCCCCCCCAAAAAAAAAGAAAAGAAGAAAACAAAGAAGTAAAAAAGAGAAAAAACTCCCCTGGTGAAAAGAAGTGGAAGAAGAACAAGAAAAAGAAAGTATCTGTAGGGAGGCCACTTGGTAGGCACATTGCCAGCATCGGATGATATCATGATGGTTTTGTAGAACGTCACCATCCACAGTAGTCTAAATATAATTAGCAGCTTAGATTTCTTCTAGCTAGAGCTGTTTATTACAGCAAGATTCTGGTCGACCAGGGCATGCTCTCACACCAGCAACACGGTTTGTACCAGCCACCCATCACATCACTAACTTGGAAGTTGCTGAAGAACCTCACATTATCCAAAACAGGAGGATGAATACCAGATGGACTCTCGGTGGTCATACGTAAACATCATAGTGGAACAAACATGTCAGAGATCAACACCAGAATGACAACCACCAATTCCCTGATCTCGAATCATATGGGAATCTGCAGTCAGTGCTCAGAGAGAAGATGTAGAAATGATCCTCTCATAATCATCAAAACAGAAAAACCAAAACAATATAAGAGACATCTATTTGCTATGACAGCAATCTCCTTATGATGATAATGTTTACACATCCTCTCTGCTATATATTGCAGACCCTGTGGAAGAGACTGCACCACCGGAGTTTGACTCCACTTTAATATTAGCCTTAGACTACCCTTGTCTCTTTTCAAAGATTAAGTCTTAGTGTTTTCCACAAAAAAAAGGGAACAAAAAAAGATTGTCCTTGTGGCTCTTTAACAATAACAACACTCCAAATCTAGTACCAGTCATAAGGGCAGAGATTTTTTACATCCCCAGAAATCCTCTCAAAGTCCGCTAATACAATGATACAATATCTAAACTGTTGCACCACTGCAACATAAAATGGTAACAGAATTTTAAGAATCTCAAAAAATTCAAATAGAAGATGTTTTGATTTTCTAGATATAAAACTAGAAACCTTCTTGATGTGTGGGCTAACCCCCCACTCTCGGTATCCTGAAAATTCGCGGGCTAAGCCTTATCCATAGTAGCCAAGACCTACCATCTTTCGGACATAGTATGACCGTACCTTCAGATCACCTTCGGGTGATATTCGACTTAGACAAAAGTTCACCTCACTCTCGGCAGTCAAATTTTAATCCCCCTTCATGGGACAGAATGGCATCTTTAAACCTGCAGCTCTAGTTACTCTTTAGTCTCAGCAGACCCTCGGTCCTAACTGAGGGACCTGTGCCGATCTAGAATCCTTGTACTCAGGGATAGGCATATAACTCTATCAGCACTTCTCCAGACAGTGTAAGGAGAAATCAACCGACGCTCCTCGCCATATACTCAACTGTGTGATTATGATAAACCCTTGTAATCCACAGCAAATTCCAGCAATTAAGGGAGGTGTGACAGGACTTGCACAGTAATTCACATCACCATTAAGGAATATGGCCGGCAACGTAGAAGAGACAAACCACCGATTATGGGGAGTAAACATTCTGGGTATGCGAAGCAATCCCCTAACAACGTATGGGAGGGAATCTTCAAACCTGTCGCTTCTCTGACACCCCACTGAGGGTTTTTCAACTTTTGAAAATATCCTCATCCCTGACCTATAAAAGAGGGTTCCCTGAGAACCCCTGAGGTATGTGCATTCACTACATTCCTCTCTCTCTCTCTCTCTGCTATCTCTTCTTTCTTCCTTCTTATTACTTGCCACCTGACTTCAGCATCAGAGGTCCTCGCTAGACTCGTCTCCAATCTGGATTTTTCTTGCAGGTACAATCCATGAGCATCACTCCTCCGGCGATCTCCGGCATTCGAGCGGGAAGCAACGCCATCACTTCTATTTTCAACATTAATGATTGCTATTCTAGCGATGCTTAATGATGATGGAAAGAACAAATTTGATTCTGACATATTCTTGTTTGAGAATACCTATTTTCATATCCTTGACCTCGTTAAAAATCTCAGAAGACATCAAGAAACCAAGTTACTCTACACAATGTATTGCAAAACTTCCCTCCAAAGGTAATTAAATGAAAGTTGATTGATAAATAGGAAGCATAAAGCCTCTCGGGAGCTCAAGCCTTCTCATCACTTGTCAGCTTTATGTAGCCTTCTTTGTCTTCTATGAGCATCAAGCCTAGAGTTCCTAAAGTCCTGATCTTTGATTACAGGGTCTGAAGCAAGAAATTGTATGCCTTGTTCCCACATATTTTCAAGAACTATCCCTAAGGGGATTGTGCCTTATGATGCTATCATAAAGAGGACAGGTCCAAGGATGCAAGGTCTGACCAGAGTAACATTGTAGTAGGAAAAAAAGAAATCCTCGCAACATAAAAGTTATGAATCATGCTTTCAACAGGTCAAGCATGGAATTTATCTGCATCACATCCAGTTCCACAAAATCAAGGATCATGGAATTACCATCCAAATGCAAGAGAGTTGATCTCAGTCCCCTTGCTAAACCAACATGCTGTTGATGGGATATTCCATACTTCGTGGGTTTTTCTTGTGCTTTCTTACTGATGCTAAATGATCAATACCTAGCAACAGTGAAAAGACAGACTCCATATAAAGCTTTTCCAACATGATGTTTACAAGAAAGTATCTACAATACAATATCTTCACCCATGGTTATACAGTATTAAACGTTATCATCATAACTAAGAAATCAAAATTTTCTTTTATCAACATTGCAATTACACTGAGAAATCATATCCAACCATTTGGAAAAACAGTCCATTTCCACCACTTGCGCCTATTAATTGTTAGATCCTAAAAATATTGGTGGAAGAAGAAATGCGTAACATATATAAATGGGATGAATGTATCATCCACAATAACCACTATAACTGCATAAAATTAAAACCAGAACTGGTGCGAAAAACATAATTTTTCCATATAATGTGATTTTGCGATATAGTCATTAGAAAACCTATGAAGTGAAAAGCATTCGAAAGTTTCTAAAAACAATCATCACATTCATCCATTCGATCCCTGAAATAAGAGACGGATATAGAGATCTTAAATTCGGAATGATAAAAAACCACAATTTTCTCAAAATACGGAGAAAGATTAGGGTTCCATCCAAATCCCGCTATCAATTTACAGCGCCACTGATTTTATTAACCCTAAATCACCACTACTCCCATCATCACAGAAGAAAAATAGACAGAGGACGAAGGCGAAACCTTTACAGGGACCGATTGAGGGACGCGATCACTCATCGGAGGCGACTTGTTGTTGCTGCTGGAGGCGCTCGAGGGCCTTCTGGTGGGCCCATGTCTCGAGGGTGAGGTCGGGCTTGGCGTTGAGGCCGACGCCGAGGATGACGATGGTGAGGAAGGAGGTGATGTAGCAGGGGAGCTCCCAGTCCTCCCACTTCCGCGACTCACCCGGCGGCGGCTTCGTCCGGTTGAAGAGGTACCCGTTCGGCCGCTCCTGCGTCCCCAGGCTTGTCCACCGCCCCGCCCCCTCGCCGCCACCGCTTCCCCTCGTGCGCACCGCGGCCCTCAGTCGGCACCTCAGCATGCCGGCCGCCGCAGCGATCGCTTTCGACGGAGGTGGAGACATCTCGGATCGGATTCGTAGGTTCGATGGTTCGTTGGATGTAGCGACCAGAGCAAGAGCGAGAGACGAATCTAACGCTCCTTGACGCTGGGATTAGATTCGCTCAAATCGCGGCCCACCCTCCCAGTAAAGCACGCTTGGGCTGGAGTTTGCCAGCCGACGGGCTGGATCAAGCTCGAAATTAGAGCCCAAATTTGTTAATGGACCAGACTCAGATTTATATTGATCCGGTTTAGGTTTGATCCAGACTCTTATCTCTCTCTTAGATCCGATTAATTCTTCTCTTCCGGGCCCTAATATCTAAAATTGGTTATGTATCCACCTTCTTCCCTCAGCTGCCTCTGGCCAATTATTGTCTCCTTGGCAACTCGCCTCCTCCCCATCTCATCCTTATATCATCTGGTCTTCCTAGTCTCCTCTTCTTCAAGTTGTCGTCTTCTTCGTGTCACTGCCTTCTCATTATCACCTCATCTTCCTCGCCTAGGGATGCTCCTCTCCATTGCCACCTTCTCATCAATTGCTGCCTCATCGCATTGTTTTGGCCTCCGCACATCCTTCTCACATCATCTCGACATTGGCATCCTCGACATCGACATCCTCCTCAATCCTCGACCTTTAGTTATCCCAGCCATTGCGCATCCTTCTGGCATCATTGCTACCTCCGACTCTCGAGCCCTAGCCACCTCCTTGTCGGCTCCTTGCCTTCCCAATCCCCACATTCTCCTAGTCCAAGGAAGCTTGAGACTTGTCTTCGAAGCCTGGTATGGGCCAAGCTCGAATTTGGAAATGTGACCCAAAGGCTGGGTCCAACTCGGCTTGATGAAATGATGTTATCCTTTGGACCAAGCCTGGCCCGACCCTTCTGATAAGCAGGTCTAGCTGGGATAGATGGACTTCAGTTTTTATCACCAGTAGTGAATTAACCGCATGGTGGCTTGGTGAGTAAACTTAAATAAACGTCCGCATTAAGGTGTGCATAGCTGTAGATAATTAGGTTGGGCATATTTTGAAGATAAGCAATGAAGGTGTCAAGTAATCTATAGAATACATTAAAGCATGCCCAACTGGGAGGCTCTTAACGTGCCATGTGGACCTACTCCATCAGCATCACGTCAGTCCATGTCAGCCTGGATGTTCTCATTCAGATGGTTGGAGGGAAAACAGGGAGGAGGGGGAAAAAAGGGAAAAAGAAAAAAAATTATGATGAGATCCGAGACTATACCAGGCAGTAAGTACGTTTTGGATATATGTATAGGTAGGTTTTAGAAGGGCATTTAAAGAAAGATGGTTTGCGATATGGCCTCCTTCTCTTGGTAGCGGATGGAGAGCTTGGTACAACCCGCCAGGGTTCTGTCATGTGGAGAGAGATGAGACGGAGAGCCATAGCTGTTATTTCCTAGATGAGATGGGTTATTGGTAATGGTAGATTGATCAGCTTCATGGATGATCCCTGAATTTCGGAGGTTCTTTTAGCCTGGTAGCCTACCTTTGTTGCCATGGATGTTGATGACATCAGGACAGTTGCTGACCTCTTGTCTATTGATGGTTCTCAATGAAGTCTTACTTTGGTCATTCGAACCTTTGGATTCATTTTGGAAGCTAGGGTCCTTTTCATTATCTGCCTGCCCATCCCTGCACTGATTTTCGTGTTTGAAGATCTTCTGTTATCCCTAGAACTCCTTTGGCGAACTTGTATCCTTTGTTCAATGTAGAGCTGCAGAGGAGTTGTCAGATTGGCTGGATTTGATCCTTAGAAGTGCATCCCATGATGGTTCTCTTTCTGTAAAAAGTTGCCTAGTATCACCTCTCTACGAGGGCCCTCCTCTTTGTGAGAGGGATACAGCTTCCTCTATCCTGCCTAGCTTGTGATGCGGATGTGGAGACCATTGAGCACGTGTTATTTACTTATCCGAGGACTCGGCATGTCTGGAGGGCAGTGGGGTTGGACTTCATTCTTGAGCATGCTAAGGATATGGTGGCTACTTTCCTTGACCTTTTGAGATCACGTTCTACCTCCTTCATTCCTGATTTTCTGGCTTGTGTAGCTTATCATATTTGGCTTTCTCGGAATGCACTAGTCTTCAGTTTCTTAAGATGTTCCACCAGAGTACTTGCTGAGAGAGCTTGGGCTCATATGGAGGAGTTCCAAATGGTGACTATGGCATCCACGGAGACCTGGGGATCCGGTTTTGCTCCTCGAGCGCTCCGGAGGATTTTTATTTCTTGGGAGCTTCCTCCTCCAAGGTATACCAAGGCCAATTTTGATGGGAGTGTGAGAGATACCGAGGGTGGGGCCATCTTTGTGATCAAGGGCTCGGGCTCGAGCATTATTGCTGCTGGGGGATGCCATCTTGTCGACACTACTGTTCCCCATGCGGAGCTCATAGCGGCTTGGTCAAGGATTTGGTGTGCCTGTCGGTTTCTTCAGTCTGATCACCTTATTATTGGGGGGGATTCTACCATGGTTATTTCATGGATCAAGGGGACAGTTCGTTCTACTCCTATTCATCCTTTGATCCGCGATATTGCTCTTTGGCTGTGGGGTTGTTCCTTCTTTGTTGTTAGGCATGTGTATAAGGAGGCCAATACGGCAGCGAATTGGATGGCCTCCTTTGTTACAAGCCATTCGGGACAGGTGCTGTGGATCCAGTTTGGTGAGACATCTTCGACTTTCAGGGATTATATTTTTTCTGACTTTTTTGAATGTATTCATACCAGATCTGTTGGTTGAATTATCCGCTTTACCAAAAAAAGAAAGGTGGCTATGAGATTATAAGGACGGCGATATGGCTATTTAAAAATTCTTTATATCTAAATTTTATAAGGATGGTGATGTGTCTAATCTTCAAAAGTAATTATTCATACAAAAAATCAAATTCTTGATATTCAGATTGACCAGAATATTTTACATTTATAGAAAAATATGCTTATCAACATCTTCAGCTTTAAGGTTTTACATGGATATCAGCATACCGGGTATTGAATATTATCTCCAAAGGTTATGTTATAAAACTTTGCAAAAATATATTTCATAAATACTAATTTCTTTTGAGATTTTAATATATTCATAATAGGTTCATGTATAAGATCAAGGCTCCAATTATTCCACTCACGTATGCTGAACAATGAGCACCAATTATTGTTTATCCACACCATGAAGCCAATACTAATAGAAAATTAATACAGGGATTACTACAATTAAGTCTCGATGAATTCTAGGTATGTTTCAAAAGTTTATTATTGATTTACAATATTATTCAATTTAAAAAATAAATTTTATTTCCTTTTTGGAAAACAAAATTTATATATAAAGCAAATTTAAAAAAAATAGACACGATGTACAGATGGTGGTACAATCATGCTATAATTATAGAACCGCTGTGAAAATTTATGGTAATAATTTTTGTGCAATCAATGTGTCAAAAATGATCAATGTCTAATATCGTGGTATGACTATAACATTTATAAAATAATTTTGATATAATTATTAAAAACTTCTTAAATTTTTTAGTTTGGCCATTCTATGCTCATGTCAGGTATAAATTAAATGTAATTGTTGAGAACAATACCAGTGCAGCAAACGTTATAATATTTGGAAAGTAGACTTGATAATTAATTGGTATTCCTGCACTCAATATAGCAGCAGACGCAGGAAATGATAGATTCGTTATTAAAAAAATTATCAATAATATTTATATCTTTCAGGTAATATCCGACTTACAAAATCAAAATGATAACAGTTTAAGCTTTAAGGTAACAAGAATTTTTAAGAAAGATAAATTTGAATCTAAAAATTTGGAGAAAAGTTCTTCACCCGCATGTTCGTTGAGAATTATGGAAGAATTTGTTTTGATAACTCCCGAGAAAGAAATTTAGCATGATCTTTTCTATCAAAGTACAGCTTCAGAGAAATCTCCGAGCATAATTTGGTAACATTCTTTTATAATACATTTTATATTGCATATTTTAAAACTATTTAATATAAATTTATCATTCATGATATAGGAGATCATTGATTATATCACCCGCAAAGAAACTAATTTTTTAAAATTATTTTCACAATACTTAGATTATTTTCTTTGCATACAATAATGAACCATCAATTTTAATAAGTTTTTTTTATCTCTTTTTTATCAGTTTCAGTGACAAAGCTCCACTGGGTGGCAACTAAAATGATACTTCAAACTCTCTTCTTTATATAAATAAAAACCTATTGCGTAGCATGGATTATACACCAGTTTGTACTATAGTAGGTCCTATCATTCTTTACCAAAACAAACTCCTATTATTCGATATCCCAATATCGCAAGTGTTAAGACTGAATCTAAGCTTCGGCCAAACTTGAGTGATGGGCTTAAGTAGGGGTGGGGTTGGACCAAAAAATAGTTTTATTATTAGATATCCTAATGTTGCAAGTGTTAGACCGGATTTAAGCTTCGGCCGAACTTGAGGGATGGGCATAAGATGGGGGTGGTGTTGAAACCCCTCCCTAACAATATGATAGAGTCAATGGAGCATGATTTAATAGTTTGAAAGGATTTCTATCTGGGCGCAATTTGGAGCATTTTTGGTTTGATTCATAACCCATAAGTAGTTTGTGAATTAGCATTGCACATAGCTTGGTAGCAATTTAGCTAGCCTATATCAGGAAAGAAAGAAAATTTAAGTTGAATTAGATCCAACATCAAGACTTAGACAACTCATGCACCTAGCTCTACTTTTGAGGCAGAAGGCAACATAGGGGTTATGTCAATTTTCATAGTTTAGTGATGTTTGAGACCTTATAGACATTAGTAGGATCACAAAATTAGTGGCATGATTCCAATGGTTTCATAGACAGAAGTATCACATAAATAACTTGTTCATACTTTATATTTCATGTTGTTTGTTATGATATAAGATTTTCGTATTCACATCAGCAAATCACATGTATACCCTGCACCAAACTTAGGGGATAAAAATATTCAAAATTAAATATCAAAAATAAAATTGATTTAATATATAAATACTAAAGAAGCTGGAAAAAAAATAAAAAATCAAAAAAAAAATCATATATAGAAACAGAAAAAAAAGAAACATATAAATGAAAATCGGGAAATTATTTCCTGGATGCACATGATGTTGTCAAGGATCTATGGTCAGTATTCGTATACGTTGCATGAGGTCAGTATGAACCTTGGATTGCAGCTAAATCACCTGCGAGGCGAAACAAAAAAAACGAAGCATGCCCAATCAGAAGAGAAATTTATTAATCATGAGAAAATGATAATAAATGGATAGAGACATGGTCTCTCTCCTGACTTCACATAAGAACGAGACATGGGGGGCCTTCACTCGAATTGAAATCCATCATCTGACAGCCATTCATGGAAAAAGATCTTGTTTACAGTGGAAGGTCTGAACTGAAGAGGGTTGTTCCAGCCTTTTGAGTTGCTCTTGAACCATCTCATCTTCACATTCTCTATCTCCAGACCTGAAACATGCTCCATCATGATTCCCCCCATACTGTTATTAACCAGGCCCTGACATCCAGGCCTGTAATCATACAACCCACCTGGATCGCGGGTTATCCTTTTATAAGTCAAGTGGACATTTTTGAATCTTAGATTTCTAAGAAATCCACCACCGGAACCCGACAGGAACACTCCATTTTCCGACGTTGCTGATATGTTAACAAAGAGGATATTGGAAATGGTCCCAGCTTTTGAACTTGAATCCCTCGGACAGGTTGTAATGTAAATAGGCTCGGCTCTTCCCCACCATGAAGGATCATAGTATCTTGTGCTTATTCTGATGTTAGAGAAGACAATGTCATCCACGTTTCCTGCAAGTAGATGAGTTGATATTGGTTGAAGAAACAAACGAAATCTTATTGAATGTTCTTTAGAGTAGAATGCATGTAGTTGAAATCACTATAGACAAGGGATTTATATTTAGAATGAGATCTTATGGAACAAGGCACTAATTCTTTGACGATGAAAATGGGATGTGTCAACAATATATCTTCCTCTTTTCCTCTTTTTTCCTTCTCGAGAAAAAAACAATTTATCGGTTTTCAATGAAGAAACGAATGTTACATGCATTCGGTACATCGTCTGATTCTTGGGTAGATGAGATTGTTGGTGGTAGGATGTGTATGAACAATAGCTACCTAATAGACAAGACCGAGTCTAGAGTTACACTCTATGTCCTTAAGACAATTTCGTCCCGTAACGGTGCTTACGGTTTTATGACGATTGTCTCACAGGATACAACGATCTTCTTCTGGTGGAAGCAGCACTACAATTCACCAGAAATTCGAACCAGGAATGCTTTTCTCTCTTTGTATGCACTATAGCTATACTCTGTTTTCAGAGTATGCAAATGCCTAAGAGACTTATGATGCACTATAGCTATACTCTGTTTTTCAGAGTATGCAAATGCCAAAAAGGAATGAAGGAAAATACTGGAATGAATCGATGAAATGAATGAGGAATGGGGATCTATTTATAGCCTTAAAGTGCCCCTTGGAAGGGGCCTTCTGATTTCATTGAAGGGAGTTTCCGATGTCTTTTCGTAGTGAGATATGCTTTTACGCGATCGATACGTTTCTTCAATCGCAATCGGATGCCATGATACGCTGGTTCGTACCGTGATCTTTAGATCACGCGATCAGTGCGCTTCTCAATACATCGTTTCACGATCCGATGGCACCCTTGATCTCAGAAAAAACATTGATCCGTGAACGGACGCGTGATCCACTGTTTCACGATTCTGAAATCCCGTTATCCGAGTTGGCTCGAATTCCTCGAGTTGACTCGTCCAGACCGCATGATGCCTTTCTGTGGATCCTAGCCGGCTCGAACCACTCAAGTCGACTAGATCCCAGCCGGCTCAAACCACTCGAGTTGACTCGTCCAGACCGTGTATTCCTGCTCTGTGGATCCAAGTCGACTCCTAGTCATCCGAGTCGGCTCGAACCACTCGAGTCGACTCGGCCAGTCATCCAGCCGACTCGTCTCCCTGCAACCTTGATCTGGTGCCAATCAATCTCGACCGTCTGATCTATTTGATCAGGAAAAATTTAAAGGCTCCTCAAGCTCCTCGTGACGATGCGAAGTGCACCCATTGCGCCCTTGTCACACACGCGCGTACGAGTGATGCTTCGCATCATCTTCAAGCTCTCCACCTATGGTGAACCTAGAAGTAAGAGCTTGGAAAAAGGTTTTCTTATAAAGAGCCTTCTCTTTTTCCAATCTTTCCATGTGGGACTAAAAGTTCCCATCCCACAGGATGGTTTCCCATCCCAAAAAGTAGTTTAGGAATAAAAAATTCCTATTCACTTTTTCCAACAATCCCCCACATGAATGGAATTTTGGACCAAGATCAAAGATTAGTAAAGGCGATCCCCCACAAACATAGAGTTTTAAATGCAAATGAATATGCTGGCACTCAAAGAGAGAAGTGGAATGAAGTTGCATCAGGATAGGTAGCTTATTGCTTTGAACCTTCCGTAGTATTTTGTTATCGAGTTTACTTGCTAAAAGTGAACGTGATGTCTTGAATTTTTAGCGTTTGACATAAACTAAGACAATAACAATCACACAACTTCTATCCGAGCATTCATTTTGGTTCTCATGGTTATGTTCATTTTGGCCCTGAACAACTCCTGGTCTCATGAGTGCTTTAAAGAATTAAAGCCTTTAAAATTCTCATAGAATTGGCCCAATTCACACTCACATAGGTGATTCTTATTAAGAGTATCCTGCTATACCCCACATGATATTCATGTCATAAGAATCATTAAAAATTATGCTTATCCTAGTACCTCTAGCAGATAGCACTGATTATCATAGAAATGAGTAGGATTTTACATCCTTAGTACTTCGTTGACATCTTTATAATTTAGTTGTCCCTTTTGAACCTAGATCTTGGGATCTCCAGTCAACTAGGTTGGGTATCCACTATAAAGATTTATTTATAGGCTTTAAATCCATTCCCCTCGATAAACAATTTACTTGATCTCTCGGCAAACCTTTTGTCAGTGGATCCGCAAGGTTTTTCTTTGACTGAATATAGTCAATAGAGATAACTCCAAGTAATTGCTTAATAGTATCATGTCTGCGACGTATATGTTTAGACTTACCATTATACAATTTATTCTGTGCTCTGCAAATAGCTGATTGATTATCATAATGGATACATATTGCAGACACAGGTTTTATCCAACATGGAATATCCTTCAAAAAATTTCGAAGCCATTCTGCTTCTTCTCTAGCTTTATATAAAGCTATAAACTCTGATTCCATAGTGGACCGAGCTATACAAGTTTGTTTTGAGGATTTCCATAACACTGCACCTCCTCCTAAGGTGAACACATATCCACTAGTAGATTTAATATATTCTGAAGAAGATATCCAGTTAGCATCACTATATCCTTCTAGTACAGCTGGATATATCGTATAATGTAATCCAGAATTTAGGATATATCGTAGATATCGCAATACCCTTACTAGTGCTATCCAATGATTTGGACCTGGATTACTAGTAAATCTGCTTAACTTATTGACAGCATATGCTATGTCAGGACAGGTGTAATTCATGACATACATTAAACTGTCAATTATACGTGAATATTCTAATTGTGATATGGGTTGTCCAGTATGCTTAGCAAGATGTAGATTAATATCTATAGGTGTTCTAAGCAGGCTGGTATCATACTCATTGAATTTATCTAATATTTTCTCAATATAGTGAGATTGAGATAATATTATTCCATCAGACGTTCTAGTGATTTTAATCTCTAGTATAACGTCTGCGATACCCATATCTTTCATATCAAAATGTTTGATCAACATTTTCTTTGTTTGTTTAATCATATCAATATCACTTCCTATGATTAACAAATCATCCACGTATAAGCAGACTAACACATACCCTGTAGGTATGGTTTTGGCATACACACATTTGTCACATTCATTGATTTTGAATCCATTGGACAATATGACATTATCAAATTTTATATGCCATTGTTTAGGTGCTTGTTTTAATCCATATAAGGATTTCACAAGTCTGCACACCTTCTTTTCTTTGTCTGGAACCACAAACCCTTCAGGTTATTCCATATAATTTTTTTCCTCTAATTCATCACTAAGGAAAGCTGTTTTAACATCCATTTGATGTATTTCAAGATTGTTAATAGCTGCAATAGCGATTAAGATTCTTATAGATGTTATCCTTATTACAGGTGAAAAAGTATCAAAGAAGTCTAGACCTTCTTTTTGTTTAAAGCCTTTAGCTACTAATCTAGCTTTATACTTATCAATTGATCCATCAGCCTTTAACTTCTTCTTGCAAATCCATTTACACCCTAAAGGCTTCATACCTGATGGTAAATCTATCAATTCCCAAGTATGATTATGCATGATGGATTCAATTTCGCTATTAATAGCTTCTTTCCAAAAGGGTGCTTCTGGTATAGACATTGCCTCTTTGAATGTCTGAGGTACATTTTCTATTATGTACGTAATGTAGTTAGGACCAAAAGATTTTATAACTTTAGGTCTCTTACTACGTCTAAGTTCATCTTCAGGATGTTTTTCCTGATAACTACTACTTGCCAAATTATCATAAGTTCTTTTATTTGAACTTGTTCCAGATATCCCTTTATAAGAGAATATCTCTTCAAAAAATGATGCATTTCTTGATTCCATGATTGTATTTTCTTGTATATCAGATATATCTGATTTATGTACAAGAAAGTGATATGCACTACTGTTTTGTGCATAACCAATGAAAATACAATCAACTATTTTAGGTCCTATTTTGATCTTTTTGGGATATGGAATAGCTACTTTAGCTAGGCACCCCCACACTTTTAGGTAATTATAAGAAGGCTTTTTTCCTTTCCATAACTCATATGGAGTGTTCTTCTTCTTAAGAGGTACATTGTTAAGAATATGATTAGCCGAGAGAATTGCTTCTCCCCATAAATTCTGTGGTGTACCAGAATTTATCAACATGGCATTCATCATTTCTTTCAATGTTTGATTTTTGCGTTCAGCAAGTCCATTAGATTGAGGTGAATAAGGAGCTGTAGTTTGATGAACAATGCCATGTTCTTGACAAAAGTCATTAAACGGTGCATCGTATTCACCACCTCTATCACTCCTTATAGCCTTGATCTTTTTACCAAGCTGATTTTCAACCTCATTTTTATAACATTTAAACATATCTAAAGCCTCATCTTTAGACTTTAGTAGATACACATAACAGTATCTAGTTGAATCATCAATAAATGTTATAAAATATTTTTTACCTCCTCTAGATTGTACTGACTTCAAGTCACATAGATCACTGTGGATCAAATCTAGAGGTTCAGTATTCCTTTCTACTGAATGGAATGGTGTTTGGCTAGCTTAGCTTCAACACATATCTTACATTTATAATGTGGATCGATTTCATGATTAGGTAATAATTCTAAATTCATTAACTTCCGTAATGAATTAAAATTCACATGACCTAATATATCATGCCATAGATAAGAGGAGTCAACCATATAAACAGAAGAAGAATCTTTATTCTTTTCAAGGTTGCGATGTACAGTCATTACATTCATCTTGAATAATCTATTATTCAAGTAACCTTTACCCAGAAAGATCCTCCCTTTAGTAAGTACAAATTTATCAGACTCAAACACCATTCTAAATCCATGTGTGCTTAGGAGGGAGCCTGATACCAAGTTCTTATGGATGTCAGGAACATGCAGTACATCGTCAGTAGAAGTTCTTTGCCAGATGTCATCTTTAGAATAATGCGGCCAATTCCTTCTATCTTTGATGTAGCGGAGTTACCCATTAGTAGATTTCTACATTTGATAGGAGTATATGATGAGAACATACTCTTATCAGAGCAGACATATCGAGTAGCTCCAGTGTCAACATACCATTCATTTGGTTTATCAACAATGTTTGCTTCAAACACGACTGCTGACAACATCATCCCTGACACTTCACGGGATAGGGTATCTTCAGTAGTATTGACTTCCTTCTTTTCTTTTTCCTTGAAACGACAATCTTTAGATTTGTGGCCTATTTTATCATAAATGAAGCACTTTCCTTTGAACTTCTTAGGATTGTCTTTCTTCTGTTTATAATCTTATTCAGAAAACTTGCGTTTCTTCTTGTTGACCTTTCCTTCCGTGAGGTTGGCCTTAGGCTCAGCATGATGTCCTCCTGTCTTCTTATCATGTCTTTTGTTGTCTTCCTCGATCCTCAGGTGGACAATCAGATCTTCAAGTCCCATCTCCTTTCGCTTATGCTTCAGGTAGTTCTTGAAGTCTTTCCATGATGGAGGTAGCTTCTCAATTATAGCGGCTACCTGGAATGACTCACTCAGAGACATCCTTTCTACATGTATCTCATGCAGTATGATCTGCAGTTCTTGAACTTGCTCCAAGACGGTCTTGTAATCTACCATCTTGTATTCAAGAAACCTGCCGATCGCAAATTTTTTATGGCCTACATCCTCGATTTTGTACTTCTTATCCAAGGATGCCCATAGTTCTTTTGCTGTGCTTATACTACTGTACACATTGTACAGAGTATTCTCTAATCCATCAAGGATGTAGTTTTTGCATAGGAAGTCTGAATGCTTTCATGCATCGACAGCAGCGATAATTTGCTTGTCGTTCTCTCCTTCCTTTAGGACTGGTGGATCTTCGTTGAGAACTCTTACCAGATTTAGAGTTGTCAGATAGAACATCATCTTCTGCTGCCATCTCTTGAAGTCGGTGCCAATAAACTTCCCGGCTTCTCGGCTTGAACTGGTGCAGCCATTGTTGCCATCACTTGAGCAGCATTTTAGTACAGAAAATTGCCTTAAGATTGTTGGTGGTAGGATGTGTATGAACAATGGTTACCTAATAGACAAGACCGAGTCTAGAGTTACACTCTATGTCCTTAAGACAATTTCGTCCTGCAATGGTGCTTACGATTTTATGACGATTGTTTCCCAGGATACAACGGTCTTCTTCTGGTTAAAGCAGCACTACAATTCATGAGAACTTCAAACTATGAATGCTTTTCTCTCTTTGTATGCTCTATAGCTATACTTTGTTTTCAGAGTATGCAAATGCCTAAGAGACTTATGATGCACTATAGCTATACTCTATTTTTCAGAGTATGCAAATGCCTAAAAGAAGGAAGGAAAATATTGGAATGAATCGATGAAATGAATGAGGAATGGGGACCTATTTATCTCCTTAAGGTACCCCTTGGAAAACCTTCTGATTTCATCGGAGGGAGTTTCCAATGTCTTTTCGTAGTGAGATATGCCTTTACGCGATCGATACGTTTCTTCAATCGCAATCGGACGCCATGATACGCTGATTCGTACCGTGATCTTTAGATCACGCGATCAGTGCACTTCTCAATACATCGTTTCACGATCCGATGGCATCCTTGATCTCAGAAGAAATGTCGATCCG
Source organism: Areca catechu (assembly GCA_021397845.1). NCBI lineage: Eukaryota > Viridiplantae > Streptophyta > Magnoliopsida > Arecales > Arecaceae > Areca > Areca catechu. Next base: position 29,230,635 of record CM038047.1, on the reverse strand, counting down.
TGAACGGACGGGTGATTACGCCTCTGAACAATTCTGAAATCCCGTTATTCGAGTCGGCTCGAATTCCTCGAGTCGACTCGTCCAGACCGCATGATGCCTTTCTGTGGATCCTAGTCAGCTCGAAACACTCGAGTCGACTCGTCCAGACCGTGTATTCCTGCTCTGTGGATCCGAGTCGACTCGGCCAGTCATCCAGCCGACTCGTCTCCCTACAACTTTGATCTGGTGCTAATCAATCTCGACCGTCTGATCTGTTTGATCAGGAAAAAATTAAAGGCTCCTCAAGCTCCTCGCGATGATGCGAAGTGCACCTACAAAGCATCCATTGCGCCCGTCGCACACACGCGTGATGCGAGGAGCTTGACGATGCGAAGTGCAAAGTGCACCTACAAAGCATCCATTGCGCGTGTCGCGCAAGCGTGTGATGCGAAGCATCACCCTCAAGCTCTCCACCTATGGTGAGCCTAGAAGTAAGAGCTTGAAAAAAAGGTTTTCTTATAAAGAGTCTTTTTCTTTTTCCAATCTTTCCATGTGGGACTAAAAGTTCCAATCCCACATGATAGTTTCCATTTCACATGATAGTTTTCCATTCCAAAGGGTAGTTTAGGAATAAAAAATTCCTATTCACTTTTTCCAACAATAAGATTGGTGCAATGGGTAATAAGGATGGTTTGGATTTGTGTTGCAAGTTGAGCAATAAGGGATTTGTCATGGCTTATTTTGACAAATGATGCAGTTATTAGGAGGAGTCAATGAAAAGTTCTGCTTTTCTCAGCGGGGCAAAAGGACCAGTTTTGCCAAGCCAACTCCAGAATGGTTAGGAAAGTTTATTCGCTTCTAGATGCATTCCTTGGATTCATAGAGCCAATTCCAAATTGTTAAGGCTTCGTTATATTTCATGATAGTGTATCATGCGATGCAAAACTGAAGGTACATCGTCATGGTTCTGGATTTATAGTTCATCATTGTAGGCAAATAAAATCACACAGATGATGACAGAGTGGATGGCTTGTCTCTAATTAGATTGGCCCTTATTAACTGTTATCTCAATCAGATATTTAGCATCAACCAGCTCGGGATTGAAGACAGCTTGAGAGCCGGATTTAGTTCAAATAATGCGATGATTTCTAATGGCAAAATTAGAACAAATATATAGTCCAAATGGATCTCTATAACTAATTACATAAACCAGTAAGCATAAAGTTAGAAGGAAATACCTCCATCACGTATCTGCATCCCAAGCCCTCTATGTGAATCCACTATGTCAATATTGTTGAAGAAGAACGTTCTGAAATCAAACCAGCTGGCGCTTCCAAGCTTAATTGCACTAGATTTGGTACGAATCCAACAGTCTGTTGCTGTTAAGTTATATACAGGCCCTGTCGAAGATTTTGTACATATTGCATCATCTCCGGTGTCAATACGAGACCTTGTGATGACCGTGTTGTTTGAATCCTCGATGTCGATGCCATCATTGTTGGGTGAATCAAAATCTCCATAAATTGATATATCGTGGATCAATGTGTTATCGCTCCTGACCAGATGTAAACTAAAAGAAATAAAATAAATAAAATATTAGAAACGTGAAATTTAATAAAACAAAATAAAATTGATATAAAAACCCTCAAATTTGGGCACTCGCAATGCGTTTGTTTGGTCCAGAATAGTTTCTCAAAAGAGTTAGTTTGCTTTAGTAGTTTGGAAATAATTGTGCATCCAAATGTAAAGAAATGACAGCATAATTTCCAGTAATACTTAAGAAGTTTCTAATTTAGACCAGAAATAATACAAAAATATTAATGATGTAGATATAATTATTCGTCTTGTAATTTTCCAAGGTTCTGGGGGAGAAATATATTTAAAAAAAAAATAAAAGGAAAGGTCCATAATATTTCTTTTGACTCAAAAGCAATGCAATAGAGATAATGTTGAAGTTAATTTATAATTAATAAGAGTGGAAGTCTAAGAGTTGTTATATTTTTTATGTGAGTTAAATGAATCAAAAATTTTAAGAGTTATCAAGAAAAATTAAGAATCGGTTAGGAAATCTAACAATCATTTACATATTCAAAGAGTTAAGGATTACCATGTATTTATAAAGGTAGACCAAAAGTCACCTTCAAATATCTATATATATGACAATATGTATTGAGTCTAAGTAGTGCAGAGAGTTTTATGATATGATAATATAAATAATATTCCTCCCACTCCAAGCATGAGCATTATCAGAGTGCTTCCAAATTTCTAACATTCGGTATCAGAGCCAGATAAATTTTTCAGCAATTATCAAAGCAAAGTTAATCCTTAAGCAAGTATCACAGATCCCAGGTTTCCTGAAAGCCAGATAGCTACAGAATCACAAAGCAGTTTCAGAGTCAGAAGAAGCTGTTCGTGAAGTCGTGAAGTACTCCCTCCATTCAAGATGTTAAGTCTCTAGGTCGAAAGGAATCCATGAAGAAGTGTGCAAGTATAAGATAAAAAAACTTTGCAAAAGAAAAAAAGACGAGCAATCTTCGGAGGTTGAAGAAAAGATACCTTATTAACAATATCAATAAAGCAAAATAGAGGATGAAAAAGAAATTGAAGATGTTAAGATATTTGTATAAGATTTGCATGAAGTCTATGAAGAGTTGAAGAACAAATATGAAGATGTAATTAAAAAATTAAATGGGTTGAAGTTAAAGATAGAAAATGGAGTTATAAGATGAAGAAAGGATGATTGAAGAAGATACAAGATCTCCATCTCATAAATCAATGAGAAGAGCATTCGTCATAAAAGATTTTTCTTTCAGATCAGTAATTGAAGATATTATGAAAAATTACAAATTAAAGAGGGGATGCTGGAGTTAATTTGTAATTAATGAGAGTGGAAGTCTAAGAATTGTTATATTTTCTATGTGAGTTAAATGAGTCAAGAATTCTAAGAGTTATCTAGAAAAATTAAAAATCAGTTAGAAAATCTAAAAGTCATTTAGATATTCAAAGAATTACTATGTATATACGGGGGTAGACCAAAAGTCATATTCAAATATCTATATATAGGATAATATGTATTGAGTCTAAGCAGAGTGTAGAGAGTTTCATGATATAATAATATAAATGATAGTCCTCCCATTCCAAGCATTTCTTCATGAGCATTACCACAGTGCTTCCAAATTTCTAACAAATAGAAACTTCCAGGCTCCAAATTACCGCTTCAAGAAGCACTAGATGCATCCACAACACATACCTATCAACTTTACACCCTTTCTTTCTTCTTGTCCTTTTTTGCACATAGATAGATGGCAGCAAGTGGGTCTGATCAAGCCTGGATCCAGCATGATTTGTATGGAACTTGAACCAGCACCAAGATTATGACCAAGATCTGGTGGGTCTTGAATGGGACAAGTCTCCTTACAAGATTATGACCAAGATCTGGTGGGTCTTAAATGGGACAAGTCTCCTTACCAGGAGGGGGCATATATTAGATTTCTTCTTCTTTCCTTTTTTTTTTTTTTTTTCTTCCTCTGGAGGGATGCAAGTGGGTCTGGTCATGCCTCAAGAAGGATGCAAGTGGGTCTGGTCAAGCCTGGATCCAGCATGACCCATATCTAACCTGAACCAAACCAGTACTACGATTTTGACCAAAATCTTGTGGATCTTGAATAGGACAAGTCTGCTTGCCTGTGGCGGGCTATATATTTGGATCTCCGTTCTAATATTAGATCCAGATCTTCTAACTAATTTGTCCAGCTGAATCGCTTTTGTTTGTCTAGTTAGGTTGGTCCAGATCTGACCCATCAGTCATATCTAGATTGGACCTAAGATTCACGAGCAGACCTAGAATTCTTCAACTAATTATTTTGACTTCCATAGGTCTCAGTGATCTCTCTAATTCCATGGTTCCGTACTAAACCATGCTGCAGTTTTTATCTAGATCAAGGTCCATGTCCGGCCCTTGGTTCTTAAATTTCAGTACCAAAAAAGCTACTCAGACGGGGAGTGCGACACCCTTGAGCTCAAGTCTTACTGTGGGTTGGCTAAAGGCCCAGTTCGGTATGGGCCATTTTAAATTGAGTGAAAATCACTAGATTAAACTGTGGCCCTATGGGAGGAGCCACGGTTTAAAATCTTACAAGTGGTTCACATTTATCATTGTTTTTAACTTTTTATTAGAAAAAGCTTTTGAACACCATGTAAATATATATATATATATATCATACACTTCGGCGACATAAATCCTACTTTTCAATATATATTTAGTGTCTATAATTTTATCTTTTTGTTAAAAATTTTGAATGATAAAAATATATTTTTTTAAAAAAATATTATGATATCTTATAACTTGTGTTATGATAATTCGTGGTTTGAGTTATGATATCCAAGTATCATAAAATCGAAAAATATTTTCATCATTAAATTTTTTAAATTTTTTTTTAATGATGAAAATATTTTGATTTTATGATATTTTATGAATATAATTATAATATCCATTCACGAGAGGACAGGGATAAGAGATGGCAGAAAAAAAAAAAAAATGAAAAAATCCAAGAGTTGTTAAAAATAATTTAAATTATCATGAAAGATAAGTTATTTGGATTGTCATAAAAGTAAATTATAACAAATATAATAAACAATGGCCCCTTTAAATTATTGGTTATCTGACAGGTTGCCAGCTACGAAATCTAACTTTTTGGAAAGTGCTTGAGAGAGAGTAGCGAAAAAGAAGTATTGAAGACTGGGAGGCTCACCACCAGTAGGCGGACTGGTTGAGCGTGATGTCCCAAATCCGAACGTCCTTCGAGCCGATGAAGCCCACGAGGCGGGGGCGGCACTCGTCCCCAAGGCACGCCCCCGTCCGGTTCCAGCTCACCATCACGTTCTTCCTTGGGTCTCTCCGAACCACGAAGGCCTCCCCCTGGCCGTTGATCTCCCCGCCCCCCGTGATCCCCGCCCCGGTCACGTTCTCCGCCAGCACCACGTACCACCGCGCCGACTCCGGCGGGTAGTCCCGCTCCCTCGTCCCCCCGAGGATCCGCGCCCCCTTCTCCACCTCCAGCACCACCCATGACCGCAGCACCACCGTCGCCGTCAGGTAGTTCCTGCCCGCCGGGAACCGCACCCGCCCTCCCCCCATCTCCGCGCACGCGTCGATCGCCGCCTGGATCGCCCGCGTGTCGTACCGCCGCCCGTCGCCGGCCGCACCGTACTCCATGACGGAGACCACGGCGCCGCCGCAGCCCGACCCCCGGGGCTGGATCGCTGGCGGGAATTGGGCGAGTGTGGAGATCGATTGGGAGAAGTGGATGGCGAGAAGGAAGAGTAGAAGAACCGCCATCGATCCCGGTTTCGTGGGAATTGGGGATTTTGCCGTGCTTACCTTCTTGTGCTCTCTTATTTGAATGACGCTGGCTCCTTTCCCTTCCGCTCCCCCCCTCCCCACCCCGGTTTTGGGATGATTTATATAATCCGGATCTGATCGTTCCACCGGGACGGGATAAAATCGCGGAGCCAGCAGGTAGTGCCCAGCCGTCGGTTTGCCCAACGGTCCAAAGCGCCATCAATCGGATGGTTCGGATAATTCGTTTGGGAGAATGGATGGTGATGGTAACGGGACAATCTTATCAATCGGATGGGACCGCCGGAGCCGCGCTACGAGGAAAAGGTTTGCTTCACGGCGCTTCTTTCTATCGGGTGATAAAGATTATGACCTGTTTGTTTTTTAGCATCCTAATTTCTATTGGCAGCAGCACGATAACGTATGGCTTAGTCAACAAAATATTCGTAAGCTTGAATAAAATATTTACCGTCCGTATCTCGATGTTATTATTCTGTGTTATTTATTGTTAAATGGAGGTGGACTGGAACTATTAATTTCTTATATCTCAATTATTTATATGGTTTACAAGTCAACGAAAAATTTCCCTTGTCAATGAGTTGCGCGAAATTGCCCTGACACTCGTTAAATTTATGTTATAAATTATCAAAGATGTTAAGAAGTTGAGTTTGAGGTTTGCAAAGGATGTTATGAAGTTTAGTTCGAGGTTTGCTGGAGCCTGTCCTCTTACAAGTCTTGACTCTCACATCGAGCTTTTGTGAATCGTGATGTGGGCCCATCTATTCCAAATCCAAATTAATCATGTTGAATATGAAAATGCCTATGTCTATCATCTAAACAGGATGATCTAATTAAGCCAATCTGCGAGGGTCTATAAGTGCAAACTGCCAAAGCCATTTGATTGGTACAAAGATTTTTGTATTTCTCTTTTATTTATAAGAGTTTTTTTTTTTCCTTTTAATTAGGAAATGAGGAAGTCCGGTCAAATTGGGATGAGGTCATGATTCTTTAACCTTTTTGTTTGGGGGGACGTTGAGATTGTAGACGCAAAAATTGTGAAAAGAATAAAAAATACTCAGAGATCTTTTTCAATATAAAGAAAATGAGATTTTAGTGCCTGGACCCATTTAATTTAACCAAGAACAACTGTATTTTTTTAAAAAATAAATTTACATTCACTTATTAGTAAACTTACTCGAGATAGTAACTTGGAAGATGAAAAAGAAATGATAATAAAATGTTATTCACATTGGCTAACATATCACAAGCTATCAGTTTTTATTGACCAAAATTTAAAATATCTATATATAAGTGGGTGGTTGATACAAACCGATGTTCCTGACATTCATGAAGCTTTAATATTATTAATATCATCACTTTTGCATTCCAAATATTTATACTTATTATGCACGTAAAGAGAAAATAATAATATGTACAAGCTTATGTGCCTGCCTAATACTCTTTTGTGCGTTATCTACCGGCTTCCAAGCTGGTCCAACCATTGTCTTTAGGAAAGGCAACGGGTCGAATTTAGATCGGATCATCCAAAATTCATACCCGTGTCTCGCTAAAAAATTATCCATCCCATATCCGTCTCGAGTCGGGTCGAGTATAAAAAAATCATGTGTGGATCGGATCGAGTATACCCGATCTCATAAAACTTAATTTATTTAAAAGCTAAACGGGTCGGGTATATCCATCCTATATCCAATTTACTTAAATATTTTATAAATATATTTATATATATATATAAACGAATCGGGTTCGGATCGGAACGTACTACTACCCGTACCCGACCCGAACCCGAGTTGGGTTTTTTTTATATAACTCATATCCATTTATAAATTAAGCGGGTCGGATTTTATCCATCCCATTAAGACCGGGTCGGATCGGATATCCATCGAATCGATAAAAATTGCCATCCCTAACTGTCTCAGAAAAATTCTTTGCGGAAAAAGAAAGCACTGCTTCAACTGATTGGATCATGTGCATTCCCGCGTTCCAATAAATATTTAATACTTGCAACTTTAATTTTTTTAAAAAATAAATAACAAAAATATTCTTTTTTCTAAAAAAAATTATATCATATGGCCAAATTATTTTTCTCAAAATAGAATATCATAATTTTTTAATCAAAAACTATAAAAAGAACAAAATATTTTTATTATTAAAAAATTTGAAAATCTTAAATGCCCCTTATTATACCTTCCTATCGGTTATCATGACTTCTTGTTTACCAAAAATTATAATTAATTCACAAGATATCATAATATAATCATGAAATATCATAATCTTTTTAGAAGAAGAAAGGATATATATTTTTATCATTTAAAATTTAAATAAAAAAATAAAACTACAGATATTTAATGCATCCGGAAAACCAAGAGCTACAATGGTCTAATCAGGTGGAGCAGTATATTTTTACCCTCCAGGGTGGCGTACAAAGAATTTTCTCTTGACATTATTAACTCAAGACAACCGCTTTTAAGCCAACACAAACAACCCAACAAAAGGAGTAACTTAACCTGGACCCTCGAGACACATTGAACGGGCCATGGGCTTACAAGGCCGAGTGCTTAGGATTCGCTGGATGTAGCTTTCTATTTGCACCCTTATTTTCCAAAGGAGCGCTGCTTCGTCCCGAGCATAACCAACATGATGCCAAAACGGAATCTCGTGGGACCTGGGTGATCTTGGGGGGCCAAATTTCGAATTTTACCTCCAGTGGTCGAGCAAACAATCCAGTCTGTGCCGGGGTATGTGAAGCATAAATATTTCCAAATCATCTTTAAGATACATGGATGCTTTTTCGGTTGCAAGGTGATTGATAGAGCAAACACCCGGTCTTATATCTCAGCTGGTTTCCGTGGATTAAGGTTGAAGTCCTGCAGAATAGTGGATTAAACTCTATTCATCTAGAACTCCAAATGCTCGAGATACGGTTATGATTTTTTACTACGACCATGACGAGAGAGAAAGATGAGCGAAAGATGAAGGAAGTAAAACAACACAGGCCTCTAAATTCAAGAGACATGGTTCGAACATTTTGACTGATTTACAAATCTAAGGTGTCACGGTGGTATTAGCTCATTTCAAATAGGATTAATTTTTAGAAGCACAAAGATAGAAATCACTAAAAGCAATCACTTCATGATCAGGCCATTCAGTCAAGGAAACTCATCCTTGATCATCCTTCCAGGTTCAGATTAAGAGGCAACAAGTCTTCTGTCCGGAAATCTTTTATTATCTTTGTTAAAATATTTTGTGTTAATATATATTACTAGAATATATTGTTAAAATATATTCATATATTGCTAGAATATGTTGTTAACATATATTGCTAATATGTTAACATATATTATTAAAATTCATTTCCATATATTTATGATTGTGTATAATTCTTGTTCAGGAAACATATCATGTAGGGATTTATTACTATTCTATATGTAGAGCCTCTTATAATATTAAGAAGATATACAAAGATTACCCAGCTTTCCCTTTTTTTCCTGAAACTTTCTTACATGGTATCAGAGCGGATGCACTTGAGGTTTCTCCATTGATAACCCTTTCGTGCATTATTATTGGTGTTTCCTTCTTTGATATGTGTCGAGCCTTCAAGTCCATTACAGTACCAAATCCAAGAAACCAAGCCAAGTGACCGAGCCTATCTCGAGATCTCAGCACCTACCGGCCTCGCCCTCTTCAGCTCTCTTTGTCGGCTTCTTCTCTGCTATTGGCTACTCAGGATCGGCTTCTTCTATCATAGGAAACACATCTTCATACTTTTGGAGCCTGCTATATCGATCCTTCACTTGTTGTACTTGTTCATGATATGGCAGTCCCTACATATTACTCTTGTTCTTTTTCCGGACCTTCTAAATGCAGCTATTACAAGGAGACTGGTCACACTCTTTGAGCCTGTCCTACTCGTAAGTGTCGATGTTACTACAAAATTGGCATTGGGCACTATCAATAAGAAGTTATCTTCACTTCATCTACACAAGTCATGCTCTCTAAGTGATCTACAGGTTCTCTTTGATTAATACAAATCTTAAGCCGGTATATCCTTTTCCACTGTCTTGTCCACTATCTTAGGTAATTCAACTTGGTACTTTGATTATGCTTGTAGTAATCATATAACATCTGATCCACACCTTTTTCATGCTAAAACTTCTACTTTTGATGCTCCGTTGATATATATTGCTGATGGTACAATCTTATCTGTCTCTTACACTGGTCATGTCATAACCTCTACTTTATCCCTACCTCATATATTTTTACTTTTTAAACTTACTCTTAATATCATTTCTGTTGAACAACCTTATGAACTTGATGCAGACATCCCAGTATGAATCTTGATGGACATCCCAGATCCTGATGCCATCCCAACACAGATCCTGATGCCAGCTCAACACTGCCAAAATATTATTGAAAGTTTTATCGAAGTTTTTAGGATTAGTTGATTTAAGATCGGAGATCATTTTTATCTGTTTCGATTTCGATTTATCTTATTGGAATTCCTCCTTGTTGGTACTGATGTTTTAGGATTTATCTTATCGATTTGTTTAAGCTTTATTTTTATCTTTATCGGTTGTTTGGTGTTCGTTAGAGTCTTGCTTCATTTAAGATGTTTCTTCATGAATAAAGTTAGCGAAGAATATTTTGAAGAAATGTCTGGGTGTGTCCCGACTTCCTTCCCCTCTTCTCCCTCCTCCTCTTCTCTCTTTCTCTTTCTCTTCTGGTTCTTTCTTCCCCGACTCTCCTTCTTCTCCTTCAACTTTCTCTCTTCCTTCCTCTGAGACTCTCCTGTTATCTTTTCTTCCTGGATCTTCCCTCTTCATCTTCTACTTTTCCTAATCTTCTTCCCATTCTTCTCTATTCCTAATTCCTGCTTCCTCCTCTAACTCTCCTGCTTCTTCCTCTTTCCTCAAGACTCAATCGTCTCCCTCCATTGTAAGTCCTGATAAGAAAAAGGATTGAGAAGAAGTGCAGTAAAGAAAATGCAAAAAAAATGAGGAGTTTTCTTCTCTGAAAAAAATGACCAGATATCACGTCTCTTTTTTTTTTTCATAAAAGAATCTTTACATAGGCATGCAACATCAACCACACGACGAGAAGTTAGCCACTAAATCCTAAAAACTGGTAACAAATAAACTGTTTCCTAAATAACAGGACACAATCAAACTTATTCAGCAAATGAAAAAATAACAATGGGATCATGATTAACAAACTAACATCCCCCCTTAGTCCTGATCTGACAGAGTAGTCATTTCAATCATGCCCCTTAATTTGACAAAAGCTTCAAACTTCAAAGGTTTTGTGAGGATGTCAACTACTTGGTCTTCTGATTTGCAGTAAACCAACTCAATTGCTTTCTTGCCGACTTGATCTCTCAAAAAAGATATCGGATGTCGATGTGTTTGCTTCTTCCATGTGTAACAAGATTTTTTACCAAATCTATTGCAGAGGCATTGTCAACAAAAATTTTCATTGGTTCCTTCATTGGAGCATAAATCTGGTTCATTAAATTTTGCAACCAGATTGCCTGACATGCACTTGATGCTGCAACAGCATACTCTGCTTCACAGGTTGATAGAGCAACAATAGACTACTTCTTTGATGACCAAGAAAAAGTTGTAGCACCAAAATTAAAACAGTATCCAGAAGTACTTTTTCGATCATCTAGATCTCCAGCCTAATCACCATCCAAGTAGTCTACAAGAGCACAATTGTCTGTTGAAGAATAAAACAAACCATAATTAAAAGTGCCATTTATGTACCTCATGATTCTCTTGGCTACTTGCATATGAGATTGCTAGGGATTTTCTAAAAACCTACTAGTTAAGCCAACACCATAAGAAATGTCAGGCCTTGTGCATGTGAGATATCTTAAACTTCCAACAATTTGTTTGAAATATGTTGAATCAACTGGTGCTCCTTCTCCATTCTTTGACAATCTTGTACCAACTTCCATAGGCATTTTTACACAATTACAATCTTGCATAAGGAACTTCTTCAAAAGTTCAGTAGCATACTTCTTTTGGCAAATGAAAATCCCATCTTCTCTTTGAACCACTTCGATGCCCAAAAAATATGACATGAGACCAAGATCAGTCATTTCAAACTTATCCATCATGGACTTCTTGAAATCTTCAATCATTGTGGGATTATTGCCTGTGAATATTAGATCATCAACATAAAGACACAACAACAATATATCACCAGAATCATTAACCTTCATATATATGGCATGTTCTGAGGGGCACTTCTCGAAACCAGCCTGAAGGAAGAAGGAATCAACACACCTATTCCATGCTCGTGGGGCTTGTTTAAGGCCATATAATGCTTTCTTCAACCTATAGACCTTGTCTTCACTTCCCTGTTTCATAAATCAAGGAGGTTGCTTGACATATACCTCTTCTTCAAGTGGACCATTTAGAAATGCTGACTTTACATCCATTTGATGAATTTTCCACTGATTTTGTGCAGCCAAGACAATCATAAGTCTGATGGTCTCCATTCGAGCAACTGGAGAGAAAACTTCTTGATAGTCATAGCCGGGCCTCTGCTTGAATCCCTTTGCCACTAACCTCGTTTTGTACCTTTCTACCTCGCCATTTGACTTCAGTTTTGTCTTAAACACCCACTTGACATCAATTGCCTTGTGACCTTGTGGAATATCAGTGAGCTCCCATGTATGGTTCCTTTCAATTGCCTTCATCTCCTCATTCTTAGCATGCACCCATTTGGGATCCTTAATTATCTCCTCAAATATCAGTGGTTCACTATCTGCAAAGAAAGCCAGGTGTACAAATTCTCCATCATTATCAACTTCATCATCAAGAGTTACCTCATAATCTTGCAAGCATACTGGCGGTTGTCGTTGACGCTGTGGTCTTCTAGATTCTGTCGAAGCTTGTGACGAAGAGGTTTCTTGAGCAGAGCTTGAAGAGACTCCTTCGTGTATAGTGTGAACTTTATCAACTTCTTCAAGAACATAAATAACATGATTTTGAGGACCTTCATAGGTATCAGCATCTCATTTCTAAGCTTCATCTTCAGCAAATGTTACATCTCGGCTGACAGTCACCTTTTTTGTTTATGGATTGAACAACTTGTACCCACCATGCTTGTAGCCAATAAAAATAGTCTTCTCTGCTCGATCATCTAACTTTGTTCTTGTCTCTGCTGGAACATGAGCATAAGCAACAGACCCAAATACCTTAAGATGTTTCACACCCGGCTTAAAACCGCTCCAGGCTTCTACATGAGTTATATTTTGGACACTTGTTGTTGGAGATATGTTCATCAAATACATAGAACATGAAATAGCTTCACCCTAGAATGAATTTGGCATACCTTTCGCCTTCAGCAAGCTCCTCGTCATGTCCATGATGGTTCTGTTTTCCGTTTAGCAACACCATGATGCTGTGGAGTGTAGGGAAAAGTGACTTCATGCTTTATTCCATGTTCTTCACAATATTTGTTAAATACACTGGAAGTATATTCACCTCCACCATCAGTTCGCAATACCTCGATAAAATGACCACTTTGCTTTTCAGCATGTGCCTTGTATTTCTTAAAGCAATCAAAAACTTCAGATTTCTTTTACAAAAAATAGATCCAAATCTTCCGAGTAAAGTCATCTATGAAGGTGAGGAAGTACCTATTATTGCCATTTGACATCATATTCATTGGGCCACACACATCAGAACGAACGAGCTCAAGTGGTTGAGTTGCTCGCTGTTGTTGTCTTGCTGCAAACGGCATTCTGTGATGCTTCCCAAAAGTGCAGGCTTCACACAACTGGTCAGGATTATGTATACTGGGCAAGCCTTTTACCATCTTTCCTTGAGCAAGCAATTTTAAACTTTGAAAATTTATATGTCCAAACCGCAAGTGCCAAAGCCAAGATTCATCTTTTATAATTGTATTGAGATAATTATAAACTCCACCAGAAATATCAACTTGAAACATGCGATTTTTGTTTAAGGGAGCTTTAAGAATGAGTGTACTTTTCTTCTCCAAAATGGAGAATTGATAATCTCGTAGGCTCATAACATACCCATTTTCAAGCAATTGGCTCACACTAAGTAAATTACTCTTCATACCAGGAACATAGAACACATCTGAAATATACTTGTGATCCCCATTCTTCAAGTTGATGAGAATTCTTCCTTTTCCAATTACTGGTATTGTTCTGTCATCAGCAAATTTCACCTTGATGCGAAAGGACTCATCAATATCAACAAATAACTCCCTTTTACCACTCATGTGGTTGGTGCATCCAGTGTCAAGAAACCATGTGTGGTAGTTTGGGATTTCACCAGCAACAGTGACCATCAAAAGAGCATGATCTCCATCAACATCATCATCATTTCCTTGCACATAGTGAGCCTTTTGGGTACTATTTTTGTATCTGCACTCATATGAATAGTGGTTACGTTTATGACAATGGTAACATTCAATATTAGATTTGTCATATCTTCCTCTACCACGTCCACGACCACGACCTCTTGAATTCTGCTGATGCCCAAAAATTGATTTTTCTTGGTCATTACCACCTACTCGAAAATTGTTATTATGGCCACCACGACCTTTGTTGAAGTAGAAACCATGCGCCCGTCCTCTACCACGAGAACCATCATTCCTTTGACTTGTTTCACCACCTTGATCATCTTTGAAGGAAACTTGGCTTCGGAAGGCTTGCTCAATCGGCTTCTCTTTCTCCTTCTCATTCATTCTTTGCTCATACACTTCTAATGAGCCTGACAACTCTTCAACAGTCATCTAAGATAAATCATAGGCTTCTTCTATTGCTGCCACGATGTGCTCAAATTTTGGTGTGAGTGTCCGCAAGATTTTCTCCACTTTAGTCTGCTCTTTGTACTCCTCTCCATATATTTTGCTTTTATTTGTCAAAGCAAGAACTCGACCAATATAAGTGGCAATAGTTTCAGAAGACTTAATTTGTAGGAGCTCATATTGACATCTTAAGGTTTGGAGTTTTACCTTCTTAACTTTCTCCGCACCTTTATATGCTATCATCAAGATATCCCATGCTTGCTTTGATGTTGTTGCATCTGCAATCTTCTCAAACAACTTCATCATTCACCCCTTGATGGATGAGATATAAAGCCTTCTTGTCCTTTTTCTTGCTTTCACGATGGGCATTCCTTTGGACATCATTTGCATTCTCAGCAAGTGTAGCAACTCCATTCTCCACGACACCTAGCAACTCATGGTAATCGAAAAGAACCCTCATTTGAACACTCCACCGGATGTAATTTTTGCCATCCAGGATAGGAACTGAAATTTGAACAGGACCATTCATTGTGCCTGCTATGATACCAATGATAAGAAAAAGGATTGAGAAGAAGTGCAGGAAGGAAAATGCATAAAAAATGAGAAGTTTTCTTCTTTGAAAAAAAAATGACCAGATATCTCGTCTCTTTTTTTTTTTCATAAAAGAACTTTTATATAGGCATGCAGCATCAACCACACGACGAGAAGTCTATATTGTATAGCACATTATATAGACCTAATGATGAAGGATATTAGATAGCTACCTAATATAAAATCTATAGTAAAAAGCGAGCAAGCAATATCCAAATACATCTACAATCATACCTAGGTATTTGCTTTTACGAGAAAATATGTACAAAGAGAGCTACTTAGGCCAATATTGACAAGATTTGTGACTAATTATATAGGATTGAAAAGTCTTCTTGATAATAAGCCTAGTTTAAGGGCTATAATGATTTCTGATAAATGAAAAGTTTCTAATTATGTAAGAAACAATGATAGACAATGTATTAATGACATTATATTGAATAATGATTTTTGAAATAGATGCTATGAAATAATTAAGGTAGTAGAGCCCTTGTATGTAATATTATGAATAATAAATATTGAAAATTTTTCTTAGATAGGTTATGTATATCCCAAGATATTTACTTGCAAAAAAAATATCATATAAGAAATAGGATAGAAGAAAGTAGTACTATTTTTGTATATTATTAAGGGCAAATGTGATACTCAAATGGGAAAGGAATTGAACTTGACAGGTAAAACTTGTTTGAAACTCAATTATCATTTATCCTTGACCAAATAAACTGTAAAATATCTTTGCCTTTAATTAATAATATTCTTATTTTCCATGCAACTTACTATTTAAATTCTAAATATCAATACAATCATAATATTATCTTGAATGAAAAGCTTCTAATGGCTCAGAGGAATGTTGTGTATAAGCTATAAAGTGATTTAGACTTAGCTGCAGAAGCAATAAATGAGATAATAAAAGAGTAGATATCTATCATAGGAGGAAAGCTGGTATATTTTTGAAGTATATTAAATTATTAAATTTAGAGGACCTTTAATAAGAAGTCTATATTAATTGGACAGGAAAAATTTTGAAAGAAAAAATGGTCCTTTAGAGAACAAAAAATACAGATCCATATCTAAAATATTACTAAGTATAAATATGAGATTATTTTTTATTATCTTTACATCTATACAGTTGATGATTTAAGCTTAATAATATATATGTTTTATTTGAATATAGAAGAGTGATGAGTCTAGTGGGGCACATCCACACCAAATTCAGATTACCATTTGGATCCTATGATAAACCGTTTCATCAAGCATATGAGAACATAATTAGAGTATATTTATCCTGATCCACATGAAAATTAGAAATTACTTAAAATCACAAAGACTGAGAGATCTAATCTTTATCTACTATAATATGATGTTGAAGCTCAAGTATATCAATGAAGGAAAAGAGCCCAGACAAAATGATCCACTCAAAAAGGACTTTGTCCAAGATAAAAATGATCCTATATTGAGTTGAGTTGGATATTAAGAATCATGGAATCCACCGATGTTGGATGAGCTAGGAGATCCTCCTGACTATGCAAAATAATAGCACATAAAACAGGGATACAAAAAGTAGATCGATGGACATCCTCTCATTTATCTATAATTCAAAATGCAAGATACTATTAAAGATGATGGTAGATCAAGTAGTAGGTGATTTGAAGATTTTGATCAATGATTTGATCATGAAATATTTAAATCTAGACATCATCAAATAAGTCTCCAGAAATAGTCAAGGCATTAGGACCTCTAGTAGAGGCAAGTAAATCAACTAAAAGGGAAGCCAAAGAGCTTCAGTTAAAGATAGATATTGAAAGTCCAAATCAAAAATAAAAGGTAATAATTGATCCAATAGCAGTAATTGATGATATGCCAATTTGAAATGACGATAATAAGATACCTGAATCCTCAAATCATAAATTACCTAGATCATATCTTGATAATAATAACAAGAATGATGATAGATCTGATGATCATAATGATCAAAATGGAGATGGTGAAGTATGTAGAATTAATTCTTTTAATAAAAAAGTATATCTTAACCATACTACACAGGATCAGGATCATGAAACCAAACTTAGTTCTAGATATTACATGATCAGGATCATGAAACCAGACTTAGTTCTAGATATCAGAATGAAAAGTTGCTGGCCTATAGAAAGAGAGAGAAAAATTATTACAGAATGTGGCATACAGGTTAAAAATATTTTAAATCATTTGCAAGTAAATTATACCACCATCATCATCAATCAAAATAAAATATATTGGAGCAAATAATTTAGATACATACTCTAGTGGTCAAATCTCTGAAAATATTCTCATCTACTTTATGAATACATTTTCGAATCATAATATAATATTGCCTCTTATTATCTTTACCAAGAATGGCACCTTATCCAATATACCATGACAAAGGTTATCCTAAATAATATTAAATATAAAATGAATAATAAGAATTGGTCCAACATCAAAATTGGCAACAGATTTAAGACCTCAATTATGAACAGAACCCTGATATTTATGATAATCATAAACATTCCACCTGAAATTAATAATAATTTTGATATATTTATCTTAAACTGATAAATCAATTTTCTATAAGGTTGAAAATGATTTATTACATAATATTAGCATTGCCATATTTTCTTATACAAGTGACCAAGCTTAAATAGTATACATTGTAATTTTTTTTATCTAACTTCAATATTTTTGTTTTATCAAGTACTCGTGCAGCATCATTTATAAGAGATCATTGCTTGGTAATTAAAAAAGGATCTTCAATAATCTGAAAAATTATAATGCATTATAACGTTAGTTTTAAATAGAACAAATTTATCATAAATATATGATTTTAGAAGCTCAAATATGTTTAAATAATAAATAAAAAAAAGTAAAATCTCAAGATAAATAAAACAAACTTATATATATATAAATATATATACATATGTATATATTTTATATATGCATGTATATGTATATATATGTGTTTGTATGTGTATGTTTGCATGTGTATAAATGTATGTATGTGTGTGTATGTATATGTGTGTATGTATGTGTATATATGTATGTATGTGTGTGTATGTATGTGCGTGTATATATATATATATATATATCACAAGCACCAGGATGACCGTTAGGACAGGACATGGGATGTCCCAATCCAAGCAAAAATCAAGAAACCATACACACATACAAAATGCAAGTTGCAAAAAATAATCTCACCATGTATTTGCTCTGTAATTTAGCAATATCTATGACTTTTTAACCATTTTCCTTAAATATATGCTTCACTTTTCTTACTGAGGAATATCAACGAATACACTTTGTGACATGCCTTTTCTTTAACATTATAACAACTTCGAATCACAAACTCAATAAACTTTTTTAAAAAAAATATTTGTACTTCATTCTTCATAGTACCTTTTTTATATTGCAAAGAGTTTAAGACATCAGAACAAGATTGAAGCTTTTCTTATCAAAATCAACAAATAAAATGCGTGGTGTATCTCATCATTTTAACTAGTAATGTCAAATAACATAACCTCTGCTTTTGGCATGCAAGGCCTGTTTGCACTAGCCAGCAAATTTTTGTTTTTGCCAAGGCTCATTCAGTGCCACCAACAAAAAAGTAGGTTAACCAGAATTTTATTTGCATTAAAACGTTGAACTGAAAGGCTTAGAAACCGAAATAATATGCTTTTGAATATCACTAAGGATGGATGAGATTCAGCTCCATTCCACAGAAGCAAAGGAAGATTTAGATGGATGCTAGCGCAACAAAGACAAATTTGAGATGCATGCAGGCAGTACATTTCTAGTAAGCACTCGAAGAAAAACTGTACGATCAAGCCACTGGAACACATCACCATGCTCATGGGCACTACAGGTACGGTCCAAAAGAAGCTTCCTTTCCCTGCACAATAGACCAAGCCAAATCCATGTGGAATGCAAGAAGATGAATACCTAAAAAATCCCAGATTCCAGAGAACCAAAACCTTCCTCCGTAAGTAAGAGAACAGCAGACATCACAAGCCTGCAAAAGATTTCAAAGTCAACATATATCAGACTGGTAACCAAACCAATGCTCACAACATGTGTTATGTGAATCACAGTAGAAGTTATCAGAACTAAAGAAAAAGAAGCACTAATGCATGTATGAAGAAGTGATACCTTGAATAGACCACAAAAATACTTGGCCTATTATCAATATACATCAGAATGCAATACATGCCTTTAGAAGTTTTTTTAGCACCCTTGAGATTAAGTTGGATGAGAACTGATTGGAGAAGCAATGATAAATTTGTTAACTTATCAAAATCTACTGTGCAAAGGCCACTCATTGGCAAGAGTATGTTTGAAAGCATTCAGAGTCCTTAAAACCCTAGAAGACCAGACGCATAGACTGGAATAATGAGTATTACGTCCACCATAATTTCGACTGAAGTGGGAAATAAAAGCAGGAATATCAGCACATACAGTTGAAGAATGCTATTAATACCATAATGTATTGATTCTTGATCTTAAGGCCAAACAAACGCCCATGCATCTCAAGTTATGCACCCCCAAAGTGTATGTCATAATATAGTCAAAAGATAAAATTCATATCCTTAGCAAAAATGCTAAACCAAACAAAATGCTTTAGAATAATCTTAAGGAAGTGTTCACCTCAGCCACAAATATAATGTGTTAAAACTCCAAGTACACAAAGAATCTGATTAAAATCAAAATATCTGCTCAATAAGCAGCACTAGTGACAAAACTAAAGATGATGTAAACTGCTACATGACCTACAAAAGGATGTAAGTAAAATTCATCTTGGAATACTAATTTAAGTTACTATCTCACTCACGGGGATCAATAAACACCTGGTGGCAATGAGCTTCACAAGGACCATTTGGTTTATTTTCTTTCTTCCCCTAAACATAAATCCCCATCTTGTCCCTCATAATACATTATGCATGGAGTTACATGATAATGAAAACAACTTCTAGTGATTATAGCGAATGATTGCTTTCAAAATTGATAGGAAACAACTAGATATTGTTAAGCACATCACTTTATAGTGAATATAGTACATAAGCAATCAGATTGAGTAAAAGCATACCTGTAAATAACTATCACAAATATGCTGAAGTAGATAGAAAGCTTGATTATTCTGTACTTCTTTTCTCCATTTAGTAATCTAAAGATCTCGGTAACATCTATAAGATGTCTCCTATTCATAAACCTGAAAAAATAAGGAGAAAAAGACTGCAGCATGATAAAAAAAACTAGTGACTGAAATTGGAAGCATGCATAAATGTAATCTTAGACAGCCTCATGTGAGTTGGCAAACTTATGATACCTTAGATTATCTTGCCTGTACAATAAGAAGAAGAAAAATAAAATCCCAAATCAAATGTTCACCGGATCTCCAGACAAACAAAAGTCCAATTTCTCAACCAACATTCAAAATACTAGCCAGCCTAGACAAGTTTCAATCTAAATATCTGGTGACTCAAGCTTGAGTTAGAACAGGCTCAGCATACTAGTTCTGGCTGGGTTTCATTAAACCTTAGTAAATCAACAAGCATTGATTAAAAATATATTTTAATTTGTCTAGTGCAGCCATGATCTGCACGTGCAAGAAATCTTATCTCCAAGTAGAGATAATGCTGTCAGGGAAAGAAAGCAGTTCTCCAACCCCATAAATAGAAGAAACTTTGCATCAAGTTTAGGCAACACGCATGGTTAATATAGAGGCAGAATTTATTATTGCTACCATTCAATAAAATTTGTATTACAGGAGATAAACCCAGAAGCTGTCTTGTGCTGTTCTGGATTTAAGGCTACTGGTAGATACTCTAGATAAGCTTCTTTCTTTCGCTCCCAGAAAAATCTTTATCAATTATACAGAACAAGCCTGTGCCAAATGTCTAGAAAGCCATTTTAATCATTTTATATCATCTATAATGATTATGATTAATAAGCCAACTTTGCAGATCTTGTTACTGGTTTAAAGAACCATTACTAGTTAGCGTTAAGAAGTGTCCATGAACCTCTTTGCAGGATAGAGTTATTGATGAATACTATCTGAGAGAAGAGTTTCAAGTGCCAGCACATGCCAGTCTATGCCAGGCAGAAATTACCATGCCAGGCCAGTACCAGCATAGATAGGCATGGCACCAATTAAACTGCATAGTTTTAACTAAAACAAGTTTTGTAGGTCCCTTTTTTGAGTTCTGCATAGTACATGCTGTGCAAGCCAGTTGCTGGCATCACCCATGACACCAGCACGAAAATCCGTGACTAAAAGGCCCCTGCTAGTTTTGAAGCATAAACTAAGAGAAACATGGGTATAAACTTCATCTCATTCTTTGTGAATGCTTGCTCCAACCAACATTATAACTATATTATGTGGATCTAAATGCTAGGAATTAGGAAATAATGTTTGAAGAGATAAGGGAACTGGTACAAGGGGATAACAAAACTAGACTAGGCCTGTGATTAAGGGGTTTTTTAGTTGTTTGTAAGTTTTTCTAAAATCGATAACAGTAAAACATGATTTCTGTAAAATGCATTTATGAAAAAAAGAGGAGGAACCCTTTTTCAAAAAACTCATTGTCCAAGTTTTTATGGCCTGCTAGTTGTAGCCAAACAGATTTTATGGAAAACAATATTTTTGTAAAAATCATTCATTTTAATTTTTTATAAACCTATTTTTGTAAAACTTGTCAACCAACCAGCCCCTAAGTGATTCACTTAAATACATGAAATTGGCAATCAAGAAACTTTCACTCAGGTTGCCATATATTGGGCCCAACTCTCCCGCATTGATTGGATAAGCCATCACTTTACCCTGGACCCAACCAGATCAGCAAATGGGTTTGGTGGTCCAGTCTAAATTAAAAAGAACTGAGTTCAGGTCAGGCTTGACCCGGCCTGTTTGCAGGTCTAGCAGAATCTGAATACTATTGTCATTGTAAACAACAAATATAATTTAATAACACTAGTATTGGTAATAACAATAGAAGGAGAGTATGCTTGCAAGCCACCATAAAAAAGAAACGAAGTTTAAAATATCATATGAACTAGATGTTAGTTAGATGCATATTAGAAAATCATTGTCCTAAACATAATGCTATGATTCATTTTTAAGATCATTGAATCTGAACGAAAATTCATGGGCAATAATATCTCTTGTTTTTTTTTTTTTTCCATTTTGGAAATACAAACTTGACAGACGTGACACCAGCCTCCTTTCGTAGGTTATGCACCCTACCAAAAGTGTGCCATGCTCCATACAGATTCTTTCCTATGGTAGGAGCATGTATCATCTCTTCTTTCCATTTTACCAAAGTACATCTCAAACAACAATGCAAGCTTTGTGTGCATAAACATAGACTAACATGAATTGACTGCATAACACTCTTGCAAATGACACTCTAACCAAATTCATAAATAAGCAACTAAATCTTGCCCGACATGAATTGTTAAAGATATCAACAAACATGGAGTAAATTTTAACCAATTGAGTCTTCAACATTGTTACTGTGGTCATTTTGTCACTTTTTAGCCATTTTCAATCATGGTTAAATCACAGACAACCATCATATTTTATCCCAACTGGCCAATTTAACAAAGCAAGAAAAAGAATGCTTGAGAAACCAAATATAGAACCCAGATCACGGCACCAGGCAGGTATTAGATTATTTTTTCCACCCCTGCTTTATGTATATGTCTCACATTTCTGAGGGCCCAGCTAATGTTACAATGTTGAAAAGGTTGTGCTGCATCAGCTGTTATATATTGGATGCCATAAACTGGTTTCCATGGCAGTGTTTAGATACAAATTCTTTGACTTTAAGGATCTGTTAGTGCTTAATTGGCAGAGCAAACATAAAACTATGAAGAAAATATATCCAATTCCACATGCTTATTAGTAGTTAACGGATATGTATAAATGTATAAAAAGCATCATACAAGAATTTTATTTCATACAACAGCAAAGGTAAGAGATAATTCTTACAGGTTTGCATGGTAATAAGTGATGGGTGCCATTATCAGAAATGGAAACCAATGCCATGTTAGGAGGAAAGCAGCACATAAGATTCCTTGAACCATGAACTCTGGAATGACAACGGCATTGATGCGCGATGATGAGTCATATGGGTTGATATAGTCAAACTCCAAATCAGATAAGTTAATAAGCTGGTTCACAAGCATGACAAACAAAATAAAGGTCAACAGAAAGAACAATCAGCCAATATTCAAAAAATACTATAAAGAATCGCATCCCACTCTTACCATCAACAGTCAAGACACATACAAACGGGTATTAGGAAACCAGATGAAATGAATCCAAGTATGCAGCATTCATGAACAAAAAACAAAATCAAGACTGAACTCATCCAGATTCATTAAATTATCAAATCAAGTACTAGAGAGGCTTTAAGTGAAACCAGTGTGGAAACTGGACATCACCTGCCTATCTCCATGCTTATACCAAATTGTGTTAGACATGCACACACAAAGAGACACACAAAGAGACACACAAACAAACATATAGACACACACGTACATAAACACACACACACACACACAGAGACCAGTGTGGAAACTAGACAGCAACTCTCAAACTCCATACTTGCATAAAATTGAGAGAGAGAGAGACTTATTTAAGCAAAGAAACTGCAAAATTAAACTAGAATGTAGCAGAATTCCTAATATCAGTCCCAAAACCTCAAGTAGAAAAAGAAAACCTGTTAAATCAAAATGAACATTGCTTCATCTAGATAAGACTTTAGAAGATTCATCTTCACCAGAGGATCTTGAGCATTTGTAATTCTGTTTAATTCTATTTTACTTCTCATAAAACGAAACAAGGTGTGCCCCAGTTTTTTTGCTCAAAAATATGTTAATGGTTTCTTTGGTGTTTAACAAATTAATGATGGGTACCTTTCAGAGCACCAATGTGATTTTATGCTGTTAAAGCTCCATGTCTCTTGTCTTTATTATAACAAATTACATAATGTTCCTTTTTTCTAAAGAAAAGATCAAGACTATTGCAATTTCTATGAGTAGTTTTACCTTAAATATTCATGAGAAAAGATTAGATATATAAACATTTCCATCTTTTGAATTTTGGTTTATTTAGAATTCCAAGATAATGCTAATGCATTGTGACAATTTTTTCTAGGTTTAATACAGGCATCTCTATGTCAATTTATAGGGAGACAATGCACTGCTCACCTAGTTAGCCTTTTGTCATACTTTTGATAATATAATAAGTTACATTGAGTACCCTTCCATGCATAAAGTCTAGTGAATTTATGATTGCAATGCTCATAGCCTCATACTGTTTAGAAAAAATGAGCTTATATCTGTTATCAGAATTTTCTGAATATATATATATATATATATATATATATATATATATATATATATATATATATATATATATATATATATATATATACATGATAAATAGTTCTGATACACTATGAAGGTTTTAGATATATTGTATCAACAAATGCACATGGATTCAAATGTTCTGATCTACTATAAAAAAAAGGTCATAACAGATGATGATATTTTGCAAGATATGTGTGCAACAAAGGTAAAAGGAAGGACATGCATCCCTTTTGTCATCAAAATATACATCGTTACGTTAAGTCACCCACTTGAATAAAAAAATGTCAAACTTGGGCACAGAATCAGCAACATTTTATCCATTAAGAGTTGATGTTCAAGATGATTTTTGATCATAATAGACTAGTAGGCTTTCTGCAAAGGCTCGGTACTGCAATTTCTCAGTATCCACTTCTAACAGCACACTTGCTTCAGGGATCAGATTCTTCAACCACATGTGCAACCTACCATCTGAAGCCTACCTCTAAACATGACATAAAAGATTAACGTGATAACAAGGATTACAAAAGAATACTACAAGAAATCACTCAAACTCTGCATCCATAAACAAGAGCATGGAAAAGGTTGGAGCTGGTGAAGGACTACTCTAAACAAATGAGTTGACAAGCCCACCTTTCCCACTCTCTAGCTCCCAAATCCCCCAGAAACTCAAAGTCAGGGGTTAAAAAACTTACTGTTTAGAAAACAGCGTTAAATAAGGTCGTGCAAACTACTTCATTCACAACTCAAAACATATTTTATTGGTGGACATGATGAACACTAAAGAAATTCATGACCTTCACAAAAACATCTGCAATGTGCATGGTAATGATTTTTAACCTATATCTTAGTAATTGACATGAAGGTTAAAATAGCCTTGTGCTGATGATAAAATGCACAACGTTGGGACAGTAGTCTAACTTTTGTTCATTTCTCACAATAGTATAATACAGCTTGGAAAAAGTAGTACATACCTACTTCATTAAATCAACACATTATTGGTACCACTTTGAATAAAAAATAAGTAAAATGATTTCATTACATCCAAATTTCTTAAAACAATAACCCTCCAATTTGCACATATGAAAAAGAATTAACCACCAACCCTTCACCATACAAGTTGCTGACATGTTTAATCACGATTTTATCCACGAAAAAAGCCTTCGAGCAGGTTCAAAGGAATGCTAAAGTGGGAAAATTATATGCTGTGCCAAGTTGCGATAGGTTGCTAGGCTTCAGTTGTATTCTTAAAATTAGAAACAAGTTTGGTGAAATGAGGGCAAGAACTAAACTATGATGATATAACCTTGTTAGGAAAGTATTTCTGATACGATAATAAGGCTGAAAGTATAACAAACTCTAGGAGTTGGTGAACGCATTTCATAAAGAGTCATTTTGACCTCGCACTTTCATATTGTTTACCAACCTTTTTATTATAAAAAAATCAAGTTGGTGTGGGAAATAGGCATTCTTTGGTCGGACGACATGTATGCTCTAGTTTATTCTTCCACTAATTGCTTTTCATAGAAGCTGCACACAAACAGTAAGAAAAAGACATAAAACAAATATCTTGACATTAGTAAGAATGCACTGAAGACTGTAAGCTCCTAGAACAGGTATCGAATCCTTAAAGTTTTTATGATAAAAGCCACCTTTTGAATATAGTAAGGCTGAAGTGTATATTAAAGCTTAAAGATGCTTCTTTTCTATATTTGTGTTTTCCAAATTTTGGACCTTGCTGAAGACTTGACCAAGCTGAAGACTGGACCAAGGCACAGGTACCTCCCATGCATCCATGAATTCCATGTCTCATGCCATCAAATCCAAAATCAAGACCAACAACAACCACCCCACCCACCAAACTAAATAAATAAATCAATAAAATAAAATAACATCATTCCCCCATCTATTGGAATATAACCTCATAGGGAAAGGAAAGTCACGGGCTTAAATAAAATGTTCGAGTATACATCCAAATTCCATGGATTCCTCTAGAAATTTCATGAATTTTAACAAAAAGCCAATCAACTTATTGTTCAGAATCAGAAAAAATACTAAATCCCAAATTATCATACCTTTACGGTAAACACACCCAAAGAATTCCATCCATTGCATTAAAAAAGATCAAATACAGTTCTCTTCTAGGTAAAAAAGAAATACGATGATGATGATGAACAGAAGAAGAATCAAAGGCTTCATTTGTATTCTAATGACTGCATAATAGTTTTGGAGATTATATGAAGCACAGTCGCTTGATATTACCTCCAGCAAGTGAATGTCCTTGCATTATTCTTAAGAAGATTAAATTTTGGAGATTAAGTTTCTAATACACCCGTCAAAAAGGAGATTTTCCACAATCGACCACCATAAAACAAACTTCTATTGCTAAAAGATGCGAATAATTGAAGGAACGATTCCTAAGAAACCCTCTACCAGTCGTAAACTCCAAACTGTACCAAAATAAAACGTGAGTTTGAACGTTTTCAAGGATTTCTATGAGAGACTGGGATGTAAAGAAGAAAATAAAGTTCGATTTGAAGGCTCTATGTTTCTAGTATGGAACTGAGATCTAGGGTTGGCTTTGGTTTGGAGGTCACCTGATAGGCGGTCAGGGCGATGAGAGAAATAACGGAGGCGAAGGCATAGAGCCAGAGTAGCAGCTCCCAGGCCATGGAGTCTTCGGAGATTCTCCGCCTTAGAACCGAGGCGGAGGACGCATCGAAGTGGCCTTGGCTATGGAGCGAGCGGCGAGCGGCGACCGGCGAGGTATGGAAGAAGCCGAGAGAGGTCTCCCGGAAAAGGGATGCAGAAATTTTTCAAAGACGCGTAATCGAGGAACCATGATTACTGCGTTAATTTAATAGGCCACCACTATATTTGATATGTTTTTATTATTTTTATTTTTTTGATGTCAATCTATCTCACCTGGTTATGTAGTTTATTTTTCATGAAATAATTTAAATTATTTTTGTAAAAAATTATAATCCAGATTATCATTTTTTAAATAATTTACATTATCAAAATATACTTTCCTTTTTCATTTCTCTTCTCTTTCATATAATATAATAAATATTTTATAATATAATATAATAAATATACTTTATTATATTTTATTATTATAAAATATAAATATAATATAAAATATATTATATTATATTAATGTATTATATTATATTATATAAATTTAATTTATTTAATATATTACATTAAATTAAATATATAATATATTTAATCTATTATATTATATCCAATAATATAATATGTAAATTTAGTATATTATTTAACATATTTAAGTAATATATTAAATATATCTTCTATTTAATATATAAATTCTTATATTAAATTTATTAAATATAAAAATATTTTTTTATTTTTATATAAACATATATAATAAAAATATTTTTAAAAATATTTTTAATATAAAATATATATTTTATAAATAAAATATAAATTTGATTTGAAAATATTTTGAAATTTAATTTTATATTATATAATATTACTTACATATATCAAACACAGTAATCTACATTACCTGCAATTAATATTGCTAGCAATCTACACTATTAGCAATCCATATTATCTTTTAAAATTGCCTGGTAATGCATCAAATGCAACCTAAGCAGCAGCTAGCTAATTTAAAAATAAAAGAGGACACGACAAGCAACTATGATAGGGAACAAAAAAATATTATAATTTAAATAATAATTGGGTCGTGATAAATCAAGATTAGTATAAAAAAATTCTAAAGAATTTATCTTAGCATCTTCGGATCATCAAGGCACAATCCTGCCCTGCACTTTTCAGGATAAAATAATTTATAATCTACATTTTCTAGATAAATATTTTTTATATAATATTTAGATAAAAAAATAATTTATTTTTACTCTTTTATGCATTGAATAATAACCTGGAATTCTATCATTCACGTACTATTATATTATTACTTTTTAGATAAATTACTAACATCTATTTATTTTTTCCATAACATATTTTATTATATAAATATTTTAATAATAATAATATATATTAGATTATATAATAGTTATATTATAATAACAATGCAATATAGTATGATTGTAGAATAATAATATACTATTATATTAGAATATATTATATTATTATATTATTATAAGACTAAAATATGTTAGAAATGAAATAAAAAATATTTTCTTAGCTAATGAGAAAATGACTTAT
Organism: Areca catechu; assembly: GCA_021397845.1. Taxonomy (NCBI): domain Eukaryota; kingdom Viridiplantae; phylum Streptophyta; class Magnoliopsida; order Arecales; family Arecaceae; genus Areca; species Areca catechu. Next base: position 29,202,353 of record CM038047.1, on the reverse strand, counting down.
CCATCACTTGAGTGGATAAGATTTTAGCTACTCTATTTTATAGTTAAATGCTATTCATGAAAAAAATAATTTATTCATATATAAAAAAATAAGAATATAAATAAATTAGCCAATAAAAATGGTGACATACTTTACCATAATACTTATCTACCAAAAAAATAAGATCATGAAAGTATTGAAATCATTCTTGGATGTTATTTAAGATGGTATGGTATTTGCTTCTAGTTTTCATCTTAGTTTCAACTTGATTGTGCGCATTGCTTACTTCAATTGTTGGATTGCTTATTCTACATATTTTAAAGCCTAACTTTTTTTTTTTTTTTTCTCCACGGTGCAAATGACATAGCTTTAATAGAAATACAAAAAGCATGATCATATAAGATTGCTTATGTTGTGAAAGAAGGCATGTCATCATTTGGTGTGAAAGAAACCAACCCAAACTGTGCTTATAACGTTGGAATTCGGGAAGGAAAGGTAACTCCCAAGGTCAAGATTTGGCTCCATTTTGTAGGCTCTCATTCTCTAACGATTCTTATATGTATTACCATGTCATATTACAAAGTAATTAATGATTTGTTTCATGATTGCGTGCCACACTTTAGTTGAGACATCCCCTCCTCTTTTTCTCTTTTTTGAGGACCCACCAAGTATGGACTCGAGCATGTCTCTCTAGTCTCAACCAAAGATTTTTCTTAGACTTCCATTGTACATGTCCTTATAATCTCCCTGGAAGATACATATTTGCTACATTCAGATGCACTCGTAGATATTGGTTAATTTCATTATATGTATTTCACCCGACCGGCTCACCACCAAATCGGATCGATCTCTTCTTGGTGGTTTGATCGGACCTCTTCTGAACTCTGGCAACAATTGCTTTCCTTCGGAAGTCCGACCCACCTCTGCTAAGAAGGTCTGGCCCAGAGCTCTCCTTCGGAAGTCCGACCCACTCACCCACCTCTGCTGAGGAGGTCCGGCCCAGAGCTCTCCTTCAGAAGTTTGATCCATTGAAATAGAGGTCCGACCAATCCACTTCTGCTGAGGTCCGGTTCAATGCTCACCTTCGGAAGTACGATCCACTAGAGTAGAAGACCTGATGACCCACTTCAGCTAAGGTCCACCCTACCGGCTCCTGCTGGAGTTCCGACGGACTCTCTCATTCAGAGTCCCGATTGGCCCTTCTGCTCGGTGTCCACCGACTCCATTCGGAGGTCCAGAGAATTCTAGAAACTCTTTCTGTTGTAACAGAATCCTGCCACATCAGCACGATTACTCCACTACTCCCATGAAGTTGCTCTATCCGGGTGCCACGTAGCCACTCTCCGGATTCTCCTAGGAGCAGATCGGTCTTTCTCGGTCTCCCTCTCCTAACGGATTTTGGATTGTTCCGTGCCTATATAAGGTAACCGGGAGACTTCGTTTTGAGCTAAGTATACTCTTCTCTCTCCATACGATGTCTCTCTAATTCATCCATTCTGTTGTCCTCAAGCTTCTGCTAACTTAAACATCGGAGTGTCCCCCGCCGAAACACTACCGATCCGTGGAGACTTTGTACAGGTCGACCGGGAGAAGAGCGTCCAGCACCGTTGTCCAAGCCCGGTCCAGAAGAAGTTACAGCAATAATATGCGTACTAAATTTTGGCATGCGTCAAGCAACCATCAAGATATAGAGCCTTTTGGCCATGCAAAGGATTTTCATGTACAGTGAATTTATTTTGTGTTTTCGGTGCTGCAGAGCAAATTGCTAGAATACGGAAAGTCCCACTATACCCGCTACCCAAATGTCTTGAAGATCTGATCGGATCACTTGCACGTTTTTTGATGAATGACTGACACATACCATCTATTGTCCAACTCTAATTTGAATTGAATAGCTTAAGCATTTGCCATGTCTAAACTCGAAATTTTTCTTGAAGATGAAATCTGGGCTTGAGTTTGAATCAATCAGTATTCTAGCTATGATGGGGGATAAAAAAAAGGATGGGGGTCCACTGCTGCGAAAGTTAATAGTGAAAAGAAAGGGACCATCTCGAAGGAGAAAAGGAGCCGACGGAGGAAAAAAAAGTAAGGCCCACAGCGAAGAGAAGAACAAGGAATTGTTGCCATCCAGATGGTGGAGAAAAGGTAGAGGGGAGGTATCACCCCAACATGGAGGAGAATGCGGAGGATTAACACTTGTTTTCAGCGAGTGATCTTGGTATTGTTTTCTTGAGTTATTCATTTAATAATTGGATTGGCTTTGAGTTTAAATTTTCAACCTAATTATCAAGTTGATCGCTCAATATTTACACCCAATATTAATCAATTCACCAGCCCCTCTTGGCATGGCCAAATTATAAGTTGTTTAACCTCTATATAGAACCCAACCTAATTTCCTATAACTATTTTTTTTAACACTGTATGCAATTTTAGTTCCAAAAGTAAAGCAAATAACTGCACCTGGCAAGCTATCCTGCATACCAAAAATATTCATGACCAAAGCTCCCAACAATTAATATTACAAACAATATCGAACATCAAACTTCCTTGTAAAAGGGTTTTGCGGTTGCTGGATAGCTAAACAGGGGTGGTTAATCAAGCATAACCACCATTTAACTAGTTAACCACAGGGCTAATTAAAATGTTGTTTGGCTTCTATTTAGTTAATAACCGTATCTCTTTGCTGAGATGATAGAAATGGTGCTCGGTTGCAAAAAGCATAGTTTTTAGTAAAGTGGCAAAGAAAATACAACTAAAGGAGAAACAAAACGGTCAAAGAAACAAAACATCAGGTGGTCCGCTGGAACGTTGCCAAAAAGCATGGGTAAGGCCCATTTTTGTACTGCACGCACGATGCCTTTATGCACCGTCTTTATTTGGATGTAAATGACTAAGAACTTTACCCATCACTTGAAGAACTTTACCTATCACATGAACTATGCACCGACCTTGCTTACAATATTATTTTATCAGCCAAAAGTATCAAGATATTTTTTTGATACATATGATTTTAAAATGACATGAACGCATCTCCTTTCAAAACTATGCTCTCTCTCTCTCTCTCTCTCTCTCTCTCTCTCTCTCTCTCTCTCTCTCTCTCTCTCTCTCTCTCTCTCTCTCTCTCTCTCTCTCTCTCTCTCTCTCTCTCTCTCTCTCTCTCGATGCAACATAATATTTTCCTATACATGGGAAGTATTACAACCTCCCTTCTTAATAGTTCACCATGCTATCATCCAGATCAAGTAGCAATTGTTGATTGCCTTCCTTTTTCCATATAAATATTGCATGTACCATATTAGACATAGGTATATGGATAGTCTAGAATATGGAAATGTTCAATATATCCAAGACTCGGTTATGAAGGTCATCATCAAGATTCATGTAGTTGCCCAATACAAGTATGGCCATCAAATTGTCCTTCACTGGACTCCAGCGGTGGCCAAAGATATTTCGATTTTCTCTGGGCAGAACTGGATACTACTCCTAATGGCTCATGGACAGAGACCTATAAAAGTAGTCCATTGATTGATGGTGATCGGTGGGAGACCCTTCGATATTCAAGTCAATAAAATATAAGAAATTGGCTATAGTAAGAGTTGAAAGCGATAGTGGTGATTGAGCGAGCATGAGAGTGAGGGTAGAAGTGCATTAATGTAGCATACCTCATCAGGTCCCCTCTTATCAATTTATAAGGCTACATAGGATAATCGAATGCCATTGCGGAGATGGTCTCCTCTGACATGTATAACAGATTTTGTTGAATGGCAGGATCTTATTCCTTGAAATCTTTTTCACTGGCTTCTTTCTATTAGGATGGCAAGATCTACTAGGATCCAGTCTATCATAACCTTATCCACTAGGATCTATGCTATAGCAGTTGTGATCAACCAGGTTGTCACCTACTCGAATGTCATGGATCCTGAGTAGATAATCAACTTGTTTGCTATCGAAAGAAGCCTTGCACTATACCCGAGCACACCTGACTAGGCTTACTTAACTAATTGGGCCCGAGTAAGTACTCGATGGATACACGTGAAAAATGCTAAGCCAATTGGACTCAACAAGTTGTAGCTACTTAGTCAGAAAATGAACAACTACTCGATCTTGGAAGGAACAACTACTCGGTCTGGTGGCTGGCTTCGTCTTTTCCTTGCCAGTCTTCTTCTTAGTTGGCGGTACCATAGTTGGCTTTGTTATCTTTCTCCTAGTCAGTAACTTGATCACTCTGAGTAAGATATCCTAGTCTTCCATAGTTAGTGATGTAGTCAGTGGTCCAGCTAGTCTTCGAGGTCGAGTCAGCAATTGCCATAACAACAAGGATGCCGGTTGTTGGTGCCAAAATTTGTCAAGTACCGAAGGGAGAGCAGGAGTTGGTGCTAGAATTATCAATGCAAGCCAGATTCCAGGAGATGGTACCTACAAAAAAGCCTTGCTGGGATGGCCTCGGTGATGGCACTCCAATGCTTAAGTCAGTATTGGTACTAACAATGGGTGAGCATAAGCGGGAAGACTTGCATACCTTTAAAAACTTATATGAAGTACCTTTTATAGGGGGATAACTAAGGGTATCTCAGGGAAGACCAAGATCCTATCGAATTTAGTGAAAAGCGGCAAGACCTCCATGTATTACTTGAGGCCTTTTTGCTGGTGGGGGTGTCTTATCTCCTTAAATGCATCCTTGTCACTAATCCTAGGTGAGCTACATTTTATTATATGGTAGCCCGAGTTAGAAAGAGTTTAAGCACACCCATTGCTCTTGTTAGGATCTTGTAAAGCTGTTAAAATGGTCTAGAGCCCATGGATCAGCCCATTTGGCCCTATAAATGAGCCGGGCTGGGCTAAAAACATTTCGCCCATTTATGTAACCGGACTTTTTGGCCTCGTCCCTATAGCCCATGGGCTCAACATGGTTAAGGTCGGGTTAGCCCATGGGCCAAGAAAAAAATATTTTTTTAAAAAAAATTAAATATTAAAACCTTCACCTGTTTGTTTTTCCAGTGATCCCACTTTCCTATCCTGATTCAGTGATTCACCTGAGGCTTAGGGGGGCTTTGGCAATCTGGTAGAGGAAAAAAGAATATCCAGTACCGGTGATGACAAGAGGGCAGAGGAGGAGAGAAGCAGCTTTGGCATGTGACAAGCCGGTGGCAACAAACATGATGTTGGCGATGAATTCTCAATCTTTTTTTTTTTTCTCTCAACGAAGCATCAGATGGTCAGAGATATGGGTCAGGCCATCAATAGGGGTGCTAGCCTGTCAGGCAGGCTTGCCGGGCTATGTCCTCTTCCTCCTCCACCGCCGCATCCATTATCCAAGTCCTGGATGAGCTTAAGGCCGCCACCTGTTGTCCTTGACGATAATGGAGATGGAGGTGGCCCTGACATCGAGGTTGTTCACACTTCTCCACTAGCTCCTTCATAGCTGGCGTAGGCTACTAGATCACCTCCCCTACTACGATCCGATTCACCACCAACTCGTCCAGCCGCTGGATCCTCGGTGGTTCCACTGTCTCTATGATGGATTCCATCACCTGCTCAGGCTCGTCAATCTCCATGGCATAAAAGAGACAAGAGACTTTTGGTTGGAGGGAGGGGTGGTTTGGGGAGAGGAAAGTGCAAGTGGGCTGGCCCGACCCTAGACCATGACCCATATAGGGCCGGGCCAGGCTAGGTTTTCATGACCCATTTGTGCAAGTGGCCCTAGCCCGGCCTAGCCCATATAATGTCAACCCATATGGGTTAGGACCGGGCTAGGCCGGGCCAACCCATATTGATAGGTCTAGGATCCTATAATAATTTGATGATTTCAGGATATGATGGAGGGCACTACCAGGTGGTATTAAGTGGTGGTGATAAGTGTCAAAGTGTTGTGCTGTGGGAGCTTAGAATGGGCGTGTTGGCATGGTGGTATCGGATAGTGTTCTTGGTGTCGCTCAGCCATGCCGAGGCTCATTATCAAGAGCCTTTCGATCGGCACACACCTTAGAGCTTTTGGCCAGTTGCCTAAGGGGTAGTCAGAAGGGCTTGCTAATACCTTAGAGTATAGGAGTTGGCCTTTATTATCATCTGCTTGAAAGCTTCTGACCAAGTGCCTTAGGGGCGATCAGTAGGGCTCACTGATACCTTGGGACGTAGGAGTTGGCCTCTGCCATCATCCGCTCGAGAGCTTATGATCGAGCACCTGAGAGACAATTATCAGGTCTCGTGGATAACTTAAGGCACAGGAGTTGGCCTCTGCCATCGTCCACTTGAAGGCTTTCGGTCGAGCACCTTAAGGATGGTCGGGAGGACTCGTTGATGCCTTGGAGTACAGGAGTTGGCCTCTATCATCATCCACTTAAGGGCTTTTGATTGAGTACCTTAGAGGTGGTCAGCAGGACTCGCTGATGCCTTAGGGCATAGGAGTTGGCCTTTGCCATCGCTCGCTCAAGGGCTTCCAGTCGAGCACCTTAGGGATGGTCGACAGGGCTCATCGATGCTTTGGGGTGCAGGAGTTAGCCTCTGCCATTATCATCTTGAGGGCTTCTGATGGAGTACCTTATAAGCGATCGGTAGGGCTCGTGGATGCCTTAGGGCATAGGAGGTGGTCTCTACCATCGTCTGCTTGAGGGCTTTTGACCGAGCACCTTAGAGATGATCGGCAGGGCTTGCTAATGTCTTGAGGCACAGGAGTTGGTCTCTGCCATTATCCACTTGAGGGCTTCTAGTCAAGTATCTTAGGGATGGTCAATAGGGCTCGCTGATATCTTAGGGCATATAAGTTGGCCTCTGCCATCATTCTCTCGAGGACTTCTGATCGAGTGCTTTCGGGGTGGTCGATAGGGTTTGCTGAGGCCTTACTGGTCAGAGGGCATCATGTCAGTCTATGCCTATTCTGGCTAGTGTCCTCTATTAAGGTGCATGTTGCTTAGCCAATAAAGTGCTTATACCACTGTGGATCCTATGTGACTAGTCTAACCATATTTTTTATAATAGATATCCCCTACTTCTTGATCTGGGTTCAGCTAGATCACGAAAGTATCCTGAAAGAGAAGGATCGGGGGCATGAGAACCCTCAAGTCGAAGGTGCACTATCTATGAGATAGATTCGAACAGGCAGGATAATGATGCATCCCATCTTATATTTCCTGATAGTGCTTCGTAAGGCATGACATATTTACTTTTGGATACTTATGATAGTCGATATAGTGAGAATTCACCATGTGATGCTAGTTGAGTACTCTGAAACCATCTGGGGCTGTTTGCCTTATTTGAAAGGATGACTCCATCTTTTCATGATTTTTTTCACATTTTAAACTTGAAACTTCTCCTCTTAGAGCTTCCGGTTGTCATCTTCAATCCTAGGCACCGGCCTCCTTCCCATCTCTCACTGTCTATCTTAGAGAGTTTATTACTTTTGTTCCTTTGCTTCGTCCAGATATTAGATCAACTTTTTTTTCCTTGTAGCAATTTTTCTTTTTTTAGGACACGAGATAATGTCAAGCCCTAAGGATCATAGAAAGGAGAAAGAGCCTAGAAGGAGGGGTCGAAAAATCCCGATGACCCATAGAAAGGGCATGTTGCACTGGCCATCGCTGGTCTAGAGGCGTATCCATGTTTGCTGGATGAGGAGGATATCTCCCTTATTCGATTGGTGTATTGTTTGCTAGAAAAGTTTGAATTAGAGCTGCCAGATCCAGGTGCTTGAGCTAGTGACCCACCACTCGGTAGTTTAATAGTCTATGAGGAGGCACTTAAGGCTGGGCTTAGATTTTCCCTTCCCTTTTTTGTTCTTGAAGTCCTCAATTTCTTCAAAATTTCATTATGTGTCTTGACCCTTAACTATGTCCAACACATCATAGGGTTCCAGGTTTATCTGCTTCCTGACTAGGATTCAGCTTATCATTTTCTTATTCTGTACATTTTTTACCATGTAGTTGCACCCATACGCCAATCCATGGTGGTATCTTACTGCCCAAAGGAGAGTAGAACCGCTAATCGAGGGCACTCCTTCTACCATCAACGGGTGGAAGGAGTGTTTCTTGTGTATTTCCTGTCCCTCTATAGGTAACTAGGGTCTTTCGAAATGGGGTCAGCCAAACATTCATCTTAGGTCCCCCCAAACTGAGAAACAAGGAGGAGAGTTTCTTCGCAATCTTTGAAGCCTTCAAAGCCCCTCGGCTGCAGCTCCTTTTATTGGAGGAGTCTTTTTGTAAGGAGGGACTTAGTTGGCTTCCCGAAAGAGAGTTTCAAGCTTTAACCCCTTCCTTCTAGCTACTACTTAGTATCTCTGACCAATCTTATTAATGTGTAGGTATGACTCCTGAATAGTTGGAAGATTAAGGGAGGATTTGGCTCAGTGGAGAAAAAGAAAAGGGAAGGCCTTTTTGTTTGCCCTGAAGATGGTTAAAATCTCTGAGCCAAGCCGGTTGAGGTTGTTTCGTTCAAGCCCACCATGCGGCGATCGAGGTCGTTCCTGAGATTGTCGTCATCCCACCTCGACCAGCCTTGCCTCCAACCATTTTGATCCCCCGATTATTTCCTTCCAACATACTTGCCCAAAGTGCTAAAGAGGCCATGCACAGTTCCAGGCCTTTGGTTGATGGTTGGGAAACATTTTTTTCCAAGATTAGAAGGAGATCCGGGAGGCTTTTGAGAGCTCCCTGCTCCTTGGAGGAGTGGAACAAATTCAAATCATGGACTTTCAAAACCTGAGGAACCAATGTGTAATGGCTCTTTAGCAAGTATTTTCATGCCAATATTTTTTCCCATCCTCTTGTACTGCTTCTTGACATCTAGTTTGGCAGGTGACTCACTTTGCCATAGGGATGTTGAATTGGGATTTGGATGGCTAGAAGGTCCATGAGCGATAGAGGGAGATGGAAAAAGATATTGTCGAGGCCCATAAAAAGGCTGAGGTCGAGCACTTAAGAAAAGTGCTTGTCAAATTTGAGTCCAATTTGACCACGACAAAAAGTAGCTTAGCTGAGACCAAGGCTAGCATGATGATGGCAAGGGTCAATCTAGAATTGGAGAGGCAAAAGAGAGAGGTAGATGCAGCGATGGCCAAGGAAAGGTTGGAATAGGAGGGGGGGCCACCATAAAGAAGTATAAGGCCTTTGCAGATTTTGCTATAGACATGGCCCGAGTGGTGGGAGACTTCTAAGCTTCAAAGGAATATTTTAATGCATGCATTGCCTTCAGCCGCAAGACTTTCATGGAGGGCCATAAGTTAAGGATGCTCGAGTGCCAAAGCTAGGTCACCGAGCATCATCAAGGACTTGACCTCTCTTTCTTGGATGAAGGGGAATCCAAAGAGGAGCCCTCTGATTGAGTTGTTGCCCTAGCTGCCCTAATTGAAGTCGCACCTAATCTAGTGCATGAATCTATTACAACCGAACCTATCACCACTAAGCTAGCTATGAATGAAGCCACAATGTCTGACCTAATAGCTAGAATCGAGCTACCTGCTATTGCTGATTTCAAGGAAGTTTGGAACTGATCCCTTGTAATTTTCTTTTTTCTTTCTTTAAGCTTGTAGCTTTCTGGACCTTATAATTTCTTCTCTCTAATACTATAAGAAAATATTTCTGAATGCAATAGAATGATATTTTTTTTCAACACCTTGTCTTGTATATTTATTAGTTGTAGCTTCTTTCAAGATGTTATTTTGCCCTCGGCAGTATCGACGCCTGCCAAATGCCTTCATAGGGTGGTCAACATTAGGGCATACATTTCAAAATAGGGGCCAGGGCTAAAGCTACAAGTAAAAAGGTCGTCGATCAAAAGAAAAGGTTGCTAAAGATGTGAAAAGCATTAAAGAGGGTCTGAGGAAATTGACTATTTTCGCTCAAAATGCATCGGATATATTCTTGAGAAGACTGTGCTCAAAGAAGAACTAATGAAGTTATCAAAGTAGATTTTCCAAGTGACTTGGAATGCTGCTACTAAGATGGCCCAAACACAAGATTAGCTTTCATCCACTCATAGAGAAATCTCAGGTTTAAAATTACTGCTCGCATCCAAGGATGCTCGTTAGGAGATTGCTGCTCGGTCGATAAAGTTTCAAGATGAACTCGACAGGGCTAAGGAAAAGATTTCTAGCCTCGAATGATTTTCGAAGAATAAGAGTGCAGTAACCGATTCAATGGCTGGGGGGCTGCCTTTGGCCATTTTTCCATATCGATTAGGTCACCCCCTACAGGATCATACTCTCCATCTTGTGGTCGACTATCTGTGGGTATTTCTAAAGATGAGTCGAGGCGACTTGCCATAACAACGCACTGATTTGATCAATCACCCCAGGAGGGGCACATCATACATCAGGAGTTAGTATGGTAGTAGTGACGCGGGACATGGATGCGATGTAGTACTAAAGGTTGATTTAAATTTTATGTTAATCGAGAGCAAATGTTCATTAACCTAACAGCCTATTAAACAATATATTAAAAGAATCTATAGCAAGCAACTAAATACTGGATTACATCACCCGCATGCATACCTAACAAAATAATTAATTAGATGGATCACGACGATTGAGAAACCATCATAGATTAGGTTTCTACTTTCTAACATCAGATCTAGAGGAAGGGAAAGGGATCTTGAGTTACCGATATGCTTAGAAGCCTCCTCTGATGAAGATCTGGATCACTGCACTCTAGGCTTGAAGAATCGGACTCCAAACTGATCGCTTATGGCATCCGGATTTCGATCAAACTGATTCCAAAGCATGGACGCCGATCTTCAGAGTCGGATCTCAATAGAATCTGCCAAAAAAAATATCAAAAAAATAGCAATTAAATATTGGAAATCAAAAGCTAGAAGGAAGGCTGGCACCAGGGTTGTTGGTTCTCCCGGGGATCTTCTTCTTTGGTTGGCTTCTAGGTGTTGGGTTCGTGAACCAGTGCGGAAGCGTGAATTTCAAAAATTTATGAAACCAGGTCCGAACCCTAATCCCAAATCTCCTTATTAGCAATTAAAAAACTATGACTACATGCATGTCCAAATTTAAACATTGTTTAAATACTAACCTCAAATTGCTATTACCAGTCTGATGCAGAAATGAACTCCAAATTGAGTAGCCTCTTGAACACACCAGGCGTCCACTTGTCCGCCCTCCGATGGTGATCCACACGGGCAGATGATCAAGACACTGACTCCTTAATTGGGTTCCTTCCAATCAAGTTCTACCCCAAGAACTTGATATATGGGCTATTGGCTAGGACTCCTCTAGCCAAACTGGGACTAAACCTTCTCTTTTACCCTTCTCCTTGTCTTCTAGCAACTTTGGCCCCTTAAGACACTCTTGTCTTAAGAATAAGCCCTTATCCTAAAATGAGACAAGGCTTGTCTTGGAGGGAGAAGAAAATTAAGACAAGATTGTCTTAATGTAAGAAAGAAAGGAGAGGCGCCTTCTTCCTTTACCGTCGGAGAGTTTCTCTCTGACTCTCCTTCTGTTCTGAGATTCGACAGAGCCAAGGCTCTGTAAAGGAATCAAAGAGGAAAGAGAGGAGGGGGAAACAATCTTCTGGAGAGGGAGAGGGAAAATAGAAGCAAGGCTTCACTGTAGAAAATCTGGAATAGTTTTTTTTTTTTTTTTATGGTGAAGTCTTCTCCTTAAATAGGCGACAGAGAGGCGCCTACCCATCTGTAATCAACCTCTCACGCCCCTCTCTCCCTTCTCACGTCCTTTCCCTTCATCTCACGGCCCTTGAATTAATCTCACGGCCTTTGGGATGGGAAGATGCAAGAAAGAGTCGCGAAAAAAAAAAACACAGAAGGGCGCGCGCAGAAGAGAAGAGCCGCGCCCCTTCGGTGTTTTTTTTTTTTTTTTTCACGGTAATCCCATTTTTTGAAGAGTCCACGCCTAGGTGGACTCTCTTCCACGCCCCTTCAGCCAAAACGCCGATCCCCTTTTCTTTTCTCACGCAAAAACGCCCCTTGGAGAGAGTCCACGCGCGCGTGGACTCTTCTCCTTGCGCGCGCGCGTGGGAAGAGAGGGGAAGGGGCTTAGGCGATGTGGGAAAGGGGTTTAGCCTCTTAGGTTAGCCCAATTGCTAGCCTACTATTAGCCCAATGTCTTGAATCTTCAATTAGATTCAAACCGGAATGAATTTGGATCTAAAAAAGATCAAATCGGAACCCTAACTCGAATCCGATTCAAGTAGAAGCCATGGTTTGCAACACATGCTAGTGTGTTCATCTGCAAACGAGATTTAATTCCAAATTAAATCCTTGATTATCTGTCCTAAGTGTGTGACCCATTGGGTTCCATACCTAGCCAGCAGTGGGTCCGAGTGCAAGTTGACCTAATTTGATCAGAACTCATTCTAATCGATTTAGGTCAAATCGAGCTAACTCGAGTTAGTCAATTAGGACTCCTCCTAATTAGTGATCCAATTAAACCATTTAATTTGATCAACCCACAAGACAAGATTGACGTCTAGCAACGTGTCATGTCTACCCGGAAGATATGAAAATTCTGGTGAAATTCCAAAACTACCCTTCAGTGGAAAGTTCCCGTACAATTCGATCCTTCAATCATCTTGCATCCCGAATATAACTATGGATATGGAAACATGTCAAAACCAGCTTATACTCATTCCCAGCTCAGTCATACACTAATGATTCAATTAATTCGATATTAGAAATCATTTCTAATATCTGTACTTTGATCAAAGATTTCCTGAATCATCATCTGACCTAATTTGGCTGGATGCAATCTCCTCCTACTAGGAGTGATCAATTCCTTGTTGACCTACTCATTACCTTCATATACAATTCACCATACCCAACATCAACCTCGTGCATGACCTAGTGTCATGATTGAGATTGAACCAAAGCATGGGTTCATGTACATAAGGTATTATGGCAGTCTCAGGTCATAGGACTACTTGTACAACTCCCACTATGAGAAACATCTATTGACATGCAGCTAAGGCTCCATTAGATGTTCTCAAACTGGATCTATTCAGTGAACTCATTCGCTAATGAGCACCCACATCCTTGTATTAGTGTCCCACACAAGTGACTGTGAGAGCAGTCACCCTTTTCAGCATACATAGGATGTGCCAGTCTAACTGGAAACCCTGATCCCCAACTCAGGGTTCCTATGACTAGGAATATTCTAGATTAGGGTTTTAAGGCCTTAGATCTCACTGGTATGATCTCATCATAGCCCTAGGACCATAGCCCTAATCTATGGGGTTCATCATATAATGACACAGCGAATGATGAAAAAATATTGCTTTTATTAACTTGTCAATTTACAATGGTCTGGGAGATACAAATATTGGCTTATAGGGCATAATCCTTTCAATCTCCCACTTGCACTAAAGCCAATCGCTCTTATTTTTTAACCCCATACAATCGAGATGGCGATCAAACTCCCGCTGTGGTAGAGCCTTAGTGAACGGGTCTGCTATGTTGTTCTTTGTATCCACTCTATTGATGCAGACTTCTTGTCTCTCGATTATCTCTCGGACAAGATGGAAGCGTCTTAGAATGTGCTTGGACTTGTGATGGGCTCTCGGTTCCTTAGCTTGAGCAACTGCTCCAGTGTTATCACAATAGAGTGGCACCGGGCTCTCAATCTCAGGAACTACTCCCAACTCTGTGATGAATTTCTTCATCCAGACAGCTTCCTTGACGGCTTCACTGACAGCTATGTACTCTGCCTCGGTAGTTGAGTCAGCTACAGTCTGCTGTTTAGTGCTCTTCCAACTTACTGCTCCACCATTCAAGGTAAAGACATACCCTGAAATGGATTTACTATCATCTGGGTCTGATTGAAAACTAGAGTCTGAATAGGCTTCTAGTTTAAGATCAGACCCTCCGTATATAAGAAAAATATCCTTAGTCCTTCTCAGGTACTTAAGAATATTTTTCACAGCCTTCCAGTGATCCTCTCCTGGATCAGCCTGAAATCTACTGGCTACACCCAAGGCATATGCCACATCAGGCCTGGTACATAACATAGCATACATAATCGACCCTATAGCCGAAGCATAAGGTATAGAACTCATTCTATTTCTTTCTTCAGGTGTCTTAGGAGACATCCTCTTAGAAAAACATATGCCATGACCAATAGGTAAGTAACCTCTTTTACTTTCCTCCATGCTAAATCTCTTTAGCACCTGGTCAATGTACCTAGACTGGGATAAGCCTAGCATCCTTCTTGATCTTTCTCTATAGATCTTTATACCCAGTATATAGGATGCTTCTCCCAAGTCTTTCATGAAAAACTGTTTCGATAACCACACTTTGACTGATTGTAACATTGGGATATCATTCCCAATAAGAAGTATATCATCAACATATAGAACTAAGAAAACTATGACACTCCCACTAGTCTTCTTGTACACACAAGGTTCATCCTCATTTTTGAAAAAATCAAATTCTTTGACTGTTTTATCAAATCGGATGTTCCAACTCCTGGATGCTTGATTTAATCCATAAATGGATTTCTTTAGCCTACATACCTGATTAGGTTTAGTCTCCAAGACAAAACCTTCTGGCTGTGACATATAAACCTCTTCCTCAAGGAAACCATTGAGGAATGCAGTTTTTACATCCATTTGCCAGATCTCATAATCATGATATGCTGCTATAGCAAGCATAATCCGAATAGATTTGAGCATGGCAACAGGGGAAAATGTTTCATCATAATCTATTCCCTGTTTTTGTCTGAAACCCTTAGCCACCAATCTGGCTTTATAAGTTTCAACTTGGCCATCTGCCCCAATCTTTTTTTTATAGACCCATTTACACCCAATAGGGTTAATACCCTCTGGTGCATCAACCAAAGACCATACTTGGTTGACATACATGGAGTCCATCTCGGATCTCATGGCTTCCAGCCATCTGTCTGAGCCTCTACTCATGACTGCTTCCGTATAGGTTAGAGGCTCATCATTTTGAATGATTTGGGCTTCATTATTTTCAATTATGAACCCATACCTCTCAGGTGCCTGTCGCACCCTATCAGACCTACGGATAGGAGTGTGTTCAGGTTCTATATTAACTATGTTGTTACTTGACTGAGAAGTGTCTATTTGTTGAATTTCATTAAGTTCGATATTTCTACCAGTGCCCTTTTGTAGGATGAATTCTTTTTCCATAAAAGTGGCATGCCTACTGACCAAAACCTTTTGTTCAGTAGGATGGTAGAACAGATATCCTATACTATCTCCAGGATATCCCATAAATAGATATTTGTCTGCTCTAGCATCTAGTTTATGTCCAAAATTTCTTTTTACATAGGCTGGACATCCCCATATCTTAATATACTTAAGATTGGGCTTCTTACCTCTCCATAATTTATATGGAGTGCTAGAGACAGTTTTAGATGGTACTCTATTCAAGATATAAGTTGCTGTTTCCAAAGCATATCCCCAGAAAGAAAAAGGTAACTCCGTGAAGCACATCATGGACCGTACCATATCCAATAAAGTATGATTCCTCCTTTCAGCAACACCATTTAATTGTGGTGTGTAAGGAGGAGTCCATTCAGAGATGATCCCCTTATCTTTAAGGTGATCAAGAAACTCAGTGGATAAGTACTCACCTCCTCTATCTGATCGGAGGATCTTTATACTTTTTCCTGTCTGTTTCTCTACCATACTTTGATACTCTAAAAATTTTTCAAAAGCCTCGGACTTATGTTTCATTAGATACACAAATCCATACCTTGAAAAATCATCAGTAAATGTGATGAAGTATGAGTATCCACCATAGGCTTGAGTTGTCATAGGCCCACATACATCTGTGTGTATGAGTCCCAATAACTCTTTTGTCCTTTCTCCATGTCCACCAAATGGAGTCTTGGTCATCTTACCCATGAGACATGATTCACAAGTTCCTAATGACTCATAGTCATAAGGATCAAAGAAATTTTCTTTGTATAACTTGTTAATCCTAGTCTCACTAATATGTCCAAGTCGACAATGCCAAAGTAAGGTATTGTTTACATCATCTCTTTTCCGTTTGTTAGAAACATGAAAAATATTGTCATTAGTGGAAAGAGTTAATAGACCATTGCAGAATATGCCATAACATATAATTTCATTAGATAAAGAAATTGAGCAGCCACTGCTCATTACATTCATAGTATATCCTTGTTTAAGTAACAAGGGTACAGATATGATATTTCTAATGATTTTTGGCATATAGTAACAATTCCTTAGCTCCAAGATCTTCCCTGAAGGTAACTTCAAAATATAAGTCCCTACAGCTTCTACTTGGATGGGGTCCCCTCCAGCACCGTAGAGCTCAAAGTTACCTTCCTTCAATACTTTAAGCCCCTGAAGTCCCTGCAATGATTTGCAGATGTTATGACCACAGGCGGTATCCAACACCCAAGTATTTGAAATGGAAGAATCCAATGACAAAATAGTATGAACTTCTTTCATACCTTTTGGTGCCTCTGATGCACCAGGCTTCACACTTGCAAGGTAAACCTTGCAGTTCCTTTTCCAATGACCCGGCTTGCCACAATGAAAGCAGGTCATCTATCCGGAGGCCTTCTTTCCTTTCTTCTTCTTAATGTCCCCTTTGGGATTCATCCTCTTATTGGAACCCTTTTTGCCTGTCTTCTTCTTATCCACAAGAAGAACTGGAGCCTTATTTTTCTTTACATGGCTCTCTGCTATCTTCAACATATTCAACAGCTCAGGCAAGGAAGAATTAAGTTTGTTCATATGGTAATTAAAAACAAACTGTGAAAATGACTCTGGGAGTGATTGCAAGATCAAATCTTGATTCAACTCCCCATCCATTACAAAACCTAATTGACCTAATCGAGTGATTAGATCAATTATCTTTAATACATGGTCTTGTACTGATGTACCTTCTGTCATCCTTGCACGGAATAACTGCTTAGATATTTCATATCTAGCAGTTCTACTGTGTTCTCCATAAAGCTCTTTTAAATTGAGCAGTATGGAGTTAGTATCCATGCTATCATGCTGCCTCTGCAACTCATTAGTCATAGAGGCAAGCATAACACACTTGACAGTAAGTGAGTCATTTTGCCACATATTATATGTGGTCTTCTCCTCTTGCGAGGCATCTTCCCTTGGTGGTTCCAAAATTGGGGTATCAAGAATATAGGAAATTCTTTCTTGACTGAGTACTATTTTTAAATTTCTCAGCTAATCAACATAATTAGGCCCAGTCAATTTGTTGGCATCTAAAATACTACGGAGTGAGAGTGAAGAGACCATTTATCTACATTTAAACAAAGAACAATACATAAGCAAACAACCATGAAATGACAATACATAATTAAATTAGGACTTTAATTTAATTATGTCTCCCACTATTTTATCGAGCATCATAACCCTTTATACGATGATCGAGAAAACCCTAATTAGTTTTTCTTAGTGGGGTTGAGATCCCAATCCCTTATAAAGGACCTTGTGTGTACACAACAAATCTTATATAAGTTCATAGGTAGGAAAACTCTCTCCAATTGTAACCCGTACAATTCTCAACTTATCTCGGCCTCTAAAATATTAATAGCCTTGTGTATACACAACAAACTATAATATTTCAGTTAAGTAAGACCCTCCACAGCCATATAGTCATGACTTTAATAGTAATACCCTTGTGTGTACACAACAAAATATTACATTAAATCATGCCATAAACAAATAATTGTATTAGGCCAAAAATTATGTTAGTCACCGTATTAGGTCTTGTGTGTACACAACAAACCTAGTATAGATCGTAACACAATAATGACCTATCATGAAGGAAGGCCAATAATAGTATTTTAACACCAAGCATGTTAGTCAAGAATTAAATCAATCAGATCGGCCAGGCTAGTGGAAGAGATGTGGGGGTCCCCCCGTTGCTTTCCTAGACACCAATTTAAAATTGGCCAGGTCAGACAACGGAACCAATTAAAAAACCACGATTCCCTTTACCTTCCCAGAACCACCTTTCTAGACACCGAAATGACTAATTATCCATCATGACTAATAATGCTTATCGGTTAACTATACTACCACTTAATATAATTTTAAGAGGGATTTATGCAATGCCAGCACATTCAATTAAAAGCTATCACATATATTAATACATGCTTTAAACTAAGCAAATATGTGAAATGTGTGCCATCATACTAGGACAACCATTTACCACATAATGGATACACCATTATGCCAGGGCAACCTTATTTCAGTATGATGGCTCCAGGGCTAATCATATCTTTAAGACAATTAGGGTTTCAGTGGAAAACCCTAACTGGTGGCAATCATCAAACTCATGTTCAATCAAAGACATGCATTGTGCATCAATATAAAAACTTTAACATGATACTGCATCATTTAATAAAACATGAATTGAACTGCATAAGTTTTAATCCTAATAAGGAGGCTCTGATACCACTGTTGGGTTCGTGAACCAGTGCGGAAGCGTGGATTTCAAAAATTTATGAAACCAGGTCCGAACCCTAATCCCAAATCTCCTTATTAGCAATTAAAAACTATGACTACATGCATGTCCAAATTTAAACATTGTTTAAATACTAACCTCAAATTGCTATTACCAGTCTGATGCAGAAATGAACTCCAAATTGAGTAGCCTCTTGAACACACCAGGCGTCCACTTGTCCGCCCTCCGATGGTGATCCACACGGGCAGATGATCAAGACACTGACTCCTTAATTGGATTCCTTCCAATCAAGTTCTACCCCAAGAACTTGATATATGGGCTATTGGCTAGGACTCCTCTAGCCAAACTGGGACTAAACCTTTTCTCTTACCCTTCTCCTTGTCTTCTAGCAACTTTGGCCCCTTAAGACACTCTTGTCTTAAGAATAAGCCCTTATCCTAAAATGAGACAAGGCTTGTCTTGGAGGGAGAAGAAAATTAAGACAAGATTGTCTTAATGTAAGAAAGAAAGGAGATGCGCCTTCTTCCTTTACCGTCGGAGAGTTTCTCTCTGACTCTCCTTCTGTTCTGAGATTCGACAGAGCCAAGGCTCTGTAAAGGAATCAAAGAGGAAAGAGAGGAGGGGGAAACAATCTTCTGGAGAGGGAGAGGGAAAATAGAAGCAAGGCTTCGCTATAGAAAATCTGGAATAGTTTTTTTTTTTTTTTTTTTTTTTTTTATGGTGAAGTCTTCTCCTTAAATAGGTGACAGAGAGGCACCTACCCATCTGTAATCACCCTCTCACGCCCCTCTCTCCCTTCTCACATCCTTTCCCTTCATCTCACGGCCCTTGAATTAATCTCACGGCCTTTGGGATGGGAAGACGCAAGAAAGAGTCGCGAAAAAAAAAACACAGAAGGGCGCGCGCATAAGAGAAGAGTCGCGCCCCTTCGATATTTTTTTTTTTTTTTTTTCACGGTAATCCCATTTTTTGAAGAGTCCACGCCTAGGTGGACTCTCTTCCACGCCCCTTCAGCCAAAACGCCGATCCCCTTTTCTTTTCTCACGCAAAAACGCCCCTTGGAGAGAGTCCACGCGCGCGTGGACTCTTCTCCTTGCGCGCGCGCGTGGGAAGAGAGGGGAAGGGGCTTAGGCGATGTGGGAAAGGGGTTTAGCCTCTTAGGTTAGCCCAATTGCTAGCCTACTATTAGCCCAATGTCTTGAATCTTCAATTAGATTCAAACCGGAATGAATTTGGATCTAAAAAAGATCAAATCGGAACCCTAACTCGAATCCGATTCAAGTAGAAGCCATGGTTTGCAACACATGCTAGTGTGTTCATCTGCAAACGAGATTTAATTCCAAATTAAATCCTTGATTATCTGTCCTAAGTGTGTGACCCATTGGGTTCCATACCTAGCCAGCAGTGGGTCCGAGTGCAAGTTGACCTAATTTGATCAGAACTCATTCTAATCGATTTAGGTCAAATCGAGCTAACTCGAGTTAGTCAATTAGGACTCCTCCTAATTAGTGATCCAATTAAACCATTTAATTTGATCAACCCACAAGACAAGATTGACGTCTAGCAACGTGTCATGTCTACCCGGAAGATATGGAAATTCTGGTGAAATTCCAAAACTACCCTTCAGTGGAAAGTTCCCGTACAATTCGATCCTTCAATCATCTTGCATCCCGAATATAACTATGGATATGGAAACATGTCAAAACCAGCTTATACTCATTCCCAGCTCAGTCATACACTAATGATTCAATTAATTCGATATTAGAAATCATTTCTAATATCTGTACTTTGATCAAAGATTTCCTGAATCATCATCTGACCTAATTTGGCTGGATGCAATCTCCTCCTACTAGGAGTGATCAATTCCTTGTTGACCTACTCATTACCTTCATATACAATTCACCATACCCAGCATCAACCTCGTGCATGACCCAGTGTCATGATTGAGATTGAACCAAAGCATGGGTTCATGTACATAAGGTATTATGGCAGTCTCAGGTCATAGGACTACTTGTACAACTCCCACTATGAGAAACATCTATTGACATGCAGCTAAGGCTCCATTAGATGTTCTCAAACTGGATCTATTCAGTGAACTCATTCGCTAATGAGCACCCACATCCTTGTATTAGTGTCCCACACAAGTGACTGTGAGAGCAGTCACCCTTTTCAGCATACATAGGATGTGCCAGTCTAACCGGAAACCCTGATCCCCAACTCAGGGTTCCTATGACTAGGAATATTCTAGATTAGGGTTTTAAGGCCTTAGATCTCACTGGTATGATCTCATCATAGCCCTAGGACCATAGCCCTAATCTATGGGGTTCATCATATAATGACACAGCGAATGATGAAAAAATATTGCCTTTATTAACTTGTCAATTTACAATGGTCTGGGAGATACAAATATTGGCTTATAGGGCATAATCCTTTCACTAGGATCTCTTCAAAGCATTGGATAAAGGCCTTGAAGAGACTTAGGAATCAGATCTGATGGAGGGATTGGATGGATAAACAGGGCGTCGCACCCCGGTAGAACTTGGACATCGCATCCAAGTATTCTAGGCATCACACCTAGCACCTATCAGCCATCACAGCTAGAAAGGAATTGGAAGAAGAACTCGGCAGAGTTTCATTTCATTTCATCAAAAATTTATTATTTTTACAAGGGGTATAGGGTCCTATTTATAGAATTATTCCTTACAAGAAGTACAATAGGACTCAATTACATTTTTAAATTTAAAACCTCCTTGCAATCTTGGACTTCTCCTTGAGCTTGAATTTTGAATGGCTTGATCTGAATTGGGCGACAACTCTCTGGAGCAAGGCACTAATTTCCTTCTTATTTCTTCTTAAGTTGGCATGAAATCCTTCTTGAATCACCGTGATATCTGAAATGGGACTCCCTTGGTCGGCTAAAAGAATTTGAATGGAGTTTGGATGATGGACAAGTCCTTCTCTTGAATTTGAATGAAGATTGAATGAGGCTTTCATTTAAAGTTTAAATTTCTTGGAACTCTTCAAATGGGTCAGCAACTTGGAATTAGCGTGAAGAAACAGAAGCAGATGGCGCACTGCTCCCTTGGGCGTGATTTCATCTGTCATGGAATCCTATTTGAAATTTAAATGAAGAGAGCTCCTTTCCATGGACTCTTTCTTGTTTAAATTTGAACCTCCCTTATTTCTTGGATGGGGCATCTTAGAAGTAGGCGACAAGAGAGGGAAGAGGGTGCCAGATGAAGCAGACTCCTTTTGCTTTACTCCTCTTAAAATATGAGGTGCCAAATAATTTTCCTATGGGCCGACCATGTGGTGTTGTTTTGACTTATGTAGCATGTCAAAATTCAAGTGACAGGCCATGTGTTATTGTCTCCTTTTTAATACAGGACTCAATACTAATTGTTTTACAGGACTCAATAATTAAAGCCCTACTTGATCAATTGGAACCCAGTTTGATCAAAAGGCAATCAAAAGACAAGACATGTAAATAAGTAATTCAACTTGGTAAAAGGGGTTTAGCCCAAAAGGCTAAATAAATAAAATCCTAATTCTAGTTGGTAACAGGGGTTAACCCTAACTAATCCAAAATAACAGAAATTAAAATAAATTATTTACATGAATAAAAGGGTTGGGTCTGAGATTTCATTCACAGGTGATCCACAAGGACGTGGGTTCAACCTGTCGATATTTTCGGGCCCTGGTGTCCTCACCAAGTAGACTTTGGGATTGGGTTAAGTCGATGATTGACAGTAGCACACCGGTCTGACCGGCGGTCCTGATCGTGGAGTTGTCATCGATCCGATCGCGAAGCCATTACCCGTCTGGCCATCAATCCCATTTAAGGGAGCACCATAATGTAGCTAAAGTTTAGGAATCATAAGGTAGTGGGACCATGGAAGAGCTGATGTTCAATCAGGGCCAGCTCTTAGGGTACAACAACTGTAAGTCCGTAATACAGGTCCTCTATTTGAACATCGATCTTCGTCGCTTACCTCCTTCAGGCATAAACATAGGTAAATTTATCAGAGCTTATGGCAACTCCGAGTCCACTGCAGGAGGAAAGGTTTGATGTCTCTCATCAAGGAGCACCAGTTCAATCGGGGGATGGTCCAGGGGGCTCAGGAATCATGAAAGATCTACCATTCATTGTGATAGGGCCAACAAAACTGAAGAATGATCAGGGGCAATCATCTGAAGCTGGGTCTTGGAGTGATGATGATTGGCCACCACCTGAAGTGGGTGCTACAAATCTCAAGACTAGCAAGAGCTAATTATACTTTGTTATGTTTTGATTTTCATAACAATTTTCTTATAACCCTCGGGCATTCTATTCGAAAAGTAATGAAACTTTTCTTTTTTATATAATCATTGCTTAAGCTTGAATGATATGTCAAATCATCCTTCCTTTCAAACTAATCATAGGTTCTTCATGAATAACTCGAGTTGTGGTTATTGGTTACTTCTTAGGTTTTAATCGGCCATGCATCAATCACTTGGTATCACGGTCATCCAAACACTCCTAGGCTCTCACTGGTTATGGGTTGGTCATTTGAAGTTCATGGGTATCGATTGTCTCGAGGCTCTGATCGAACGCTACCCAATCACTTGGAGCCAAAGGTGCTGATTGCCTGAAGGCTCTGATCAAGTGCTATTCAATCACATGGAGCCAATGAGCATTGATCGCTTGAAGGCTCTGACCAAGTGGTACTCCGTCACTTAGAGTTAATGAATGTTGATCGCTTGAGGGCTCTAACCGAGTGCTACCTAATCACTTGGAGCCAATGGGCATTGATCGCCTGAGAGCTCTGACCAAGCGCTACTTGGTCACTTGGAGCTAATGGACGTTGATCACTTGAGAGCTATGACCGAGCACTATTCGATCACTTGGAGCTAATAAACGTTGATCGCTTGAGAGCTCTGACCAAGTGCTACTCGATCACTTCGAGCTAATAGGTGATGATCGCCTGAGGGCTTTAATCGAGTGCTACTCGATCACATGGAGCCATTGGGCATTGATCATCACCTGATGGCTCTGATCGAGAGCTACTCAGTTATTTGGAGCCAATGGATGTTGATTATCTGTGGGCTCTGACCAAATGCTACTCGATCACTTGGAGCCAATGGATGTTGGTTGCCTAAGGGTTTTGACCAAGTACTACTCAATCACTTAGAGCCAATAAGTGTTGATCCCCTGAGGGCTCTAACCGAGAGATACTTGATCACTTAGAGCTAATAGATGTTGATCGCTTGAGGGCTTTACCTAGGGCTACTCGATCACTTGGAGCCAATGAGTATTGATTGCCTGAGGACTCTGACCAAGTACTACTCAGTTGCTTAGAGCCAATGGGCATTAATCACCGAAGGGCTATGATCGAGCATTACTTGGTCACTTAAAACCAATGGATGTTGATTTTCTGAGGACTCTAACTGAGTACTACTCAATTACTTAGAGCCAATAGGCATTGATCATCTAAGCGGTGCCTTGATTTCTCCAACTTTTGAGAATTGCCCTTCACCAAGAAGCATCACTTGGCACGGTAATTAATTCTTAAGGAGCTTTGATCGGTCATACTTTAATTTGGAATGGTCTTCCAGATGCAATTCACAAGGAGATAAGGATGAGAGAACTACTACTACTCCTCATTCTTTTCTGATGATAACCATTTTTTGAGATAGCGACATTTGCCAAGTTTTGGTTGGGCATGCGAATGGTGAGCCTCCCATCGAGTTTATTATAAAAGGATAGCCGGGGGGTGTCAGACCTCTATAACTTTTTCCTGCCACTATGCTACCAAAAACCTCCAAGAGGTCATTATAGTCGGCCTTTGATGGAGGTGTCAGAATTGCAAGACTATTCTTTTTGAAGGATGAGTTCTTTCCAAGAGGAAGATTTCACGGGCATCTAGCATTATTGCAAAGCCACCACCATTGTAGTCGATTGGTAGATTTAATGACTGGCTATCAATCTGCATCACTACAGCTACAGTCAGCTGGTGGACTTAATACAAACCAGAGGGCTCAGACTTTGCAGCACTTCATCCAAGCCTTTCTCAAGGGATTACTCTGCTTCATTGGAGAGGTAGATTCACTACAGTGAATCTGGACTTTAGCGACGCTTTTTTTGACCTTTCCCGATGCTTTTAAGCATCGCTAAATAATCTCCCGACGTTTTGTAAAGCGTCGCTAAAGCGTCGTCTATGTGAGCGTTGGGATGCAACCTGCCGATGCCTAAAAAAAGCGTCGGCATTTGCCGACGCTTTAAAGCGTCGCTAAGTTTTTATTTACCGACACTTTAAAGCGTCGCTAGTTTTAAATATAGCGACGCTTTAAAGCATCGGCATTTAGCGACGCTTTAAAGCGTCGCTAGACTGAAACCCTAGCGACGCTTTAAAGCGTCTCTAGGCTGAAAACCTAGCGACGCTTTAAAGCGTCGGCATTTAGCGACGCTTTAAAGCTTTAAAGCATCGCTAGGCTGAAACCCTAGCGACGCTTTAAAGCGTCGCTAGGCTGAAAACCTAGCGACGCTTTAAAGCGTCGCTAGACTCAAACCTTAGCGACGCTTTAAAGCGTCACTAGACTCAAACCCTAGCGACGCTTTAAAGCGTCGCCAGTTGCAGGTTTAGCGACGCTTTAAAGCGTCGGTAGATTTTTTTTTTTTTTAAAAAAATAAATAATCATATATACAAATTCATAACCTGTATACATTATGAAAATGAAACATTCAAAATTGTATCACATTTAACATACACAAACAAATGAAAATATTCAAACCTGTATCACATATCACATCCAACATACACAAATACAAATATAAAGCAAATATAAAAAGTTTTTTATATATATATAAACGTATCAATCCAAGTTCAAATAAACAAAGAGACATACATAAATAATAAAAAAATCATCTGGCATCACTGATCCGTGGGAGGCTGGTCGTCGTCAGGTCTGCGACTCGCAGATGTACCAGGAACCTGCAAGATATACATCAGGAATTATAATACATACATTATATAGATTCTAAATTATTAGATACATACAAAATTAATAAATAATTACTTACCTGAGATGACATGAACATATGCAGCACAGATGTAACATGCTCTAACTGAGACCTAATGGTCTGCATTTCTGCTCTGTCTGCATCACGTGTCTGTCGGAGCTCTGCTATCTCCTCCTGGAGCTGACGAACATGTAACTGATCATGACTCTCTCTAGTATCCCGATTATATCTACGCACCTCAGATAACTGAGTAGGGGTAACTCCAATCCCATAACCCCTCACTCGTCCAGGACGCTCTGGTCCCATCAACTCCGAGAATATCTCGGCCTCGATGCGACTGCTCTGTGTAGATGATGAACCCTCGCCAGCACGCTCGGAGATCATAGAGGTAGCCCTATTCTATATTTTATAAAAAACAAATATATCAATATTTAATAAAAATAAAAATATAAATCATAATATAACATAAATAAAAAAATACATATATATCTCTGGACTCGTCCCGAACAAAACTGCCATCCTGGTGAACGTGAGTCATCCTATAGAACTCCACCTCACCAGGCTCCCTCCCCTGCTGATCAGCCTATGTAAAGAATAAATATTACAAAAAAATCCAAAATAACACATCTTATATCCCCGTACCATGATACATGGCACATGCATGAAACATAATGATACATAATGTTAAAAGTAAAAGTGTACTAAAAGTATTATAGGATGAGAAACATACAAACTCATGCCTGAGCCGTGCATAACTCTTGGACCCCGCTGTGTGAGGAACAGACTGAGCAGCTCGTGCAGCTCTACCAATATCAGAATACGTCTGCAAAATAAAATTAAAATAATATTATATATTGTATAAATATAAATATAACAAGTAAAAATTAATAAATTTCGAAGTATTTGATGATGCTACACAACCTGTGCCCTCTCGGAGAACCAATAGTGCACCAGCTCCATCCACTGATGAGGGTGAACATCAGGAGGACAGGTAGCTACAACCTGCTCCTCTGTCCTACCCTCTAGCTTGTAGTCTCTCTTCAACTTCGCCCTATATTCTTTCCACTTGTGATTGAGAGACTTAAGCACAAAATCAGATGAATCTGAAGGAAGAACGAACTTGCTCTACAATTTAATTAAACAATAAAATAAATATTAAATGAAATAAGCAATTCAATTATTAAAAATGTAATATATAAAATAATATATTAAGTTTTTTACCTGCACAACTCGTAGCATTTCTATTTTATATGCAGGAAGCATGTCGTTCCACTTCGAATAATTCAGGGGACATAGCTGACCACGGCGTGCTACTGTCTCCAGAAAGCTAGTCAACAAGCTAGCAACTTTCTTAATAGGCTGCCCTAGCTTGTTGCACTCTATCACTATCCTCTCACCCTCAGGTAACTGCCACACATCACGGACTAATGTGGCTCCTCGCCTACGCCTGATTCTCCCGGATCCATCTACAAAAAAAAATTTACAGAACATTGTATATCAAAACTATTGCATATGCATGAATTGAAATGAGATAGAATTATTAAATTATGTACACTGTATCTGTATATCATCGACGATAGGCTCGTCATCAGGATGATCCATAGAAGGATCGTGATGTGCGGACTCGGAGGGAATAACGTCGTCCTGAGGTGTAGAGGTAGTAGCATCGGCCTGATGTGCAGAAATAGAGGGACTGCCATCAGACCGATGTGAAACTGATCGACTGCCCTCGGGATGCTGTGATGAAGTACCAACCTCGGACTGGGAAAACTGAAACTGTACATCTGCTAATCGCTTCCTTCGAGGCATGGTGTACCTAACCTGCATTATTTAAAAATAAGTTAGTCAACATTATAATCAAATTATAACGAAAATGAATTGCAATTTAAAATATAATATAATCATTAATGAAAAAAATGTAAACCATCTTACAAACTACTTACTTATCATAATCAACCAATTGTACCTTCCTCGGAATCCAACCTAACCAAAATGGTTGTATCATTTATATGATCATCCGGTACAATATTATAAGGCATACACTGAGTGTAAGTATCATCGTCTTCTTCTTCCACCCTTTTTTCCATGTCATACAAGTCTCTGGGTTTTGTCTTAATAACAGTAGCCCATTCTTTATCTTTTGAGTCTTGTACATAAAAAACTTGTCGAGCTTGAGATGAAAAGATAAATGGATCATCCTTCAATAACACACCCGTATGTATCAATCTTGAAAAATTGACAAGTATGAATTCGTTTGAGTCCTTTTTCAAACCTCTCGGTGTATTTATATCCACCCAATCGCACCGAAATAATACAACTTTAAAATTTCCATAATAATCCAACTCCAAAATATCTTTAAGTATACCATAATAAGATTTTCCATCTGCTTCAACCATAACACCACTATTCTGAGTTTTCCTAAGTTTCTCGCGCTCCTTGGTATGAAATTTAAATCAATTTATAATAAAACCATTATATTTGTTCACAATATAATTTGGACCTCTGGCAAGTGCAATTAATTCTGCTGAACTATTTTTCTCCATCAGTACCGGTACCTAAAAAATATAATATCAATTATCGATCATTTATTCGATGTTAAAAATATATAAAATTATTATATGACTTATATATACTAACCTGATTGGCAAGCCAATTAGGGAATAACTCAACCAACCATCTTTGTTCAATCCTTGGATTAGGACGAGTGGAATGATTGGCTTGTCGTTGTACAGATAAAAATTCACTGCATGACAATCAAATATAAGTTTGCAACAACATGTCTAATATTTAGTATTATCCATGTGTAGATAGACTAACCTGCGATAGTCAGATATCATGTCACTGTGTAGCAATACATAACGGTGTGCTTGTGACATGGATTTATGGTCAAGAACAATACTTTCAGCTTTTCCTATAAATCTCCCGGATGATGCAAATTTGTATAGATCTGTATTCTCCATAGTATCACCATGACGTTGAGGTCGATTGAATACAGTCTCAACACCTTCGAGATATCTTGAACAAAATGTTAAACACTCTTCAGCAATATATCCCTCTGCTATTGAGCCCTCAGGATGGGCTTTGTTTCGTACATAATCCTTCAAACGTACAAGATACCTTCAAAAAGTATGATATTTATATCATATTAAATAATGAAAAAGTTATATAAATTATAAAATTTAAGTTTTACAGCATTACCTCTCGATAGGGTACATCCATCTGTAGTGTACCGGTCCACCAAGTTTAGCTTCCGAAGCTAGGTGAATGAGTAGATGAACCATAATCGTAAAAAATCCAGGAGGAAAAATCTTTTCCATCTGACATAATGTAAGTACGACTTGAGACTGTAACTGATCAAGCTCCTGAGGATCAAGAACCTTAGAACATAATGCCTTGAAGAATGATGATAACTGAAAAACAACAGTAATAACTTGTTTTGGCATTGACGACCTTAAAGCCAATGGAAGAATATCTTGCATTAATATATGTCCATCATGACTTTTAGATTTGAAATTTTACGCTCTTTCAGATTCACACATCGTGAAATATTTGAGGCATATCCATCAGGAACTTTGATATTCTTTAAAACTGTCAGGAAGAGATCTTTTTCTCGACTAGACATTGTATAACATGCATGAGGGATATAAGTTCTATCATTTGCAACCACTTGTGGATGAAGTTCATGTCGGATGCCCATTTCTTTTAAATCAAGACGCGCCTTCATGTTATCTTTAGTCTTTCCATCAAGATTTAATATTGTTCCAATCAAATTATCACAGACATTCTTTTCTATATGCATAACATCAAGATTATGCCGGAGTATATTATGCTCCCAATAAGGTAAGTCAAAGAATATGCTTCTTTTCTTCCATAATTGTTTAGTATGCTGTTGGGTAGTTGCTGTGATTATATCATCATCATTTTCAACTTCAAAGAAATTATCCGGATCCTCGAACACTGTCGTATCTAAGATGCAAGTATTGACTTCCTCCGATACTTCTTCTTGTACCGAAGTCTCAACATCATCTCTTCCTCGCTTTTTAGAGGACTTTGTCATCTTGCCATAACTGTGTCTGATACCAAGCATTTGTCTACGAATATCAGAACCAGAAGGTAGAATTGGAGCAGATCCCAACTCTATGGTACCATCAAATAAATCCTTCTGAAATCGAAATGGATGATTTGCCTCCAACCATCGACGATGTCCCATATAACAGAACTTTTCTCCATGTTTTAACCAAATTGAATGTGTTGATTCACCACAAGAAGGACATGCAACTCGTCCCTTAGTGCTCCAGCCAGATAAATTAGCATATGCAGGAAAATCGTTAACAGTCCATAATAGAGCTGCCCGTAGATTGAATGTTTGGCCATTCGAAGCATCAATTGCACTGATACCCTCCCACAGTTGTTTCAATTCATCTATTAAAGGTTGTAAGAAAACATCAATATCATTGCCTGGACCCTTATCACCTGGAATGACCATTGATAAAATAAGTGAAGACTGTTTCATGCATATCCATGGTGGCAAATTATAAGGAATCAGTACAACTGGCCAGGTGCTATAGACAGAACTTAAGGTCCGAAATGGATTGAACCCATCACTGGCTAAACCCAGCCTGACATTACGAGCATCAGATGCAAAATCAGGATGTCTGTCATCAAATGCTTTCCATGCTAAACTATCCGCTGGGTGTCTCAGCATTCCATCTTTTGTACGGCTTTCATCATGCCATCTCATTGACGAAGCTGTCTTTGATGATGCATAGATCCTTTTCAATCTAGGTACAAGAGGAAAATAGCGTAATACCTTCGCCGGCTTTTGTTTAATGTATGTTGCATCCAATTCATCTAATCCCTCACCCTCATTTTCTTTTTGCTTCGTCCATCGTGAACATCCACACACATGGCACGACTCTTGATCGACATGTTCTCCCCGATATAATATACAATCATTTGGACAGCTATGAATCTTTTCGTATCCAAGATCCAATTCCTTTACTAGTTTTTTGGCTTCATAACAAGATGTTGGTAAACTAGTACTTTCAGGAAATGCATCCTTTAACAACTTGAGCAGCATAGTAAAACTCTTGCCAGACCATCCATTCAAGTATTTTATATGAAACAAATGCACAAGAAAAGAAATTTTTGAAAAGTTCTTGCAACCGGCATATAATTCTTGATCTGCATCTCTTATCAGCTTCTGATAACGATCTGTTCCAACATTAGTTGGGGGTATCGGCTCTCCATCATGTATAGATTCAGTAAATATAGGATCCTCAGGTAACCCAGCTACTACTTGTCCTCCACTGTAATCTCCAGGATGTTGAGCACCATATTCAAAAGCATCTCTGAGCAAACCCCTGATATCATCATCTCTTGCAAGATTTTTCTGTTGGTTACTGGATCCAAAATCAGGTATATGTTCCATGTTAGAGGTTTGGTTATATGTAGATTGTAACCTTGACTCTCCATGAAAAAACCACTCAGTATAACCTCTTAAAAAACCATTCCATACCAAATGTTCTTCAACAATATTTGGATATAGAGAACTGGAATTTACACATTTTCGGCATGGACATAAAATCTTCCCACTGATACTACTTCTCTCCATACCAAATTTAATGAAATTCTGTACTCCATCCAGATATTCTTTGCTATTCCTCGGTTTAGTTATCCAACTCTTATCCATTGTAAGAAAAAGCTAACTGAAATAAATAAATATTTATAAGAACAGAACAAATTTAAAATAAGTTTATTCAATAGATCAATTACAGTATTATTAAATGCACCCTATCACCAACTAATAGGTAAAGAGGTCCTATCCCATTCAAGAATTGCATTAATTATATAGGTCATTTACAGTAACCAAAGGATACGCAATAGAAGTTCCAGAAAAATTTCGGCAGCATTTCCCCTTAGTTCTCCCCATACAAATAAATATGTATGAGGAGAACTAAAAGAAAATGATATCCGAAATATATCTGGAACTCTATCCATACCGTTTGATTAATGTAAGCACCTATAAAATTATTTGCAATTCTCAAACTGTCCAAACTGGACATTCAATTGACCACTGTACATATTTCTGCCATCCGTACAAAAATTAAATAATTGTACGGATCATGTAGAATATGTACTTTAATCAATTGACGGGTCTATGTTTCAATGCAATGCAAGTTTTTAAAAAATATATAAAAAATCATAATTGATCGTAACAAAACTACATATGGTAACCTCATCGAGGCTCTCCAGGGGCAGGTGAATGTGATGAGAGCGCTTGCCAGCTTGCTTGATGGGTTGGAGAAGGAGATGAGGTTGATGGGAGGGTGAGGGCGAGGGTGGTTCTTCTTGGTTTCTTTCTTTCCCTTGCAATCTTTGTAAGTAACCTCCTTCTGTTGGTAATGTGAAAAAGGAAGGAGGAAATTATTAGCAAGTAATTATTCTACAAAAAAAAAAAAAAACTTCCTCTTCTTCTTCTTTCCTCTTTTTTTTTTGGCTTCTTTCATTGTATATATTGTTAAGTTTCGGTACTCCAAATTTTCACTTTAATATCTATCAGAGCCTTCATATTTATTGTAGAATGATGTGTAAATGGAAATTGGTTCGCATGTAATGGACAAAAGGTGAGAAGATGAAAAGTGGGGTGTGGGATCCTTTGAAGAAGGGAAGTGTGGTTTATGGGCTAAAAGTAGTAGCAGGAAGAGCAAAGAACGAAGAGTGCCTTCGGATTTCTTTATCACTAGATAGGATTTTTTTTTTTTTTTAATAACGGTAAAGGGAGAAAATGGTGAAATTATTATTGATCAGATCCTTTATTTTATTATGAAGAATGAAGAGTGCCTTCGGATGTTATGCAGAAACCTAGAAAATTTATAATCTTATGTGTTTTCTTTTCCTCAACCGTATTTGTAGCAAATTTCTTCTTCTAACAAACAAAACTGGAAAAACAATATCTCAAAATTTATGGTTCAAAAGTTTTGAATCCAAACATAACCGAAGAACTGTGATCTAGAAACAAAAAAAAAAAAAAAAAAAAAAAAAAAAATCAAACGCAACCCTTTTTTTTGTCTTTTGGTACAAATCGAAACATAATCTTAAATGTCATTTTTCCACTCCAAGTTTCACCTATATCATGGCCATTTTATAACTATAGTGATCTTGTCTGTGAGAGAAGTATTCAAGCTTGTGTTATACAATTCAAATATATGGAGCATGGTTGTGAGATTTAGACAGGGGTCTGGGATGCTTTTAGAGAGGTGGATTATGTGATACAGGAATAATTGATGAGAATCAGAATGTAGCCGTTTTATGTCACGGTCTAAAATTTATTTCCTTTATCCTAATTTAAGTTTCTTCATCACGCAAGACTAAAACATGTAACAGTGATTGGTAAATACTTGGGGTGACGATACTGCAGACTTGGATTTGAACCCTGCCCTTGGATTTTTTTTTTTTAGGCTTTTTTCATACAGAATATTTAATTCCTTCTTCTTCTTCTTCTTCTATGAAAAAAATTCTTAGATGGCTGCTCTGGATCAAGGAAGGAGCAATCTCAAGAATGAGAAGAAGCCCTTAGCCATCTATAAGCAAAAACTGATATTAATGTATCCCAAGGAATGGTCATGAAGTCTTCAAATATATGTGCATGGCTAGCCTTTGCAACATCCGTTCCTCATAAACTTAAAGGAAAATATAAAAGGCCAGGAAGCCATCATGCAGCACAAATCTTCTATGTTTGTCATATCTTGAATCCATTTGGCAAAAATGAAGTATTGCAGGATGTCATGGCTGTACTTCCCTTTCCTTATTTATGTTTCAAAAAATATGATTCTTCCAATCAAAAGAAATAATTACAATTCTTTCAAGCAACTTATTAGAATGAAAGAATTTCTCGTATACGTTTTTAATCAGTAGCCCTATCCATGAGTGCAAACACCACCATAAATATTTAAGGCACAAGTTTGATAAACATTGGCATGCAGGTTAAAAATATTGAAAGGCATAATTCTTTCAACAGAGAACTACTACGTACGTGCGCCCCAACTCTGGTGCAATAAAAAGGAGGGTGCTGTAATTTTCAAGGCTAAGATAATTTTAACCCTAGCAGTCCAATAAAAAAAAAACACAAGATGCGCTCATTTAAACACCCGCCGAAGAACATAAAGAATTTTTATTTTTAAAATGATAAGAGGCTTATTCCTATGCCTATGTGCTAAACTAGACCGGACACTGGTACTGCATGAAGATGCACTATCAGTGTACGGGAAGAAAAAGAAAAAACTGTTTCAAGAGGAAAATTAAAGCGTGTTCAGCACCTCTCTAAGTACCTTTTCTGAGTGTGATGCTCCAGGCTGTGTTGCTGGAAACAATGCTCGAAGGCCCGCTATTCACTCAATTTAAAACAGAATTGGACAAATCTACAATTTCTGGGC
This sequence comes from Areca catechu, assembly GCA_021397845.1. Taxonomy (NCBI): domain Eukaryota; kingdom Viridiplantae; phylum Streptophyta; class Magnoliopsida; order Arecales; family Arecaceae; genus Areca; species Areca catechu. The sequence goes on along the minus strand of CM038047.1, from coordinate 29,168,564 downwards.
AGTTTTCAGAGCAGGGATGAGCATTCTCAAGAAAGGAGGCTGATTGAAATCCAAGATATCTATTTCTATATCAAGTTTTTCGCATCGAGTCCTCTTTCTTCTTCCATTTCCATCCACCTACATATTTTCATGGCCTGCCTGCACCCTTCCGCTCCAGCTATCTCCGACATTTTCCGGGTCCTGCCTGCATCCATGGACAGCATCCCCTTTCTTTCCAACCAAACTATATTGGCAGCCAACATAAGTTTCTCCAGTCCCGTCGCTTTGCTTTGCCTCCATTTTCCAAGCTTTCTTCTTCCCCTTTTTTTGTTGAGTTCCCTCATGACGACCATGTTCCATCTGCCATAATGTCATGCAGCTCTCTAATCAAACATCTTATTTCCTTGACGTGGATTCGCAAAACCCACAGAAATCTTGTTTCATTTGTGACCCATTAGAAGTACATTCCTTTCGGGCAAATCAACTCATCCAAACTGGACTACACTCCCTATCGTGTCCGGGGATATCGTGTAGTAAATGCTTGTGTGGGAGCTCAGGTGGCTCACCTATGTTGAGTATTTTGTTACATTATACTGCCACTGCAGTACAAATAATACTACCTCACTTATCGCTGCAGAAAAAAAAAATTTAAAAAAAAAAAAGAAAGAAGGAAAAAAGAAGCGGTCTTGCTCTTCTTAATCCTACCAAAAACTTCCTGCACAGTCTTTCCACTACTAATTTAGCCTTCTCTCATGCTGCCACTAGCAACTGACTTGGGATTCTTGAGTCATCTAATGCATCAAGTAGGTTTGCTTTATATACATATTTTAATAACTACATTACCTTTATTCAGATATCATAGTTCAAGCTGACAAAGGATTGCAATTCATGGATTTCAGAAGCAAATTAGAAATTTCCTGAACACTCAAGCATTAACACTTTAGACCTATATTAAAATAATCTAGCCAACTGAAAGAAAATGCATATTAAATGCATACAGGGTCTAAGCATGTACACACCACAACATAAAAACCATTTGACAAAGAATGATCAAAATTTAGCTAAGCTTGAATAGGACAAATAGTAAGCATCAGATTTTGGAATAAGCTGTGTGGTTTCTCTAAGATACAACGTGAAGTCCAAAAATTGCTGAAACCTTATCCTGGTCACTGATACTTGCAACACCATAGGATCTATATAAATCATAATAATCATCGTATAGAAGAAGGAAAATACAAATCATATACATCAAGCAAAAAAAGGATGAGGAGAAAGAACTACCTAGATTAAGCATTTTGTATAAATTAAAAATCCAGATTTCTTACAAAGCTCAAGCTCTCTGCAGAAAAGACTGTGATAATGCACGACATGATCTGGGATATGGAAATAAAAATCACATTGGAAAGCATGGAAAGAGACAGGAGGTTCTCGGCACAAACCGGCATATTACGATTTCAAAAGAACATGACTCGATGCACTGGTGAGGAAAATTACAGAGCAAGAAAAAAAAAAAACTTACAAATCGAGCTTCGGAGCAATGCGATGAAGATGAAGGCGCCGGAGATCGAGCTTCGGCGGCGAGGGACCGAAAGAAATGCCGGAGATGAAGGATCAGGGAGAGGGAGGAGGAAGAAAGGGGGCTATCAGGCGGCGGCGGCTGAAGCAAAATGAAGTTAGGGCTCGGTGGGGGGGGGGGGAAAGAAAGCTTAGCGACGCTTTTTCCGACGACGCTTATAAGCGTCGGAAGATGCCGACGCTTTTTAAAAGCGTCGGAAGATGCCGACGCTTTTTAAAAGCGTCGGCGGGTTTGCAGGCGGCGACGCTTATAAGCGTCGTTAAATTTCAATGTCCGACGACGCTTATAAGCGTCGTTAAACTTTACTTCTCCGGCGACGCTTACCATAAGCGTCGGCGGGTATAAGGGGGCTCCCAACGCTTCCCAGAAGCGTCGGGATGAAACAGTTGCCAATTCCCATTCTCCCTGTAGTGATTGGGAGCTTTTACCAAAGATTGTGGATGGTGGTAGTAGTCCGAGGATGACATGGAAATAGTTTCCCAATTTTTTGATTGGTCTTCATCCCGTCCATTAGCTTTCTTTTTTTAGTAGCAAGCTACTTCGCTAAATGCTACCTCCGATCTTGCTTCCACCCTATCCTTTTTGTTGGGGATGCCAGGTGTTCTCTTCATCACACTTGCTTTTTTCTAGAAGATGGTGCTGCGGCCGTGCTCTCAGTCACTTTCTATTTTTCTAGTTATCCCGTCAAGGACCATGATGGCCACGGTGCACTCTTGATTACTCAGAAGGCGATCCCAGCTTTATGGAAGAGCTTTGAATTTCAGGAGCTTCTAGTCCTTGGACAAGTGTTGCTATTTTTCCTATACTTTAAAAGTCTAGAGAGTAATATTATCAATTGAGAGGCTCTAACCCATGTAATCTGGCCATGAGACTACACGTGTAACCCAATTTTATTAATATAAAACTTTTAATATTTTTGTGCTTTTTATAGCATCTATCGACCATTTCTTGGATTGCTTGTTCACTTCATGTTGCATGATCACATCTCAAGTTATATCTAAAACAAATGGTAGATATTCAGGCAATCAGCCACAGTACCCCTGATCATGATTTTTTCAATCTCATTAAGCTATGAAAATTTGATCATAATATTTCTGATTGCTAGAGCTTATAGGCTTTCGATCGTAATCTTCTCGATCACTAGAGCTTATGGGCTTCCGATTGTAATCTTCCCGATCACCGAAGCCTATGAGCTCTTGATCATAATCTTGCTGATCATGAGAGCCTATTAGCTTCTGATCATAATCTTCTCGATCGTGAGAGCATATTGGCTTCCGATCATAATATTCCCGATCGCTAGAGCCTATGGATCCCATTCATAATCTTCCTGATTGTCAGAGCCTCTAGACTCCTGATTATAATCTTCCTGATTGCGATAGCTTGTTGGCTTCCGATCATAATCTTTTCGATCATGAGAACCTGTTGGCTTCTGATCATAATATTCCTGATTGTTAGAGCCTATGAGCTTTCGATTGTAATGCTTCTGATCGTAAGAGCCCGTTGGCTTCCGATCATAATATTCCTGATCTTTTGATCATAATCTTTTGATTGTGAGAGCCTATTGGCTTTCGATCATAATATTCCCGATCATCGAAGCCTATGGGCTCCCTATCGTAATCTTCATGATCATGAGATCTTATTATTTTTTTATCATAATATTCTCGATCGTTAGAGCCCATGGGCTTCTAATCATAATATTTTCGATCATAATCTGATGGGGACATCTAGCTTATGCCAGCCCAATCCAGATCCTGATGCCAGCCCAGTTCAGATCCTGATGCCAGCCCAGTCCAGATCCTGATGCCAGCCCAGTCCAGATCCTAATGCTAGCCCAGCCTAGATACTGATGCCAGCCCAGCCCAGCCCAGATCCTGGTGCCAGTCCAGCATGAATCTTGAAGGACATCCCAGCATGAATTTTGAAGGACATCCCAGCATGAATCATGAAGCTCCGGGATATCTCTGGATCAGAGATCATTTTTTATTGTTTAGAGTTCTGATTTATCTTATCAAAATTCCTCCTTATTAATTCCAATGTTTTAGGATTTACCGTTGTTTTAGGACCGGAGTTTTAGGATAGTGATTTGTTTTATTGGGATCTCGGTGGTTTCGATTGTTTGGTTGTTTAGAATTTGTTTTAGGATTTTGTTTAATTTTTAAATTTGTTAGGATGGGATTCTCAGTTTGTTGAGAAGTTTCGATTGTTTTAGGTTTTAGTCTATTTAAAGTGTTTTGTCGTTTTGGAATAAAGGAAGCGAAGAATTTTATTGAATTGGGTGTTGTCCCGACTCCCCCCCTCTTCCTCCTTCCTCCCCTCCCCTCTTCTTCTCTTCCTCTTCTTCTCCCCTGCTCTCTACTCTTCCTCTCTCCCTTTCCCCTATTTTTATTATTCTCCTCCCCTTATTCTCTACTTATTCCCTTTCTTATTCTTCTTCTTATTCCTCCTGATCTTCTTCCCTTTATTCTCTATTACTTCTTCCTCTTGCCATTGAGTCAAACTCCCCAATCCCATTTCTGCCCAAAATCCCAACCGTCGACCACCACCTCCTGTCCGTCCAATGCTTGCCATCATTCGATCTCCACCATACTCACCAGAGAACACCGACGACCTCCGCCCGTGAAGTCTCGGATAGCTGTCGGCCAACCCAGTTAGGAACTCGCATCCACCTCTCCCGAGCTGTCCACCGGAGCCATCCTTCCACCTGAAAGCCATCGTACCTCCCTCTCTCCGATGACTGATCCTTCCCCAAGATCGTCCGTGAGCCTTGCCGATCTCCTCCTCCATCTTCCTGTCCGAGCATTTCCCTTCGTGAGGAGATCACCACCATCGTTGACCTTCCGTTCGCCATCACCGGCATGCGGCCTGAAACTGAGCGCGCCACCACGACTTTGCCTCCTCCTTCCTGTCCAGAGGACCCATGTCGATCCCTCCTCCATCCCAGGATCAGCCATTCTGATCACTATGCCAGCCTTCCTTCCACGCCACCCTTTTCCTCACCATGCCTCCGTCATTCATCGGAGTAGGGCTGCGCCACCATGTCCCCATGTCGCCTCCTTCAGTCCAGTGCTGTCGCTGGTGGAGAGCCCGCCGGATCTTCCCCTTCGACGACCTCCCCTGTTCCGGTCCAGAGAGGAGAGCTCCTTATTTGGGCGCGGTCGTGAATGCATAGTCGGCATACGTTTGCCGACTTCAAGTGCAGGAACAAAAAAAAAGGAAAGGAAAAAAAAGTGAAAAAAAATATGAAAAAAAAAGAAAAAAATATGAAAAAAAAGGAAAGAAAATATGGGGGAAAAAATATGTGTTGGAAATAAAAAAAAAGGATGAGTTGAGCCTAGCCTAGTGGTCATTTCTTAATGACCAACGATCCAACCTCCCTAGAATAAATATTGATCAGGCTGTCCTGCATCATAATCTTCTTGAGCCTGAGAGCTTGTTGGCTTCCAATCATAATCTCAAGTAAACAAGAGTCCACATTAATCTTTTAACGAGAAATTTCTTAGGCCATCAATATGGGATCTTAACCCTGCGAGCGGCTTAGCTTTTAACTATAAATTATCCTAGGTGAAAATTTTGGATCTCATTTGGCCTAAGTAACTCTCACACGAGGGAATTTCATTAAAGAAAACCTTTTGCTATAAGCATGATAGGAAAAAGAACTTCTATTTAGTAGAAGAGGGGAACATTATTGATAATAAATCTATAAATTCATGGTGTTCCATGGCCGAAATAAGGCTATTCCATCCAAATGCTTCGGCCAATAGGTTCCGAGCTTGACGATTTCTTCTACTTGATAGGGCCCTGTCCAATTTAGTGAGAGCTTGCCCCTTTGACTAGGTTAGAAAATTTTTGTTCGATGTAGTACCAGGTCGCCGACCCTAAAAGTTTTGCTCCAAACCTTGGGTTTAAGTAACGAGTGATCTTATGTTGGTATGCTACCACCTTGATGTATGCTTTCTCCTGAACCTCATCTTTTAGGTTTAGGTTTGTGAGTCACCTTTCTGAGTTAGTTTTCTCATTATAGTTTGTGACCCATGTCGAGGGTACTCTAATTTCGATTAGTATCACCGCTTCAACTCCAAAAGCTAAGCTGAAGGGTGTTTCTTCCATCAAAACCCTTGGTGTCATTTAGTATGTCCAAAGTACATGATGGAGCTTATCGACCCATGATATTTTAGCTTTGTTGAATCTCTTTTTAATCCCTTGGAGGATAGCCCAATTTGTAACCTTCGCTTCTCCGTTAACTTGGGGATGCGCCACCAAAATGAGATGGTACAAAATTTCTTGGTTTTTACATCTTTACAAAATTTTTCAAATCGAGCACCAACGAACCATCATTCATTATCGATGATCAATGCCCGAGGGATGCCAAAGCGGCAGATGATAGCCCTCCATACGAAATCTATTATTTTTGATTCGGTGATGTGAGCTAATGGCTCGGCCTTTATCCATAAACAATTTAAGCTCTAAACTGCATCACCCAGCTTTCCAATCTCGACATTAATGCTAATTCTTTGCATGTATTTTCTATGCTTTCAAGTTGATTGGTGATAAGTTTTTTTTTGGTCTTCACTTTTTTTATGTAGTGATCCGGATTTCTCTTACTCATATTGCAGTCATCATTATCCTTGACTCTTTATGGCATCATCTTCGTAAGTGACAGGAAGATAATATCCAGCTCTCACCTGACTAGCTCTATAGATAAGATTGATGCTCCTCTTGTTGTCTTCTCTCTGATAGCGAGATAGTGACGAACTTTGTGGACAAGCAAGAAAATGATTATATAGCTCTCACCTAACCTTGTTCACTTACTCAGTCCAAGAAGATGATTATATAACTCTTATCTAGCTTTCTTTACTTACACTCCTAGATACAAAAGATGTATAAGTATTATGATCTTGTTATTTGACGATACTTTATTTTGGCTGATGTTACTTTCTTTTAGTCTTTCTCATTCTTCTCTCTTTTCGAGAAGTAAGTAGAACCCTTATCCGGACCTTCTCTTCTCCATCCTAATAAGGTATTCCTTCCTTGGATATTGAACAGTCTCTGAAGACTTTGTTGATAGTTTATCTTATTTTGCAAGATTCAGACACCTTATTCCAGTTTAGCAGATCAACTTGTAGATATCTTTACCAAAGCTTTCAACTTCATTTTTGATTTTTTACTATATATTCAAAGTTGGGCTTAGCTAATGTATATGCTCCAGCTTAAGGGAGAGTGTTAGAGAGCAAGATATCTTATATTATTTCCTAAAACATTATACTTTATCTTAGTTATATTAGGAGTATTGCTATAGTCCTATTAGGAAATATATATATAATAATCTTGTACTTTATTTAAAAGCCTTTAAGATCCTAATATTAATGAATAATACTCTTTTCATTCCTTTTAACAAGCATCATCAAAATAGAGGAGATCACTTTAGCACTTCTTTAAAACAAGATTCTTAAGCGAGAGAATCAAGCTTCGAATTCAAATAGGAACTCAACATTGGTGGTCTTTGAAGGAGCTGGCAATAGAAGGCAAAGTGATTGAGGATCGCAAGGTGGGTGATCAAGATCCAAGTCAAAGTATGCAAGCAAAATCAAGTGCTACCGGTGCGATGAGTTAGAGAATCATATCAGAGATTGCCCGTAGCTTAATAATCGGATGAGTGCTACTATGATGGTGGTCGTGGTAGCAATAGTGACAGATATGGTGATGAACTTATGGTATCCGATGAGGTCCATTCTTCTTCTCAGTAGTGGATTTTAGATTTTGCACATTTTGATCACGTGTGTTACAAAAAAGAGCTATTCAACTTTCTAGAAAATAGAGAGGGTACTATCTACCTATCAGATGAATCAAGCTGTGTAATTAAGGATGCAGGGATAGTTAGCTTAAAGCTTCATGATAGAACATTAAGAAAATTGGATAAGATCTGATACATACCCAGCTCCAGTAAGAATTTAATCTTACTAAATAAACTAGATTCAAATGGCTCTAGGTGGAAGCCGGTAATAGAATCCTAAAGGTTATCAGTGATCGTAGAGTTGTCTTGCAAGAGAAGAAAGGTAAAGAACATTGCTTCTTGATAGGAAGTTCAGTACAAGGTAGAATCCCTGATATAGATGAGAGCCTAGTATAAGATGAAGCTCCGAGAGCAAGTGGATCAGGCATGAGACGAGAGATTCGGAGAGATAATCGGTGACGTCGCTTGATGAATTCCTATTATCGCAGGAAGCTTTCCTGAGCAAGTCTCAGGTTAAGGTAAACATAGCATACAATGGAGAAAGGATCGAGTGGCCTAACTCAACTCTCATGTTTGCCTATCCATGAATAGTACATGTTTGCCCCAGGGCATGGGAGCAAGATCCTTCAAAAGCTCTCAAAATCAGATGGAAGTCGAATGTCGAGTTAATATGGAGATTGTTGAGAAAAAATATCTTGATTCCATCTAGAAAAGGCCTATTGGAACAAAACCTGCGAGGAGACCCAAAACCGAGCTTGGAGTGCAAAAGGAGGCCCAACTTAGGCCCGCAGGTGCACATGGCCCAAACCACATGTGCATACGCGTGAGCGCAACCCTGAGTGCATTAGCCCAGGCGAAGCATGGCCCAGTGTGCATGCGCGGTTCACCGTGATCCATTTCCTAGTACGGTCCATGGGAATATCTCATGCGGTCCACAAGTCCATTATTGCGGTCTATGGAGGTAAAGGCACTTTTTTTGCCCGATCCGATGGTTGCATGCGATTTGATAGCTGATGATGATTCCAACTTTGTTTAGACCTGATCATCATGATTTATGGTGCTTTAGATGATGACCAGGGGGCCAGCAAGTCTTTTAAAGTCAAAGAGAAATTGTAGAAGGATTTGAAGTCCAATTCTAATATGGTTTGAATCACTGGATTCCTGTCGAAATGCTCTTCAATATAGAGGCTATAAAATAGAACAGATGGCTAGGAAAATAGTTGAGAATATAAAGGACTTTTAGAGGGGATAGTAGAGATAGAAAAAGCTTGTTGGGATTAGAGGGTCTTCTTGTGAGTTAAGAGCTTTGTAAAAAATTTGAAACTTCTTGTTAAGAAAAATTATACATAATTAATAGTATAAGTTCTTATCTTATAAATACTTATTTTTTCAAAATAAATTCTTGGGGTGTTTTATGATTATGTTCTTTATTTTATTTTTCTCTTTTTCTTTCTCTCATGATATCAAAGAGATTTGTATTTTCATATTTTATATGAATTTTTTTTGGTACAGCAGGACGGTCGCATAACTTTGATATGAGGATGACCTGAAAGATCAAGAGAAAGAAACCCCTGAAGGGATAGAGAAACATTATCATCTTGGAACCAGGACCAATTGGTAGAATGCTGAACAACATAAGAAGCAATCTAGTATGCAGCACAGTTTACCTTTCGATAGACATGGCGGGCTGTAGCTGTCATAGGAAGCTGCAGGAATTTTCAAATATCATGAAAAAAGGATGGACATCACAACGACTCGACCTGTCCTGAATCTATATAATAATAATAAAAGAGTTATCCTCAATAATAATTCTACGAGCATGCAGATGCTGAATAGCTCCGATGATATCAGTTATTGTTGCTTTGAGCTTCATTTTTAGATTAGATGAATCATGAAAAAAAAATCTTTTCAGCTATAAAAAGTTTTCACCGGCATCCTGGATGACATTAGCATGGATGGTATCCTAATATAAAGAACTTATAATCTTAACTTACATGACAGCGTACATCCGGGATCAATTTTGTTTTTGATGATAAACATCTGGCCTTATCCAATAAAAATAAATAAATAAATATATATATAAATAAATAAATAAGAGAAAGAGAGGAGACGAAATCAGACTCCATGCGGACGTGGTATGTACCCTTCCGATCAAACGAAAAACTACTATTAATTCCTACAAACACCTCCCCCCCCCCCCCCTTCTCCTAATATATATATATATATATATATATAATGAAACAATTATGATATCAAAAACGCAGCAAATGATAATTATAATTTATCAACTAAAAGCTCGCCTTCTAAGATAGAAATAATAAAAACCGAAAAAGCAAGTTGGTTTGCCAATGACGTGGATGCTCCCAACGCCGTCCCTAAGACCAAACAGGCATGCAGATTCGCGCCTCTGAACGCCACGCTGTACGCCAGCGCTGTCTAGCTCGCGTCCGCTCGAGAACAGCAAGGAATTTTTTTCAAAAACTTGATAGTTTTTTAATTTCGCGGGTTATTGTGAAAGCTTGGGGACGAGCAAAGGCCCTAAAAAAAAACAATCACTTCCAGCGGTGCTGGCTCGACTTCCGATGCCATTACCAAAAAAATCCAAATCCACCTCAGAACTGTCATTCCCATTTACGAAAATACCCTCCATTCCATCATCTTGATCCGTCTGACCGAAAAACCAATTTTACGTACAAACGTCTATTTCCGCCATTTCAAATAATAAACCCTCAATCCGCCACCTTCGCCTGTTCGCCAAAACCCCGCCTCTTCTTTTCACCCACGCTTCCCCGCCTCGCCCTCTGCAACGCCTCGTTGCGGTAATGGTGGCGTTGTGAACAAAAAGAGTAGAAGGCGGGAAGTAAAGAGAAATGGTAGGGTTCCCCACCTTCGTGCCTCTCCTCCTATTCTTCGCCTCGGTAGCGGCGTCGCTGACCTCCGACGGCCTCGCCCTCCTGGCTCTCAAGTCGGCCATCTCCTTCGACCCGACCGGCGCCCTCGACGCCTGGCTCGACTCCGACTCGGACCCCTGCGGCTGGCTCGGCGTTACTTGCCGCGGCGGTCGGGTCATCGCCCTCGCCATCTCCAACCGCTCCCTCGGAGGCTACCTCCCCTCCGAGCTCTCCCTCCTCTCCTTCCTCCAGACCCTCTCCCTCCCCCGCAACAACCTCTCCGGTCCCATCCCCGCCACCATTACCGCCCTCCGTAGTCTCGCCTTCCTCGATCTCTCGCACAACAACCTCTCCGGTCCGATCCCCGCCGAGATCGGCGCCTTGGACTCCCTTTCCCACCTCGACCTCTCCTCCAACCTCCTCAACGGCTCCCTGTCTCCGGCGATAGCCGCTTTGCCGCGGCTCTCCGGCGTGCTTAATCTGTCCTGTAATTCGTTCTCCGGCCAGATACCGCCGGCTTTCGGCACCATCCCGGTCGCCGTGAGTCTCGACCTCCGACAGAACAACCTCTCTGGCGAGATACCCCAGGTCGGATCGCTTTTCAACCAGGGCCCAACCGCGTTTTCTGGAAACCCCGGCCTCTGCGGGTTCCCGCTCAAGAATCCGTGCTCCGGCGGCGCCAACAAGCAAGGTCCCAGGATCCCTCTGCCGAACCCTAATTTTAACCCAAGCTCCCTCACTTCCCGCCCAATCGAGGCGGAGAAGCGGCTGCGACCGGCGATGACGGTCCCGATCCTCGCCGGCGTCGTGCTGGCCGCCATTTTCTCGATCTTGGTGCTCCATTGCCAGTTCCGCCGGAGGTGCGCTGCTGGTGAGGGCAAGGCGTCGATTAAGGGCAAGGGCGGCTCCGCGGCGGCGGTGGAGGACCGGCGGGAGGGGCAGAGCGAAGAGATCTACGTCGCGGTGGACGGCAGATTCGACCTCGAGCTGGAGGAGCTCCTCCGGGCCTCCGCCTACGTGGTGGGAAAGAGCCGCAGTGGGATCGTGTACAAGGTGGTAGTGGGCCCGGGGTCCGCCTTGGCAGTGCGCCGCCTCAGCGAGGCCGCCGACGGCGAGGGCGACGGTGACGATTGGCGCCGGCGGAGGGCGTTCGAGTTGGAGGCGGCGGCCATCGGCCGGGCGAGGCACCCCAACGTGGTGAGTCTCCGTGCCTATTACTACGCCCCTGACGAGAAGCTCCTAATCTACGATTACGTCCCCAACGGCACCCTCCACGCCGCCCTACACGGTAACCTTTCCGCCTCTCAAAACCCTCTTTCCGTTCATTGCTAGCCGTCTGATCGTGTTCTGATTATAAAATCAGCAGGTGGACCGCTGAATCCAACGGTGCCGGCGCTGCCGTGGGCGGCGAGGTTGGCGATAGTGCAGGGGGTGGCTCGGGGGTTAACTTACCTCCACGAGTGCAGTCCCCGGAAGTCTGTCCATGGGAACATAAGGTCCTCCAAGATCCTACTCGACGACGATCTCCGGCCATATATTTCCGGCTTTGGCATCACCCGCCTCATCTCGGGGACCCAGAAGTTCACCCAGTCGGGATCCAAGAAGCTCGTGTCCGCGCCCGGGCGGGGGACCGACGCGGCGTATCTGGGGCCCGAGGCGCGGGCTCCAGGAGCGGCAGCGACCCAGAAGGGCGACGTGTACGCATTCGGGGTGGTGGTGATGGAAGTGGTGACGGGGCGGCCGGCGGCGGGCTGCGGGGACGCGGAGGGGGAGTTGGAAGGATGGGTGAGGCGGGCGTTCAGGGAGGAGCGGCCGCTGTCGGAGGTGGTGGACCCGGCGCTGCTGCACGAGGTGCACGCCAAGAAGCAGGTGCTGGCGGTGTTCCACGTTGCTCTCGGGTGCACCGAGACCGACACGGAGCTGCGGCCCAGGATGAGGGCCGTGGCCGAAAGCCTCGACCGAGTCGTCTTGGCGCGTTGAGGGGACGACGGACCCGTTGGTAATTCTATCAGCCGGTGGGTCCGTCTGTGTTGATGGTGGTGCTTTAGAAGTGGATGGGTTTTAATTGATTTTGTACCACAGAATCGTAGGACCAGTGTGGGTAAACTACTTGTAAGATTTTCTTAGCTTTAGGGGTAAGGTAATTAATGATGTGCGTATCTCCGTCAAGCCATGGTCAAAGGTAAGAATTGCTGGAGAGAGTGTATAGCAGGTAATATGCTTACTGCTCTTATTCTACGCCGTGTGGTGGTGTTGTTGCTCTGGGAAACTTTGTTCTCACATTATTACCAGTGCAGTTTCTTTATTTCATAATGCTCCAGTATGGTTATAGTTTGCGTTCTACAATAGATATTTATTTCCCCTTGATTTGGATCAGCATCTCGTGTCACGAAGCATGAACCAAGGTTCCAGGGTGTAAGATTATAAACGTTAATATTAAGACTACCGAGGAATTATATGATGTGCGTAAACTTTAAACTAGCATTCTCAATATCTTGTATCCGGTCGGGGCAAATCTCCCATCAAGCAATACGAACTGTTTGGGTACTGGAAGCAGGGTAGCAGTACGAAATATACCGTGGCTGATTGTAAGTTGGGGTGCACTGGAGGCTGCCACCGACGGATGAGCCGGTAAAAAACCTTTCCCCTATAGCAACTTGGATGGATGAATGGGGAACATGCCTGTACAGCGGGACAAGCTCTGGAAAACGCCATGATACCCTGCCATCAACTCGCCCTATGTAGAGCTTTATTGAATATTTTTTTTAGAAGCAAGTGCTAGCTTGTGTGATGAAAATTGTTCAGGGCCTCGGGCCAAAAATATCCTGCTCAGAAGAGAGAATTTTTTTTTAAATAATATTTTTTTTAAAAAATTATGAAAATAGGTGATCCGAAATTTATTTATCTAAGTAGGTGATCTGGATTGACATGGATGAATTCGTCTTTTGAAAAAGGTAATTTCTTGGTAAATCATGTAAAAAAAAATTATTGAAAGGGAAGGAAAATAAAATTTTTAATTTTAAAATATTGATTTATATTAAAAAATTTTTTATTAAAATGAAAATTTTTAAAATAAAATCTAAAAAAAAATTAACCCGTGGATAAACCGTGAAATCGGTCGACGGTACATAATATTTATGTATCAATATTTTATAAAAAATAAAAAATTAATAACAAATTGCAGGACCGATATGTGGATCGATGGTCTGACCGATAGGTGGACCGATGGTCAGACCGGTAGCAGGACCGGTAGGTGAACCGATGGTCAGATCCTAGTAGCCGGACTGGCGATCAGGACGGTGACAAGACCGAGGGTCGGATTCTTTCACCAAATGATTTTATTGGAAAAAGAAAAAAAATTATTATTATTATTAAATAATTAATATATTAAATTAAAATATTTTAAATATATTATTTACCAAATTACATTAAAAATTAAAAAAAAAAAATTATTAAAATAATTGTTAAAAATTTTATATTTTTTTATAAAATAAAATAATAAGAAATCGCCGGTTGTATCTATGATTTCACCGAATAATATTTTTTTAATTAAAATTTAATAAAAAAATTTTAAAATTAACGAAAAATCATGAATTTTAATAAATCCTAAAATAATTTATTATTTTCATAAGTTTAATTTTATATTTTATATATTTTTTAATTTACTAGAGCAAATAAATGATTCTTGTCATTTTAAGACCGATATGTGGACCGATGATCGGATCAGTAGGTGGACAGATGATCGGATCAGTAGCAAGACCAGTAAGTGAACCGATGATCGATCATGGTAGTCGAACTGGCGATCGTAATGATGACAGGATTGAGAACCAAATAGATGACATAATCGACGGAAAATAAAATTTTATTATTTTCATAATTTGAATTTTATAATTTATATTTTTTTGAATTTAGTTAAGCAAATAAATGATTCTTGACTATTTTAGGCCAGAACACATATAAACACATATATAAATAAACACTTATATAAATGATTCTTATATATTTTGGACCATAACACATATAAATAAACACATATATTAAAAACACAATTTTTTAAAATTAACAAGAAAACATAAATTTTAATAAATTCTAAAATAAATGACAAAGCTGTCTCCAGTCTACCCGTGTACTGCCCGTCACTGGTACATCATCTATTGGCAAACCTAGTTGAACAGCAACATCCTGTAGGGTGATGGTAGCCTCTCCATGGGGAAAATGAAAAGTATGCATCTCTGGACGCCACCGCTCGACGAGAGCAGTGATCAAATGCCAGTCTAATCTAATAAATCCAACATGTGCTAGACCATAGAATCCGGACTGCATCAGCAATGGCATAATACGACGATCGAGCGGTATCGATCTGCGCATAACCATCTCTCGACATCGACAGTGCAAAACAACATCCTGTCCCTTCCAGACCAAAGATGATCTATGTGAAGGCTGATCGTGTAGTACACTACTATCAGAAGGACCAGGATCCATAACTGTGATAACTCAAAGAAAATAAAATTAGCAATCACAAAGCCCATTTAATGCACAGTAAAGACATCAATCCATATACAAGCTATAAACATCAGACAATAAAACATATCCATATATTACAATCCATCAAATAAAATACAAAGCAATGACAAGATTAGCCTAATATATTACAATCCATATATTAAAATATCTATAAAATATGACTGATATAATTTAACTAATCTGCTTGTAGAAGCCTTGGACATGACCGTCTATCATGCCCTTCTTCTTTACAGATTGTACACTTGCGTCTGTTGCCGACTTCTCTTATATCCATATCATTTTTGATCCTCGTAGATCATGGCCTACCTTTCTGTGGCAGCCTATTGACATCAGGTATAATGATACCGTGTTCATTTTGCTTGGGCCAATATTCTTCATGAGGAATTGGTTGAAATTGTGGCACATAAGTTTGAAGATAATCGTGTAATGTATAGCACCGATCAATGTATCTTTTAAAATCAATGGCAATATGTGCACAAGCAGCTATGACGTGAGAACAAGGTAAATGAAAACATTGCCATTTCTGACATGTACATGTTTGCTGGGAAAGACGAACAACCTACAGCATCAAAAATCATAATTCAGCATATACACAACCTAATAACATATTTTCAATGATACATAAAGATCGTAAGTACCTGTGTATTGTTATCCCTGTTCATGTTCGGTCCACGTCTAACAGTTTGGACTTGGAACAAGCTGGTTGCTCTATCAAATCGTGTAATAGTATGCGATGTCGCTTTGGCTTGGTTGGAGATGAAATGTTCCGTAACAAAAAGAGTAAACCTTTCATTTCTGTCCATTGCCTCTGTTGCTTGGACACGTCGGCCTTTAAAATATGACACAAGCTGAAAGAAAGTCAACTGTATCAATGCTGTTATGGAAAGAAATTGAGCATTTTTCAGAACTCCATTGAAACACTCGGATATATTAGTTGTCATCACCCATACCGTCGTCCGTCATAATGTGAACGTGTCCATTTTGCTAAAGGAATTTCATTCAACCACTGAACAGCTTCTGGGTTAAATTTTTCAATATTCCTCATGTATTTCTGGAATTTTCTAGGCTGCGTTTGCATTCTAGCTCTTTTCACCACATCTCTTAGTTTGGGATCACGAAATCTTGAATTGAAGTTACTTGCCACATGACGCAGGAAATATACAAGATAAGCATGCGGTGGCTGCCAACCCAGATACTTATTCTATACTGCAGCAAGTATACCAGTATGTCGATCGGAAATTAGACAAATTTCTTGACGTGTTGTAACAAAATTTTTGATACAAGCTAAGAACCAACCCCAGGTATCCGCTGACTCTTCATCGACAATACCAAATGCAAGTGGAAAGATATGATCATTTTCATCAATAGCAGTTGCAATCAATAACTTCTCCTTATACTTTCCTGATGCAGAACAAAGAACAAAGAAGCGTATGCGGAAGTAAATTTAAGATTAATTCTTTTTTTTTTTTTCAGAAATTGGCCTCGACTCAAAGTAAAGTAAACTAAGTTGATGGAAACTAGGTAAGGATTGAAAGCACAATTTAGAAGAAGCTAAGTTATCAGAGTAGTTCAGAAGTAACGGATCGCTGGGGATTGAGAAACTCCCAGACCTAGGGTTTCGCTCTGAACTTTCAACAGGACAGAAATAAAGAGAAGAGATGGTTTACCAACCAGACAGTGATCTTCACAGAATTTGGGTGGAAGAACTCTCTCGAGCAGATTGTTGGATCCTCGGATTTGGCTATCTTCGCAATGGATCCTCCAATACTGGCCTCGTGGCTGGGTCGGCTTCTCCTGAACTCAATATCTGGGAAGAAAAAAATCAAGTGATGGATTCAGAGACTCAGGGAAGGATTAACCAGGTCGAAGAACTTGAAGGCTGATGTCGCTGAGATCCGGATTCTCTTGAAGGCTGATTCGACTCCCTCTGGAAAGAGCTTTGGATCTGAAGTATCCGGACTGGAGCTGGATGCTGGTGGTCGGCCTGGACTTGAAGAGAGAGGTCGTGGGAGGTGGGATAGGCTAGGGTTTGGTGGATTGAAGTGGATGGCTAGGGTTTTGGAGGAGAAGTGGCTAACCTAGGGTTTGGGTTTTGGAGATCTCACACCTCCTCAAGGTTCCTGGGGAACCCGGATTTACTCCCTCACGGAGCTCAACACCTGGATGCAAGTACGGAAGAGAGAAAATACTAAGTTTACTCACAAAAAAATTTGGTTTCATTCATCAGTTCTTTTTCAAGAGTTACATAGAGTTGAATATATAGACATAACAAAGAAATAAAATTTCATACACTTCCCATGTGGGACTAATAGGACTAACCCACACTTTAGGCATCAAATTCTCTTCCCAAGACTCCTTCCATGAGTGGGCAGCCCAAAAACTCCAAGAAAACTTGAAAATCAGCTCCAAATGGCAGGTTATGGGGGTGTCTCCTAGTATCTCTCCATGAATCAAAGATTTTCCCTTCATGGTTTGGCTCTTTTGGACATCTCCTAGTCTTGCTCCACAAGTTTAGGCTTCTTCCTTTCATGGCTTTGGCACTTTAGAAAACTTTTGGGTGCCTCCTTGATTTTCTTCCCAAGACATGCTCTCTTCCCTTTTATAACTTGGGTTTTTATGGAACATTGTGAGGCACCTCCTTGATCCTCTCTTCAAGAAAAATTCTTGCCATCCTGGCTTGGGTTTATCTGGAAAGAAGTTGGCTCCTCCTTGGATTGAGGTATCTTGATGGATTTCTCCCCCAAGTGGCGCATGAAAGAAGGGACCTGCTTTCTTATGGTGTGGGGACCAAGGCACACTGGATGGAGATGTGGCGCCTCCTGGACTCTGGCGTGTGGCTGGGAGTGTGGCGCCCACTTGCTTGGTCTTGGGAGAAAATGTGGCACCTTGGAGAAGACCTAGACCACTACTAGGACTTGTATTGAGTCAACATGACTCAACAAAATTTAAATTGCAGGGAAATACAGACTCAAACTAAAATTGAGTTGACCAAGTCAACCCTTATTACAAAACCAGAAAATCCTAATTCTTCGAGCAATGTCAATCAGAGATCCAGATGGAGCCCTGAAGTCTTCTTCTGAGTCTGGTGCCCGCACCATTTCCATACATGAAAGTAGCATCGATGCTTATTACCGGACGACAGTGCTTAAACCCTGCAATCAAGGGTGTAAAGGCCCAGAATACACGATCAAACTGGGCATAATTTGGTATACCAGTTGGAGTGCTGATAAATTTCACCTAGAAATCCGGATTAAATGTTTGTACAGCATGCAACCATTTCGGAAGCAATTGATATGACATATCCCAATCTTCGAACAGCATCGCTATCGCCTTTTGTTTGGCATCCCATAATTTTCTATAACTTGGTGTATAATTGTATTTATTCTTTATGACTGCACCAAGTCCAGCAATAGCAATAGTAGGAATTTCTTTAACCAGATCCTGAATTTCATTAGCAATTAAAGTGGAGTCCAAACCAGAATAATCCTGAGACATCATTGTAGATAGGCATGTATGAGGACCGGTATATCGTGAGATCTCAAAAAAATCATGATGTTTAATACCTCTCAGCATCCACTGATAGCCAGAATCTCTGCTCTTACATTTCACATGCCATAGATTTGGATTTGATTCAATAACCTTGAATTCGTGATATCTTTCAATAGAATATTGCTTTACTGCAGTCTGTAATTCTGCCTTATTTATAAAACAGAGTCCTTTACGTAATTCCTCATTCCTTTGCCATATAACATGTTGTTCCTGCATTGAAGAATACATTGATATATTTGCAGCATTCCAATTAACCTGGGTGAATGTTCTAGATGGAGCTTCAAATATTAAATAATTTGGAACAGTGATATCCTCTAGACTTCGTACTGGATGTGAAGTATCAGCCTCGTCACCTTCGTCAACCAAATCATGTTCACTTTCGTCATCATTCTTACTAAAAAGTTGATTATCGACATGCACCTGTCATCAGCAGCTGTATATATTGATACTTCTCTAATATTACTTTTTGGTATAATACTGTCCACTGTATATAACGGATCTACAGTAAAAATCAAGCCAATATTTTTCACTTCATTATCTGCAATATTCGGAGTACTATATGATAGAACCTGTTCAGTTACACAAGTTGTTGCTATATTTCGAACAGCTTCTTCATAATCATCTTGTTCGTAATCAGGTTCAGGAGCTTCAATGGTTTGGATATCTATTTATAACTCTGCACCCGATATACATGAATGTGAACCGATAGTTGAAAATATTATTTCCATGTCTTCATCTTCGGTTAATGGAATAGGTTCATACTTTACAAATGTCGGCTGGACAACTTGTGGATATCTATAGATAATCAAAATTTTTTTTTCCAGTTCTATCAATACGGAGAACTCTACATATTTTGTTCTCTAACTCTTGGAATGTCATATCAGAACTGATTCTAATTGCCTTTTTTGGTCCTTGATTGTACTCAATTCCATTTGATCCATTAATCATAGAACCACCCATATAACATAATGCTGTGATTGTTTCTCCCATTATATCCTACATGTTTAATTAACAAAATATATTTAGAAATAACTTTCTCATATATTGATATCATTAATAAACTAATTAAATTACATAATTAATATGACAATAAAATTAAAAATATAATTATTTTACTATTACGATGAATGCATCATATCATCAACTACTAGGTAAAGGTCCTATCCCATTCAGGAATTGCATTAATTTTATGGGTCAACTTATAGTAATCAAACGGTATGCAATGAAGACCAAATGAAATTTTGACAGTATTTTTCCTTAATTCTCCATATACAAATATTTATGTATGCGAAGAACAAAAGGAAAATGATGATCGAAATTTCATTCGACCTTGACTGCATATCATTTGATTACTATAAACTGACATGTAAAATTATTTGCAATTCCCAAACTATCCAAACTAGACAATCAATTGATTAATATGCATAATTTTCATATCCGTATAAGTATAGAAAAATGTATGGATACTACAGAATATGCATATCAAGCAATTGACGGGTCTACGGTTCAATGAAATACAAATTTTATAAAAATATAAATAAAAATTTAAATGATTAACCTAAAAAATTATTTCAAAACATAGTTACATCACTGATATCAATATGTACACAATACATGCTATAAAAATTCATGCTGTACATTTATATAATAAAAAATATAACTACAAATACGTAAACTTCAAATTTCATTCATAATTAAGTATTACTAAATAATTATTTAACTAAATAATTATTTACAAGATAGACATAATCATATATTATTCTTATATACTTATATATTCATAATTAAATATTACTTCAATTAATTAACGACAAAATAATCTTAATGATTAATCCATTTATTAACATAAATAGTTCATATTTATAATATTTTTTAATAAAAAATTATTAGTATATCGTTATTCTTTTTACATTAATTAATACATTAATTGATTATTGAAATATAATACTAAATTTTTAAATTTTAATAATTGGATCTACATATTATTTAGTTAATCATTATCAATATATATTATTTTTTAATTCCTGAAATAATAAATATTAAACAAAAAAATAGATAATCAAAACTTCTTATTATTTAATAAATTTTAAATACCTTAAAATCTTCATATACATCTTATTATTTACTAAAAGTTTTATATAAATTATTTATTCTAATCATCCCTCAAATTTTAATAATATTTTATCAATTTTTTATAATTAACATATTAATTTAACTTCCCATAAAATCAATTTTTCAATATTAAATTCTAATATAAAAGTAATAATGTAAATTATTAAATAACAAATACTAAATAAATTTATCACAGAAAATTTAAAACACAAAATTTAATTACTCAAATATGTAATAAAAATTTAATTCAAACAAGTATAAATTAAATTAATTTAATTCTTGAAATTAAATTAATATATACAAAATTTAATTTAAACAATCAAATAATTATAAGTTAGAAAAAAAAATTACCTTGAATCGGGATAATGAAATATGGAAGAATGAGATCTAGATCGTCCAATGAAAGCCAGAAATCGGATCTAGACAACAAAAAAATAATTTATTAATAAAAAAAGAGTTTAAATACTAAAAAAAAAGAAAAAATAAAAAATACTAACCGGAATGGAAATGACCGAGAATAACGAAGACTTCGAACGATTTAGGGACTCCACGCAAAAAAAAAAATCAAAACTGGGACCACGGGAGGAGGGACCGGCGACGGAACCGGACGAGCGAGAGGGAAGAAAAAAAAAAAAAAGAATAGGGAAAAAAAATAGGGGAGCGTGGTAAAAAAGACTTCTGCCTAAGTTCGTCTTTTCAAAAGATGAATTCTCAAGCGAATTCATCTTTTGAAAAGATGAATTCAAATTCGTCTTTCCAAAAGCCGAACCCACTAGGCCATGCATCACCACCGGAATGCCACGATCGCCATGTGTCAACGATTCGTGAGCCTCCTGCTGACCGGTCACGTGGCTTGAATTTGGCTTTTGAAAAGATAAATTTAAATTCGTCTTTCCAAAAGCCGAACTTAGGACACGCATCTCCAAAAAGAACGCCCTAAATTGCCACGTGTCAGTGGATTGCAAGCTCTCAGGACGGCCATGGTCCCGAGATGAATTCGTCTTTCGAAAAGATGAATTCATTTAGAATTCGTCTTTCAAAAAGACGAATTCAGCCCTGCTGGCAACTAAATGCCACGTGTCCATTTTTTTTTTTTTTTGCTCCGAATACCTCCAAATACCTTTTTCCACGTGCCACCTAAATCCGTAAATATATTACGAATCACCTACTTTTGTAATTAATTTTTTTATATTATTTTTTAAAAAAATCCAGAAGAGAGTAGTAGTTTGGCCGCAATCTTGTTGATGCGGGATGCTAGATAAAATTTTAAAACTTAGAATTTAGCAAATTAAAATGAATAATAATTCTATCTCATATCAGTAAGATTCATGTATAAGAGGAAGTAAATAATCAAAAGTAGACTAGTAGATGAAAGTTATATTACCTGCAATGTAAGAGACTACTAGATGAAAGTTATATTACCTGCAATGTAGTTTTTATTTAATCAAAAGTAGAAAGGATCTAATGGTTGAGAAATTATTCTAACTAGGACATGTACCTTCAAATAATCAAATCTAAGAGTCTAGGAAGAGTTCTCTTATCAATAATGAGCTCTCACACTGTTGATGGTGGTTTAATTTCAGTACTTCAAGGATTAGCGGTTGGATTTGAAGATTATCATTTCTTGGATGGAAGACTCCTAACATAGATGGTTCCTGATATGGCAAGAAGCCGACGTGTAGTCCCTGTCAGATGCCATGTCAGAGAAAGCCGCCATGGTGGACACTCCTCCTCGGACTCCTTTGCCGGGCCGAGCACCCTTAGCATGTCGGAGGCCTGTCGAAGGGGAGTTCCATCCTCTGCCAGGTTGGCTCCCGCAAGACCGGGATGCCTAGGCCAGAGCCAAGTGGCCTCCCTCGCTAGATTAAGCCCCTCCGAGGCCGAGCCCCCTGGACCGGAGTCGAGCTCAGCCCTCCTCCACCAGGTCGAGCCCCTCCCGAGGCTGAGCCCTCTGTGCAGGAGTCGCGTGCTGACCTCCTCCACCGGATCGAGCCCCTCTGAGGTCGATCCCTTTGAGCTGGAGCTGAGCTCTGCTCTCCTTCGCTAGATTGAGACCCTCCAAGGCCGAGCCCCCTGGACCGGAGTTGAGCCCCGGCCCTCTTCTGCCAGGTCGAGCCCCTTCGACGTCGAGCCCTCTATGCAGGAGCCGAGCCTAGCCTTCCTCCTTCAGGTCGAGCCCCTTGGTCCGGAGTCGAGCCCAGCCCTTCTCTGCCAAGTGGAGCCCCTTCGAGGTCGAGCCCCCGGAGTCGAGCCCTAGCTCTTCAGTTCGGCCTCCACCTCGAACAAAAAGCACTAGCCATCGAGGGAGCAATGCTGTCCCCCAGGATGCCAGCGAGCTATCCAAGGACCGCAAGGAAGCACCCCCCAAGCCGCAATAACTGTCCGCAGCCACCACTTATACCAAAAGAGGAGGAAGCTCCCTGACTGAGATGCCACGCTCTCCACCAACCACCTACACCACCCAGAAGGGGAAGAAGTCAATTAGGAGATTCGAATCTCGGAGGTGGTGGCCCCCCAATCGAGGTCCTGCCAGGTTTCCCGGAGTGGAGCGACTGGAAGGAATGTCAGAGTGCATGGTAGCTTCCTTTATTATGAATTAGGAAAGACGTTCCGTCCACCGCACGAAACATCGCCGCACGCGTCTGATAGCATGGGGAAGATCCCAAGGTAGGCGTTCAACAATCACCTGGACTTAAAAGAGCCATCGACACCCCCAGCGAGAAGGTAAGCCGGGCAAGAGTAAGCCAAAATACTCATCCAAGCAAGTAAGGGAGAAGAGGCCACATAGGAGGATCGATCTACCTCGACCACCTTCTTTTCCAGCATACTTGCACCCCCACTCTCAAACCACTCACTCCTCCTTGCATGGAGTCCACTTTAGGGGCTCGACCAGGAGGACCTATTCCCTTGGATCGTCACTGACTTGACCGTCGGAGTGCCGCCGCTGGAATTCCTGGCTCGGGTCTCTAACCCTTATTTTGCAGGTCCCGAAGCACAGATTTTTTCTCAAAGAGACGAGGGACGATTCGACGCTGACAGTAGCTACGGGCCACGACGATCTTGACGGCAACAGATTGGCATACAAGGTAGGGGGACTGACGTAGGTCTTTTTTTTTCAAAAGCCAGTCCCTTTGCAAGTCAGTCCATCAGGAGGATGGTGACGACGCGAGCGAGAGAAGCTTCCACCAGCCATGCGGGAGACTCTCCTCCTCGAGGGAACCCGCACAATCTGGAAGTGGAACCGCCCGCTCTAGCTTAATCATCTCCGGCGGAATCTCAGCTGGCTGCACTTACCCAGCAGATGCAAATCCTTTCTACGGCAGTGCGCCAGCTCTAGCACCAGCAACGGTCCTTGGCTACCCATCAGCAGCCAGAAACCCTCGCGGCCCATGCCGCAGCATCCCGCGATAGCTTGCATTCCTTCCAAGGAAGGCCTTCATAGCCACGGGCCATCACTGACCACCGGGATGCCACCAGACTCCGGCAAAAAGACAACGGGCCGGATCTCCCGATAGGGAGAGCCGGTCCCCAACCCTCGAGCGGGTAGCTGCCAAATCCCATCGAGGTCGAAAAGGCAAGACCCCCCTTCAAGGACATCATCCCATGTCACATTCTCCGTCTCCTTCGTCCTCCATGGAAGGCTCCACCGACGAGGCCATTAGGCGCACACCCGAGAAGCTCCTAGAAGAGCATGACCGTAAGTTGGCGGAGCTGTCGCGCCGGTTCGTGAACATGCAGGGCTCTACTGACGAGCCAGCGGGTTACGATGCCCGTCCCCCCTTCTCCTGAGAGATCCAAGAGGAACTGGTCCCCAGTCGGTTCTGCATGCCGCAGGTAGATACCCAAGACGGGACCACAGACCCCCTAGACCACCTGGAAAGCTACAAGACCCTTATGAGGGTCCAGGAAGCCACCGACACCCTTTTTTGTATTGCCTTCCCAGCAATCCTTCAGAAGGCGGCTTAGGTTTAGTTCACCCACCTCGAGCCTGAAAGCATCAACTCTTTCACTCAGCTGGAGCGAAAGTTCGTGGCCTACTTCGATACCTGTCGAAAGGTGCCACGAGAGGCGGACAACCTCTTCTCCATCCGGCAACAGGACCGCGAGCCCCTATGGGACTACATGGCCCGCTTCAAGATTACCGTCTTAGAGATTTACAATCTTGATGAACCAGTAGCCATGCTGGTACTAAAACGAGGGCTCAGGTCTCCCGCCTGACCTACTTGCTTGACAAGAAACCTCCCAAGACCTACTCCGAGCTCCTCCTCCGAGTCCAAAAGTACATCCATGCCGAGGAGATGGATCGTACAAGACCGGAGCTCGACGGGAAGCTGCAAAAGAAGCCAACTCCCGTCGAGGCCCCCAGGACTCGGAAGCCGGGACCCCTAGCTCCAAACTTCTGACAGGGGCCGAGACCGAGGAGTGCGCCCATTTCGGAGGAGAGGTACACTTTTCTCCTCGCCTCGAGGATGAAGATCCTCATGGAGATCGAAGGTGAGCCCTACCTAAAGCACCCACCTCCGATGAGGCTATCCACTCGCCGCGACAAGACAAAGTACTGCCACTACCACCATGACCATGGCCGCGACACCGAAGAATACTGCAATCTCAAAGAGATTGAAGAACTCATCAAGAGAGGCTACCTCGGGAGGTTCATGGAGGGCAGACCTCCGGCAGAACCTTAGGCGCTCGTCGCTCTCTCGCCAGTTCCTGTGTCGACAACCGCCTTGCCGAGAAGCTGGTGGGGATGATATGCTGGGGAGTCGAGCATGCATCTAAGAAGGCCTGGGGGCAGGGTGTTCTGAAAATGTACTCCCCTTTATAAGGGAAGGGGGAGATGGGAGAAAAATGTAAATAATGATGCCATGGTCGTCGAGATGACGATCGCGAAGCATCCTGTAAAATGCATCATGGTTGATAGTTGAAGCTCCACAGATGTGCTTTTTTACAATGCCTTCTCTAGAATAAACTTGTCCTTCGCTCAGCTCAAACTTGTGCACACGCCCTTTGTCGGTTTCATGGAAGATTCTGTAAGGGTTGAAGGAGAGATCACTCTTCCAGTCACTGTCGGGACCCCACCTCGGCAGAGCACTGTTATGATGACTTTTATAGTGGTTAGGCTTCTTTTGACCTACAATGTGATCCTTGACCGACCCGGGCTCAATCTGCTCGACACCGTCGTTTCCACAAAGTGGATGCTGGTGCAGTTCCTAACTTCCTATGGAGTCGGCGAGATGAGAGGTGCACCTCAGTCGATTCAGCACTGTTTTCACACTCTCCCCGTGACCAAAGTCCTCGAAGGATAGCTTCCCTCTACCGAAGATTGACCAACTGGTGGACACCACCTCGGGTCACCGGCTTCTCTCCTTTATGGATGCATTCTCTGGATACAATCAGATCCGGATGCACCCAGAGGATGAGGAGCATACCTCCTTTATTACCGACCATGGGATGTACTACTACAAGATGATGCCCTTTGGTCTGAAGAACACTGGGGCCACGTACCAACATCTGGTCAACAGGGTCTTCAAAGACCAGATTGGCCGAAACATGCAGGTATACGTGGATGACATGCTTATCATGAGCAAGTCAAGCTCGGACCACATCGCCTACCTTGTCGAAGCCTTCAACAACCTATGAAAGCACCAGATGAAGCTGAACCCAGCAAAGTGCACCTTTTGAGTGGCAGCAGGAAAGTTCCTCGGCTTCATGTTCACTCAGAGGGGCATTGAAGTGAACCCGGAGAAGGTCCAGGCGATTATCAACATGGAGCACCTGACATCCAAGAAGCAGGTCCAGCTTTGACAGGGCATATTGCAGCTCTGAGTCAGTTCATCTCGAGGTCAGCTGACCATTGCCTTCCCTTCTTCAAGGCACTGCGCAAGATGCACGACTTCACCTAGACGGAGGAGTGCAGGACAACCTTTAAGAACTGAAGGAGTTCCTGGCTTCTCCTCCGTTGCTCTCCAGACTAGAGGAAGGAGAGGAGCTCCTAATTTACCTGGCGGTCATACCTGGAGCTGTCAGCTCGGTCCTCGTCCGTGCAGGCGAGGACGGATCTCAGAAGCCGGTATACTATACCAGCAAAATTTTTTGCGATGCGGAGTTCAGGTATACCCACTCCGAGAAACTCATTTTTCTCTAATAATGTCTGCTAAGCACCCAGGCCCTACTTCCAAGCGCATCCCATTGTGGTCATGACAGATCAGCCGCTGAGGACCCTACTCAGCCACCCCGAAACATCCGGGCGGTTGGCCAAGTGGTCCCTGATATTAAGCGAGTTTGATATCGCGTATCGACTGAGGTCGTCGCAGAAGGCCTAGGTCCTAGCCAACTTCCTGGTTGAGTGCACATGACTTGCTGAGGAGCCGGAGCATCAAGTTGAGCCCGGAACAGAGGAGCCCTAGATCCTCCACGTGGACGGCGCATCCAACTCCGGCGGGAGCAGAGCAGGCCTCATTCTCACCAACAACGATGGGATCGTGGCAAAATGTGCTCTCCGTTTCAAGTTTGCCGCGACAAATAACCAGGCGGAGTACAAGGCACTCCTCGCAGGCCTAAAGGTCTCCCACGAGCTCGACGTGCAAAGCTTGAAGATCTTTACCGACTCCCAACTGGTGGTCGAATAAGTCTCCAGAGAATATGAAGCCAGAGATCCCCAGATGATGAAGTACCTGGAGCGAGTCCGCTTATGCACGGCAGGTTTCCGATGTTTCAACATCTTCCACATCCCCCGCGGAGAGAATGCTCACGCGGATGCACTGTTGAGACTTGCAACCCTGCCAGACTCATCGTTGAGGCGTGCATATATAGAGTATCTCGAAAATCCAAGCTATGAAGCCCCGGAGGAGGTGCAGCAAGTCACCCCGGAGCCGAGCTGGATGGATAGGTACGTTAGATACATCACTGATGGCACCTTGCTTGAGGACCGCACGGAAGCCTGCCTCGTCAAAAAGAAAGCCTCTCAGTTTGTCCTGATGGAAGGACAGCTTTACCGCCGATTCTACTCCTACCCTCTCCTGAAGTGCCTGAGACCCGCGGAAGCAGCCTTCGTTCTCCAGGAGATACATGAAAGCCTGTGCAGGAACCACGTGGGAGGAAGGACGTTGGCATACAAAGCTCTCCGCCAGGGATACTTCTAGGAGACCATGAGGGAGGACGTCGCCGACTTTGTGAAGAGGTGCGACAAATGCCAGCGCCATGCCCACATACAACGTCAACCGGTGGCGCCGATCTCATAGCTCTCTGCCCCTTGGCCATTCGTCCAATGGGGAATGGACATTTTAGGGCCATTTCCCCCTACACCGGGGGAACGGAGGTTCTTACTTGTGGCCATCGACTACTTCACCAAATGGATGGAAGCGGAGCCACTAGCACAGATCACAGAAGCTAAGGTCCGCCAATTCTTCTGGAAATCAATTATCTACCGCTTTGGACTCCCCCACTGCATCATCACTGACAATGGATGGTAGTTTGATAACCGAGAACTCGAAGAATTCTATGCCAAGCATGGCATCTGGCACCACTTCACCTTAGTGGCTTACCCCCAAATAAACAGGAAAGCCGAGGTAACCAATCAGACTATCCTCCAAGGACTCATAACTAGGCTAGACTAAGCCAAGGGCAAATGGATGGAGGAACTCCCAAACGTTCTGTGGGCCTACCACACAATGCCCAGAATGGCCACGGATGAAACACCTTCCAACCTTGTTTTCAATGTTGAGACCGTCGTCCTAGTTGAGCTCGGCGTGCCCACGCTGCAGGTGCAGCAATATGACGAAGTGCAGAACCCGGCGCACCTTCTACTCAACTTGGATCTCCTTGAGAAAACCAAAGACAAAGCTCGGCTCCGGATGGCAGCATACCGGCAACGAGTGGCCCGGTACTACAACACATGGGTAAGGTCCAAGGTCTTCCGACCTGGTGACCTGGTGCTGTGTCGAGCTGAAGAATATCAATCCCGGGAGTGCGGTAAGCTCTCGCTGAACTGGGAAGGCCCCTACAAGGTGGTCGAAGCTCTTCCACAAGGAGCCTACTATCTCAAGGATCTGGACGGTGTCAGGTTCCCATGAACATGGAATGCATGCAACCTGTAAAGATATTATTAGTAGTGTAAGGCTTTCCTCCAATAATAATAATAAAGGTTTCCTTTTGCACAAACTGCTCTCTGCCTTATAGGAATGATGCTGCCATGCCCAAGGCCCGGCACGCTCAAGCCCGGGGCCCAGCTCTCCGGCATCGAAGCCCGGAGCCCAGCTCTCCGGCACCGAAGCCCGGAGCCCAGCTCTCCAGCATGCTCAAGCACGGAGCCCAGCTCTCCGGCACACCAAAGCCTCGGGGCCAGCCCTCCAGCATCAATAATGTAAGGTTCTTCCTCACTAATAATTGAGATTCCTCCTGTGCAAACATTCTTTGCCTTGCAGGAGAATCACCGCCCGGCCCCAGGTCTGGCGCTCAAAGACCGGACCCTGCTTTGGCACCAGGATCCTAGCTTCCTGGCACTCTAAGCCCAGATCTTACAACCCTCTGGCACCAAAGACCGGGCCATGCCCCGGCACCAAGAGCCTAGCTTCTTGGCATGTTAAGCCCGGATCTCACAACCCTCCAGCACCAAAGACCGGGCCATGCCCCGGCACCAAGAGTCTAGCTTCTTGGCATTCTAAGCTCGGATCTCACAACCCTCCGGCACCAAAGACCGGGCTTTGCTCTGGCATCAAGAGCCTAGCTTCTTGGCATTCTAAGCCTGGATCTCATGACCCTCTGGCACCAAAGACTGGACCCTGCTCCGGCACCAGGAGCCTAGCTTCCTAGCAATCAAAGTTTGGATCTCCCGCTCCTTAGACACCAGGACCCAAGCTTCCTGAAGTCGAGCAGAGCTGAGAAATCTTCACAGCTACTTCGTCCCTCCAGCCGGGCATGATCAAGCAAGATGAGTACTCCTCCATCACCTTCTCGCCTACTCGGGCATCCAGAAGGCCAAGGAGAGGAGAAAAGATGTTTGCATTACAGAAATACAAGCAAAGAAAAGAACAAGCCAAGTTGGCAAAAAGCATTTTCATTACTTGGCAAAGTAGTTACAATGCTCCCGAGCCCCGACATGCCAGGCAGCCCAGGATGGAAAGCAAGAAAGAAGGGGTTACAACTAGAAAGAAGCCCTACTCTACTCAGCTGGTGCCTTCCCTGGACGGCGCGCGGCTGGAACTTCACCCTCCTCGACCTCCATGGCCGGGGCCCCTCCTTCAGTCGCCATTGCCAGCGGAGTCGATTCAGCCACCATCGCTGGTGGAGTTGGTTCAACCGCCATCATCTGTGGGGTCGGTTCAGTCGTCGCTGCCTGCGAGGCCGGCACAGCTGCAACAGCGTGCTCCTCCATCATAGCTAGTGCGGGAGTTGAGGACTTTGCACCCCTGGAGCCCGGGAGTCGGTGGGCGACCATCCACTCGTCTGAAAGGATGCCGCATAGCTGAGACCGACAGTACATGAATTCCTTGAAAAAGGAGTCCATCGTCGCCTCCTTGAAGTCAAGTTTGAACTCCTTAGAGGCCTTGTAGTTGGCCACCGCCTCGGTGACCTCCTTCTTGGCTGCCTCTGCCCGGCTGACTGCCTCGGCCGACCTCTTGTCTGCATCCTCAGCCTTGTGGGCGGCCTCGGTGGCCTCTTTCTTCGCAGCCTCAGCTGAACTGACAGCGGTGGAGACCTTCCTCTCTGCCTCGGCAGCCTTTTGCTCGACAGTCGCGGCCTTCTTCTCAACAGAGACGGCCCGCTCCTTCACCACCTCCAGCTCAGCTTGGAGCTCCTTCAACTAAGCACCTTTTGACTTGAGCTCCTCCTCGAGCTCCTTTAAGCATCACTCGGTGCTAGCGACTTCGCCCCGGAGTTCCTTAACCCTCATATTGGCCTTCCAGGTCTCATCGCCCTTTTGCCTCAGTGCGGTCTTCAAGGACTCGAGCTCCGTCTCGCGCTCCTTGTCCCTCCTGACCCAGTTGCGGCAGTAGTCCTGGATCAGTAGAAGCTCAGTGCCTTGCTGCATCAAAGATGATATTAGTCATAAAGAAAATGAGGGAGGAAGCAAGGCAGAGCAGAGATTTACTTACGATGTAGAGGTTGGAGAAGGATGTGCTGATGACATCGGCCATAAATCTCCCACCCCTCTCTCGTCGGTCGCAGGACTGGATGGAGAAGTCCATCATCTGCTCAGAGAGGGCCGGGTCCTTGATAAGGGAAACGTTAGGCCCCAACTTAAAAGGGACCCAATGGTAGTCCCTGTCTTTCTTGCTCGCCGCCGGTGCGGGATCATCTGCTACAATGGTGGGAGAGGCTATTGGTGCAGACTGAGGGCTCGACGCCACCTCGAACGGTGCCATCGACGTCGGCCCCGCACCTTCCAGCTCCCCGTCCTCCTCGAACTCGACGATCTTCGGTGGAGGGGACGCCATCGCAGTAGCAGCGGCAGTGGATCTGGCCCGAGTCACCACCTTGAACTCCGGCACCCGGGCCTGATCGCGCTACCTTGGAGGCTCGGGGATGGGCTCAGTGACCCTCCTCCTCCTCAACTCGAGAACGGGCTCAGCTGGCACGGCCGGCACCGCCCTCGCGCTAGCATCTACCCGAGCCCTCTTCAGGGCGAGCTCGCCGACACCCTCCGCTTGGTTTCTCTCCTCGGAAAATTAGAGGAGCTCGTCCATGGAGAACTTCATGCCTACACCAAGAAAGAAGACATCAGCTCTAAAAAAAAGAAGAAGAGAAAGAAAAGGATTTTCAAGCCGAACTCACCCAACTTCTATGTTGGGCCGACCTCGGTCTCATGGAGATTTTGCTCTGACAGCAGGACCTCGAGCGAAGGATCTCAGCAGAGCGGAGCTGGTCATACACCTCCAAGTTGGCTGCATCGATCGTAGAATTATGGTTGGGAGACCGATCTGAGTCGCTCCAAACCCAGTCGACCTCCTCAATCGAGGCGAAAAAATACTTACTCTTTCATCCTTTGATGGAAGAGGGGAGTTCGAATCTAATGCCCCTTAGGCGGGAGGAAAGATACTACCAGCCCTCCTCGATGGGGTGATGTTTCAGGATGAAAAAGGCCCTGAACAAGAAGAAACGAGCAACTATCCCGTGAAAATGGTACAATACAAGAAAGTAAAAAATCATCGTAATGGCGTTCGGGACGAGTTGGGCAAGAACAAGATGGTAGTGGTTCAAGACAGAGAGAAAATGGATGGAATGGGAATCGGAGGCCTCCCGAGAAGGTTTCCTCGTAGATGGCTATCCGACGCGGGCCACTGGAAGTGACCCATTCCCCCGGTCGAGGGATCGAGAGCCGGACGCCGTCCGGGATACCATAAGTGTCCCGGATGGTCGCAAGGTTCACGATGGTGATCACCGAAGCGATCCCCCCGGAACCTGATGACCGAGTAGGTTCAGGAGCAGGAGCAGGAAGAAGAAGAGGACGAGGTGGAGGAGAAGATATGGGTTCCCTAATCGTTATTCCCCCAAGCGCGGGCCTTCGGCTGACCTCGAAGCGTGCCACATCCTCCTCGTCGGAAGGAGAAGAAGGCAGCCTCGGCCTAGAAGGCCCGGCCTCACCCTGGTTAGTGGTGGGGCGGAAGTTTGGTCCGAAGCGAGACATGCAGAAGGAGATGAAGGTCAAAAAATAGGAAGAAAGGAACAGAAAGGAGGAGAAGATGGACAAGGGTCCGGGGAAGAACCTCGCCCTAGGAGAAGGTCCTAGCCCTAGGAGAAGGTCCTAGCCCTAGGAGAAGGTCCCTACTCAACCAGTATGGGGAGGAAAGAGACTGACCTGCTCAGAACTTGGGAAGGCAAAGGTGGCCGAGGGAGCGAAAGGAGAACTTCGGTATGATAACGAGCATGCAGGATTTGAAAGAAGGTATATTTTGAAAAAAGTGGCCTTCCCTTTCGAAATGACCGGTGCCTGACCGTACCGTTATAGCTCCCCATTGGTAAATCCACGCCACGTGTTATCAATCAGCAAGGCTGGCACTTGATTTCGACTGCAGCCTCTCTAAATTCTATGCCCGTAATAACTACTCATCGGACGTGTCCACGTGGCTCCCACAAATAGGCTGAAGGAACCACTCTATGAAGCGCCGGCGATCGTGGCCATCACTGCACCAGATTCTCACCTTTCCATATCAGCATTTCATTTACTCCCTTCACCCTGAGCATCCCGTGCCAACGGGACTCGGGAGTGGGGGGCAAATGATGTGGCAAGAAGCTGACGTGTAATCCCTTCAGATGCCATGTCAGAGAAAGCCGCCACGGTGGACACTCCTCTTCGGACTCCTTTATCGGGCTGAGCTCCCTCAGCATGTCGAAGGCCCATCGAAGGGGAGTTCCAATCTTCGCCAGGTTGGCTCTCGCAAGACCGGGATGCCTAGGCCGGA
This sequence comes from Areca catechu, assembly GCA_021397845.1. Classification (NCBI taxonomy): domain Eukaryota; kingdom Viridiplantae; phylum Streptophyta; class Magnoliopsida; order Arecales; family Arecaceae; genus Areca; species Areca catechu. Next base: position 29,135,801 of record CM038047.1, on the reverse strand, counting down.
GCCGAGTGGCCTCCCTCGCTAGATTGAGCCCCTCCGAGTCCGAGCCCCCTGGACTAGAGTCAAGCTCAGCCCTCTTCTACCAAGTCGAGCCCCTCTAAGGCTGAGCCCTCTACACAGGAGTCATGTGCCGACCTCCTCCATCGGATCGAGCCCCTCTAAGGCCCAGCCCTCTGAGCTAGAGCCGAGGTCTGCTCTCCTCCACCAAATTGAGCCCCTCTGAGGTCGAGCCCTCAATGCAGGAGTCGAGCCTTCCTCCACCAGATTGAGCCCCTTCGAGACCGAGCCCCCTGGGCCGGAGTTGAGTCCCAGCCCTCCTCTGCCAGGTCGAGCCCCTCCGAGGTTGAGCCCTCTGCACAGGAGCCGAGCCCAGCCTTCCTCCTCTAGGTCGAGCCTCTTGGTCCAGAGTCGAGCCCAGCCCTCCTCTGCCAAGCGGAGCCCCTTCGAGGTCGAGCCCCAGCTCTTCAGTTCGGCCTCCACCTCGAACAAAAAGTGCTAGCCACCGAGGGAGCGATGCCGTCCCCCAGGATGCTAGTGAGCCGCCCGAGGATCGCAAGTAAGCACCCCCAAGCTGCAATAACTGTCCACAGCCTCCACTTACACCAGAAAAGGAGGAAGCTCCCTAACCAAGATGCCACGCTATCCACCAACCACCTGCACCACCCAGAAGAGGAAGTCAACCAGGAAATTCGAATCCCGGGAGCGGCGGCCCCCCAATCGAGGCCCTACCAGGTTTCTCGGAGTGGAGTAACCGGAAGGAATGTCAGAGTGCATGGCAGCTTCCTTTATTATGAATCAAGAAAGACGTCCCGTCCATGGCACGAAACTTCATCGCACGTGCCTGCTAGCATGGGGAAGACCCAAGGTAGGCGTTCAACAACTACCTAGACTTAAAAGAGCCATCGACACCCCCAACGGGAAGGTAAGCCGGGAAAGAGTAAGCCAAAAAACTCATCCAAGCAAGTAAGGGAGAAGAAGCCACACAGGAGGACCGATCCACCTCGGCCACCATCTTTTCTAGCACACTTGCACCCCCACTCTCACACCACTCACTCCTCCTTGCATGGAGTCCACCTTAGGGGCTCGACCAGGAGGACCTGTTCTCCTGGATTATCACTGACTTGACCGTCAGAGTGCCCCCGCCGGAATCCCCGGCCCGGGTCTCTAATCCCTGTTTTGCAGGTCTCGAAGCATAGATTTTTTTTCAGAGAGACGAGGGGTGATCCGACACCGACAGTAGCTACAAGCCACGATGATCTTGGAGGCAACAGTTTTGAAGTAAAGCAAATCTCATCTTCAGCTCGAGATTAAGGAGGATCTTGCAATGGAGGGCATTAGTGGGCATGAAAGGAAGAGAGAAAAGGAAAGTAGAGATTTAGAAGGAGAAAAAGAAAATGATTGTTGGCATTTTAGAGGGATAGGTTGGCGTCTTGATTGAAGAGGTGGGCATCTTGGATGGATGGTTGGGTCTCACACCCTCTCCCTCATGGAGTGTCAAATGCAACAAGCAAATGGAGGTAGAAAAAAAAGAGCTTTCATTCATTCATCATAATGGTTTGATTACAAGAGGGTTAGGGGTATTTATAAATTTTTCTAGCCCTTTCAAATTCAAATTACAAGCTTAAAGAGTGGAGGGATAAGTAGGATTCATGCATGAATAGTGAAAATATAAGAGGGAAGTTCCAACTTAAATTTAAATTTGAATTTGGGCACTCAAATAGAGTGATGTGGCATGGGAGGTGAGGTGTCATCCTATCTTGGCATGGAGGAGGTGAGGTGGCTTCCATCTTGGCATGGTAATATGGCATTCTAACTTGGCATGGTGGTTGAGATGGTTTGCTACATCCAATCTCTGAGCTTCATGGTCTTGATATTGCTTAATTTTGAACCCAACTTAAACCTAACTTGCCTAATTGAACTCAACTTAACCAAATTGAACCTAACTTAAGCAAATTACATGGCTAAATTGAAATTAAAGTTGACTGCACTCTAATTACAGGAGTCATGGACTCATGTTGAAATTAAAGGACTCACATAATGATGCTGAAAGTAACACAAAGTTGAAATTAAAATCAAAGTTTGGTTTATTCACTTGCAATCCATAAAGAGCTTCGGTTGATCTAGTTTGCTTGAGTCTCTTACAAACTCTGGTGCCCGCACCAATTCTCCCAGAGTGGGAAGGACTCGACCCTGTCGAGTATGGGTCAACTTGACTTTGATAGTGTTCTAGTAAGTCTGGGTTGATCCTTTGCAGATCCTCTCGAGCGATCCACGAGTTTTCAGATTCTTGTCGACCTTACCAACGAACCAAATAACGTTGATAGTCTTTGTTCCGGGTAGGATAGTCTTATCATCCAGAATTTGCTCAATCCTATCTTGCCGTTTTGGTAATGTGGCTGGTGGACACTCAGGGATAGGTTCACTCTCAAAAATGGGATCATGCCCAAAAGACTCACTAGATATCATTGTTGGTTCCTTATTCTCTACTATGTTTGAGATATGAAAGTTGAACTGATATTTAAGTCAGATAGTAACTCAAGCACATAGGCATTAGGTCCAATTTTCTTTATTATTTTGAAAGGACCTGCATCGTAGGCATGTAACTTTTTCATGGTTTCGGGTGGAAACCATTCAGGTCTAAGCCTAATCATCATATAGTCTCCATAAAATTCTTTGACTCTTTTACAGAAATTAGCCATATGCTTGTTAGTTTCATTGCTCAAATTAATTTTTCTACTAATTTCTTTGTGCAATTATCTAACGTACTGTGCATATGACTTGTATCAACATCTAATAAATTACAGGTTTGACTATGCATTCCTATCGAAAGGAATTTATTAAGTTTTTAACTATAACTTTGTGCTTGACCCTTAGTTGGTGGGAGACATGCAGATAAAAATTTTAAATGACTCCTAATAAATACCATAAAGTCTTCGAGAAATAGGTAGCAAATCTAACATGCTTAAAGGATTTATATAACCTATTAACCTCAACAAAGTGTAATCGAGTGGTTCTAGAAATATTGGAAGCCTTAGGATAGGGTAGGAAATAAGAAGAGGATTTGTGGAATAGTCCTTGATTAATGGGGATGACCTTAAAGTTTGGATATTGACTTATATCTACAGGTGATAAAAGGTCCACTTTATGGAAGGATGAGTCAGCAATTTCAGAAAAGAGATCTTTAACCAGGACTAAAGGAGTGAATTTTCTCTGAGAGTACTAAATTGAAGAAATCATATCCTTACTAATTTTCTCTTGTTCTTGAATTTCAAGACTATGCTTTATAATTTGATTCTCTTATAGTATTTTCTCAGGTAAAGCCCTAGTAGTAGCAGTGTTATACTCCTCATAGTTCTCTTCTTCTAATTGTCCTTCCAATACAGCCTCAGTCTGAGTATTTTTCTGGTCAACTAATTCTAGGTCTGCCATATATATTTCTTTTCCAATGTCATCCTTGTGAATAAATGGGATAGTAGGGATGGGTCGGCTAAGGAAAACTTGACTAGTACTTAACTTATATCCAAGGGTACTAATCCTATTGGATTCGGGTCGATGGGTTATGGGTCCCCTCTGCTCATAAGACATGGGTAGATACTTTTTCCTAAGTTTGATCTTCATGGCTCTCCATGTGGCTATGGGCATGTCTCTTCTTTAATGACAAATATGCTCAACATTTTTCCAACATAACCTAGCTTGTCGGACTAACCTAAGTTTAGTGAATTTGAACTTTCTCTCTTTTGATATCTCATACCATTCAAAATATTGATCCATGTCATTCTCCCGATCAACGTACACCTTAGGGTCTAGATTTTCATCAAAAGTGGGTGTATCGAGGCAAATGTTCCCAAGGGATCTTTCCTCTGAATCAGTGGTCTTGGTGTGGGTGTCTATGGTCATGTTCAGGTGTGGGATCATGGCAATGGGTTCTGGGACCAAGGGGAGTTGGCCTTGATGATTCAGGTTTAGTACGGGCCTTACGAGTCTCTTCAAGGATCCCGATTCGCTCCTCCATTTGGTCAAACCTATTGTTTAGTTGTTTGCATTGTTTAGTCATGGTTCTCAATGAAGTTTCATGATTTGGGTCCATGGTGACACTTGGTTAGGTTTGGAAATGTTGATATGGGGTTCCTGATCTAGTGGACATGCAGCACAGAGACTCGTTCTAGGAGTTTTTTAGACCTAGAAGCTTGATGTATGATGAATTGACTGAGTACAATCAAGTTTACAATTACCCTTTTAACTGGCCAGGTAAGAGGTGGGAGGCTCTCCCTGCTCTTGCAGGATCCTAATTAAAAATCACAGTTCTGCTTAAGGCGTTTGCCATTGGATCCCTAGCCTTAGACACCAATTTTCAGGAGTAAGTGAAGAATTGAGTTACACTAGTCTCAACACAATACCTTGAACTTGACTTGTTGATGTTCTTAGTTTAGATTCTTACTCGATTTTAAATTAGGCTTGGGTTGATGCAATATGTAGTTGGATGTTTTTGGGCCAAGGAAAGATAATGAAATCCTTCCCTTATCTTGTGATATGATTGTCCTTAAATGTTTTAAAAATAAATGCACATCCAACAATCTTGCTAATCAATAGATCATAAGGACTAGGAATAACATGCACTTCAAAATTCAAATTTCTAAATTTCAAACTTTAAATTTGAATTTCAAATTTGAATTTCAAGTTTGAATTTTCAAATTTTAAATTTCAGAATACAAAATTTAAATTTTAAATTTAAATTTTTTTGAATCATGGTTAGGTGGATTCAAATTTGAATTGTGCCAGAAAAATTTTTTTTTTTTGGTGGTGTTCAATGTGCTAATAAAAAAAAATCATGCAATTCAAGCAATCACTTAGACAAGTCATGCAATCATACATCAAGCAAGCAATTAGCACATCAAACCTTTAACTTAAGGATCTCACGTCTGGCTGTAGCTCATTACTCCCATGGGTCATGATAGTATATTTTCATATACTTGCTCAGGAGGCGTATAACCTTACATCAAAGAATGAAAACAATATAGATTTTTTTTAAAAAAATTTCATATCTGAAATCTATGAGAAAGATTTAAGCTCTGGTTTTTGAACTGGCAATATTAATGAAAAATGCTAATGAAAACTAGAATCCAAAAAGTTATGAAGAGAACTTTCAAATCAATCCTTAATGTGCAGAATTTCAGCATGTAGAATATTTCAGCAACCAGCAAACTTGTCCTACTTAACCATGCTCTGATACTAAAAATGATGCAGGATGCTAGATGGAGTTTTAAAACTTAGAACCTAGCAAATTAAAATGAGCAATGATTCTATCTCATATCAGCAAGATTCATACATAAGAGTGAGCAAATAAAGTCAATATTTGTTATTCAACTAGAGCTCAAAAAGTTTTATATTTCGACCTTCTGTATTTGATCTTTGGTTGATGATCTATTGTTTGCTCAAACCAATTTTAGAAAATAATATTATTTTAGTATTCTAGAAATCATGTATAGGATCTTGGAATTACAGAAAATTTTTATATTTGGTATCAAAGCATCTATGCATGATCTAAAATCTTTTTTGTTTTAGAAAAAGAATCCTGGTTTCCTACTAAATTTTGTTTTTAATTTATTTTTTGGTTTTCTTTTTTGGCCATTATATCGGATCGAAGTTTTGTTTCTAATTTGTATTTGTTTTATTCTCCCGTGTGGATATCAAGCCTTTCCTCTCTGGGTTGACATTCTTCTGGATCCATTGATGGTTGTTGAGGAAAATCGAAAACAAAATCAGATCTCGAACCTTGCCATTTCCTCCATCTATTTAACCCCGAGAATTACTCAAAATAAATTTATCGTCCCTTCATCGCCTCATTCCCTTCTTAATCTTGCCTTCCGCTATGGTGACAGTAGAGGTTCTTCGAGCTGGTTGCCGGTCGGAGGAAGGCCACCGGGCTCGCCAAAGAGAGGACTCGGATGGTCGGTCGATTTTGCTTTTCCGGCGATTGAGATTTGATGGTAGACCCACTCTCGTTTAAACTTTTTCGAGCCTCTTTCTTCCTAGCATCATTGCTGAGCACCGGCGACTTCGCCTGTCACCGTCTTGATCATCCTGTCGCTCCAAGTATGGCAACGGAGAAGGTCTGGTCGAGGTTGTCGTCGACGGCAGGTGATTCGGCCCGAGAAAAAAAAAATACCGAAAGGACCCTTTATGAATCCCGTCGTCGGTAATGGCTTGGTCACCGGCGACATCGCCAAAAATGGTGACCGACCATCCTAGGCCGATCCCTATGACCAGTCAGCCCATGAACAGTCGCCCTCACCGTAGAACAAAATAATGATAACAATAAAAGTTACCGTCGGGCCCAGATCAGACTCCGGCAACACCATCGGAAGCTACGATCGACTGTCTTGAGCCAGTCCTGGTAACCGGTGACTTTGTAATCGGCAGCAGTCGGTGGTTTTGAGAAGAGTGGCGGCGGCCCTCTTCTCTCTAATTTTTCTTTTGGATGTCGTGGGGAAGGGGGTCGAAAATCATGACCGAGAGGAGTTTTTGGGCTCACCGGTGGCTGGCGAATGGCTGCTGGTGGTCGTTTCGGCCGATGGCTCTTTGTAGGGGGAATCCCGAGTTGAAAACCGGTATTAATGGTGGTTTGGAGCAAAGAAAGGGAGGTAATCGGGAGGAAGAAGAAGATAATCTTATTGGGTTAATGGGTTTTAGGTTTATGTTTTAACCCGTTAAGGCCCGCATTCAATTCACTATTTAATTAAATTGGTTGAGCCCAAATTGTAAAATTGGCCGGTCCCAATCGCATTCGATCAGCCTAATTTTGGGTTAAGAAAACTTTTGCAATTAAGCCCATATAAAACTTTAAATCAAATATGGGCGCATATAAAATTTACATAGAGGTCCCTAACGTTTTTAAAATTACAAATGAGTCCTGAAAATTTTACATTTTAGTCCCTATTATTTTTTGGAAATATATTTTATAGAAAAGTTTCTATATTTTTTATAATTTATGGTTTAGTCTTCTATTTTTGTTTTTGATAAAAATCATTGTAACTTGCTCGTTTTACATTCGATTTGAACGATTTTTAGGCCGTTGGACTCATAATGGTTTGAAAAATATTTTGTTGAGTTTTCATGCATAATAAAATATTTAAACTATTTATAAATTATTTATATATAATTTTACTCATTATTATATAAGTCAAGTGTATTTTTATATAGTCTCATAAGGCTCGGAGCACTCTATGAATTTTGAATAACTGAGTTATTAAGGATTAATTATTTATCTTTATTATATTTTGAAATTACATATTAATGTCTCTATTACTGTTGATCCAAATTGACTATAATTGATTGCAATACTTATTATATACTATAATTCATGTCCAAAGATGTTTTATAGTTGTATAGTAAGTGTTATTGATAGAAGTGACAATTAGAATGCATTACTATATTGTGATTTGATCGGTGGGGTGCATGTTGTTGAGTATCCCATTTTGAACTGATCTTTTGTGGTATACATGTCGTTAAAGTATATCATTTTATGTTTATTTGAGTATTTATCTTTATTGTATAAATAATTTTATGGATTGATATAAATATTTATCATCAAAATAGTTTATTTATGTTATTTATGAGTTTTCCTATTATGAAAAGATATTTTCTAGTTATTACATGCAACTACCTATCCAAAGGAGGTTGTTATATATTTTAATCTAAAAATACTGCGTAGGGCATCGTGTTGCAATTGTGCTCTAGCTTTCATGAGTTTATCTGTCCAAAGGGGATAGGTTCATGACTGTTAGGATATTTCATTTACTTGTGACTTCATGTAAAGAGTACTTGTACATATTGTATATTCTGTCCAAAGAAAAATATGTGATATTGTATTTGGACTCTTGTATATCATTTGTATATATGTCAATTGACTAATATTTTACAATCCTGCCATCTTTGATTATATAGTTATTTTTATGTTAATAACAATATTGTTATTGAGGTCTTACCTAGGTCAAAATATCAAAAGTAGATATATATTGGACTTAGAAAATTTGTCTATCCAAAGAGGACAGTTTTTTGAATGCCTTGTATCATCATTATGTTAATCTTTGTTTTCTTTGAAAAGAGATATATATTGGACTTAAGAAATTTGTTTATCCAAAGAAGATATATTTTCAGAAGTTTTGTATTCTCATTATATTGATCTCATTATTAGAGCTCAAAAGTACGTCATATTCTCTTTCTAAAAGAGAGCTTTATGATGATGCACATGTTGGGCTGGAAATGGGCTGGCCTAAAGCCCATTGGGCATCTCATGATGGGAGAGCCTGTTAAGGTTTGTTTATAAACAATAGACTTGGTTCCCTCTCTACTTCTTATATATATAATATTATTGTTCTATGTGAGATTTGTTCTCATGGCTTGTCCCATCGAAGAGCCGCCTATTGAGAGAAGATGCCGCCTATTGAGAGAAGGACTATGCCTTCTGTTGCCGCTCTCGTCGCCGTGCCCGTGCCACGGATCCGCCGATCCCTCCTGACCGCCTGGCGAAGGAGCTTCCCTGACTGCGGCGAACCTGCAAGAAAAGGGGTTAGAGGACCCTGGCCGGGGATTCCGGCGAGGGAGCTCCGACGGTCAAGTCAGTAGACGACGAGAAGGAACAGACTCTCCAGACGGACCCCCGAAAGGGTTCCAGACCTAGAGAGTTTACTAGTGAGAGAGAGACGCTCTGGGAACCAGAATCTCGGCTGGGCCTCCTAGCCGGGCTTACACTCCCAGTGATTCCCTCTCGGGATCTTCGGGTTTCACTCTCCGGAACGAGGCCTTTTGCCGTTGCTTCTCCTTTGTCCCCAGGCTTGTTCGCTTACCTTGTCATCCCCAGATTCCTCCCTCTTTATCTCCTTTCATCGTGCGCTTGTGTCTTCCTCCTTGGAGACTTCCCTCCCCCGTCCTTTTCTCCTTTCCCTTCTCGGTGAAGGGGGCCAGGCGGCTTTCCGACCTCGTTCGCCGGGCCCAGCAGAGAAAAGGCAAAGACAGAAGAGAAAAAGGGGAGGGCGGCGCTGGCAAGGCGGCCGGCCAGGCCTCGGGCCCAGCGAGAGCGCTCTCATCCCCAAGCGTGGGCGCCATCCATTTATGGGGTCTGCTTCGTCAGGATCGCGTCTCTCGGCTACAAGACCTGTCGGGCCGATGCAAGTGATGTTCCGCGTGCCGCCGCCCTCCGTACGGGGCACCGTCTGGGGTTCGTACGGTCCGAGGGATGGCCTCGGGGCTCGTTTCTCTCCCTGGGACCCTCTCCGTACGAGCGGCCTGACCTCGGCCGAGTTGGACCCGTCTCTGGGGGCCAACTGGTGAGGAGCGAAGGACCGGCCGACCTCGGCCTAGGTGGACCCTTCCCGGGTGGACACCTGGCGAGGTGGCAGGAGGTCGCCTGGCTTCGGCCGAGGTGGGCCCGTCTCCGGGTCGCCACCTGGCGAAGGGCGAAGGACCGGCCGACTTCGGCTTAGGTGGACCCCTCCTGGGTGGACACCTGGCGAGGTGGCAGGAGGTCGCCTGGCTTCGGCCGAGGTAGGCCCGTCTCCGGGTTGCCACCTGGCGAAGGGCGAAGGACCGGCCGACCTCGGCTTAGGTGGACCCCTCCTGGGTGGACACTTGGCGAGGTGGCAGGAGGTCGCCCGGCTTCGGTCGAGGTGGACCCGTCTCCGGGTTGCCACCTGGCGAAGGGCGAAGGACCGGCCGACCTCGGCTTAGGTGGACCCCTCCTGGGTGGACACCTGGCGAGGTGGCATGAGGTCGCCCTGGCTTCGGCCGAGGTGGGCCCGTCTCCGGGTTGCCACCTGGCGAAGGGCGAAGGACCGGCCGACCTCAGCTTAGGCGGACCCCTCCTGGGTGGACACCTGGCGAGGTGGCAGGAGGTCGCTTGGCCTCGGCCGACCTCACTTAGGCGGACCCCTCCGGGTCCGGGCGCCAGCGGGGTGGTAGAGGAACTCCGAGCCGAGCTCGACCTCGGCGAGGGCGGTTTGCCTTAGACAGTCGTCGGGCGGTGTAGTCTTGCCGATCCTGGCCTTGAAGACGTGGCGCAGACTCGGCCTGGGAAACTTCCATGTGGCTCGATCGCATTCGTAGAACGTTCCGTCGGGGCGTCGTAGAACGGAACGTCGGGATTAAATGCGGACATGACGTGGGGAGGCGAAGATCTTGTATCATAATTGCCACGATCCTCGTCGCCGTGGCTCGATGCAGCTGAAAACCTATGGGGAGCCGCCACGCGTCGCCCACTTGCCTGCGATCAATGCGTCGCTTCGAGACAGAGGCCGTTACTCTGCTAACGAGGCATCGGTGTCGGGCGTGCGCCCACGTGGCGATCATCCAGTGGCCTGAGGTGGAATGACGGGTACGGTCGCTGTCGGCTGAGTTTGAAAGGGAGGGGACTTTCCAGAACGAGGCCTTTCCCCTTGCTCCGCGGGCAGTTTGCTGCAGACTAACTCCTGTTGCCTTGCACTCGTCTGGCGCATTTTCGGTGAGTGCCTCCTTCTCCTTCTCCGGTCCCCTTCCTTTCCTCTCTTTTCTTTTCTCTTCGATCCTCTGTCCTTCTCTGTTCCATGGCGCACCGTCGCCATGTTTCTTCCAACTCGGACGAGGCCGGTCCATCCCGGCCGAGGACTCCATCTTCTTCCTCCTCGGATGAGGAGACAATCCCGGAGGAGATCCGTCGGCGTCTGCAACCCGGGGGTGTCACCATTGACATTCCTAGGGGGACCCGGCCTCCTCCGGTTGCTCCTGCCGTCCCCCTTCGCTCTCTTCCGGCTCTTCCTGCTCTTCCTGCGCCTCCTTCTCTTCCCGTCGGTCCCTCCGGTCATGCTTCCACCATGACCGAAGGCGATCTTTCTCTGCTCCGGGATGCTTACGGCATCCCGGGGTCCATTCGCTTGTTTGTCCCGCGGTCCGGGGAGCGCGTCACCATGAGTGGCCCCGGCCGCATTGCCTTCTACGAAGACTTCCTCCTCGGGGGTCTTCGGTTTTCTCTGCACCCCTTCTTTCTTTCCTTCCTTAGCCATTTTCGGCTTGTCCCGGCCCAGCTGGCTCCCAACGCCATCCGGGTCATCTTTTCTTTCATCGTCTTCTGTCACTTCCACGGGTTCATTGCCCGTTTCTCCCTCTTCAGGGCCTTGTTCACCCTAAGAAGTGCTCCACCGATGACGGCTGGTGGTACATTTCGCCCCGGCCCAGGTGTCTCCGGTTCGACATCCCTTCCTCGGTGAAGGGCTGGATGAACCGATTTTTCTTTGCCTCGGTCGAAGACGTCGACTGGGCCTGGAGTGAACCGGACCGGACCCCGAACCGGAATTCTCGGGTCGAGCCGGCGGACCAGGAGTCCTATTCCCTGCTCCTGAGCGACGTGGTCCCGGCACTCGAGGTTCTGCTCTCTGAGCAGAATCTTTTTGAGGCCGGGATCAGTCCCATCCGCGAGACGGGTGAGACTCGGCTCCACTTTGACTTCTGCCCCCCTTCTTCTTCATGACTGAGCCGGCTGACGTTCTGTTCCTTTGTTTTGCAGGGATGAAATTTTCGCTGGAGAACCTCCTGGAGGGCGCAGCCCAGCGGGATGTCGTTGAGGTGGACGAGCCCGCGGCGAAGAGGGCTCGTACGGAGGCGAGCCGGGAGGTCGTGACGGCGACCGTGCCCAGCCCGGTTGCTGTCGTTCCCTCGCCCAGGTTGCCTCGGGGCGGGGCCGCTGAAGCCTCGGCCGCGCGACCTGTTGGCACCGCCGCCGAGAGGGCTCCTCCGCCCGCTGCTCCGCCCAGCGCTGGGTCCGTCATCACCGCCGCCTCGACAGCACAGCCCGTGGCCATCGCCGGCCCGCCGATCGCGGCCCCAGCTGATGGGGCAGCCGCCGCAGGAGCCGGCCCGACACCCCCGGCACCGGTGATCACCCAGCAAGACTCGGTCATCCGCGACAAAGGGCTCGCGGAGAAGATCATGGAGTACGCCTCCACCGCCCGGGATCGCCGAGCTCGGGGCGGCCGGGATTACGCTGATGCGTTGCTCGGGATCCTCCCGCTGCTCTTCACGGTAAGTCCGAGCTTCTTCCCTTCTTTTCCTTTCAAAACCTAACTCTTTTCATCCTGACATAATTTGCTCTTGTTGGTGCAGATCGGGAACGACGTTCTCCTGCTGAGGGACTTCCTCGCAGGGAACGCCAAGAGGGACTCCGAGAAGGAGCTGAAGCTCCGCAAGCTCGCGGCCGATGTCAAGGGCCTGATGGAGAAGGGGGCCGAGCTGCGAGCCAATAACCAGACCCTCCAGTCCGACCTGGCACGTTCCGAGGGGCGGAACAAAGTGCTGGAGGCTTCCCTGTCGGAGGAGCGGACCTCCAACCAGCGCCGCTCGGAGGAGGAGGTGGCGGAGAAGGCCCGCCTGCAGGCCCACTCCCAGTGGCTGGAGCGCCAGTTGGAGGAGGCCCGGCGGGACGCAACCGCGGCGAGAGACCGGAGCGCGTACGTCAACGGGCTCCTGGAGGCCGCAAAACGGGAGGCGCAGGAGGCCATCCCGAAATTCCGGGCTTCCGACGAGTACACGTCGGAGGTCCGGGAGGCCGCCGTGGACTCCTTCTTGAAGGGGTTCCGGATGTGCCGGGAGAAGGTGGGGGCCCTCTTCCCCGAGCTGGATCTGAGCGGGGTGGCGATCGGAGGTAGGAAGCCAGGAGGCGAGAGCAGGGCCTCCGGCACGGCCGAAGCAACTCCTGCGGCGCCGTCGACCAGTGAAGCTGCGGCTCCGGAGCAGCCTCGAGAGCCGGCCGCCATAGAAGTTGAGGACGCAGCACCCGCGCTCCCGGCAGAGGGCTCCGACCCGGCACCACAGTGAACCCAGCGCCTTCTCCCTGTTGTCTTTTCCCCCTTTTTTTTTTTTTTTTCTTTTTTTTTGGGGACTCCCGGCCTGTCGAGACTCCCAGCTTGTACTGATCCTTTGCATCAATGAAAGTTTTATTTTGACAAAACTTCGTGTTCATCTTACCTCACTTTTCTTCTTCTTTCTTTCTGAGATGTTGGTATGGAACACTTGAAACAGTTGCAGGCCTGGTCCTTCCATTGCTCAAATCGAAGGTTGGGGCCTCCCGAATCGCATGGTGGTAGAGTAGGCCTTAAGCGGGCCTGTCTTTGGGGCCGCCTTCATACTTGCGCAGGCGACACGGTTTCTGCACCGTCTTCCAGGCCGAAGCCCAGGATCCCCGGACTGAGCTCGATGCCGCAGGCTTTCTCAAGCCTTGCGTGGCTTGCTGAGCTGTTCTCCGGGCTTGCATGGGCGAACTGGATCCGCGCCACCTTCCAGGCCGAAGCCCAGGATCTCCGGACTGAGCTCGATGCCGCAGGCTTTCTCAAGCCTTGCGCGGCTTGCTGAGCTATTCTCCGGGCTTGCGTTGGCGAACTGGGTCCGCGCCACCTTCCAGGCCGAAGCCCAGGATCTCTGAACTGAGCTCGATGCCGCAGGCTTTCTCAAGCCTTGCGCGGCTTGCGGAGCTGTTCTCCGGGCTTGTGTGGGCGAACTGGGTCCGCGCCACCTTCCAGGCCGAAGCCCAGGATCTCCAGATGAGCTCGATGCCGCAGGCTTTCTCAAGCCTTGCGCGGCTTGCGGAGCTATTCTCCGGGCTTGCGTGGGCGAACTGGGTCCGCGCCACCTTCCAGGCCGAAGCCTAGGATCTTCGGACTGAGCTCGATGCCGCAGGCTTACTCAAGCCTTGCACGGCTTGCTGAGCTGTTCTCCAAGCTTGCGTTGGCGAACTGGGTCCGCGCCACCTTCCAGGCCGAAGCCCAGGATCTCCGGACTGAGCTCGATGCCGCAGGCTTTCTCAAGCCTTGTGCGGCTTGCGGAGCTGTTCTCCGGGCTTGTGTTGGTGAACTGGGTCCGCGCCACCTTCCAGGCCGAAGCCCAGGATCTCCGGATGAGCTCGATGCCGCAGGCTTTCTCAAGCCTTACGCGGCTTGCGGAGCTATTCTCCGGGCTTGCGTGGGCGAACTGGGTCCGCGCCACCTTCCAGGCCGAAGCCCAGGATCTCCGGACTGAGCTCGATGCCGCAGGCTTTCTTGTCGGAGCGAGAAAAGAGTGTTTGAAGTGGGGGAACTTTGTTGCAGAAACATGGAACCTTACATTACTGATAGTACATCCTTAGGTTCGAGGAGTTCCATGTCCGGGGGAACCTGGCACCCCCCAATTCCTCCAAGTAATATGCTCCATGAGGGAGGGCTTCTGCCACCCGATATGGGCCTTCCCAGTTGGGTGAGAGCTTGCCGCATTCCCGTGGCTGGGAAGCTTCAGCGCGCCGGAGGACCAAGTCTCCGGGACGGAAAACCTTCGGCCGCACACGGGAGTTGTAATACCTGGCCACGCGTTGCCTGTACGCCGCCATTCGAATTCGGGCTTTGTCCCTCGTTTCCTCGAGAAGGTCAAGGTTGAGCATCATCCTGACTGGGTTTTCTGTCTCGTCGTATTGCTCCACACGCAGTGTGGGTAGGCTGAGCTCGATCGGGATTACTGTCTTGGCTCCGAAGACGAGGTTGAACGGGGTTTCGTCGGTAGCCGTCCTCGGGGTGGTGTGGTATGCCCAGAGGACGCTGGAAAGCTCGTCGGCCCACCTGCCCTTGGCCTGGTCCGGCCGCGTGCGGAGGCCCTGAAGATGGTCCTGTTCGTGACCTCGGCCTCCCCATTGGTCTGAGGATGCGCCACCGAGGTGAAGCGATGCTTGATGCCGAGGTCGCTGCAGAATTCTTCGAACTCCCGGCAGTCGAACTGGCGCCCGTTGTCGGTGACCACGGTGTGGGGGAGGCCGAAGCGGCAGATGATGGACTTCCAAAAGAACTTGGCGACGTTTGCTTCGGTAATCCTTGCCAAGGGTTCGGCCTCGACCCACTTCGTGAAGTAGTCGATGGCCACTATCAAGAACTTCCGCTGGCCAGACGTCGACGGGAATGGGCCCAGGAGGTCCATCCCCCACTGGGCGAACGACCAGGGGGCTGAGAGCTGGGAGATCGGGTTGGAGGGCTGTCGCTGCACCGTGGCGTGACGCTGGCACCAGTCGCATTTCTTCACGAAGTCGGTGGCGTCTTCCTTCATCGTCTCCCAAAAGTAGCCCTGACGGAGGGCCTTGTATGCCAATGCCCTGCCCCCCACGTGGTTCCCGCAGATGCCCTCGTGGATCTCCTGGAGCACAAGCTTGGCTTCCGTGGGCCCTACGCACTTGAGGAGGGGATAGGAGTAGGATCTTCGATATAACTGCCCGTCCATCAGGACGAACCGCACGGCCTTCTTCCTGATGAGGCGAGCCGCCTCGCGGTCCTCCGGCAGGGTGCCATCGGTGATGTATGCGGCGTACTTGTCTATCCAGCTGGGTCCATGGTCGACCTGGTGGACCTTCGCCGGTGCTTCGAGGCTTGGGACCTCAAGGCGCTCCACATAGGCGCGTCCCAGCATCGTGTCCGGTAGGGTCGCCAGCCGGGAGAGAGCATCCGTGCGGGCGTTCTCCCCGCGGGGATATGGAAGATGTTGAAGCGTCGGAATCTGGACACGCCCTCTTTGACGAGCTCCAAGTATCTCGTCATTTGGGGGTCGTGTGCGACGTACTCCTCGAACACCTGCCCCGCCACGAGCTGGGAATCAGTGAAAGCCTTGAGGTTGGTTATGCCCAGCTCGCGGGAGACTCTCAGTCCAGCAAGAAGCGCCTCGTACTCCGCCTGGTTATTTGTCGCGGGAAATTATAAATGGAGTACGCATTCGGCGACGACCCCGTTGCTGTTGGCGAGGATGAGCCCAGCCCCGCTCCCGCCGGAGTTTGAGGCTCCGTCTACATGGAGGATCCAGGCGTCCTCTCCGGGCTCGTCGGTGCCTATCTCCATCGACCGACCTGAGGGGCCTTCCTCGGGCTCCTTGCCCAAGCCCGCACATTCGACCAAGAAGTCGGCCAGCACCTGTGCCTTCATGGCCGACCTCGGTCTGTACGTAATGTCAAACTCGCTGAGCTTCAGTGCCCACTTTGCCAATCGCCCCGAGGTATCGGGTCGGCTGAGCACTGCTTTCAGCGGTTGATCCGTCAGGACAGCGATGGGGTGCGCTTGAAAATAAGGCCTGAGACGCTGGGCAGACACTATTAGCGCAAAAATGAGTTTCTCGAGCCGGGAATACCTGAGCTCCGCGTCACGGAGGAGTTTGCTGGTGTAGTACACCGGTCGCTGGAGCCCCTGGCCGTCGGTTCGGACCAAGACCGAGCTGACGGCTTCCGGGGTAACCGCCAGGTAGAGGGTAAGCTCCTCTCCCTCCTCGGGCCTGGACAGCAATGGTGGCGATGTAAGCGTCTTCTTCAGCTCCTCGAAGGCCTGCTGGCATTCCTCGGTCCAAGCAAAGTCATTCATCTTCCTCAGCACCTTGAAGAAGGGACGGCAGCGGTCCACCGACCTGGAGATAAAACGGCTAAGGGCCGCAACTCGGCCGGTTAGTTGCTATACTTGCTTCTTGGAGGCTGGCTGCTCCATATCCAGGATGGCCTGGACCTTCTCCGGGTTGGCCTCGATTCCTTTTTGGGTCACCATAAACCCTAGGAACTTCCCGGCGGAGATGCCGAAGGCGCACTTCGCCGGGTTCAGCTTCATTTGATGGCGTCGGAGGTTGCCGAACGTCTCCGCCAAGTCTGCCACGTGATCCGACTCGGGTTTGCTCATTACCAGCATGTCGTCCACGTATACCTGCATGTTGCGGCCGATCTGGTCTTCGAAGATTCTACTGACCAGGCGCTGGTACGTCACCCCCGCGTTCTTGAGGCCAAATGGCATCATCCTGTAGCAAAAGGTTCCGCGGTCAGTTATGAAGGCGGTGCGCTCTTCGTCCTCCGGGTTCATCCGGATCTGGTTGTATCTGGAGAAAGCGTCCATGAACGACAGGAGGCGATGCCCCGAGGTGGTGTCGACCAGCTGGTCGATCTTTGGAAGAGGGAAGCTGTCCTTTGGACAAGCTCGATTGAGGTCGGTGTAGTCCACACAGATCCTCCACTTACCACTACTCTTCTTTACCATGACCACGTTCGCCAGCCAACTGGGGTACTGGACCTCTCGGACAAAACCGGCGGCGAGGAGCTTCTCTACTTCCTCGTTGATCGCCTTCTGTCTCTCCATTGGCGAAACTCCTCTTCTTCTGGCAGACCGGGCGACAATTTGGGTCCACGTTCAGCCTGTGCATGATGACCTCGGGCGGGATGCCCGGCATGTCGGTTGCTGACCAGGCGAACACGTCAGCGTTGGCACGGAGGAACTCCAGCAGGCGGGTTTGTTCTTCCTCAGGGAGCTGGGCCCCGACTTGCACCGTCTTCAGGGGGTCCGAACCGAGGGGAAAAGCCAGCAGGCGCTCTACGGGCCCTCCCCTGGGTTCCTTCTCTCTCAGATCGAGGTCGTCGACATCCTGGGCGAGCTCCGCGCCCCTGGCGCCTGGGACCATCTGAAGGCAGAGCGGGATCGGCCGGGTCGTCCCCTTCATCTCCCCGAGCCCGAAGGGCGTGGGGAACTGTACCAATAGCCTTCTCATGGAGATGGTGGCGTCCTGTTAGTTGAGCCCGGGACGCCCGAGAATGGCGTTGTAAGGCGAAGGGAGCCTGACGATGGTGAATGTTATTAGGACGGTCGCCTGCCGGGGTGGGGATCCGGCGGTGACCGGGAGAGTGATCTCCCCCTCGACCCCCACGGAGTCCCCTGTAAAACCCACCAGGGGGGTGTGCACTGGTTTCAGCTGATCGGGGGACAAGTTCATCCGAGAGAAAGCGTCGTAAAAAAGTACATCGGCCGAGCTTCCACTATCCACCATGATTCGATGTACAGGATGCTTTGCGATGGTCATCTCGACCACCACGGCATCATTGTTTACATTATCATTAACTTCCCCCCCTTTGGGAGGGATTACATTCTCCGGGTTCCCGACTTCCCGGGCTCTCTTCGTCGCTCGACCGGACCCGCGTGAGATCATGCCCACGGGTTTCTCCGTTGGGCGGTTGTCAATCGCAGGGACAGGTGGTAAGGCCGCGAGCGGCTGCCCTTCAGAGGGGGCCTCATTCTTAACGAACTTCCTGAGGTAACCCCTCCGGATTAGCTCCTCGATCTCCCGCTTCAGGTGGCGACAATCCTCCGTGTCATGCCCGTGCTCGCGGTGGAACTGGCAGTACTTCGATTTGTCTCGGACGGCCCTCGGGTTCTGAGGAGGAGGTCTGCGGAGGTAGCGCTCGCCCTCGATTTTCATGAGGATCTTCGTTCGGGGTGCGAGGAGAGGGGTGTACCTCCGCTCGGGAGTGGCCTCGCCCCTTGGCCTTGGATTCGGGCGAGGGTCGGCAGACGGCCCCGGCCTCCGAGCTCCCGGGGCGTCCCTCGGGAGCGGCTTCTTCGGAGTCTTCCCGTCCAACTCTCGACGGGTGCGGTCGGCCTCCTCCGCTCGGATGTACTTGTGGGTGCGGAGGAGGAGCTCGGAGTACGTCTTGGGTGGCTTCTTGTCCAAGGAGTAGGTTAGGCGGGACGTCTTGAGCCCGCACTTCAAAGCCAGCATGGCGACGGGCTCGTCCAAGCTGTAGATCTCCAGGGCTGCGGTCTTGAACCGGGTGATGTAGTCCCGGAGCAGCTCCTAGTCCTGCTGGCGGATGGAGAAGAGGCTGTCCACCTCTCTCAGCACCTTTCGACAAGCGTCGAAGTGTGCCACGAACTTTCCTTCCAGCTGATGGGAGGAGCAAATGGATCCGGGCTCGAGGCGGGTGAACCAGACTCGAGCGACCTTCCGGAGGGTTGCCGGGAAGGCGATGCACAGAAGAGCGTCGGTGGCCCCCTGGACCCTCATGAGAGCTTTATAGCTCTCCAAATGGTCCACGGGGTCGGTGGTCCCGTCGTAGGGATCCACCTGCGGTATGCGGAACCGTTTCGGGATCGGTTTCGCCTGGATTTCTTCAGAGAAAGGGGGGCGGGGGTCGTAGCCCGCCGGGTCTGCCGACGAGTTCTGCAGGTCGACGAATCGGCGGGCGAACTCCGCCAGCTTGCGCTCATGCTCCTCCAGGCGCCTCTCGGCCTGGTGCCTGATGGCTTCGTCGATGGAGTCTTCCACCGAGATTGCGGGTGAAGGGGGCGCCGATCGGTCTCGGCGCGAGGTCTGGTCTCGGCGTCGCTTGCTGCGATGCGCCGTTTCGGCCCCGTCGGCTGGGGATCGGCTCTCGTGATCCTCCGAACCGGAATAGTTTCTCTTTGCGGGAGCTCGGTGGCTCCCCTGGGGGTTGGAGATGGCCCTCGGATGGGATGGCCTGCCCTGAATTGAGCGCAGGCTCCCACGCTGCCCCGCGGCTCGGGCCGCGGGGGTTCCTAGCTGCGGCTGGGTGGCCAGGGACCGTTGCTGATGCTGAAGCTGCCGGACCGCTGAGGTCAAGGTCTGCAACTGCTGGACGATGGCCGCAAGGGACCCGTCCACCGGGGTAGGCTGCTGTGGAAGAGGAGGGGGAGCCGGAAGCTCCCTTTCGGGGCTGTGGCCCCCCGGAGGGGAGTGGACTTCTCCCGCACGGCTGGTGGACGCCTCGCGTCCATGAGTGACCACCATTGTCGGAGAGCGCGATACCTGCAGAAAGCTGGCTCCCGCTGGGGTTCAGTGTCCTGCCCCCCTACCTGGTGCGCCAATCTGTTGCCGCTCTCGTCGCCGCGCCCGTGCCACGGATCCGCCGATCCCTCCTGACCGCCTGGCAAAGGAGCTTCCCTGACTGCGGCGAACCTGCAAGAAAAGGGGTTAGAGGACCCTGGCTGAGGATTCCGGCGAGGGAGCTCCGACGGTCAAGTCAGTAGACGACGAGAAGGAACAGACTCTCCAGACGGACCCCCGAAAGGGTTCCAGACCTAGAGAGTTTACTAGTGAGAGAGAGACGCTCTGGGAACCAGAATCTCGGCTAGGCCTCCTAGCCGGGCTTACACGCCCAGTGATTCCCTCTCGGGATCTCCGGGTTTCACTCTCCGGAACGAGGCCTTTTGCCGTTATTTCTCCTTTGTCCCCAGGCTTGTTCGCTTACCTTGTCGTCCCCAGATTCCTCCCTCTTTATCTCCTTTCGTCGTGCGCTTGTGTCTTCCTCCTTGGAGACTTCCCTCCCCCGTCCTTTTCTCCTTTCCCTTCTCGGTGAAGGGGGCCAGGCGGCTTTCCGACCTCGTCCGCCGGGCCCAGCAGAGAAAAGGCAAGGACAGAAGAGAAAAAGGGGAGGGCGGCGCTGGCAAGGCGGCCGGCCAGGCCTCGGGCCCAGCGAGAGCGCTCTCATCCCCAAGCGTGGGCGCCATCCATTTATGGGGCCTGCTTCGTCAGGATCGCGTCTCTCGGCTGCGGGACCTGTCGGGCCGATGCAAGTGATGTTCCGCGTGCCGTCGCCCTCCGTACGGGGCACCGTCTGGGGTTTTTACGGTCCGAGGGATGGCCTCGGGGCTCGTTTCTCTCCCTGGGACCCTCTCCGTACGAGCGGCCTGACCTCGGCCGAGTTGGACCCGTCTCTGGGGGCCAACTGGTGAGGAGCGAAGGACCGGCCGACCTCGGCCTAGGTGGACCCTTCCCGGGTGGACACCTGGCGAGGTGGCAGGAGGTCGCCTGGCTTCGATCGAGGTGGGCCCGTCTCTGGGTCGCCACCTGGCGAAGGACGAAGGACCGGCCGACTTCGGCTTAGGTGGACCCCTCCTGGGTGGACACCTGGCGAGGTGGCAGGAGGTCGCCTGGCTTCGGCCGAGGTGGGCCCGTCTCCGGGTTGCCACCTGGCGAAGGGCGAAGGACCGGCCGACCTCGGCTTAGGTGGACCCCTCCTGGGTGGACACCTGGCGAGGTGGCAGGAGGTCGCCCGGCTTCGGCCGAGGTGGGCCCGTCTCCGGGTTGCCACCTGACGAAGGGCGAAGGACCGGCCGACCTCGGCTTAGGTGGACCCCTCCTGGGTGGACACCTGGCGAGGTGGCAGGAGGTCGTCCTGGCTTCGGCCGAGGTGGGCCCGTCTCTGGGTTGCCACCTGGCGAAGGGCGAAGGACCGGCCGACCTCAGCTTAGGCGGACCCCTCCTGGGTGGACACCTGGCGAGGTGGCAGGAGGTCGCCTGGCCTCGGCCGACCTCACTTAGGCGGACCCCTCCGGGTCTGGGCGCCAGCGGGGTGGTAGAGGAACTCCGAGCCGAGCTCGACCTCGGCGAGGGCGGTTTGCCTTAGACAGTCGTCAGGCGGTGTAGTCTTGCCGATCCTGGCCTTGAAGACGTGGCGCAGACTCGGCCTGGGAAACTTCCACGTGGCTCGATCGCATTCGGCGGTACCTGAGCCTGGCCACGTCACTGTCACGGCTGTAACACCTTCGATGTTCAGGTGAGCAACAGGATAAAAGTTTGGGATTAATGGCGAATACATTAAGTATCCCAAACTTACACCTTTGGAGATTTGATTATATGACAAAAATTATAGATTTGTTTGTTATTCAGCTAGGTCTCACAAGATTTTATTTTTCACTCGGATCAATTTTGAAAAATAATATTTTTTTTGTATTCTAGAAAACATACATGGGATATTGGGATTTCAGAACATTTTTTTACAGAAACCACGTTAACCCGCGATTTCTGGCATCTTTGAATTACTTTCCTCATTAACAAGCGACCATAATATTCAAAGCTGTGCCTCAAATCTTGCACCAAAGTTGATTGAAATCCACCCTCCTCAACCCTTTTGTGTTGCAAATCCATAGTCGAGTTCTAATGCCTCAAGTTGATGAGACAAGTTGCCAATTGTGTTGCAGTTCAACTTACTCGAAGCTTCTTTTATTTTTCGCCAGAGCATCTGTACTTTTTCTTCTGCGTGATCTCTTCTTTCTATATGCCAGTTAATTGACTCTATCCCAACTAATTAAACTTTTTTTTAAAAATTTAAAAATACTTAATAATAATATTGGTGGTATTTTTTTAATCCATATTTTTATCTATCTTGTACCTCAATCCTTTCAATTTTTTATTAATTAATTAATTTTTTAAAAAGCATGAATCTTATCTGTTTGGGTTTCTACAGTTACATCGACTCATCTGATTGAGTTCCATTGACATTTTTAGTTCTGAAAATAGCGTGCTCTCTTTCTCATCGGTCCCAAAATGCCAGCAGTGGAGTACAAGACATGGAATAGGACTCTCTCCAATCAGGCCCAATGGGCCAGCCAATGCACCCACAGTCCACGAGCTCATCATTTGTGCCTCTCAATCATCTATCTTTAATTCTTTCAAAAACCAAGCATATTATAGATTATAGCTACTAACAAATGTCGCATAAAACACCTTAAGCTCGCAATTTTCTTTTCATAAAAAGCGAGGTAGCAACTGTTAAGCCAGGTGCAAATCATGAATCTGCCATTAATTGGCGTGTAAAGATTCAATGGATAGGATCACCTTGCGCTGCGTGATTTGCCTACAAGGACACTGGGTGGCCAGGAATTTGGATCTAATACCAGAATAAATATAATTTGTTTAACGAAATCATTTATTATCCTAACTTCTAATTTCCAGAACGATCAATCCTTGAAAGGTCACATTTCAGAGCAAACGTATGAAGTAAAGGCTGTGGTTGTTGCGTGGCCGGTCCGACATCTATCTCAAGCTCATCCATTCCGGATACTTTTGTCGAGCTTATCCTGACCAGAGTTGGCCCACGCTACTTCACAACAAACCCAATATCCATACGAAACTCTGTGGATTAGACGGTGGTAACTGGTTCATCAAAGGTTAGCACGCCAAGGATGGGACAAGAGATTTAGAGCGGGTTTCCTTCGTGATCTGGATCGAAATCGAAATCGAAATGATCATATCCCTCGATTTGTTTGATTCGTGATCGGAATCGGAATCGGATGAGATTTGAATATTACGAAAAAGTAGGAATCAAATTTAAAGGAATTAAAACATTTCGATATCCTTTGGAACCGGAATGGAAATAGAATCTCTCCCAACTAAATTGTTGGAATGAGAGCACTCATTTCCATTTCTATTCCAAAATCCCAACTCCAGCTACGCATGTTCTTATTTCTTTTGGATCACCTAATTTCCAAATAAGCCTCGTATAAACAGTTTAACGGATTCATGATACTAAACAGATAAAGTTATGGCTGGCATTGTTCCATACAAATGACATTCATATTAAACCAGGATGGGTTATTTATTCGGTCCGTGGAAAACTGACACAAAGAGTCGAGTTTTTAAAACCGAGCACCGGTCCAATCTATTGCTGTCCAGACGCCGCCCTGCCCGAAATTTAAGCTAAGTCCAGCGGTGGAGTCCATTGCGTAGTGCCGCATGCATGACTGCATTATAGGACGGTGCAAACATTATATGATTTGAATTATATCGTACGTTGTTATAGAGTGAACATTCGAGTGGATGTCTATCAAAATCAGCAGTGCAATTTAACATAAAATTGTAGAAAAATTTGAAATCCCGTGACCACAACCATCCACTTTTGCTTGCATCGTATTTGGTTGCTGCCGGCAATGTAGAAGGCAAGCAGGCAGCCATATCCATCCACTTAATGATCCACTAGAAAATAGCTATCCAATTAAATTTAATTGGTCCCTATCTTGTTTCCATTAATTTGTCATTCTTATGAAGACATGTGGTAGGTCTGGCTGCTTATCCTTCATTGTGGCCCTCATGGCCCATGAAAGAGGCGACCCATCCTTGGCTGCTTGTCTAATCAAATCCACAGTTCACGAGAAGGAATCTCAGTAACGTTGAATATCGGCTTTCTTGATGGGCCGACATCTCCTTCCGTGATCCTCTTTTTGGTAAATACTAGAAAGTAGAGCCCTTGAAAAAAATTTAAAAAAATGTAACGACAAAAACAAAGTGTCATCACTATATAGTAAAAAATTGTTTGGCTAAAGGCTAGGTACGGTTAACCACCGGCGAGCGATGTCTCGCAACCAACTGGCAGTTATTTATTTGATTCTTGATTTAGATATATTTAATAAAAAAATTTAAAAATAAAATAAAAAAAATAATAATTTAAAAATAAAATTAAATAAAAAAATTAATAAAATAATCCTGGAGTCCCAGTTGGTTGGTGGTAGTAAAAAAGTTAGAAATATATATAATAAATTTCATTCACTTGGCTGACACCAGTGGGAGTCAGGTTGACGTACTCACCTTCGGATGGGGAACGGCCATGAAAAAATTAATATACGCCGTGTATCAAATATTCCCTGGCTGGGGTGGCAATGCCCGGGATCTAACTCCTCTTCCTTCTTTTTTGTTCCGGCAAAAAAAAAAAAAAAAAAAAAAAAAAAAAAAAAAAAAAAAAAACTAGGTACGGTCAAATTAAGTATGGATTTGCAACCAATAACTATTGCGTGCAAGTCCAGCGCATGATCAAATACATTCATATCTTTATACCATCCTTTACACGACCCAACTTATCAGCCATCTTTGCATGCTCGATTGGCTTTTTGATTTTGCAACGAGCATTCTCTTTTGGGTTCTTACTTTCATATCATATTCGTCCGTAGTTCTTTTTATCCCCTTTACAAAAAGGCTATATGTTTTTTTTTTTTAATAAAGCAAAAACATCATACTATTCTACTATAAATACATCTATAAAGAACAAAGGGATCCCAAGATTGTCCGGGAGTTGATGGGTGGTTGGCAACATACGTAGCTATCAGTCCATTACAATATTTGCATTTATATATATATTTCACCTCAAAGCATCTTAAAGTGGACATTAAACCTATTGATGTCCGGAATTAGTGAATGAGAACTCCTAAACCACTATTTTAGGATCACCATCTAAGATAATGTGAGTTGTCCAAAGAACCAAATTGAAGTAGCGTAAGCGTGTCCTTCCCAAGCCCCGTTGCATACTTCGAAGTTGTAAAACCGGTCTCTAATTTACGTATCTTATACCACACCTTCCGTTCCGCAGCTTTCCAAAATTAAATTATCGAATGCACACCGTAAGACTCAAACCTAACACATCGAAAGAGGGTATTAATTAAACTGCTGAGCTATGCCCTCATCAATTCCAGTTAGAATATCAGTAACTGGGTCCATAGCAATAATTTTATAAGGACCAACATGAGATAATCTGCTGATTGCGTGAAGTCCTATTATTACAGAAACCTCAACTAATTTGAAGAAATTTTACTTCATGTTGAGTGTTTCTTTTACTTTGCAATTACCATTTTTTTTTTGGTTTCCTGTAAAAGCACTTTTCAGATCATGTTATCAAACACTTCTATTTTTTAGAAAGTGTTTTTTTTATAACAAAAAAAAAAAAAAAAAAAAACTTTAAAGTAACAAATTACATTCTTTAAACAATACCAACTACTGGTCCAAACTTAAATATAGCCACTAACATAACTATCCAGGTGTCATCTCCTATATATATATAAGAAGATGACCATTTAATAACGAAGCATAGGATATGACACTAAGTAATTATCATCTCAACTACTTGTCATGATCAATGACTGCTATGTCATGGATTCGAGGTGTTGCATGTGTCAAGCCAAATGGCTAAAGAGATGCTCGAGCATAATCCCAGCACCAGTTAATGCTGGTCCAAACTCGGGCTTGGAACATTTGTGCTTTTCCTGGCATAAATGCTACCAGAAAAGGTGGGGAAAAAAAGGCATGGATGGCCTAAACATACTCCCAGCCTAGAAATCATGGTTAATGAATTTAATGTTTTGCACTTTTTGGTAGAACAACAACCATGCTGAAGGAGATGGATGCACATGAAATGAAATCATATTCTAGAAAGAAGACAAATTTCACGCAGAAGAATTAACGCATATCTAGACCGGCTTTGTGATTGGAATATAGGGAGCAGGATATTTACAAGACCAGGATCTTGCACCATTAAAGCATGGCCAATATTCTTAATTCGTGCCATGAAATGGACGCGCATGTTATTCTCCATGGTAATGCAAGGAATTAATGTTTGCAACCATGGGACAGGGCATGCTACGATTTATACATTCCACCAAGTAAAATCCTTGTAGTGATAATTAAATTATGCTCTCTTATGAATAACCTGTTAACGAATAAATTTAGCATATTCTTAAGAAAGCACAAGCATAACTTATGGGGATAAGATACCAAAAATCTTTTCCACGGGCACACGAATCTTGCGGTTGCTGCCTGGAACTGGCATGCATCATATTCTAATCCAACTAGCCGCGAGATTCGTGCATAGCTAGTGTAAAGGGTGGCAGATCCCTATTAGCATCGGAGATGTTCCCTTATTATTCTATCCAAATTCCAAGGTCAACCTCTCGATGAGGACATTTTAGGAATTAGAATACTGATCAATATTCCTAAAAGTCAAGGTCGGAAGGTCCTGATGGCAGCCCTTTCCTGGATCTTGAAGAGCGAACCAATGATGCTTGGTGAAAAATTTGCAATACAATATAAGCTTGGCATCTTGTAACCACAAAGAAGGTACCTTACAAAGTGGAACCAAACAATTCACAACTCCCGCTTTGACTCTTCTCATCATCAGCACAATTTTTTTTTTTTTTTTTAAAAAAAAGTTCACAAGCTCATAATTAGTAGATCCTTATGCCGTACTTCCTCTCTGTATTAAATTAAAAAGCGAGTGTGCTTCGAGGCATTCTTTTTATTAAAAAAAAAAAGAAAAGGAGTTAAATTCGGTATAGCTATCCTTGCAGGTCCCTGTCCTGCTAGATAATGTTCGATACAAAACGCTTATATTTTTATAGCCTTTCTTACTTGTAGATGAGTACGTCAACCTGATACCGCTAAGAGCCAGCTGGTAGTACGGGGACAAAGAGATAGAACATTGACCTCATCCAATCCAACTTGTCATAGATCACAGGAAACAGTTCCTGCATTTAATCGAGTCACCGCATATGAATCATGTCTCAAATTCGTGGCCGATTAGATATGAGATAAGGTCTCTATCAATCGGCTACCGTCTCAGTAGTGCTTCAAGACCTTTGATGCCATGTGTTTTATAAAAGAGTTTTTGATGCAGATATATATTAACATTGATAAAACAACATTGGATCATCAAGAATAGAACTAATGTACGGGAGTTTTAAGCTCTATGGCCTCTTGGTTTGCACCTCTTGACTGCTCAAATATTTTAATTTTTTAATTTAAGATTTTTAAAAGATTCAGCCATTCTTTCTTTTTTCAAAAATGAATGACCTATCACTAATGTGATAGTGCAGTTGATGGGCGCTTTGACTCCTGTCTTCCTGACCACGGATACGAGGCTTGAGTTTGTGGGTTTTACTCGATTAAATCCAAAATTTATTCTTGGGGCACGTGACTGGGTGCAGGGGAGCACTTCACTCTGGCAATTTAGTAGGATCAGGCTGACGTACTCACCTTCGGATATAAAGGATACGCGAAAAAATTGCTGCCTGAATCGAACATGGCCTGATGGGATGGGGCCCCAGTGGGGCAGCTACAGCGGGGGTTTTTCTTCCTCTCATCCCTTTTTTTTACAAAAAAAAAAAAAAGAATGACCTCGAAGCAAAAAATACATGGAATTTTTTTTTATAAAACAAAAGATAAAGCATATTGTTGAGTTCAATCAAATTCACTTTGTTTAATATTTTTAAATATTTAAAGTTTTGATCATTCTTGATATTTACTTACGCCCCCATCTGTATAGATGGATCTATTTATGAAGTGTGCATAATTGAAAAACTATTTAATCAACCGTTGATGATTTGCGTGCACATCCATATGGACAACAAAAGACATTGGGCAAACATTGGACCTTTCAATTATTTTAAAAATTAGAGAGGATTAAATACTGTATTAGAGGCACTATTTCTTAAAATTTTAATAATATATTAAAAGAACGGAATAAAATGATAATATATATATATATATATATATATATATATATATATATATATATATATATATATATATATATATTGATAAAAAAAGGATAGGGGGTTTTATCCCGGTATAGCTCTCTATTATGGGCTCCAGCCCGCTAGGCCTTTGTTCGATGCAGGCCACAATTTTATGCAAACCTTCCCCATCAACCGGTGAGTATGTCAGCCTAGCCCCACTACAGCGTCGAAGTATCAGCCGCTCCACTCCCCAGTCATGTGCACATGAAAATTCCGAAATTTAATCGAGTCATCCGAGGGATCATGCCTCGAACCCGTGACCAGTGAGTAAATTACAAGGGAGAAGCCGTGCCTTTACCGATCGCGCTACCACCGTAGTGGTATAAAACATAATAATAAAAAAACATTTTAAAAAGGTCTCTGGTTACTCCAATGATATATACATTTAAAAAGGTCTCTTATTACTCCAATGATATACATAAATTATACTTTTTAAAAGGCTAAAAAATGTTCTCGAGAAGATCATTTCAATCCAGTCTTTTTCCAGTAGCAGTAGTAGAAAAAAAAGCAGGACAAGAAATCTCACCACCGGTCTGAAAGCCTTGCACAACCCATCAGGAGGATTTCACTCTCTTGAATGCCCCCCAGGGACAGATCTTGATGAAATTCAAGGATCGGGGCTTTGTTCGGTGGCCAAGAAAGATGAACAAAAAGGCTCGGAAGGATTACAAGAAATATTTTCAATTTCAATAGGACTACGGCCATGACACTGAAGATTGTATCTTCTTGAAGAAAGAGATTGAGTTGTTGATCCAGCGAGACTACCTGCATGATTATGTGGGGCAGCCTAATACTTTGGAAGTCGCCGGTCAAGAGTTCCAGCCGGTAGCCGAGCATGCTATTGTAGACAAAATCCATGTTGACACCATCTCTGAAGGATTGGTCACTTGATGGGCAAGCTTCTTGGAATGACGGGCATATGCCAGGGTGTCCTAGGTGGAAGTCCCCTAGCCTAAGCACCAGACGATCCTAGAAATGACACCTCTCAGAAGCTGAAAGGAGGTCCAGCACCTCACGAGATAGGTCGCTGTACTAAACCGGTTCATGGCAAGGTTCGACAATAAGTGCCTACCCTTCTTCAAGGCCCTGAGATGGATTAAGAACTTTCAATGGATAGAAGAATGTTAGATCACCTTCGAGCATCTCAAGACCTACTTGGCTACCACGCCACTCCTCACAAGGCCGGTCACAGGAGAAATGCTTTATCTCTATTTAGCCGTTTCTCCTGTAGCCTTAAACTCTATGCTCATCCGAGAAGAGGGTGGAGTACAGAAGCTAGCTTATTGACTTCGATGAGTCCTCAAGGATGCAGAGACCCGATACTTGAAGATAGAGAAGGTCGTTTTCACCCTCCTGACTTTGGCGAGGCAACTTCGTTCTTATTTTTAAGTGCATCTAGTCGTGATCCTATCTGAACAGATTTGTAACAGATCTTGTAGAAGGTCGATGCTTCTGGAAGGTTCGCCAAATGGGTAGTGGAGTTGGATGAATTCGATATCCAATATCAGCCTCACCCCTCCATTAAGGTCCAGGCCTTGGTGGACTTCATTGTGGAATATATTGTTCCTGACAAGGCAAGAACCAGATCGATCGAGATGGATCTAAAGCCTGTGGATAAGTCCTGAACTCTCCACGATGATGGTGCTTCCAATGTCAAAGGATCCAGGGCCAGGATGATCCTCGCCAACTCGGAAAGAATTATCACCAAGCAAATGCTCCGCTTCAACTTCAAGGCCTTTAACAATGAGATGGAGTATGAAGCCCTCCTCGTAAGGTTGAAACTTGCTTGCTAGCTTGGGGTTCAACATCTTAGAGCCTTCACCAACTCCTTGCTGATAGTGGGGCAGGTTTGTGGAGAGTTCGACACTAGAGCCCCCACCATGGATAAGTACCTTTAATGGGTAAGGGAGCTCATCTTGTCCTTTCTTTTCTTTGAGATTGTACAGATCCTCTAGATAAAGAATGCCTAGGTGGACTGCTATCAAGGCTAGCCACTTTCGATTATGTGGATATCCCTAGACTGCATATTTAGAGAACCTTGAGAAACCAAGTATTGAAAAAGAGCTAGCCTCAGTCCTGCAAGCAAGCCGAGAGCCTTGCTGAATGGATCTATATATTGATCTGCTATCTGCAGGAAGGAATGCTACTAAAGACACGGTCAAGGCAAGGAAGCTCAGATGTCAATCTGTCCTATTTATGATAATCGATGGAAAGTTGTACAAGCAAGCCTACTCTTTATCTTTCATCCGCTGCCTTCACCCTTTAAAAGCAGACTTCATCCTTTGGAAGGTCAACGAAGGGATCTGCGATAGCCATGTCAGAGGTCGTGCCTAAGCCTATAAGATTCTGAGGCAAGGATACTATAAGGTGAGCATCCTTAAGGATACTGTCGAGTACGTGCGATACTGGGATTTTTGCCAAAGGCATACCAATGTCCAGCATCAATCCCATATGGCTCCTTGAGCTCTTCTTGGTCCTTTAATCAGTGGGGGATAGATATTCTCGGCCCTTTTCCACCAGTTGCCGGTCAGAAAAAGTTCTTGATAGTTGCTATTGATTACTTTACTAAGTGAGTTGAGGCAAAACCCATGGCTCGAATTACTAAGCGAGAAGCAAAAAAATTCATTTGGAAATCAATAATCTATCGCTTTGAGCTCCCTCGTGTCATCATCATTGACAATGGTAGACAATTCGACAATGCATTCTTCGACGAGTTCTAGGATGACCTGCGGATTAGTTACCGATTTTCTTTAGTAGCACATCCACAAATGAATGGAAAAGCAAAAGTCACCAATCGGACGATCCTCCAAGTGTTGAAGATCCAGCTGGATAAAATTAGAGGGATCTGGGTGGAAGAACTACATTGCATCCTCTGGGCCTAGCGCAACTCAGAAGCCCTCAAGACAAATCTCGATCTCCTGGAAGAGGACCTGGGTAGATCCTGAGTCCAAATAACTACTTACCAACGACATACTGCCCGCTACTTTGACGCCCATGTGAAGGCGAAGTAGTTTCGGCTAGGAGAGCTCATCCTCAACAAGGTGGCAGTCAGCCAACCTGCAAAGCACAGGAAGCTCTCCCCTAATTGGAAAGGACCATACTGTATCACTGAGGTGGTCCATCCAGGTAAATATCGGTTAGAGCAACTAGACATCACACTCATTGCCAGAACTTGAAACTCTAACAATCTCTGGCCATACTACTAATGAGATGTACCCCTAGCTGTTGTACTTGATTTATTTAATGAAAATCCTTTTCTCTTTCATCCCAAAAGAAAATGGTTGAGGTTAAGGACATCCCTAAAAGTCTTGAGGTGAAGATAATCTAGGCAGGGTTGCTATACCCTTTATTCGATAAGTCCTGGAATGAGATTGTTCCAGTCGGGGTTCCGACACCCTTATTCTTGAAATCCCGGTTGAGCGGTCAGACACCCAAGTTAGGCCCTAATCCCTGTGATTCCTGGCTAAATGGTTAATCTCCCAGGTGCCCTGGGCAAGGCATCCCAAGTAAGAACTGTACATTTTCAAAGCCTTGGAGAGGTTGCACCAAGTACCCTAATGGAGCTATCAGATTTTTGAGCTGTGTCACAATACCCCTAATTCTTAGTTAAGTAGTAAGCTTTATAGGTTCCAAAGCCTTGGACGAGATTGCCTCAAATACCTTAGTAATGCTATCAAACTCCTGGACTGGGTCACAATATCCCTAAGTTCTGGTTAAGTAGTAAACCTTCCATGTTCCAAAGCCTTAGACAAGGTTGTCCTAAGCATCTTGGCGGAGCAGTCAAACTCCTGGACTAGGTCATGATATCTCAAAATCTTGATTAAGCAATAAACCTTCTAGGTTCCAAAGCCTTGGATGAGGTTGCCCTAAGCATCCTGGCAGAGCTGTCAGACTCCCATGCTAGGTCACAATATCCCTAAGTCCTGGTTAAGTAAAAAGTCTTTGAGAGTTTAAAGCCTTGGACAAGGTTGCCTCAAGCACCCTAGTAAATCTGTCAAACTCCCAGGCTGTGTTACGATATCTCTAAGTCCCGATTAAGCAGTAAGCCTCCCATATTTTAAAGTCCTTGGTAAGGTAGCCCAAGCGGGGTCAGAATATCCTTTATTCTGAGATGCTCTGGACAAGGTTGTCTTAAGCAAGGTTCACAAGCCCCTTTTACACGACATACTACACAAGCATATAAATACAAGCAAGTACTAAAAGAATGCAAGTTTATTTCATTAATAAATGCTTGGTACATGTATTTTTGGCTCTACAACTAGTTCATATCACACCAAAAGATGCCTTGAGAGATAGATGGATGACAGGGATAAGTTACATGGATTGTACGAGACTCCCTGAAGCTTCGAAAGATTTTCGATGCCTCGATAATAATAGAAAGATCAGAATCAAGTCAAAGCTCCCTAGAGATCTCAAGAATTCTATAGTTATATGAGGTCACTCTAGGAGGCCCTTCCTCTGTTGGATCATGAAGTGACTCCCAGTCCTCCGGAGAGGCTCGAAGATAATGCTAATTGAGAAAGAGAATATGTACATCGCCCATAGGAGGCTCGGTCAGCATGCAAGGGCGATGGAGATAAGCCATAAATGTTGATGAGCCACGCCCACCTAAGATGGAGAGGAAAGCCCTGAGATGTGCCAAGGACCCATCTGGAGTGCCTCACCATGGCTTCAGTGCGATCCCACTACTCGCCAGTGAGGTGGTGTTCTCAAGGCTGTTCCTACTCCTGGCCTGGTTGACTCTCGATGAAAGGCTAGGCATTGCTCGACGATAACGTGAGCTACATTGAAAGCGATGATGGGCCATCATCGCACCCCCCTCATTAGGATTCTTCAGATGATGGGCAAGGCCGGTTTCTAGAGCTATACTCACTGTAAATCCACCTATAGCCGGGCACGAAGGTAAGCCACAGCAAAGAAGGATTGGGTGATGAGGTTTACAACCCTGGCCTCCCCTTCGACTCCATCATTAGACCGACGAAGGCTACAATCTAGTGACAGGAATGCCAGCCTTTTCCAATACCTTCTATGCCAAAAAGAGCATCCACCAACACTTGCGCATGGCAGAGGAAACACCCCAGGGAGAACCCTTTCAATGAGAAAGGGAACTCTTAAGAGCTAAGTCTAGAGAATCTCTATTGGTGGTGTATCATTTCTCTAGTCATTGGAGTTTTAGAAGGGTCTGTTGAAGCCTGGCTCCCTCAGTGCTCTACTTATATAGGGATGAAAGAGTGGACACTATGCCTCCGACCAACCGACATGCGGCAACTGGCACTGTCTTGTCAGCCAAGCGGCTATTCCAACAGACATGGAAGACAAGGCATTGGGCGGCTTTTCCAGAATTAATAATTCTCAAGAGAGACTATGCATTCACAATCCTTTGCGCTCTACTCAAGGCAACGTCTTGGAATTGCTGCATCACCTCTGACTAAGGACCTTATTGGAAGTGAGTTTGTCTCAAGCAACATAGCAGGCCATGTTACACCCTATGATTAGGGGGTAGGTCAAGCCTCTGCATCTCGCTCCTAGGCACCACCAAACCCAAAAACTCTAGTGACCCCTCAAGACTTGGTGGGTAAAAGCATCCTCCAGTCGATAACATATTAGGTACCAAACTAAACTGTTCTAGATCATGCAAAGATATGCAAAATATCATAGTTCAAAGTGCCGGACATGAAAGAATGAAGTTAGAGAAAGATGGATTCTCATTCATTTCTTGAAAAAAGATGGGAGGAGTACAAAGTCAATAAGCCCCAAGGCTTTCTTCAATCTCTCCCTCCTACACTTTGTTATGCTAACAATCTCTTTAGGCATAGTGTTGCGAGGAAAAGTGGCTTGGTTGCCCTTCCTACCTCAAGAAAATGATCCTGCATGAAAAGCTCGCATACCTCGAAGCCAAAGTTAGACCTTTGCAGGCACACATCATCTGTTGCCCTAGATGAGCCATGAACCTCCCTGATGGTCAGAGGGCTGCGCGTGCACCTTAAAGGCTTCTCTTCGATAATACCTAAGCTTCACTGACTCTCTGAAGTATGGACGAGTTCTGCCTCAAGATAATCAGCCTTCACCTTTGCCTCGACCACCCAGGGCCATAGTGATGCCAGATGATGAGCCTCGTCCACCCTGGTGGCCCGCTCGGAGGTCGCGACCTCTTTTGCATCAATCAATCTTTCTCGCAGGAGGGCCAATTTGAACTACAGGTCTCCGATCGGCTCGACGAACTATCATGTCCCCTGTAAGCCCATCCCATCACTTGTTGCCTCACCTCCTGGAGAAAGAATTGCCTTACCCTCCTTTGTGAATACCTCGCCAGTGGTACTAGGGAACGCACTTACCTTGCATCGCCTGCTTCTGCAGATACCTTACCAGCAATGGTGGGTAGTTTGTACTACTCATAAGAAAATTTCACCATTACGACTTCATCAACAACACTGGACAACGTGCCAAGCCCATGAAGCATGTCATCCATTGATGAACCAGTAACTCCCTGTTGTGAGGCCTTGTGCTCTTTACTGCTATCTTCGATTAAAGCGGTGTCCCCAATGGGAACCTCGGGATCCTCCGTTTGTATGTCCACAGAGATCTTAGCTGCTGCCACTAAAGCCTCGCCTATACCTAACCTTATCTTGGTACCCTCCAAGAACCGGATGAACTTATAGTGGCCAGCCTTCAGCATCTATACCAAATCCTTATTCATGCTCATGTATAGGTCTAGCTAGCATTTGGCCATCTGCCTGGCCTCCTCCACTATGAATCGGTCATGCTCCACAGAGGTGCACACCTCCTCAACCTTCGATCTGTGCTTCCTAGCTCTCTCTTCGCACTTTCAGCTTCCTCCCAAAGCCATATGGTGCTGGTCTCAACCACCCGTCAAGAAAGTGAAGCCATCAGCCAGGCCAAAAGAGAACTCATAACGATGATGGGCACTTCCCCACTTGTAGGCATTGGGTAAGGCAATCGATGGGCCTCCCGGGCAACAAGTCAGGTATTCTACTGGCATGAGGCGAGGAGTCCTAAAACTAACTATTGTTGCTATCTCCAATCACCATGGGAAGTACCCCTAGCAGATAGGCCACCTCTATAAGAGCTAATATAGATATAGCAACCTCCCCGTATTCACCAGCCTCGCCCATAGTCTCTCTTATTACCTCAACTACAATCAACTCGACCATAGTATAGAGAACTCTGGCCATAATTTGGACTGTTGGCAAGCTTGCCATGGCAGGCACCAAAGTTTCTCCTACTATCTCACCTGATAGTATTTCATCAGTGATCTAGAGAACTCCCATTACAGCCTTAGTCACTAGTGGGTCCACCATGACAAGTTCCTTATCTCCAGCTACCTCCGCAATGACCAATTTTCTTGGTGTTACCGACACCATGGGCTCGGTCACTTGCACCTACCCATCTTCTAGAATGACAGGAGCGATGGGTGAGGCAACTATCAAAGTCACCTTTGTTACTCGGTGCCCACTAGGGCAATCGGAGCCACCATTGCCCTCTCAATTGGGACGTCTGCCCAAGGATTAGTAGTGAACTCCCTTTTGACCACCTTGGCAACCCCTCTTGTAGAAGCCGATGCCCCTCCACTCGCAATAGCACCCTCCTTTTCTATTCTGGCCTTGCCATCACATCTCTTTCGCTTCCATGACTCTTTCTTGGTGGAACCTCTGATTAGTTTTGCAAGTGTGAATCTGAACCTCATCACCTAGTCAACATAGTAGTGAACAAGATTAACCTACAAGTAAGGAAAAGAGGAAGCGAAACATATTGAAACTGGAGTTTAACAAAATTGAATTCCATTTCAATAAATTTCCAAATATTTTATACAAAGCTATAGCAACAGATGCAAGAGAAAGGAAAAAGATGATGCAAAGGGACATGCAGACCAATCATGGCAGACTAGCATGATCTTCTCTATAAATGGGACCCTTTTTATTAGAGCCCGTAGAGTCTTCGTTGCTGCTTGAAGGTAACTCCATCTTCAACTTCTTGGCATCAACATCTGAGAATAGTTCAGTGACCTGCCCCTTTAGAAATTTAAAGCTTTACTAGAAGGCATCCCTATCAGTTTCAAGTACCTCTTGATGGTACTCTTCTCTGGCCCTAAAAGCCTTGATTGCCTTCAATGCTGCTTGAGATGCCAGTGCTTTCGCTGCCCATGCCTCCTCTTGCATAACCGAAGCATGATCCTTCGCCTCGAGCAACGCTTCCTTTACCACCCAGGCCCTTGCCTCAACTTTCATAGCCTTTGCCTTAGTACTGACGATCCTCACATCAGCCCTAGTACCCTTGGCCTCTGTTTCGCCAAGCAACTTCTCCACCTTGTTGGCTCTTGCTTCAATCTCGTCGATTATTGTCTAGGCTCCAGCAAGGTCCTTCTCCCTCTAACCCCATGCCTCAATCAATAGGCGACAGAGTTCGGCATAGTCCACCATACTCTTATTGAGATAAGTAGACATGATTGCTGGTGAGGCCTAAACCATGTCTGCCCTCTCCTTCTAGGCCATTAGCTGACCACTAGATAGACAGAGTTTTTGGACCGCTACATCGTGCTCCCCCTTTGTCAAACTTCTGTGATAGCTTTACTTCTTTGAGAAGGTAGTCCATATATTGTAGCAAACTCCAGGCTTCTATGTAACCCTACATTTAGATGCCCTGTTCATACTCTTAAAGGAGGACTGGCATCCAAGCCCTCAGGTAGAATACCTACTGACACTGTGATATGGATGAACCACTACAGGTCTTTCCTGGCAGACCTCACTAGCACCTCCTCCTTAACCTCCGAAGGATAGAGTCATCCAAGAACTTGAGGCATGTGTTCATCCTGGGAAGGTGAATCTCGCCAAGGGCAGAAGCGACTTCTGGAACACTGGAGAGCCTTACCTCTTCACCTTCACCCATACCAATCGGAGGGGCCACCATCCGCTTTAACTTTGTAATGGCTACCTTGGCCTTCACAGTCAACCTGGTCACTCACATCGGGGATTCCACCATAGATGCCATATCTTCGCCAGCCTCTACCCTAACTGGCCCTTCCTATTTTCCCTCTAGAACTTCACCCGTACTGGCCAGGGCGACGACCTCCAAGTTAGGGGGCACCATGACCTCCGCCGCTGCTTCTACAATCAAAACCTTACTTGAACTCAAGGTAGCATCCGAGTGGAAAGATAGTCCTTTGCTCTTCTTTGCCTTCCCCTCTCCCTTTATGGGGGATGGAGAGCATGCCCTTTTTCCCTTGGGTCAATCGAAGGTATTGGAGAAAGTCCACCAGCAATCGCAGCTTGCCACTTATTATGGATCATCAAGGCTATGCCAGAAGACAGTGTTATGCCAATTTGAAGAAACATGAGACTTGTTGCCGCTCCCGCCACCACGCCCATGCCGCGGATCCGTCGATCCCTCCTGACCGCCTGGTGAGGGAGCCTCCCTTCCCGCGGCGAACCTGCAAAAAAGGGGTTAGAAGACCCTGGCTGGGGATTCCGGCGAGGGAGCTCCGACGGTCAAGTCAGTAGACGATGAGAAGGAACAGACTCTCCAGACGGTGCCCCGAAGGGGTTCCAGACTTAGAGAGTTTACTAGTGAGAGAGAGCCCCTGGGGACCAGAATCTCGGCTGGGCCTCCTAGCCGAGCTCACACCCAGTGTTCCCCTCTCGGGATTCTTGGGTTTTTTGCCCCCGGAGCAAGGCCTTGTGCCGGTGCTTCTTCTTCTTCCCCAGGCTTGTTTGCTTACCTTGTCGTCCCCAGATTCCTCCCTCTTTATCTCCTTTCGTCGTGCGCTTGTTTCTTCCTCCTTGGAGACTTCCCTCCCCCGTCCTTTTCTCCTTTCCCTTCTCGGTGAAGGGGGCCAGGCGGCTTTCCGACCTCGTCCGCCGGGCCCAGCAGAGAAAAGGCAACGACAGAAGAGAAAAGGGGGAGGGCGGTGCTGGCAAGGCGGTCGGCCAGGCCTCGGGCCCAGCGAGAGCGCTCTCATCCCCAAGCGTGGGCGCCATCCATTTATGGGGCCTGCTTCATCAGGATCGCGTCTCTCGGCTGTGGGACCTGTCGGGCCGATGCAAGTGATGTTCCACGTGCCGCCGCCCTCCGTACGGAGCACCGTCTGGGGTTCGTACGGTCCGAGGGATGGCCTCAGGGCTCGTTTCTCTCCCTGGGACCCTCTCCGTATGAGCGGTCTGACCTCGGCCGAGTTGGACCCGTCTCTGGGGGCCAACTGGTGAGGAGCGAAGGACCAGCTAACCTCGGCCTAGATGGACCCCTCCCGGGTGGACACCTGGCGAGGTGGCAGGAGGTCGCCTGGCTTCGGCCGAGGTGGGCCCGTCTCCGGGTTGCCACCTGGCGAAGGGCGAAGGACCGACCGACCTCGGCTTAGGTGGACCCCTCCTGGGTGGACGCCTGGCGAGGTGGCAGGAGGTCGCCTGGCTTCGGCCGAGGTGGGCCCGTCTCCGGGTTGCCACCTGGCGA
The DNA here is from genome assembly GCA_021397845.1 of Areca catechu. Lineage (NCBI taxonomy): Eukaryota > Viridiplantae > Streptophyta > Magnoliopsida > Arecales > Arecaceae > Areca > Areca catechu. The sequence goes on along the minus strand of CM038047.1, from coordinate 29,097,444 downwards.
AGGGCGAAGGACCGGCCGACCTCGGCTTAGGTGGACCCCTCCTGGGTGGACACCTGGCGAGGTGGCAGGAGGTCGCCTAGCTTCGGCCGAGGTGGACCCGCCTCCGGGTGGCCACCTGGCGAAGGGCGAAGGATTGGCCGACCTCGGCTTAGGCGGATCCCTCCTGAGTGGACACCCGGCGAGCTGGCAGGAGGTCGCCTGGCTTCGGCCGAGGTGGGCCCGTCTCCGGGTTGCCACCTGGCGAAGGGCGAAGGACCGGCCGACCTCGGCTTAGGTGGACCCCTCCAGGGTGGACACCTGGCGAGGTGGCAGGAAGTCGCCTGGCTTCGGCCGAGGTGGGCCCGTCTCCGGGTTGCCACCTGGCGAAGGGCGAAGGACCGGCCGACCTCGGCTTAGGCGGACCCCTCCTGGGTGGACACCCGACGAGCTGGCAGGAGGTCGCCTGGGTTCGGCCAAGGTGGGCCCGTCTCCGGGTTGCCACCTGGCAAAGGGCGAAGGATTGGCTGACCTCGGCTTAGATGGACCCCTCCTGGGTGGACACCTGGCGAGGTGGCAGGAGGTCGCCTGACCTCGGCCGACCTCACTTAGGCGGACCCCTCCGGGTCTGGGCGCCAGCGGGGTGGTAGAGGAACTCCGAGCCGAGCTCGACCTCGGCAAGGGCGGTTTGCCTTAGACAGTCGTCGGGCGGTGTAGTCTTGCCGATCCTGGCCTTGAAGACATGGCGCCGACTCGGCCTGGGAAACTTCCACGTGGCTCGATCGCATTTGGCGGTACCTGAGCCTGGCCACGTCACTGTCACGGCTGTAACAGTTGCCCCCCAGCCCGCCGTTCCATCGGGGCATCGTAGAACGGAACGTCGGGATTCAATGCGGACATGACGTGGGGAGGCGAAGATCTTGCATCATAATTACCACGATCCTCGTCGCCGTGGCTCGATGCGATTGAAAACCTATGGGGAGCCGCCACGCGTCGCCCACTTGCCTGCAATTAATACGTCGCTTCGAGGCAGAGGCCGTTACTCTGCTAACGAGGCGTCGGTGTCGGGCATGCGCCCACGTGGCGATCATCTAGTGGCCTGAAGCGAAATGACGGGTACGGCCGCTGTCGGCTGAGTTTGAAAGGGAGGGGACTTTCCAGAATGAGGCCTTTCCCCTTGCTCCGTGGGCGGTTTGCTGCAGACTAACTCCTGTTGCCTTGCACTCGTCTGGCGCATTTTCAGTGAGTGCCTCCTTCTCCTTCTCCGGTCCCCTTCCTTTCCTCTCTTTTCTTTTCTCTTCGATCCTCCGTCCTTCTCTTTTCCATGGCGCGCCGTCGCCATGTCTCTTCCAACCCGAACGAGGCCAGTCCATCCCGGCTGAGGACTCCATCTTCTTCCTCCTCGGATGAGGAGACAATCCCGGAGGAGATCCGCCGGCGTCTGCAACCCGGGCGTGTCACCATTGGCATCCCTAGGGGGACCCGGCCTCCTCCGGTTGCTCCTGCCGTCCCCCTTCGCTATCTTCCGGCTCTTCCTGCTCTTCCTGCACCTCCTTCTCTTCCCGCCGGTCCCTCCGGTCATGCTTCCACCATGACCGAAGGCGATCTTTCTCTGCTCCGGGATGCTTACGGCATCCCGGGGTCCATTCGCTTGTTTGTCCCGCGGTCCGGGGAGCGCGTCACCATGAGTGGCCCCGGCCGCATTGCCTTCTACGAAGACTTCCTCCTCGGGGGTCTTCGGTTTTCTCTGCACCCCTTCTTTCTTTCCTTCCTTAGCCATTTTCGGCTTGTCCCGGCCCAGCTGGCTCCCAACGCCATTCGGGTCATCTTTTCTTTCATTGTCTTCTGTCACTTCCACGGGTTCGTTGCCCGTTTCTCCCTCTTCAGGGCCTTGTTCGCCCTGAAGAAGTGCTCCACCGATGACGGCTGGTGGTACATTTCGCCCCGGCCCAGGTGTCTCCGGTTCGACATCCCTTCCTCGGTGAAGGGCTGGAAGAATCGGTTTTTCTTTGCCTCAGTCGAAGACGTCGACTGGGCCTGGAGTGAACCGGAACGGACCCCGAACCGGAATTCTCGGGTCGAGTCGGCGGACCAGGAGTCCTATTCCCTGCTCCTGAGCGACGTGGTCCCGGCACTCGAGGTTCTGCTCTCTGAGCAGAATCTTTTTGAGGCCGGGATCATTCCTATCCGCGAGACGGGTGAGACTCAGCTCCACTTTGACTTCTGCCCCCCTTCTTCTTCATGACTGAGCCGGCTGACCTTCTGTTCCTTTGTTTTGCAGGGATGAAATTTTCGCTGGAGAACCTCCTGGAGGGCGCAGCCCAGCGGGATGTCGTTGAGGTGGACGAGCCCGCGGCGAAGAGGGCTCGTACAGAGGCGAGCCGGGAGGTTGTGACGGCGACCGTGCCCAGCCCGGTTGCTATCGTTCCCCCGCCCAGGTTGCCTCGGGGCGGGGCCGCTGATGCCTCGGCCGCGCGACCTGGTGGCGCCGCCACCGAGAGGGCTCCTCCGCCCGCTGCTCCGCCCAGCGCCGGGTCCGTCGTCGCTGCCGCCTCGACAGTGCAGCCTGTGGCCTCCGCCAGCCCGTCGACCGCGGCCCCATCTGATGGGGCGGCCGCCGCAGGAGCCGGCCTGACGCCCCCGGCACCGGTGATCACCCAGCGGGACTCGGTCATCCGCGATAAAGGGCTCGCGGAGAAGATCATGGAGTACGCCTCCACCGCCCGGGATCGCCGAGCTCGGGGCGGCCGGGATTATGCTGATGCGCTGCTCGGGATCCTCCCGCAGCTCTTCACGGTAAGTCCGAGCTTCTTCCATTCTTTTCCTTTCAAAACCTAACTCTTTTCATCCTGACATAATTTGCTCTTGTTGGTGCAGATCGGGAATGACGTTCTCTTGCTGAGGGACTTCCTCGTAGGGAACGCCAAAAGGGACTCCGAGAAGGAGCTGAAGCTCCGCAAGCTCGCGGCCGATGTCAAGGACCTGATGGAGAAGGGGGCCGAGCTGCGAGCCAATAACCAGACCCTCCAGTCCGACCTGGCGCGTTCCGAGGGGCGGAACAAAGAGCTGGAGGCTTCCCTGTCGGAGGAGCGGACCTCCAACCAGCGCCGCTCGGAGGAGGAGGTGGCGGAGAAGGCCCGCCTGCAGGCCCACTCCCAGTGGCTGGAGCGCCAGTTGGAGGAGGCCCGGCGAGACGCAACCGCGGTGAAAGACCGGAGCGCATACGTCAACGGGCTCCTGGAGGCCGCAAAACGGGAGGCGCAGGAGGCCATCCCGAAATTTCGGGCTTCCAACGAGTACACGTCGGAGGTCCGGGAGGCCGCCGTGGACTCCTTCTTGAAGGGGTTCCGGATGTGCCGGGAGAAGGTGGGGGCCCTCTTCCCCGAGCTGGATCTGAGCGGGGTGGCGATCGGAGATAGGAGGCCAGGAGGCGAGAGCAGGGCCTCCGGCGCGGCCGAAGCAACTCCTGCGGCGCCGTCGACCAGTGAAGCTGCGGCTCCGGAGCAGCCTCGAGAGCCGGCCGCCGTAGAAGTCGAGGACGCAGCACCCGCGCCCCCGGCAGAGGGCTCCGACCCGGCACCACAGTGAACCCAGCGCCTTCTCCCTGTTGTCTTTTCTTTTTCTTCTTCTGTCGTTGTTGTTTGTTTTTTTTGGGGACTCCCGGCCTGTCGGGACTCCCAGCTTGTATTGATCCTTCATATCAATGAAAATTTTAGTTTATCAAAACCTTGAGTTCCATCATCCCACCTCACCTTTCTTTTTCTTTCTTTCTGAGATGTTGGTACGGGACACTTGAAACAGTTGCAGGCCTGGTCCTTCCATTGCTCAAATCGAAGGTTGGGGCCTCCCGGATCGCATGGCGGCAGAGTAGGCCTTAAGCGGGCCTGTCTTTGGGGCTGCCTTCATACTTGCGCAGGCGACACGGTTTCTGCACCATCTTCCAGGCCGAAGCCCAGGATCTCCGGACTGAGCTCAATGCCGCAGGCTTTCTCAAGCCTTGCGCGGCTTGCTGAGCTGTTCTCCGGGCTTGCACAGGCGACACGGTTTCTGCACCGTCTTCCAGGCCGAAGCCCAGGATCTCCGGACTGAGCTCGATGCTGCAGGCTTTCTCAAGCCTTGCGCGGCTTACTGAGCTGTTCTCCGGGCTTGCATGGGCGAACTGGGTTCGGCACCACCTTCCAGGCCGAAGTCCAGGATCTCCGGACTGAGCTCGATGCCGCAGGCTTTCTCAAGCCTTGCGCGGCTTACTGAGCTGTTCTCCGGGCTTGCGTAGGCGAACTAGGTTCGGCGCCACCTTCCAGGCCGAAGCCCAGGATCTCCGGACTGAGCTCGATGCCGCATGCTTTCTCAAGTATTGCGCGGCTTACTGAGCTGTTCTCCGGGCTTGCGTGGGCGAACTGGGTTCGGCGCCACCTTCCAGGCAGAAGCCCAGGATCTCCGGACTGAGCTCGACACCGCAGGCTTTCTCAAGCCTTGCGCGGCTTACTGAGCTATTCTCCGGGCTTGAGTAAGCGAACTGGGTTCGGCGCCACCTTTCAGGCCGAAGCCCAGGATCTCCGGACTGAGCTCGATGCCTCAGGCTTTCTCAAGCCTTGCGCGGCTTACTGAGCTGTTCTCCGGGCTTGCGTGGGCGAACTGGGTTCGGCGCCACCTTTCAGGCCGAAGCCCAGGATCTCCGAACTGAACCCGATGCCGTGGGCTTCCTTGTCGAAGCGAGAAAAGAGTGTTTGAAGTGGGGGAACTTTGTTGCAGAAACAGAGAACCTTACATTACTGATAGTACATCCTTAGGTTCGAGGAGTTCCACGTCCGGGGGAACCTGGCACCTCTCAATCCCTCCAAGTAATATGCTCCATGAGGGAGGGCTTCTGCCACCCGATATGGGCCTTCCCAGTTGGGTGATAACTTGCCGCATTCCCGTGGCTGGGAGGCTTCAGCGCACCGGAGGACCAAGTCTCCGGGACGGAAAACCTTCGGCCGCACCCGGGAGTTATAATATCTGGCCATACGTTGCCTATACGCCGTCATTCGAACTCTGGCCTTGTCCCTCGTTTTCTCGAGAAGGTCCAGGTTGAGCATCATCCTGGCTGGGTTTTCTGTCTCGTCGTATTGCTCCACGTGCAGTGTGGGTAGGCTGAGCTCGATCGGGATGACTGCCTCGGCTCCGAAGACGAGGTTGAACGGGGTTTCGTCGGTAGCTGTCCTCGGGGTGGTGTGGTATGCCCAGAGGACGCTGGGAAGCTCGTCGGCCCACCTGCCCTTGGCCTGGTCCAGCCGCGTGCGGAGGCCCTGAAGAATGGTCCTGTTCGTGATCTCGGCCTCCACATTGGTTTGAGGATGCGCCACCGAGGTGAAGCGATGCTTGATGCCGAGGTCGCTGCAGAATTCTTCGAACTCCCGGCAGTCGAACTGGCGCCCGTTGTCGGTGACCACGGTGTGGGGGAGGCCAAAGCGGCAGACGATGGACTTCCAAAAGAACTTGGCGATGTTCGCTTCGGTAATCCTCGCCAAGGGTTCGGCCTCGACCCACTTTGTGAAGTAGTCGATGGCTACTATCAAGAACTTCTGCTGACCAGACGCCGGCGGGAATGGGCCCAGGAGGTCCATCCCCCACTGGGCGAACGGCCAGGGGGCTAAGAGCTGGGAGATCGGGTTGGAGGGCTGTCGCTGCACCGTGGCGTGACGCTGGCACCGGTCGCATTTCTTCACGAAGTTGGCGGCGTCTTCCTTCATCGTCTCCCAAAAGTAGCCCTGACGGAGGGCCTTGTATGCCAATGCCCTGCCCCCCACGTGGTTCCCGCAGATGCCTTCGTGGATCTCCTGGAGCACAAGCTTGGCTTCCGTGGGCCCTACGCACTTGAGGAGGGGATAGGAGTAGGATCTTCGATACAACTGCCCGTCCATCAGGACGAACCGCACGGCCTTCTTCCTGATGAGGCGAGCCGCCTCGCGGTCCTCCGGCAGGGTGCCATTGGTGATGTATGCGGCGTACTTGTCTATCCAGCTGGGTCCATGGTCGACCTGGTGGACCTTCGCCGGTGCTTCGAGGCTTGGGACCTCAAGGCGCTCCACATAGGCGCGTCCCAGCATCGTGTCCGGCAGGGTCGCCAGCCGGGAGAGAGCATCCGCGCGGGCGTTCTCCCCGCGGGGGATATGGAAGATGTTGAAGCGTCGAAATCTGGACGCGCCCTCTTTGACGAGCTCCAAGTATCTCGCCATTTGGGGGTCGTGTGCGACGTACTCCCCGGACACCTGCCCCGCCACGAGCTAAGAATCAGTGAAAGCCTTGAGGTTGGTTACGCCTAGTTCGCGGGAGACTCTCAGTCCTCGTACTCTGCCTGGTTATTTGTCGCGGGGAATTGGAAATGGAGTGTGCATTCGGCGACGACCCCGTTGCTGTTGGCGAGGATGAGCCCAGCCCCGCTCCCGCCGGAGTTTGAGGCTCCGTCTACATGGAGGATCCAGGCGTCCTCTCCGGGCTCGTCGGTGCCTATCTCCATCGACCGACCTGAGGGGCCTTCCTCGGGCTCCTTGCCCAAGCCTGCACATTCGACCAAGAAGTCGGCCAGCACCTGTGCCTTCATGGCCGACCTCGATCTGTACGTAATGTCGAACTCGCTGAGCTTCAGTACCCACTTTGCCAATCATCCCGAGGTATCGGGTCGGCTGAGCACTGCTTTCAGCGGTTGATCCGTCAGGACAGCGATGGGGTGCGCTTGAAAATAAGGCCTGAGATGCTGGGCAGACACTATTAGCGCAAAAACGAGTTTCTCGGGCCGGGAATACCTGAGCTCCGCGTCACGGAGGAGTTTGCTGGTGTAGTACACCGGCCGCTGGAGCCCCTGGCCGTCGGTTCGGACCAAGACCGAGCTGACGGCTTCCGGGGTAACCGCCAGGTAGAGGGTAAGCTCCTCTCCCTCCTCGGGCCTGGACAGCAATGGTGGCGATGCAAGCGTCTTCTTCAGCTCCTCGAAGGCCTGCTGGCATTCCTCGGTCCAAGCAAAGTCATTCATCTTCCTCAGCACCTTGAAGAAGGGACGGCAGCGGTCCGCCGACCTGGAGAAAAAACGGCTAAGGGCCGCAACTCAGCCGGTTAGTTGCTGCACTTGCTTCTTGGAGGCTGGCTGCTCAATATCCAGGATGGCCTGGACCTTCTCCAGGTTGGCCTCGATTCCTCTTTGGGTCACCATAAACCCTAGGAACTTCCCGGCGGAGACGCCGAAGGCGCACTTCGCCGGGTTCAGCTTCATTTGATGGCGTCGGAGGTTGCCGAACGTCTCCGCCAAGTCTGCCACGTGATCCGACTCGGGTTTGCTCATTACCAGCATGTCGTTCACGTACACCTGTATGTTGCGGCCGATCTGGTCTTTGAAGATTCTACTGACCAGGCGCTGGTATGTTGCCCCCCCGTTCTTGAGGCCAAATGGCATCATCCTGTAGCAAAAGGTTCCGCGGTCAGTTATGAAGGCGGTGTGCTCTTCGTCCTCCGGGTTCATCCAGATCTGGTTGTATCCGGAGAAAGCGTCCATGAACGACAGGAGGCGATGCCCCGAGGTGGTGTCGACCAGCTGGTCGATCTTTGGAAGAGGGAAGCTGTCCTTTGGGCAAGCTCGGTTGAGGTCGGTGTAGTCCACACAGATCCTCCACTTACCGCTACTCTTCTTTACCATGACCACGTTCGCCAGCCAACTGGGGTACTGGACCTCTCGGACGAAACTGGCGGTGAGGAGCTTCTCTACTTCTTCGTTGATCGCCTTCTGTCTCTTCATGGCGAAGCTTCTCTTCTTCTGGCGTACCGGGCGGCAATTTGGGTCCACGTTCAGCCTGTGCATGATGACCTCGGGCGGGATGCCCGGCATGTCGGCTGCTGACCAGGCGAACACGTCAGCGTTGGCACGGAGGAACTCCAGCAGGCGGGTTCGTTCTTCCTCAGGGAGCTGGGCCCCGACTTGCACCGTCTTCAGGGGGTCCGAACCGAGGGGAAAAGCCAGCAGGCGCTCTACGGGCCCTCCCCTGGGTTCCTTCTCTCTCAGATCGAGGTCGTCGACATCCTGGGCGAGCTCCGCGCCCCTGGCGCCTTGGACCGTTTGAAGGCAGAGCGGGATCGGCCGGGTCGTCCCCTTCATCTCCCCGAGCCCGGAAGGCGTGGGGAACTGTACCAACAGCCTTCTCGTGGAGATGGTGGAGTCCAGTTGGTTGAGCCCGGGACGCCCGAGAATGGCGTTGTAAGGCGAAGGGAGCCTGACGACGGTGAATGTTATTAGGACGGTCGCCTGCCGGGGTGGGGATCCGGCGGTGACCGGGATAGTGATCTCCCCCTCGACCCCCACGGAGTCCCCTGTAAAACCCACCAGGGGGGTGTGCACTGGTTTCAACTGATCGGGGGACAAGTTCATCCGAGAGAAAGCGTTGTAAAAAAGTACGTCAGCCGAGCTTCCACTATCCATCATGATTCGATATACAGGATGCTTTACGATGGTCATCTCGACCACCACGGCATCATTGTTTACATTATCATTAACTTCCCCCCCTTGGGAGGGATTACATTCTCTGGGTTCCCGACTTCCCGGGCTCTTTTCGTCGCTCGACCGGATCCGCGTGAGATCATGGCCACGGGTTTCTCCGTTGGGCGGTTGTCGATCGCAGGGACAGGTGGTAAGGTCGCGAGCGGCTGCCCTTCAGAGGGGGCCTCGTTCTTAACGAACTTCCTGAGGTAACCCCTCCGGATCAGCTCCTCGATCTCCCGCTTCAGGTGGCGACACTCCTCCGTGTCATGCCCGTGCTCGCGGTGGAACTGGCAGTACTTCGATTTGTCTCGGACGGCCCTCGGGTTCTGAGGAGGAGGTCTGCGGAGGTAGCGCTCGCCCTCGATTTCCATGAGGATCTTCGTTCGGGGTGCGAGGAGAGGGGTGTACCTCCGCTCGGGAGTGGCTTCGCCCCTTGGCCTTGGATTCGGGCGAGGGTCGGCAGACGGCCCAGACCTCCGAGCTCCCGGGGCATCCCTCGGGAGCGGCTTCTTTGGAGTCTTCCCGTCCAACTCTCGACGGGTGCGGTCGGCCTCCTCCGCTCGGATGTACTTGTGGGCGCGGAGGAGGAGCTCGGAGTACGTCTTGGGCGGCTTCTTGTCCAAGGAGTAGGTTAGGCGGGACGTCTTGAGCCCGCGCTTCAAAGCCAGCATGGCGACGGGCTCGTCCAAGCTGTAGATCTCCAGGGCTGCGATCTTGAACCGGGTGATGTAGTCCCGGAGCAGCTCCTGGTCCTACTGGCGGATGGAGAAGAGGCTGTCCACCTCTCTCGGCACCTTTCGACAAGCGTCGAAGTGTGCCACGAACCTTCCTTCCAGCTGATGGAAGGAGCAAATGGATCCGGGCTCGAGGCGGGTGAACCAGACTCGAGCGGCCTTCTGGAGGGTTGCCGGGAAGGCGATGCACAGAAGAGCGTCGGTGGCCCCCTGGACCCTCATGAGAGCTTTATAGCTCTCCAAATGGTCCAGGGGGTCGGTGGTCCCGTCGTAGGGATCCACCTGCGGCATGCGGAACCGTTTCGGGATCGGTTCCGCCTGGATTTCTTCAGAGAAAGGGGGGCGGGAGTCATAGCCCGCCGGGTCTGCCGATGAGTTCTGCAGGTCGGCGAATCGGCGGGCGAACTCCGCCAGCTTGCGCTCATGCTCCTCCAGGCGCTTCTCGGCCTGGCGCCTGATGGCTTCGTCGGTGGAGTCTTCCACCGAGACTGCGGGTGAAGGGGGCGCCGATCGGTCTCGGTGCGAGGTCTGGCCTCGGCGTTGCTTGCTGCGATGCGCCGTTTCGGCCCCGTCGGCTGGGGATCGGCTCTCGTGATCCTCCGAACCGGAGTAGTTTCTCTTTGCGGGAGCTCGGTGGCTCCCCTGGGGGTTGGAGACGGCCCTCGGATGGGATGGCCTGCCCTGAATTGAGCGCAGGCTCCCACGCTGCCCCGCGGCTCGGGCCGCGGGGGTTCCTGGCTGCGGCTGGGTGGCCAGGGACCGTTGCTGATGCTGAAGCTGCCGGACCGCTGAGGTCAAGGTCTGCAGCTGCTGGACGATGGCCGCAAGGGACCCGTCCACCGGGGTAGGCTGCTATGGAAGAGGAGGGGGAGCCGGAAGCTCCCTTTCGGGGCTGTGGCCCCCCGGAGGGGAGTGGACTTCCCCCGCACGGCTGGTGGACGCCTCGCGTCCACGAGTGACCACCATTGTCGGAGAGCGTGATACCTGCAGAAAGCTGGCTCCCGCTGGGGTTCAGTGTCCTGCCCCCCTTCCTAGCGCGCCAATCTGTTGCCGCTCCCGCCGCCGCGCCCGTGCCGCGGATCCGTCGATCCCTCCTGACCGCCTGGTGAGGGAGCTCCGACGGTCAAGTCAGTAGACGACGAGAAGGAACAGACTCTCCAGACGATCCCCCGAAGGGGTTCCAGACTTAGAGAGTTTACTAGTGAGAGAGAGCCCCTGGGGACCAGAATCTCGGCTGGGCCTCCTAGCCGAGCTCACACCCAGTGTTCCCCTCTCGGGATTCTTGGGTTTTTTGCCCCCGGAGCAAGGCCTTGTGCCGGTGCTTCTTCTTCTTCCCCAGGCTTGTTTGCTTACCTTGTCGTCCCCAGATTCCTCCCTCTTTATCTCCTTTCGTCGTGCGCTTGTTTCTTCCTCCTTGGAGACTTCCCTCCCCCGTCCTTTTCTCCTTTCCCTTCTCGGTGAAGGGGGCTAGGCGGCTTTCCGACCTCGTCCGCCGGGCCCAGCAGAGAAAAGGCAAAGATAGAAGAGAAAAGGGGGAGGCGGTGCTGGCAAGGCGGCCGGCCAGGCCTCGGGCCCAGCGAGAGCGCTCTCATCCCCAAGCATGGGCGCCATCCATTTATGGGGCCTGCTTCGTCAGGATCGCGTCTCTCGGCTGTGGGACCTGTCGGGCCGATGCAAGTGATGTTCCGCGTGCCGCCGCCCTCCGTACAGAGCGCCGTCTGGGGTTCGTACAGTCCGAGGGATGGCCTCGGGGCTCGTTTCTCTCCCTGGGACCCTCTCCGTACGAGCGGTCTGACCTCGGTCGAGTTGGACCCGTCTCTGGGGGCCAACTGGTGAGGAGCGAAGGACCAACCGACCTCGGCCTAGGTGGACCCCTCCCGGGTGGACACCTGGCGAGGTGGCAGGAGGTCGCCTGGCTTCGGCCGAGGTGGGCCCGTCTCCGGGTTGCCACCTGGCGAAGGGCGAAGGACCGGCCGACCTCGGCTTAGGTGGACCCCTCCTGGGTGGACACCTAGCGAGGTGGCAGGAGGTCGCCTGGCTTCGGCTGAGGTGGGCCCGTCTCCGGGTTGCCACCTGGCGAAGGGCGAAGGACCGGCCGACCTCGGCTTAGGTGGACCCCTCCTGGGTGGACACCTGGCGAGGTGGCAGGAGGTCGCCTGGCTTCGGCCGAGGTGGACCCGCCTCCGGGTGGCCACCTGGCGAAGGGCGAAGGATTGACCGACCTCGACTTAGGCGGACCCCTCCTGGGTGGACACCCGGCGAGCTGGCAGGAGGTCGCCTGGCTTCGGCCGAGATGGGCCCGTCTCCGGGTTGCCACCTGGCGAAGGACCGGCCGACCTCGGCTTAGGTGGACCCCTCCTGGGTGGACACCTGGCGAGGTGGCAGGAGGTCGCCTGGCTTCGGCCGAGGTGGGCCCGTCTCCGGGTTGCCACCTGGCGAAGGGCGAAGGGCCGGCCGACCTCGACTTAGGCGGACCCCTCCTGGGTGGACACCCGGCGAGCTGGCAGGAGGTCGCCTGGCTTCGGCCGAGGTGGGCCCGTCTCCGGGTTGCCACCTGGCGAAGGGCGAAGGATTGGCCGACCTCGGCTTAGGTGGACCCCTCCTGGGTGGACACCTGGCGAGGTGGCAGGAGGTCGCCTGACCTCGGCCGACCTCACTTAGGCGGACCCCTCCGGGTCCGGGCGCCAGCGGGGTGGTAGAGGAACTCCGAGCCGAGCTCGACCTCGGCAAGGGCGGTTTGCCTTAGACGGTCGTCGGGCGTTGTAGTCTTGCCGATCCTGGCCTTGAAGACGTGGCGCCGACTCGGCCTTGGAAACTTCCACTTGGCTCGATCGCATTTGGCGGTACCTGAGCCTGGCCACGTCACTGTCACGGCTGTAACAAGACTATTCATCAAACAATTGGTGGGGGCTTATCTAGAGACAAAGAAGTTCCCGCATAAAGGGCTTTTAGCCAACTTTTAGAAAAAAGAACATCGTATGGTGGGACCTGTATCGATGACAGCTCATCCACCATAATATGCTCCGATTCTTGCAACACCGGAAGATCTAGCAACCATGAAGGTTTCACTTCTCTCCAGCATCCAGAGAACAACCACGATGATAGGGAAGCCACGAAGAAGAATCGTAGCTTCCAATCTCGTAGTTTCTCCTGGCTGGCTGGGAAGCTAAATCCTTTGCGAGAGAAGACATAGCACCATCCTTGGGAGGCTTTTACCTGGAAGAAATAAGGAAACACCCTCATCCTAGGCTCTATGTAGTGATGGACCATCAAGCTAAAAAAATTGATGATGGCCCTCTAGATATTGGAGACCAATTATGCTGGGCATAGGTTGTACCATCGTAACAAGTCCACCATGGTTGGAAGCATGGGAATTCTGAGACCCGCATTAAGTGACTCCTCATGATAGGCGACCCTCATCGCCATCCCCTCTATGATCCGCTCACTTTTTCCAAGGACCTCTGGGCAAATGTCTGCCACAAGGATAAACTTCTCTTTTAACTGGAGGACTCTTTTCTCTGTCAGGATGGAGACTACAGTTTCAGGTGTCAAGCCCGGCTCCTCTTCCATGATCGTCGTGCATCAAATGTAAAAGCAAAAGAAAGAAGGAAGAGGGAAGGAATGATAGGAAAACCCACCGCATGTAGCCACTGGTATGCCTCTCCGACTGGTTGGAAGCACATCTCCTCTTTCCCGCCACTTTACCACTTGAATGCCATGAGAATGTAAGGGACCTAATAAACCCACATGTGCTCGTATGTATATCCATCAAAGGGACCCATCCATTCCTTAATAAAGGGGTGTCGATTTCAACCTAGACAATCGATGCACCCCATGTCAATTTAGCATTAAAGGCACCATTCTGAGAGGCACGATGTAATGTCCTAGATGATCAGCCCGCCACAACAACTTTTGAAACTGCCATTGCTTCAAGTGATGCGACATCCCGAGAAATTGTGCTAGGCCCTCACATGGATTTTGGCAAGCTGCCTCGCCCAACATAGCTTCGCTATCTCTACCATGAGTTGCCTCGCTCAGTGTAGCCTTGCCATCTCTACTATGAGATCCTTATCCAGCACAGCCTTGCCATCTCAATCATAAGCTGCCATGCTCGATGCAGCCTCTCGATCTCTGCCGCAAGCTGCTATGCCTGGCATAGCCATGCCTTCTTGGCTATAAACATCCAGCTTCACCCCCGCAGCAATAGGTTTCTCTATCACGCTGGACCAGAGAAATCTTTACTTTCTTTACCCAAGATCATGGAGACCAAACCACTTGGGCAAGGAAGTGGGGGGCATCTGATGCATTAATGTTCGGTGGTCTGGCATAGCAACAGGCTCCAACCCTCTTCGGACACGTGTCAGCCAATTCAAGTGGCGAGGCAACCTCCTAACACCTCACCACGTGGACTCAAAGGAATGTGCACGTCAATTATCATCGGCCTGCACAATCCATCCTGACACATGCTCCCAGAGTGGCGGTCATTAATGTTTGCCACTTAAGAAATGCCCTATCGTAGGGACATGCCATGCCAGCCATCATTACCTGCCTCACCTACCATAGTATGGTTCCCTACTTCGAGCATGCTTGCAACAACCGGAACCTACCAGCCATCATCTCAAGAGTTACCTTCTTTCACCATAAAAGAATCCTCTTCTTTCTCTTACCTCTACGCATACCTTGAGCTTCTTGGATTTAATTTTCTATAGCTTGTTACCTAAATAAGATTCCTGCAAGCCATCCCACGCACATTCTATTGTTCACAAAATGTCCAAGTCTTCGTGACTCCACTCGTACGTACACTATTCCTTAGGAATCGGGACTCGTGCACACTAAGATCTCCTTCTCTCACAAATCTCGTTCCATCCTTCGCCTCTTCTCCGGCTCCTCTCCCACTTTTATTTCAAGTCTACAGGAGACTCCAAGCTTTCTTTGAAAAACTACTCCTGATGTGTCAGACTCTCTGGTCTTCTCTATCTTGCATGACTGACTCCTAGCAATAGGATCCTGCGAAGCCTCTCGGCTTCTCATCAGCTCCACTCCCGTTCCATCCCTGTCCAAGCTGAGTCCGAGTCAGCACCACCTTTCGAAGATCTACAATAAAAAGTGTATAGGATAGCCTACAAATATTTTGATGATCATTCAGGTTGATGGTCAAAGTTCAAGGACTCCATTAGCTGTGAAGAACTCGATGGTTATCAAGGAGCTCAGGATGTGTTTCGAGAGCAAGAGGGTTACTTTATTGAAAAAGAAGGGCTCTTAGGAAAGGGAGGTGAGCTCTCGATTCCATCTTCTACTTCTCTCCTTGTTTTTCTCCTTTCTTGGCCTTACTTGGAGGGTCCCGGGAAACGGTATGGTATGCGTTGCAGGGGAGTGATGTTTGACACGTCGCAGTTGTAGCAGGCATGCCTATAATAGGGGCCATATCATGGTTGGTGGAATAGGGAGTGAAAACTAGCACATCTTTGTAACAAGATGTCTCTCGGGTGGCGAGCATTAGCGGCAACTACTTCTAGATCACGTGCGGCCAGGACGGACCTAGCAATGATCGATGTCTATGGTAGAGAGTTGGTGAGCACGTGGCTTGATATCCAGGTAGTGAGGTGTTAAGAGACGATCTAGTCATCCAGGCTGGTTAATATATGTCTGACATGGATTAAAGCTTCGATATCATGTTGGACGAATCAAATCCAGTATATCATACAGGAACATCAACATTGCTAAAATTTATAAAATTACCTCCAATGGCAATCGACTTCCCTCGAGACATGGAGCACAATTGTACCACTATCTTGATGCCTCTGCCTGGATGCTCAGAAGGCCTAAAGTATTCGAGAATTCCATAAGAAGTCCGTGGTCATCATTTTCAGGAACAACAGCCCCTCCCTGGGTAGGTAGGTCACTGCAGTACATTAGGACCCTAGATATACACGTGTCAACTAACCAAGGTACCAGCCAATGCTGCCAACTAGCTACTCTATCTTCTAGACCCTGTATCCAATCTTAATCATCGCAAAGGCCAAAGTTATAAAATTGAATAATTATCATTAAATTATTAATCTTGATTGTCGAGCAGTAACAGTCGGCCATGGCATCATTTCATGGAGTGTCCGGGCTCTATCTTCCGCACGAATGAATGATTGCTGTTTTATCACGGTTACTATCATCGTTTGCATTTTGCATGTTTTCAAAATAGCACATAATTTTTAAATTATTTTAATATTTTTAATTATATAAATTTAAAATAATTTTTTTGCATGTGCAATTCATCTATTAAAGCCGATGAGAGCTTTTTTTTTTTTTGATTATATAAATTTAAACTAATTTTTTTTTGCATGTGCAATTCATCTATTAAAGCCAATGAGAGATTTTTTTTTTTTTTTTTTAAAAGCAAACAAAAGATTTTTATTTTGAAAAAAACTAATAAATGCTCCTGCTGGCACAGTGCCCTGCATTTTTTTTTATGACAATATCTTAAATAATTTAAAAACTCTTCACGGAAAAGAAAAAAAAACAACAATGTATAAATAATTTATTCAAATTTAAATATTCGGAGATATATCATCAAATATTTTATTTTAAAATTTCTTTGCGAGAAATTGAAAAAAGGATTATGACCGTTGGAGTGTTAAGTTTTTTTTTGGAAGGTTAAGTCGATCGTACGGGAAATGCTTTATAATACTGAAGTCTCGAACAAAAAGAGTTAATTCTTGCCGCCAAGAATTGCATCATCTCATTTGCCTCCATGCAGCCGACAAAAATGAGAACTCCATCTCGACCATGCATATTTGATTAATATATTTTTTCAACTTGCGCAACGTATTCATTTATTGATAAAAAAAGTACATAAAAAAATATGATTCAAATCAAATAATCATCCAATAAACTAGAAACTAGAAAGGGAGCTACACCAGGATTAACCCCTACCCTTTTTCATATAAAAAAAAAAACTTGCTCATTATCTAGCCACGTAATCCACGGGAGAGAGAGAAAGAGCAAGCAGTTATATTTGGTTATCTTTTCAACTAAAGCATGAACTAACTCATATTAATAGCACGCATTCATCAAAACTTGGTTGACAGAAATAGTTGCACAAAAAAAATAAAATAATAATAATAAAAAAACTAGAGTTGGCAACCTAAACTTCAGTGATAATGTCATAATTATTTCTGGCCTCTTGACTCAAAAAAAAGGGTAATTTATGAGGAACGGAAGTGTCTTGTTCTAAACCAAGCCCATAATACAACAAATTCTTACTTTATTTAAAAAAATTCTATAAACACATGGAAATGCAAGAAATTAAGAATGGAGTTGGAACAAAAATTAAATAAATTTTTTTATTAAGCGGATAATTGAACCAATGAATATATCAAAAAAAAAATCAGAAAAAATACAATCCCTGAAAAATTACAATCACAGTAAAGACAACCTCCCTCCATATGATACGCCAATACCTTCTAAAAAATAATGGAGGAAACCTATCAGGGCCCATTGCTTTGTCCTCGTCCATAGACCAAAGAACAGACCGAATCTCGTCAACAGAAATAGGACTAAGCAGGCAATCATTCTCATCCGGAGAAATCTGAGTCTCAGGACGAGAGGAGTAAAAGGAGAGGGGGTCCTCCCGAGACCCAGCCCATCTAAAAGAAAAGAAGGTGAAGATCTCCTGCCTAATCTCATTAGCATCCTCCAACCACCTCCCCTCCGAAGACCGTAGTGCCCTGATATGGTTCCTGTGCTGATGAACAACAGTGGCCTAATGAAAGAATTGGGTATTCCTGTCTCCCTCCTTCAGCCACTGCACTCTAGATTTCTGTCTCCACAAAATTTCCTATTGACTTAGAAGGGTATGATGCATAGACAAGAAGTATCGAAGAGCTACCAAATCAACATCACCCAAACCTCCTTCCCTTTCCTCTCTCTCCTAGAGGGCATTGATGGAAGACTCCACAAAAATCAAGGAAGAGAAAATATTCCCCACCTTTTTCTTATTCCACATGAGAAGCCGGCGCTTGACTAAAGAGAGCATGTGGGAAATCCGATACCATGCATCCCCCCAAATAGGTAACCTCCACACCTCCCTGAATATATCCCAAGAACCAGGATAAGCCAGCCAAAATTTTTCAAACCTAAAGGGAGCATGACAAGAAGCAGAGATAGTCGTAGAAAGAAGGACTAGATAGTGGTCAAAAGAAATCCTAGGCAAGCAGCGAACCTGATGGTTAGGGTGCAGGAGGAGCCAGTTTAGAGTAGCAAACACCCTATCAATATACTCTCAGACTCTAGCCACCCCCGTCCTATTATTGCATCAAGTAAAGTGCGGCCCCACAAATCCTGCATCCACCAGACCATTGGTATACAAGAACTGAGCAAACTCCATATAAGCAACATCCTCCACAAAAGGCTGACCCCATCTCTTATCCTTAGAGGTAAGCACACAATTAAAATACCTTACAACCACCATAGGAACACCCTGGTCCACTAACATAGAAATTTCTTGCCAAGCAGTTCTCCTCTCCTTGTAATTAATGCTAGCATAAATCCCTAACAACAACCAAGTTGGACCATAGATCTCCAAAATGACAATGGACACCTGTTGAGAATTGCGATTGAATATATCCACCCTGGCTATCCCCCTGTGCCATACCATAATAATACCGCCTGATAATTCCTGAGATTCAATGGCATAACAACTCCAATCTCCCTGGATACAGTGACAAAATCGATCCAAAGCAGGCCCCGAAAACCTAGTCTCTAACAACACACACAAGTTAGGATTATACAGCTGCCCCAACTGACGAAAGGTAAAATAAAAGGAGGGCTTTCCCGCACCCCTAACATTCTAAACCAAAATCTTCATAGAAACAGGATAGAGATAAAGAAAAACAACTCAATCTAACATTCCTTCCCCAAGGGCTTGGAAGTCCCTAACCCTCTTGCAAACAAGATATTCTTCAATTGCTTTGCGATTACCTCATGGCTAGATTTATCATCAGAGGTAGGTCCTGTAGAGTCCACTTGTTTTGGAATCTCCCTGTCCCCATTGGAGGACTATCCCCTTCCTTGCATCAGTCTGGAAGACCCGCCACAGAACTCAGGCTCCTTTTGAGCACCAAAGTGGACCACCGAACCAACAAGCTCCATTCCCATACTAGTAGATTGCACAATCTGCGGATTCTACACTTGAGCAGCAGCAACTGCAGCAGGAGCAGCAGCAATAGCAATAGTAGGAGAAGCAGCAACTACAGCATCAGAAGTAACAGCAATAGTAGCAGCAGGAGCAGCAACAACTACAGCATTAGGAGCACTAGCAGCGTAGCAACAGTAGCAGCAGCAATAGTGATAATAGCAGGTAAAACCAGAGGCGCACCTTCGTTCGTAACCTCCACAACTCCCACAACAGAGTCAGGTAGTCCCACATGACAGTCCATACCCCCGTCCATAGCACCACGAGCAACCACAGCCATAGACGAGGAAGCAGAGAAAATCACAGGCATAGAAGGACCAGAGGAAACCATAGACATAGAAGAAGACCCAGAAGAAAGAGTGTATAGGCCTCTTAGGGCCACCCTCAACCCGACGCCCACCCAAGCATAGAGAAGGGGAGCTGACCTGATCAGAGATCGGAGAGGCAGAGCTCGCTACCGGAGAAGCCAAGGGCTGCTTACTTTGAACCGGAGAGGACAGGTAGGGAACGTCCAGCTTCAGTGGGCTCCTCGCTCTCTTAAAAGACCTTGAAGAAGGATAGATATCGGCACAACTCGTAGCCCCACTTCTTCAATACCACCCACATCCATGTTGTCCCTTAATGACTCGAGAGCAGAGAACCTATTACCTGCTGCTGAGTCATCCTTTGATGGGTCGCCTGCACCGAAACCAAGAGACCAACGTCGAGCCACTTTGGTCGGCTTCTGCCAGCTATCTGAATTCAGCAGCAAGTTCAGGCAAAAAGAGAAATTTGTGGAGGAACTTAAAGAAGGGGAAGACGAGCATGGGACAAATGAGTCAGGGCACCCTTCTTTGAGCTTGTCTTGATCCCTTCTACCTCTCATCGAAGCCTTGGGAGCACGTGGTTGCCGGACGCGGGAGGTCACCAGCCAAGGACCGAGTTTGGGGCGGCCTCCCCCATCCGACCCCCTGGACTCTTGCACTAGAGGGCACGACCGATCCATGGATCCCTCCCCCTCATCAGCCACCACATTATCCGGCACCACATGGACATGAGCTTTCTCCGATGTAGAAGAACTCTTGGAGAACCCACACGCATCCTCCAAATGGCCCATTCTACCGTAATGGAAGCAGATCATCGGTAGGTTCTCATACAAGAACTGCTGCCAGAAGAGCCCATTTCTTCCTTGTAGCAGAATCCCTGGCTTCAAAGGAATGCTCGACTGCAGCTCCACCTTCACCCTTGCATACCCGGTCTTCTTCATATTCTCAATGAAGTTGTCAATAGCCAAGGGTTTCCTGGCCTCCGCAGCAATTGTCATTTTAGCATTAGTTAACCAGAACTCCATTGGAAGTTTTGACAATCTCAACCAAACCACCATTTTTTGGATCGGATGGCAATTTGGAATAAAATCTGGTTGCCATGGCTCCAAAGCCAACAACTGCCCGGTGACAAACCAGGGACCTCCCGCACGAGCTAGAGCACAGTCCCTTTCATTCTTGAAATGGAGGATCATATGGTCTTCAGCTAAAGGGAATACCTCCGACTTGTCATCGAGCTTGAGCTTGTGTTTGAACTCCCTAGTGACCCACCCAGCCGGCACCCGATGGCCCAGGCTCCTCACGATCACCACCTTGTGTTCCCACTGGCACTGAGACTCCTCCAACTTCGAGTAGGGAAGCTCCGGCACCCTTGTGAAGTAGCCCCATAATTGATCTATTTCCTCCTTCGAAATTCAGTGAGACGTCCAAGAAACACCATGAAGGAAGTCCTGCACCACACGCGACCAAGATCGCTTATCCTCTACTGAGTCGGAGGACCCTCTGCCGTCTCCCTTCTGGAGCTTCCTGTCATCCACCATAACTCCCAACAAAGGCACCTAAGGTGTTCGATGGAAAACCAAAGAAAACCGAAAAGAACCTGAGAGAAGGCACGAGTCCCGAGTCACTGTACTCCCACCTATTTTTCATATGCTGTAACTTGGGTTCCCCGTAATGGTCGGATTTTGTGCACATAATAATATTCTTCGCATTGCCCGGTTCTTGTTTAAAAAATGTACAGGTTTTTCCTTTGATTGCACCGCTCTCGGTTTAGGATTTTTTTAAATAATATTGTTTTAATAAAATTTTATTAAACTGGAATGGATTGAAATAATTTTATTAAATTAAAATAGTTCCGTATATATGGCAGCCATATCATAAGAAGCATGTTAAACCTGCATCTTCATTAAATAAAGATGGTTTTAAATTTTAACATGATAAAATTTTAAAAATATAATAAAATTTAAAATAATATAATAAAATATTTAAAATAATATAATAAAATTAAAAATATTTAAAATAATATAATAAAATTATAATATATGAAATATTTAAAATAATATAGTAAAATTAAAAATTAAAAAAATAAAAAAATAAAAGAAGCTGTAAGTAAAGTAAAATCGTAGGTCATACCTGCGACTTCATCTTAATTTTACATCTTCATTTTTAAAATAAAAAAGTTTAAAATCAAAAAATTAAAAAAAATAATATATATAGGTAAAGTCATAAATTATTACCTTAATAATAATATAAAATAATAATAAAATAAAATAAATTTCATTATAATATATAATAAATAATATACATATTATAATAAATATATTAAATATATTAAATATATTAAATTATAAATTACAAATTATAATCAATATAATTAATATTTTATAATATAATATAAAATTTATAATTTAGTCGATACCAGTCTAATCGTCAGTCTGGTCGCTAATTCACCAGTCTGACCGTCAACCCGGTGCTAATCCGATGCCAGTCCGGTCACTAGGTCGATACCAGTCTAGTCATCAATCCAGTCGCTAGCTCAGTGCAAGTTCGATCGGTAGCCTGGTGCCAGTTCAGTCCCCTGTCCAGTACTAGTTCGGTCGCCAGTCCGAGTCAAACTGGTACCAACTTGGTGGTAGGACTGGCACCGACCTGGCAACCAGATAAGTAATCAAATCGATGATCGGATTAGCTATCGGATTGGTGGCCGGACTGGTAATCGGATCAGTAGCTGGACTAGCGATCAGATCGATGGCCAGACTGGCACCAACTTGGTGATCAAATTGACTATCGGACTAGTGACCGGACTAGCTGTCGGACTGGTGGCCAGACTGGTGATCGGATCGGCACCGTCTTGGCAATTAGACTAGCTATCGGATTAGGAGCTGGACTGGCAATCGGACCGGCACCAGTCCAATAGCTAGTCCAACCACTAGGTCGGTGCTAATTCGACCGTTGGTCCAGCTATCAATTTGGCCACCAATCTAATAACCAGTCCAGCTACCAAGTCGGTGCCAGTCCAACCATCGATCCAGTCACCGATCCGATAGCTAGTCCAATCATCGATCCAGCCACTAGTTCGGCTCCTAGTCTGATAGCCAGTCTGGCTACCAAGTTGGTGCCAGTTCGATCGTCGATCGGGCTACCAGTCTGGCCACTGACTTGATAGCTAGTCCGGTCGCCAGGTCGGTGCGAGTCCGGTTGCTAGTCTGGTCATCAGTTCGGCCACCGATCCGATAGCTAGTTTGGTTGCTAGGTCTATGCCAATCCGACTATCGATCTGGTTGTTAATCCGGCTACCAGTCCGACAACCAAATCTGTGCCAATCTAGTAGTTGATCTGGCTACCAATCCAATAGTTAGTCCAGCTCCGGCCATCAGTTCGATAGCCAGTTCAGTTGCTAGGTCGGTGTCAGTCCGACTCCTAATTCAATAGCCAATATGGCTACCAGGATGGTGCCAGCCTGATCATTGGTCTGCCCGCCAATCTGGCCATCGGTTTGATAGCCAGTTCGATCACCAGGACGATGCCAATTCGGCCACCAATCCGATTGCTAGTTCGGTCACTGATCCGACAGCCAGTCCGGTCATCAGTTCGATGGCCTGTTTGGCTGCCAGGTCGGTGCTAGTTTGACCACCAAGTTGGTGCCAATCCAATTCGGACTGGCGACTAAACTAGTATCAAGTAGGGGACTGGACTGGCACCAGGCTGCTGACCAAACTGGCACCGGGCTGTGATCAGACTAACAACCGAACTGGTATTGGCCTGGACTGGCGACCGGACTGGCGGCCGAATTAGCATCGGGTTGATGGTTGGATTGGCACCGACCCGATAGGTGAATTGGCGACTAGACTGGCATCAACTAAATTATAAATTTTATATTATATTATAAAATATTTATTTATTATAAAGTATTTATTATATTTTATAATATAATTTATAATTTAATATATTATAATATATTTATTATAATATTTATATTATATATTATATATTATGATAAATTTTATTTTATAATATTAATATTTTATATTATTATTAAGGCAACAATTTCTAACTTTATTTATATATATTTTATTTTTTTAATTTTTTTTATTTTAAAAAGGGAGGTGCAAGAATGAGATGAAGTCGTATGTACGACCTGTGACTTCACTTTACTTACAGCTTCTTTTATTTTATTTTATTTAATTTTAATTTTATTATATTAATTTAAATATTTCATATATTATAATTTTATTAAGTTATTTTAAATATTTTATTATATTATTTTAATTTTATTATGTTAAAATTTAAAGCCACCTTCATTTAATGAACCTGTGACTTCATTTTATGCGTCTTCTGAGGTGGCTGCTACATATACCAAATTATTCTAGTTTGGTAAGATTATTTTAACCTGTCGTAGTTTGACAAAATATTATTTAAGAAAATCTCCCAATTTATCCTCATCATCTAGCTGGAGGACACCGACACATGCCATCCACGTGAACAAATATAAATAATATTATTCAATAATACATGCAACAACATGCAAGCCACGTATAGAAGGATTATAGCATAGATAATATAGAAAAATGAATAAAGAAATGGATTGATATGTAGGAATAAAAAATAGTACGGATGATATTTTACCAAATCTATTTTTATGTTCAAATATAGGTAGAAATTTAAATATCTAATTAATATCCATATTCATATATATATATATATATATATATATATATATATATATATATATATATATATATATATATATATTAAAAAATATATAAATAAATAACTATCCAATTTGTATTCATTTTATCGTTAATTCTATATAATTTTATATAGCCCTCATTAATTGTTTTAAAAAATATAATTGCATTAATATGTTGTTAACTAGATTTATCATTTATTTAGTAATATCTTTAATTATGTAACCATAAAGTTTAATGATTAAATTTATATCCATATTTACATTCATATTCCTGATTTGTATTCATATTTTTTAAAAATAAATATGGATATAAATTTTTGCACTTGACTAATATCTGTATGTGTATTTATATTTGTTAAACAAAATAAATATGAATATTAATATACTGATATTCAATGTATATATGATCCAATTATAGTACTATAGATAACTATCCAATCCATATCTGAATATACGATTTTACCTGTAATTCTAGAAAATTCATATAGCACTCGTTAACTTTCAAAAAAATATATACAACCATATTAACGTTCTATTAACTTAGTTTACCATAAACTTAGTAATACCTTAGGGGTATGTTTGGTTGGGGGTGATTTGAGTAAGGCTGTAAATGGGTCGGGTCGGATCGGGTTATGCTTGATCCCAACTCGACTCGGTTTCTTGATCGGGTCTTGATATTGGATCCAAATCCAATCCAATAAAAAATCGGGTCGGGTCGGATCCATAATCAAAATTATTGATCCAATGGATCATTCGGGTTGGGTCGGGTCCATATATAACCCAACCCCAATCCATAACATACGGGTCTGGTTCGGGTCCAGTTCGGGTCGGGTCGGGTTACGGTTCCATTCATAAAATTTTACTTGAATTAATAATGAAAATAGTAAAACACAATGCAGTCCAAAGGGAACCCCTCGATACATTTTCTAATGTTACGTGATATTACATTGTGCGGGACACTACCAGTCAACTTTAGAATCACTGTACGTATCGTAGAACCACATTGCTTGCCTCGACCACTGGGTTTTCCTAAAGGGCATCCGTTTGCCAACATATGAGGAAAAGTATTGAACTTATCAAGAAAAAATAAACAACCATCAAACAGGAATATAAGCTTTTATTCTTTGTGATTAAAAAAATCTCTAATACCTTAAATAGATTCCAATATGCATGTTATATAAAATATAATAATGCATACAATTTTACTAGTTTTATCATGCAGCATGCTGAAGTAAACAGTGTCTCTTATGCACTTCGAGTTTTGATAATGCATGCAAGTTAACAATCATCACATACAGACCACCAAACACTTAATAAGCTGATGCTTACTTGCTCGCCTTGTCTATACTTTGCTTAACCGATGCATGCCAAGAATCCTTAATCATCATCTGTAATTATCCATTCTTATTTCGCGGCCAATACAACTGCTTACTGCTTCGATGCAATTTTTTGAAACATTTCGTTCTCTCTTTTTTTTTTGCTCAAACCAATTTCTCGTCACTTCGTAGTTTATTGGAATAATCCGAGATATCTGGTCATTCATCTTTCTCTTGGCACAAGAGTACATCTTCTATGCTAAGCCCATGTATACTCTCTTTATCTGACTACATTTGGGATCGTGCAATTTATTTAACCTACTTATAGAAACCATGAGCATCCTCGTCGAGCTCACGAGAGATACACGTTAAAGGAAAGAGAGAGAGCCGAAGCAGTTCGGTTCTCCCACCTACCCTATTGACTCCAAAGTTACTCTGGCCATAAGAAATCATTGCTTCTCATAAGAAATCATCGCTTCCAAAGTTACTCCTCTCTGATAACTTCATTTTACAATGCACAAACTAAATCCTTCTTCTTAGAAATACATCTTCAAAAGAAAGGGAAAAGAAAGAAGGCACTAACCAGAGAGACAGAGACTTCTCGCCGATCACCGGAGTTCTTCTCGCCGAGCACCGAGTTCTTCTAGGATTTCGTCACCAGAGTTCTTCTCACCGAGCATCGAGCCTCGAGAAGGAATTCTTTTCACCGGTAGATGATCAGAGGAGGGATCTGGCGATGGGAGGACCGGAGATGGGAGGGAGGGAGACCGATGGGCGACAGAGATGTGGAGGCAGAATGAATGGGAAATGGGATTAGGGCTAACATGATAAGAAGGCAAAAAAACTCGGCGCCTCTTAGAGTCTTAAGACTCTTAACCCTTAGCCTTACGTAGTTACGCCGTTACGCAAACTCTTGGTGGGCCGTGGGTTTGGTCCAAGCCGGAAACCCAGTACCCATTAGCCCATTACAATTTACTATTTATCTATTAAGCATTTAACTGGATAATATATTATAAATAATATATTTTAAAAAGATTCGGGTCCTATATCTGGGTTCGGGTCATATATCTGAGATCCAAATTAACCCACAAAAATTTATGGATTGGGTTGGATCGGGTCATATATCTGAAATCCAAATTAATCCATAAATATTTATGGATCGGGTCGGATCCAAATTTAATAAATCCAGACTCGATCCAAAAAATGAACGGATCTAATTTTTAAATCCGATCCATATCCATGGATCTTTTAAATGGATCTGGATCGGGTCTAACCGGGTCGGGTCATGGATCAACCCGATCTATTTATAGCCTTAGATTTGAGATATGGAATGAGAATATGTCCATGACCCGACTCATGTACAGTCTTAGATTTGAGATATGAAATGGGAATATGAATACAGGTCGGGTCATGGATCGACCCGATTCATTTATAGCCTTAGATTTGAGATATGGAATGAGAATATGTTCATGACCCGACTCATTTACAGCCTTAGATTTGAGATATGGAATGGGAATATGGATGGATGATCCCCGTTCCAACTGCTAGATTGGGATATTCCTATTTTGATTTTCATTCCAAGATTGAATGAAAATAGTCCAATCCCTCCAAATCTGGCCTCTCAGTATGGGATTCAAGTCTCATTCGGCCATCTACTTCATCAAAAAAAAATCCGACAAAGAGCAGAGGAAGACGAGGAGAAGAGGAGGTGGGGCATCGACGACGAGGGTGGTGAGGGTGGTGGTGATAAGGTTAAGGATCGCGATGGAGGCGACCTGATCTAAAGAAAGAAGATGGCAGATGATAGTAGAAGAGGTCGCCAGAGGGATCTGACGCTTGTTGAGCCAAAAGATAGCATAGAACGAGCCGGAGAAGAAGATCCCCTTGGCGGTGGCAAGCAACAGGTGCGCAGCAAAGGACTCGGAGGAGTCGATCTATCGGAGGGCCCATTGGTATGATCATTTTCGTTCGAATCCTTGATGTAGGATTCAAGGAGGGAGTAGTGGATGTTCATAATGATGATCTAGAAGCCAAGAAGGAACGAGCCTCAGGTATATGGACATCGGACATGAAGCAGATCGCAAGGTTCTCAAGGATGATGCTATCGGAGGTGGTGAAGAAAGCAAGGACATGGGAGATGAAGTGGCGCTCGTCGTTGGTGACAGAGTGGAGCCAGTGGGGGAGATCGCCGGAGAGGTCGACCTCCTTGACAGTCCAGAAGGAGGTGACGGCTTTCTTGTACAACCAGGGAGGGGCCACGGGATGCCGGAGGGGAAGGTTCAACCAGGGTGGAGCCGCATACCGCCAGAGGAGAAGGGCCTGGAGGATGCGATCGTCGGCCTCGTGGTTTAAAGAAAGAAAAAGGAGACCACCAGGATGGTAGCGCAGTTGGTGGGTGCTTTGATTCATGTCTTCCTGATAATGGATTCGAAATTTAAATTTGTGGGTTACTCAATTAAATCTAAAATTTATTCTAGGGGCACGTGACTGGGAGCAGAGGGAGCTGCCAGATGGAAAGGATATGTGAAAAAATTACGGTCCAAATCGAACATGGCCTGGCGAGACGGGGGCCCGATGGGGACAGCTACAGCGAGGGTTTTCTCTCCTCCCATCCCTTTTGGTTCAGAGGGAGCTGCCGGATGGGAAGGGGCGAGGGCTTTCTCTCCTCCCATCCCGTTTGGTTCATTTAAAAAAAAAAAAAAAAAAAAAAAAAAAAAGAGAGAGAAAAAGGGGCAATCGAGGTCCTGCCCAGGTTTACTAAGAGACAAGGAAAGAGATAAGATGGGAATTTTTTAGAAATATTAAAAGAATTAATATATTAAAAATATTTAAAAATTAATATTTTTGAAATATTAAAAATATTTTAAAAAATAATAAATAATTAAAAATATCAAAACAAAAAATATTAAAATGATTAATATTTAAAAATGATTAATATTTTTAAAGTATTAATATTTTTTAAATATTAAAATAATTAATTAATTAATAAAAATATTAAAATATTAAATATTGAAATATCAAAATATGATTTTGTGGGTTTAGAGTTTTCGAGTCTTAAATAAATAAAAAATATTAAAAATAAATATAAGATAAAAAAATATTAAAAATAAATATAATTTAAATAAAAATTAAAATGAAATGAGATGATGTTGGAATATCTTGTCACGTATCGATAGCTTGTGCAAGGCATTTGGTTGGGTAATATAATACTAGAGGATGCGGCGGATGAGGCCCAAAAGATGGTGGCACAGCTGATGAGGTTGAAAGCAGTGAAGGGACTGGTAGCAGTCTTTTGATGCAAGAACAGGATGATAGCCTTCGCCATCGATCAGTTCTTATCTTCGTAGGAGGCACTAAGAGATGGTGGCAACAATAGGGTTGCATTTGGTGGATCGCTAGGAAATCCTAAATGGTAATCTGGATTACTTGCAAGATAGATTATCACTGGATAGATTACCAGTAATGCTGGTTACTGTGTTTGGTATACACAGGTAATCTATCAATAAGATTGATTACTGTATTTGGTAAGACAAATAGATTACCAATAATTTAAGCTCAAATTTCCAAAATACTTCTAAGTCAAATTTATTAAAATTCATATATTATTAAAATATCCTTAAATCAAAAATCAGTCCTTCCTCGTCCTTTCATAAATATTACGAAAGATCTTTAACATGAGTGCTTTAAAAAAAAACTTGATTGAAAGGATGCCGCTAAGTGTGGAAAGGGGGAGAGAGGAAGGAGGAAAATGTTTCGTTCTCATCGAAGCGAAAGGGACGGGATAATTTTGTAAAAATAAAAAATACCAGATTACCACATCTCCGGTAATCTGGATAGCCATCTCTCTTTGAGGTAATCTAGATTGCTTGGTAATCTAGATTACCACTACAATATAGATTATCGATTTAAAAAAAATACCAAACAGAATTATCTGGTGGGCTCAGTTTAAAATTATCAATAATCTGGATAGATTACCGTCTACCAAACGCAATCTAAGATCAGTGTTGTAATCCATATAAATGAAGGGGTAATGTGATGG
The DNA here is from genome assembly GCA_021397845.1 of Areca catechu. Taxonomy (NCBI): domain Eukaryota; kingdom Viridiplantae; phylum Streptophyta; class Magnoliopsida; order Arecales; family Arecaceae; genus Areca; species Areca catechu. The sequence goes on along the minus strand of CM038047.1, from coordinate 29,068,694 downwards.
ATTTGAAAGGTAACACCATTTAAATGGATAATAATAAAAACAAAATATTAATTAAAAATAATAATAAATATTTATTGATAAAATTTATTAGATATAATGATTAACAATATCAATAATATATTTTTATTTAGATAATATTTTTAATAAAATATAAAATAAAAGTATAATGATTAAAATATTAAAAAATAAAATTAGTCTAAAAATAATTAATTTATTTTATTTATTAAAATAAATAAATGGAATGAGAATTAGAAATATTTTAAAAATAAAATAATTAATTTTAAAGATTTTGAGGGGGTGTTTAGTTGGGGGATTTGAAGCCTAGAATGAAAATTGAATTGAGAATAGGAATGGTGACTAACATTCCAACCATTTGGTTGGGAGAGTCCCTTTCTTATTCCGATTCTAAGATAGAATAGAAATGTTCCAATTCTCTAAGGCTGTGTTTGGTTGTGGAATAGGGGGGGAATAAGGGGATTATTCCTCTTATTCTCCCAAACAGCTCCAAATTCGAGGAAGAATAACTGGGATTTGTTATTTCGGTCAAACGATGTAATTCCGGAATCCATATTCCATGGGTCCTTGTGGAATTACACTATTCTCGTTTCCGGATTCCAAGGGCAGCTCCGTCTTTGGTCTAGGTTTTATCTAGAAGGTTCTTTCTCCCCTCCCTTTCATCTCTCCCTCTGTTCCAGGGGTAGTCGAACCCTCGCTTTCATCTCTCCCTCCGTTCTCCCCTCCGTTCGCCGGGCTTTTCCCTCGGCGTCAACGATCCGTCGAAGTACCTGTACGTCACTTGAGGTAAGACATTTTTCCATCTCCATTTTGTTTTCCTTTTCATTTCAATCTCTTTTCCGGAAATCTGTTGGGAAGGAGACCACTCGAGGAGCATTCAGTCTTTGGGAACTTCAAAGTTGGGGAGGAGGTGCAAGAAATGATTTATTTACTATTTATTTTACTTATCGTTGATGGTGATGGTACGACAAATGCTTTATTTCTCCATTTCTATTAGCTCTGTTTTGCCCAGTTAATTTTGGATAGGGCCAATCGATTTCATGAACAGGTTTCGCTACTGCGACTCGGATAATGGATTTTTTTGGTCATCTAGCCTCTTGTTAGCACATGAAGCTAGCCGTGTTGCAGTTCCGAGCAAGTTGATAAGTCTTACTTCGCGCTGCTATTACTTTGGTGAAATATGGCATAGGCTCTTAATGCAGAGCCATAGGTTTTTCAGATGGATGCATTGCTATGCTGTTTTGGTCCTTAGATTCACTGGTATTGTAGTTGATACAAGTTCTGATACTTCTCTTCTAGAAGTTGTATTGTTTCACTGGGTCTGACTTATGTATGAGGTCATATGTTCTGTGTGTGAGCTGTTTTTGCTTTTATATTAAAACAGCAAGTTGCTCCTCAGTTTATACCACCCCCTCCCCCAGGATAGGCTATAGGATTACAGTTTCTTTATCTACATGATTTGAAAATGTGAATGTGCATTGTTTCGTCTGATGATTTAAGGTGTCTGATTGTTGTCTCCTTGATCTTGGACAATTGCATATGGCGATTGAAGTATTTATTTTGTTTTTGCTTTCTTATCCATTCTCTTATAAGCATGGTTCAAATGTTAATAGCAGGAACTTATTAATGGTGAGGGATATGGTCATAGAATTATCCTCTATAAGAGGCTATAAAGGTCGTGATTGTGTTTTATATATACTGGTGGATCTGCAGCCTAGAAGTGCTCCTTCGGAACCTCTAAGTTCTTCATTTACCATTCTTGTATTTTCGTGCTTTTTCCTTTTATCAACTTTTGTTTCTGTAGTCATCTCCAGATTAGTGGGGCTTCATTGCTTGACATTGGTTCACTCCCAAAAAATTAGATTTGACATACTTTCAGAGCACGCTAGTCTGAATGAAATCTTTGCAAGTATATAGAGATCAAAATGTGCCTACTTCATGAACATCTTGCTTTCTAGTTTTATGTTCAATTTATGTTTGTTTTTAACAGTTTATATTGGGTGAGATAACAGTGCCAAGATTTAAACTTATACGGCAACTAGGCGGTGCCCGATACTGACAGCGATGCAATTCTCCGACATCGCAGTCCAAATGAGGGACCACCTAATAATGTTTAGCAAAAAGTGCATCTCTATAATATTCTGTAGTACTTCATATTATTATATGATACTCATTAATGATGACTCCACCTAGGGTTTATGAACTTGTATTTGTACGATAGTTGGGATGATAGATGGGTTGGTTGAGAGAGATCTTGTTTTTGGTCTTCCCTATTATTCAAAGTTAACATATTTACATGATGTTCGCTTGTAGTATTTTATCTGACGAATGTTTCTTGGATTCAAGTTACAGTTGTTTCTAAAATGTCCAAATCACGTGATAAGAGTGAACAAGATGTTGGAGGTTCCTCACGTCGAAGGGCACCTAATTGGACTGATTCCCTCGACATGATCATGATTGGCTTAATGCGGCAAGAATATGATGAAGGTAATTGTATAAATGGAACCTTCACAAAGGAAACTTAGAAAAAGATGACATTGTCTTTTAATCAACAAACAAGGAAGAGTTTCACGTACCCGAACCTGAAGAACAGGCTGAAGGTCCTCAAAAAAACCTTCAATCTGTATTTCAACCTGGCTAATCGATCGGGTTGGGGCTGGGATCCTGTACTGAAGGTGCCTACTCCCGGTGATGAACAGATGTGGGAGGAGATCATTGTGGTGAGTGCTTTGTAGCTAATACCATTTTAACCAAATGTCAAGCATATCAATTTATCTAGTTAACACATACACCTGTATGACGTACAGATGAACAAAGCTTATGACCGCATTAAGGATAAGCCTTTCCTTGCCTATGAAGATCTAGAGATCTTGTTCTCTAGAAGCACAACCACCGGTAGGCACGGGACCACATCTGTTTTACCGGAAGGTGTATCGGATAATTCAACGTCCGATGATGAAGGACAGATGGCAAACTTTGATTCCTTGTATATCAGGGAGTCCTCACAAAATACTGACCGCGTATCTGCTGCTTCATTATACCGTTTGGAAGATTTCGATGAAAGTAGGTCAGATGAAGCACTCAATAGCCCACCCGCATGTACCCGTGGATCAATCATGTAAATTTGTTTTATATTACCAGTTACAAGCACATTGCATTTTAAGGATATTAATTCCTTCTATCAAGCTATTACAACTTTTTTATAGATATATTAGGGAGTTTATTTAAGATGCCTTAGGTGATCATAATAATGGTTGAATAAAGAATGTACCAAAGATTAATGCGTGCTGTTTCCGGTTATTTCTTATGCACGATACCTTACGTTTCCTACTATTCATCCTATGTGGCTGCAATTCTAATATACTGGACATTTTGTGCTATACCGATCAATTTTTTTTTATGGACAAGCCATGCAAAATTATTATGAGGGTCAGTACTTCAATTCTTCTTTTTCATCTTGTATTCTTATTTTTTCTGAAATATAATTATTTAAGATCTGTAATATAATATGTTATATACATTTTCATTGATAGTTTTATACAAAATATAATGAGCTACAACTTCGATCTTGAATGGACCTATGTAACTGGCTTTAAAGAATATTAGTGTTCTTTTATCGCAGCTTAAACTTTGGGGGCACAAGGAATGTTAACCAAATGGTCTCCCCATATTGCATCAGATGCATGTTAAAGCTGGCGGCACTGAAAATTATCTCAGGTCATGAGAAAGGTAAAATTGGAGAGATTACTTGGGTTTTCAGGCATAACAGTACTGTGATCGTAAAATTCATGAACTTAAAGAAGAACCATCTGGCATACTCATGCTATTGCTAAATGCGTGCTAGATAAAATATGTATCACTTCTTGATGATACAGGATGTTTCAGTTGTTAAGTTATATGTATCGCTTGTTGGTGTTAAGTTATATATATCGCTTGTTGGTGTTATGGTTTATGATGATATGCAGGTGTGCTTCTATAATGTTCAAGTCACTACGTATCATTCAAGTTCCTTGTTTCATCGGAATAAGAAATTTCTGTTATTCTCCCTCGATTTTGGCGCTATTTGGCAGAATAAGGTATATATTATTTATGTGGCAATAATGATAGACAGCTTATTGATTGAGCATTGCTTGGAAGCAGGAGTGGAAAGGCAAAATTTGTTGTTTTCCTCTTGTTGCCGTGGTGCTCAAGTGATATTACATTCGCTGTCCTGAGCCATTTTTCTAAAATATATGTTTCTACTATTTTACATTTTGGCATATGTTGTTTTCCTACTTTTTCTAACACAGCTTCTTCATGTTGTGTGATTTGGTACTGTTCTGTGTTGGTTATGGCAATGATGATGGGCTGCCTGTTGATTGAGCATTGCTAGGAGGCAGGAGTGGAACTTCACATTAGTTGTTTTTCTCTTGTAGCCGTGATGCTCAAGTGAATACTTTCACTTCCCTGAACCAAAATTTGTAACTATATATTGTAACAACTACTTAAGGCAGCTGCAAAGTGCTTTGTTTATACTGTTGGCGGCCCTTATTGTTTCAGTATATTGACCATCGTATGTTCCAGGATGGTTTGGGATGTTTGAGGTGTTAGTGCAATGTTTGGATTCTTCATACAATGATTTATGATGATGTTCTTGATGTTCCATACTGTGTTTCAGTTGTTAGTGCATTGTATCGCTTGTTGGTATTATGGTTTATGATGATGTTCGCCATGTTGCAGGATGTTTCAATTGTTAGTGCATTATATGGCTTCTTGTTATTACGGTTTATGATGATGTTCTTAATGTTCCAGGATGTTTCAGTTGATAGTGCATTGTATCGCTTGTTGGTATTATGGTTTACGATGATGTTTTTCATGTTACAGGATGTTTCAACTGTTAGTGCATTTAATGGCATCCTGTTATTACGGTTTATGATGATATTCTTGATGTTCCAGAATGTTTCAGTTGTTAAGTTATATGTATCGCTTGTTGGTGTTATGGTTTATGATGATAGGCAAGTGTGCTTCTATAATGTTCAAGTGACTACGTGTCATTCAAGTTCTTTGTTTCCAGGTATATATTATTTGTGTGGCAATGATGATAGGCAGCCTATTGATTGAGCATTGCTTAGAAGCAGGAGTGGAAAGGCGACATTTGTTGTTTTCCTCTTGTTGCCGTGGTGCTCAAGTGAGATTACATTTGCTGTCCTGAGCAAGTTTTTTCTAAAATATATGTTTCTACTATTTTACATTTTGGCAGATGTTGTGTGCTATGCTTATATTCTTGGCGGACCTTAATGGCCCTTCACCAAGATTGTTATGTTGCCATGTCAAATTTCATGTTACTTTTATCGATTGTCATAATGAAATTTTATTGCACAGGTTTGGTATTTCATATATCTGAATTCAGGTAGTTTATGTGAATTGTATATTTTTCACTATTGACAAGTATTTATTGTTAAAGGTAACTGTTTATCTTTTCTTACAGGGGATATAATACTTCAAAATGGTCCGTAGAGCAGTTTGCATAACAACAGTTTATTATTGGTTGGAGCTGATGATTAAGGATTGAAGTGCACCATGTCACTGTTTTGCTAGTTAATTGTATCATTTTTTTTTTGACTTTTTGGAACTCAGGTTCATTTGTGTATTGTTTGGGCATGTATATTATATTCATGTTCTTGTAAAAAGTACTCATCTTTTATACATTTATTATGAAAATTCAGATTAATAATAAAATAGGTACTTTTGATGTGGATATTATATAGTTTTCTCCTGTCACAGGATATTTTTTACTTGTATTATAAGATATCTGAATTGTAAAAATTCAGAAATCAAAAAATTGCTACTTGTATTGCACGTAGTGTTGAATAATTGCTGTTTATGTTGTAAAATATATTTGTTATGGCAGGCGTTTATTAGATCATTTATTTGTGCAATAATTAATGAACCTGTTTTTTAACAATGTCCACTACGAAGTTGTCTAATTAATCTGAAGAGGGGCTCGATCAGTGGGCCTTTCTCTTTTCTGGTGTAACCGAGTACGGGTCCGGACCAGATGGCTCGACCTCGAAGAGGGGCTCGATCTGGAGGACACCACTCGGCTCCGGCCTAGGCATCCCGGGCTCGCGGGTCCGACCTGGCGGAGGACGGAGCTTGGCTTCGACAGGCGGTCCCGTTGTCCCGGGGGAGCTTAGCCTGGCGATGGAGTCCGAGCAAGGAAATTGACGCGGCGTCTGACGCGGCGGCTTTTTTTGACATGGCGCCCGTCAGCTGCCCCACGTCAGCGATCTTGCCACATCAATTATAATAATCAATTAATTTGTATAACATCATTTTAATACATCATAATTTGAATTTAATATTAATAAATTTATTTTTAATTTTATATTTACATACAAGAAATTAATAAATTATTTGGTATAACATGTTTTTAATACATCATATTAATAAATTATTATTAATATAATAATATATTTACTTAAATATAAATTTTAAAAATAATTTTATGGCTCATTTTATTTATATATATAACTAGGGGTATTTTTGGGATTTCAGAAAATTCCTTCCCTATTCTTGGTGGAATACAGGCTTATTCCCATCTCATCCAAACACCATTTAAAATAACACCGTATTAATTGCACTGAAATAAGGCGGAAGACAAGATTTTCATCCAAACAGAAATTGAGAATAACAACGAGAATAAGCTATTCTTGGAGAATACCTATTCCTATTCTCAGAATACCTATTCACCAACCAAACACTACCTAAGACCCAATCCCTGCTCTTTCTTAAAGATTTAAATCTCTAGTCATAAGATTTCAATTTCAATTCCAATTTCGATTCCAGTTACAAACTAAACATGCCCTTAATTGATTCCAATTCGTATATTTAAATGATCCAAATGAGAATAATAAAAATTATCCATTTCCATTCTAATTCCGTGCATGAACCAAACACTTCAAGGGATAGTACCATTTCAATTTCCATTCCAATTATAATTCTGATTTCAGTTCCGGTCATGAACCAAAATCTCCTTAATTCTATAATCATAAAATTTAATTATCAAATTTATATTCATACTTTCAGAACCCAATGTAAATCCATATCTTTTTTAAATAAGTATAAATATAAATTTTTATATTTCACTAATACTTGCATTCATTTTTATATTTATCAGATAAAATATATATAAATATAAATATACTAATATCCGATATGATTTTAGCCCTATTTTCTATTCTTTTCTTGCATGTGTCCACACCATCGTAAATTTTATTCTCATAACGGACCAAATGCAGCGGTATAATTTGAATTCACGCTGATTGGCCGACGTTAAAATCTCCAACATGAAGAAGGATAGTAGGATTCAACCGCTTATTTTTAAATATTTTCTATTGCCCTCTTAAAAGTGGATCTTATTTTTGACATGAAAAACACATTTTTCAAAGAGGAATTACTCGAAAGTCCGCTTGGTCGTTTCACAGGCAATTTCACAATTAACAATAATAAAAATTTGAAATTAGGCATGGCCAGGAATGTTAAAGTCATGTACGTATACCGCCCAGGCGGTAACCCGGTTGGTAGAGGCTTAGTCTCGTCACCAATCGATCACGAGTTCGAGGCATGATCCCGTAGATAATTCGATTAAATCCAAGAAAAATTCTTGAGCACGTGATAGGGATGACGAGAGAGCGCACTACTCCGGCATCTTAGTGATGTCAGGCTGACATACTGATCGTTGATGGTGGAGAAAGACGTACTGAGTTTTGCATCAAACATTGCCTGGCGGGGAGGGGGGGCGGAGGGGGTAGCTACACTGGGGGTTAACCTTTCCCCCTCTTCTTTTTTTCCTTACCAAAAAAAAAAAAAGCCATGTACGTATGCTTTATGATTAAAAGCTATGTACAATTAAGCATGAATATTGTTCATAGATGACTTAGCATGATTATGATAATCTATACTAAATATCTTCAAACACCAACTATGATGATAATCTACATTAAATATCTTTAAACATAATTAGAATTAAAATCGGATCGGATACCAGTGTATCCATATTTATATTTAATTTATTTAATAAATATAGATACATACATGAATATTATTTGGATACAAATATTCATATCTATTTTTATTTTAAAAGGATACTGATACAATTCGGATACTGAAAATATGGATACAAATATAAATATTAGTTGGATAATTGAACTGCATGATTATAGAATCAAAAATATTACTGAGTGAAGAGTAAATCAAGTTAATATCATCTTAATATGCTTATATATTTTTCTTAAAAATTAATAAGTACTATATAAAATTAAATAGGATTACAAGAATAATTAGATATTTAGATACGGACCGAATAATTATTTATCCATATCAATATACATTTTTTTAAAATGAATATGGATATTAATTGGATGCTCAAAATTCTATTCATATTAAAATAGTTTTATAAATGAAATCAAATCGAATCGGATATTATCCATACTATTTTCATTTGTAAACACAATGCAAAGTGTGTATAGATCCCTCTACTGCAAAGGCAAACATTTAATGTTCAAGCTCCAAGTGGTGCGCATGAGGATTTGGCTTGAATATTTAAATTTTGGATGGATTTCTCCTTATTTCTTAAAAAAGAAAAAAAAAAATCTCAACACTCTAAGGTAAAAGATCAAGCTCAATAAATTTTGGATCCACTTAACGGTCCAATGGAACCGCTCATTTGGGCAATGGATCATGATTGATGATTGTATAAAATAGAGTAAGATGTATCTATTTCTATACTGGCATATCTCTTATTGTTACGAGGGGCACAAATAACACTATAATAAAAGAGGGAATTATCGAAATTTTGGCAATCGAACGATGCTTTTGGGTAGCGTCGGCAAAAACCTTGGTTAACGATGCTTAAAAGTGTCGGCGGGTCCACCATTTCTCCCCCCCCCCGGATCAAGTCTTAAATCATTCTTCTACCGCGCCGCTCCTCCGTATCCCCTCCTCTCCGGATCCCTCTCTCTTCCTTCATATCCTCCCAAGCTCCCTTCTATCATCATCCTCCCCCAAACCCCCAGCCCTCCTTGTGCCATCCTCCCGTCTCTCCCCTCCGGTGTGGTCCATGGAGCACTCCCGTCTCTCCCTTCCGGTGTGGTCCATGGAGCACTCCCATCCTCCCCTCTGGTGTGGTCCATAGATCCCCTTCCTCAATGCCAATGTCATCGCCCCCTTCCTCAGTGCCAATGTCATCGCCCCGATCCTGTCTGCAATCCTAAGTATATGGCTCATCCCTATCTTATCTCTAGTTTTAGTTCTAATTGGAGGAGAGTGAGGGGGAATGAGATTAATTTTGTAGCAAAGCTGAGGCTAGCTTTAAAAGCTGTTTTTGGAGGGCAAAATAACCAAAAAAAAAAGTTCTCTATTTGATTTTGCCCTGATATTTGTTCACGGGGGAGTTTTTTTTTTATGATATCATATAAAAGGGAGGGGAGTTTAAGATATTTGAGAATTTGACCACATGATCGATAGGGTTTTGATTTAGTTTTGCAGCACTGCTAGAAAACAAAAGAAAGATATTTTTTTCTTTCAAAAATTAGAATGAATCCTTCTTATAAATAGTTTTTTTTTAAAATTTTGGGAGTTGATTATGTGGAGTTGAATCCTTCGGAGACCAACTTGCCTTGGGCCAACAAACTCACTGCTCATGCGAAGACTATGTTGGTACTTAAACACCATAATAATCCTCCAACTTGCTTAAAGTTTTAAAATAATCAAAATGTGATATTGATGTCATCTGTTCATTACTCAAAGAATTTTGGAACTGCAGACTTTAGATCGTTATTTGCTAGTCATTCATAATATGGGATCAATTTTTAGATCATTATTTGCTAGTCATTCATAATAAGTTTTAGTCATATTGCAATTTTTTTTCTAAATTATATCACAACTACCATCCATATATGCTTAAGTCATTTAAATCTTGATGTATTTTATACACAGTCAACTAGTTTTATTATCGGTCTAATGATGTATTTGTTGTACATGCCTAAACCATCTTGATTGATTTTATGATCTTAAACTATGCAATTTACAAAGGGTTTAATAGTGTCTGCCTTTCAAGTATTATAATAGCTAGTCATTTTTCAAATGATATCTTCAATGAGAATTCAATGCCAGGTTTAAGTCTAGTAATAGTTTCCAAGAATTTGGCATATGTAAGGTTGGAATGAATATAAATTGCGTAGAATTAGGCCTTGGTTGGTTAGAATATAAACTCGGTATGTATTTCTTTATCTGGTTGGTGTATTGGTTTGATGTTGATCATATTTAGTTAGGCATTTTAATTTATCAATGATTGTAAGGCTGAACAAGCCAGCTAATCTTTAATTTATTAATGAATGTAAATGCTGAACTTTAATTAGTATTTTTGTATTCATTCATTCATATATACATAATGACTGCATGAATGCATGCTTGCATGAAAGTATGCACATGAACTACACATATCCACATCCAGTTGTAGTTCCATGGACTATACTTTAATTTCTTTATTGATTAAGGGGTCATCCCCTTTTTTCTTAGAATGGGAGAAAAAAATGCTTAAATAACGTATGCACCATTTGCATCGATTTTTGTTGTAAGGCTAAATGTAATTTTTGATATACCTTGCTGTTTGTGATTAGATTGATTGTAAGGTTTTCTTCTAATCTGGAGGCCTTCTAAAATGTAATGTTTGTATTGATTTCCTTTGCTGCTAATGATCTATGATTCATGATCTTGTTGTTGTTGGTAATTTTTTCGTCATGTAGATCTACGTGTTTTGTTATCTTTTTCTTATCAGGTGCTTGACTACTTGGAGGGTAAAGAAGCTTTCTAACCTATTTTGAAATTGATTTAAGATTTGTATATGGAGACTATAATGATTTTGGGATGTATGTTTTGCTGATTCAACTGTTTCTAATGGCAGCAATCTTGGATGGCCTTCTTTTGTAGGCAACCGATTGTAGTCATTTTGATTTAGTTGCAGATTAAATAGTAGATCTGAGCCTCCTTTACTATTAACCTAATACTAAAGGGAGTATTGGTTTGTGATCATTGGTGCATCATCAGCATTAGAGTTGATTTTATGACATGATTTTTGACTTGGGTTTGAAATATGCTATCATATTCCTATATTCATTAATAAAATAGATGTTTCTCTCAAAAAAATAATTAAAAAGGTATAATATAGATTTATTAGCTTCGACAAGTCCTTTTCTAATCATGTAAGTTCTTGACCTATAAGCCTGTGATAACTAGAATTAGAGCCAGGTCTATCATAAGCCATGGCTTTTATTAATTATATGGATCCCTCGGATTTCAGGATCCAATAGGATCAAGAAGGATCCAGAGCTAGAGGTAGGCCCCCTCTCGGGTAGAAGCCAACTTTGTCATATGATTGGAGGAAGAAGATTGTTGTAGTCCCACATTGATTAATAAGAAAAAGTGCCATCTAGATTTCTTATCCAAGATCGGTCCTCCTTCCAATAGCTTAAGCTCTTGAGTTGTGATCCATTATAAATGGTATCAAAGCAATCATGATATGGGCTATGGGTGTTATTCCATGACATAGTGCTAACTCAAATGTTGCTTGGATTTTGTAGGCATGCCACCAATTATTTCAAATAACTGATGCAAGAATCTGTATGCCAAATGCTGTAAGGTTCATATACAGATTATTATCCATTTGAGGAAGGGTGCAAACACTAGATTATACCTTAGCATATAGTATTTTTGATATGTTTAGGCTACTAAACTAGAGTCCTTGCAACATTTACTCAAAAACAACCTTTCCAACTTGTATTTAGTTAAATATAATTATACTTAATAAATTAACTCAACTATCTTCAATCAATGATGTTGATTGGCATGTATTTATCTGGATTAATGAAATTGCACAGCATCATATACATGTTTCAAGAATATTAAGGCTCCTTGGTGTATACTTGCATATTACTCAACATGTTATGCTTTAAGATTTATTCATTATTGCAAATCCTTCATTTCAATACTATGTCTATTTTTGCTATGATTAATAATGACCTTTTAAATATTTTTTATAAAACTTGCATTGCATAGAAACATAGATCCATCAATTGATTAATATACATATTCTATAGCATCCGTACATTAATTTTATTTTTGTACGTGTGGTAGAATTATGTGTAGTGGTCAATTGATTATCCAATTTGGATAGTTTGAGAATTGCAAATAATTTTATAGGTACTTACAGTAATCAAGTGGTATGGATAAAGTTTTAGATATATTTTGGACAACATTTTCTTTTAGTTCTCCTCATACATCTTTAGTCGTATGGGGATAACTAAAAGGAAATACTGTCAAAATTTTTTGAAGCTCTTATTGCGTATCATTTGATTATTGTAAATGACCTATATAATTAATGCAATTCTTGAATGGGATAGGACCTATCTTTACCTATTAGTTGATGATATGATGTATTTATTAGTTAACCTATATTATTTTTATATATTTTTAAAAAAAATTACTTGGTACATTGTTACTGATTGCAGAATTTTTTTGTATTTAGATAACTTAAAAGTTGGATCATTTTATCCTAAAATGGATAAAAGCTGGATAAATAAATTGAGAAATATCAAAGAATATTTAGATGGAGTTCGTGATTTCATTAAATTCAGTATGGACAAAAATAGTTTGAATGAAAAGATTTCCTGTCCATACTGACGATGTGTTCATAGTTCCTATCTAGATCCATAAACAGTTGAAGAACATTTGATATGAAATGGTTTTGCAAGAGGTTATATTGAGTGGATTTTTCATGGAGAACTTATGTTGCCAGAATCAAGTAATCAACCATCGTCTGATCCTGGATCCAGAAATATGCAAGAGAATCTTGTAGAAGATGATGATATAATGGGTTTGATTACATATGCTTTTTGATATGGTGTTCAAAACTTTGGAGGTTCAACTGATACACATGAAATAACTGGAATATGTGAAGGTTCTACATTCATTGAACAAACATATATCGAGGAGCAGATACAACCATCAACTTCTAAGTCAACTCGGCATCATAATTTAATAAAAGAAATAGATAAACAATTATATCCGGGCTATTTAAAATTTCTAAGATCTCTTTTCTTATACATTTATTCCATATAATATATATGAATGGATGGTTGGGAAAGAGTTTTACCATGCTTCTGAGGTTATTAAAGGATGCATTTTCAGAAGGCAATGGTTTACCATTCTCTTATTATGAAGCAAAGAAAGTTATCAACAATCTGGATCTTGTATATCAAAAGATTCATGGTTGTTCGAAAGACTGCATGTTATATCATGGTGAAAATGCTGATCGAGATCATGCAATATATGCGGATCTTTACGATGGACAACTCACAAAGGAGATGAGAATGATGTAGTGAATGGAACAGATACACTGCGGTGTATAAAGAAATCGATGAAGGTATTGCGTTACTTTCCTCTTATTTCTCGATTGAGAAGGCTATATTCATCACCAAGAATAGCTTCATTGATGAGATGGCATCATGAAGGGTGTACGAAGGATGGAATGTTGAGACATCCAATAGATAGTTTAGCATGGAAAGCATTTAATGCTAGGCATTCTGATTTTGTCTCTGATATTCGTAATGTTCGGTTGGGTTTAGCTTCAGATGGCTTCAATCTTTTCCAGACTCTAAATTCTATATATAGTACTTGACCAGTTATTCTAATACCATATAATTTACCACCATGATTGTGCATGAAACAATCCTCACTTATCTTGTCAATGGTTATTCCAGGTGATAAGGGTTTAGGAAATGATATTAGTATTTTTCTACAACCTTTAATAAAGGAATTGAAACAGTTGTGAGAAGATGTCGATGTAATTGATGCTTTCAATGATGAAATATTTAAATTATGAGCAGCTTTGTTATGGACTATTAATGATTTTCCAGCATATGCCAATTTATCTAGCTGGAGTACAAAAGGATGGGTTGCATGCCCATGTTGTACAGATTCGACACATTCAATTTGGTTAAAACATGAAGAAAAATTTTATTATATGGGACATCGTCTATGGTTAGAACGAAATCATCCATTTCATTTTTAGCAAGATTTATTTGATGGTACCGTAGAAATGAGATGTGCACCTATTCCATTTTCTGGAACTAATGTTTGTAGATAAATGGATTCCATCAGTTATATATATGATAAATTCTCAAAGACTTCTAAAAAAAGAGGAAGAGATAATAAAAAAGGATTGGCAAAAGAAGTGACTACCGGTACTATGAATATACAGGTATTTAAAAATCCTGATAATTTGTTTAAAAATGAAAATGAGAAAGAAGTACAGATAGCATCTACAAATTAGCCCATCAAATATTTTTGGAAGAAAAGAAATATTTTCTTTGACTTACCTTATTGGGAATAATCTTATTCGCATAATCTTGATGTCATGCACATAGAGAAGAATGTATGTGATAATCTCCTTGGAACATTGTTGAAACTTGATGAAAAGACCAAAGATAACATGAAGGCTCAAATGGATGTATAAGAATTGGGTATCCGACACGAGCTTCATCCCAAAATGCTTGCTAATGATAGAATTTATTTGCCTCCTGCATCTTATACCATGTCTGCTTAAAAAAAAGATAATTTTTTGATATTATTGAAAAATATTAAAGTATATGATGGATATGCATCAAATATTTCAAGGTATGTGTATCGTAAAGACTGGAAAATCTCTAATCTCAAAAGTCATGATGGTTACATATTGATGCAAGATATCTTTTCAATAGCTTCAAGATTATCAGTGCTTAAACAAGTTCTCACAGTTATAATTTGGTTATCATCATTCTTTAAGATATTATATTCAAAGTTTATTGATCTCGAAGAGCTTGATCTGTTGGAGTCGGATGTTGCAGTTACACTTTATCAGATGGAGAAGATTTTTTCACCTGGATTTTTTACTATTATGATACACCTACTCATTCACTTAGCTTTGGAAGTCAAGCTTTGTAGACCAGTACACTATAGATGGATATATCCTATTGAGAGGTATTATTATCAATTTTTAATCTCTATATAATTTTTAATAAAAGTAGCGTCATGATGATGTGTAAATAATTATTTAAATGTTGTAGGTATCTTACGCGATTGAAAGATTATGTATGAAACAGAACCTATCTAGAGGGTTCGATTATGGAAGGATATATCGCTAAAGAGTGTTCGATATTTTGTTCAAGATATCTTCAAGGTATAGATACTATGTTTAATAGACCTCAATAGCATAATGATTTCGTAAACAATGTAGAGTTGTATAAGTTTTCTACTACTGGAAGAGTAATGGAAAAAGGTGAAGGTATTATATTGGATCAGAAATCAATTACACAAGCACATCGTTATGTGTTACTTCATAATAAAATCATATTTGATTATCGAAGTTAGTATATTTAACGTATTTCAAGTTTAAATATCATATCTTATTTTTTAAACTATATTAATAAATGTAAATTTTATATAGCAAATTTTTAATATCTTAGCGACGAGCTAATCATAGCACTCGACCTAATCCAAGAATTGAGCAGCGATGGTTAGTCGAGTTATTTCTTACATGGCTTTCAAAATAGGTTTGACATATATTTAAATAATATATGGATGATTTATCATCAAAAAACTTGTTAATATTTTTTATTATTTTTTAGGTATCAACAATGATGGAGAGAAATTATTTAGATGAATTAATAGCCCTGGCTCGAGTACCTAATAAAGTTGTCATCAGATATAATATTTCATAATCAATGGTTTTAAATTTCATACTAAAGATCACGAGAAATTTAGAAAAATACAAAATAGCGGTGTTATGGTGGAAGCTGATGGAAAGACTTATTATGGTGCACTTAAAGATATATATGAGTTAGATTACTATGGAATCTTTAAAGTCATATTATTTATATATGATTGGGTAGATATAAACTCATTAAGGGGTTTGAAAAATGATACAAATGGATTTACACTTGTAAATTTTACAAGGTTGATACATACTAATGTCTTATTGAAGGATGACCCATTTATTTTTTCTTCTCAAGCTCGTTAAGTATTTTTTATATAAGATGCAAAAGATAAAGATTGGGCTACTTTATTAAAACAAAATCTCGGGACTTATATGATATGGGAAAATAACTGGAAGATGATGAAGATAATGATACTTATATGCATTCCATGCTATTTAATTTTGTACCAGTTGATGACGTACATGCTACAGTATCCTTGGTTAGGATGAAATTTGAAGAAAATACTAATGCTTGATTCTTATTGGTATTAATTTTTGTAATGTATATAATTTGTAGTAATTATTATATTAAATTAATATTTATCTTCACTAATTTTGATTATGATGTAAATGATAGGTGACACTATGCCATGCTCGCGACGATTTATTGGTGTGCAATTCTAGCACTCTTGGACAAAGGCCGGCACTTCTACTTCGGTACAACAGGCTGAGGCTAGTACTTCATCACATGATGTTCATGCTAGTCCTTCCTCCATACCAGACGTTGTGTCTAGTCCTTCGGCATACCAGTATATTGCAGGTCCATCATCCTTAGTGCATCATGATCCTCCCGTCGATCCAGCAGATGATGTGCTATACATTCATTATAATTTATTTCAATATCGTTGGTTAGATAAAATTTCATTATACTTTTTACTATAGCTTATTTTTATCTATTTCTATGCAGACGGATCTAAGAGGATTACACGTAGGCGCAGGCCCATAGTAGTACGAGATATGTGGCAAATACACGAGGGTGAAAAGATAGGATTTAGTGCAATGAGCTGAGGCGGCCAATTAAAAAAGCTGCCAGCTTATTGAGTTCTTTTTTAGAGACAGTTGCTCGGAGGCATCAGTTTTGTCTACTAAGTTATGCAAAGTGGAATGGCATGCTTCCGATATATAAAGTAGAGATTCTACGAGTTGTACAGATAAAAAGTTGGTATTAAATTATTTGTTATCTTGCATAGTTAAAATATTATGTTATGTTTTATATTCTTATTAATTATTTTCTTTTGCAGTCCAAGTTTGTACACCCTCCATCCTCTCATGATTTTGTATTGAAATCTCTCAACCGAAAATGGAAAGAATATAAAGCATAGTTGAAGATGAAGTATAAGTTGCCGGATATGATAGAGGGGCAGGTAGTTGGTACTTGTCCTCCAAATGTACCCCCTCATCAGTGGGTGGAGTTGGTTCTTATTGATTTTTCAAGAGGGGACGGGTATCTTCTAATTTCTTTGAAGCAAGTTTATTAAAATATTTAGTTTATATTATACATTATATATATACATTACTTTCTAGATATAAGAAATTATCTTTTTGACTTTGCAGACATATTATGATATTCGTAGAGCTGCATGAGCAGCTCTGTCTATTTTCGATACATCAAGATAAAAGTGTTATACACGAGTCAGATAGAAGTTCTTAAGTTTCTTAAACTATATGCTCATATTTTCAAAATTAAAGTATTTATATATTTTAATGAAACTAATATTATATATCATGAAAAATATATCATGATACATATATATATATATATATATATATATATATATATATATATATATATATATATATATATATATATATATATATCGCAGATAACATATCATGGATATATATATATCGCGGATGATGTATCGCAGAACATATATATATCGCGGTACATATATATATATATCGCAGATGATGTATCACGGTACATATATGTATCGTGGTATATATATGTATCGCGATACAAATATGTATTGCGGTACATATATGTATCACGGACGATGTATCATGGTACATATATGTATCATGGATGATGTATCGTGATACATATATATTCGTGGATGATGTATCGTGGTATATGTATGCATCGTGAATGATGTATCGCGGTACATATATATGCATCGTGGATGATGTATCACGATACATATACATATCGCGATGTTTAAATAATTTTTAAATTTGTTTGAATTATTTGCTTAAAATTATAATTTTTCTTTTAGGTGGATGAGCATAGGAGGGAACCTGGTTAGGTAGAGTTTTACCGGATGACTCATACTCATTGTGACAATACTTTTGTCAGAGATGAGTCAAGGGATATATGTGCGAATTTTTATTATTTCATGCAATGATTTAAATTTGATTTTATTAGTCTTTGAGATCTAACTAATTTTTTAAAATTAATACAAGAAAGAGCTACGGCTCTTCTTACCGTGCATGTTGATGATTCTACAGCATCTACGCAGAATAATCGTATCGAGACCGAGGTGTTTATAGAGTTGATGGACCTAGAGCACTACGGTCGAGTAAAGAGCTATGGAGTTGGAGTCACTCCCACTCAGTTATCTGCGGTCAGTAGACATACACGTGAGGTTGCAAAGACTGCTCAAGATGCACGTGTTCGCAAACTTGAGAAGAAGATAGAGGAGATGTGATGGAGCCATACCGCTGAGCTAGAGGAGATGTGACAGAGTTATGCCGCTGAACTAGAGGAGATACGACAGAGTCGTGTTGCTGATAGAACAGCGATGGAGAGCATGA
Source organism: Areca catechu (assembly GCA_021397845.1). Lineage (NCBI taxonomy): Eukaryota > Viridiplantae > Streptophyta > Magnoliopsida > Arecales > Arecaceae > Areca > Areca catechu. Next base: position 29,050,093 of record CM038047.1, on the reverse strand, counting down.
TTGAGCACATAGAGTGACTTACATCTGTCATATAAATATATGTTCCACGTCAGGTACATATATATGATATTAAATATATATTTTTATATTAAATTAATAATTTATGTAATATATTGTTATTCATAGTTTCATAAATTAAATATTTTAAATATTTTTTATATAGGCTTTTAGAGCATCAGATCCTCATGGATAGGGTGACGACCTGCCTCCTGCAGATCATTGACCTTGACTTTTTATTATTTTATATCTTGTATTTTTATGTATTTTTTAATTTTATTAAACAGACATATGTGTAATAAATTTTATTATATTTGATTGTAATGAATTTTATATTTGGATGTGTGAAGAATGCATGCAATGATATTGAAATATTTATTATTATTGTATTATACAGGTAAAAGAAATGTTATACAGATTTTTAAATTTTAAAATAATTATTTTATTTTTTTTAAAAAAATGAAATTCTCAATGCTTTAAAGCATTAGGAATAACCTTATGCTGAAGTTATTCCCGATGCTTTAAAGCATCAAGAATAACACTATTTCCGATACTTTTTAAAAGTATCAAGAATAACTTTATTTCCGATGCTCTAAAGCATCGGGAATAACCTAATCCCAGAGTTGTTCCTGATGCTTTAAAGCATCGAGAATAACCCTATTCTTGATGCTTTTAAAAAGTATCGAAAATAAAGTTATTCTCGATGCTTTAAAGCATTAGGAATAATCCTATTCCTGATGCTTTTAAAAAGTATTGGGAATAACTTTATTCCCAATACTTTAAAGCATCGAGAATAGGGTTATTGTTGACACTTTAAAGCATCGGGAAAAATCTCGATGCTTTTAAAAAGCGTCGGAAGAAATAGTCTCCACTTTTGCATGCCCGATGCTTTTACGATGCTTTTTAAAGTATCGGGAGGATTTTTAGCGATGCTTTAAAGCATCAAAAAATGTTTATTCTAGCATCAGGAGTAACACTATTTACTGTAGTATAATCAGTGATGACAAAATTAAACTAGAGAGGATTTAATCTAAACTTGATGAGTCTATGTTATTACAACATCAATTCCTTTTTCAAATTATAATATATGTCATTTTTTCCTGATATTTTCCTTTCATTCATATTGCATCATCTATTATGTGATATGATTCAATTCAAAAATGCTTTGTGCTTGTCAAAAATTTGAATGAGGTCACGAGTTCGAGGCGTGACTCTGCAAAAAACTCGATTAAATTTAGGGATTATCGATCCCCTAAGACCTGTGATGGTTAGGTGAATGAGAGGCCATGATCATTTTTCTTCTCCATTCTGACCAGCTAGCACCTTGGTGGTATCAGGTTAATGTATTCATCCTTGGATGGAAAAAAGCTATAAAAATTCAGCATCTTGAATCGAACATTTTTCAACAGGATGGGAGCCTATGGGGCTAACTATGCCGGATTTATCCCCCTATCCTTTTTCTGTATCAAAAAAAAAAAAATTTGAATGAGGTCTAATATAATTGATGCACCCATATGATTGATGCATCCAAACACGTACTCTTAGCTTTTTCTTTTTAATGCCAAAAAGAAATAGAGGGATATAAATCTGGCGTAGCTACTCTTAGCTTCTTTAGTTTCGGCATGTTGATCTTTACGATGAATATATAGTTGAAGTGATGTATAAACAAATAAAAATTAGTTTGAATCCTTTGTCTACATGAATACCATTGATGTTACCTTACCTAAAAAAAAAAACTTCCCCCTTGCGTGCAACGCACGTGAATCGCATGCATTTTCATGCATTTAGAGCCATTTTCCCTTTTAATTATTTTAATTAATTCTAAATTTAATTTTTAAATGATTATTTTATTTATTTTTTATTTAATAAGATAATGGCTAGTTTTAGGGTATTTTAAAGATTTTTTTTGAGATTTTGAGCCTATAAATAGGCCTCTATTCCAGTCCTACAAAGCATCCAAAAAAATTTCAAGCTCTCCATCTTCTATATTTTTCTGTTCTAAATTTTTTAAACAAAATTCCTTTTCTCTCATATCTTTTTCATTTTAAAGTTTTTGGGCTGAAGACAAGCTGATCAGCATCCGTTCAAGATCATGTTACTAACAGACGTTGAAGTTTTTGGCTTCCGGATTGTACCATGGAGGAAAGCATGTGGTCTAACTATTCTTCACATGAGAAGGGGGCCAAATCTTCTTTAGGACAGTGGTTCTATCCGTCTCTCAGGCCAGACTTCCTAACTTTATTCTATTATATTTAAAATTATTTTGTTACACCAAATTTATTCTACCATACACACCATAAAAAATTATTTTTCAAATATTACAAAATTATATATATATATATATATATATATATATATATATATATATATATATATATATATCTACATCATAACTAACAAATACATTGTAGGAGTTGTTTAGTGTTGTTGCCCATGGATCAGTCACCAAAGCTCGTTTTGAGTATATCAGACTAAAATAGTGATGATCACATATGATACATACAACAAGAAGAACACTCATTCAGATCTTCCAACACAAATCCTTGAATGAATATAAGGAAATTCTTTATCAAATATATCTTGTACAAATTATTTGAACCAGGCATCACTTTTATATTTAAAATTTTTAAAATGGCTAATATTCTACATATATATATATATATATATATATATATATATATATATATATATATATATATATATATATATATATATATATATATCATACAATTCTAGTATGAATATAATCAAGAAGATCATAAAACAAAATATCTTTGAGTGGACCAGAGGTGGACTCCATGTTAATCCAAAGAACTTCTCTAGAGTGCTGGGCTACAAAGAAATAACTCAATTAGTAATAGAGTTTGCTTCATGATAAACATGCTAGATAAAGAGCGAAGTAGCCCCTCGCTATAAAAAGAAGATATCATGCAACAAAGGATAAGTAGCAACTCTCCTAGCACGGGATTGAATTCATCTGTAACAGTAAAAGAGTCACCTTCAATCACCAATCGATCTGCTCAAAAGGTGATTCTAGCATGGACAATGCCATCCCTAGCATATTGCAACTTTGCCTCTGAGATAAAGTGCCCAAAGATACGGCTACCTCTTGCCACCACCAATCTCGAGTCAAAGTCTCTGATAATGAAACACGCTCCTCCATTGCAATCCATCGCACTATCATCAAAATTAACCTTGAGGAAAGTCGGAGGTGGGAGTTCCCAGGTAGGGCTAGAATTGGACCGGGCTGGTCGGACCACACCACTACCCGAGCCTGATCTTAAAAAAAATGCTGGGCTTATGCCCAAATAATTTTGAAATAATCAAGCTCAAGCCCGAGCCCAAACCAAACCCGAGCCCAATTGGGCCAACTCAAATCATGACCCAATTGGGTTGGCTCAAACAATAAAAAAAACAAGATAAAAGAAATCAAAGACCAGGTCAGGGGGGTTGCAACTGAAATCGAACGTCGTCTTGCTGCCACCGAAGCTCCAATTTCATGCATGAACCACCCAGATGTCATCAAGTATCTTTTGTTCGACTTCTGGTTGGGAAGAGAGAAGCCAGAAGAACCATGACAGAGCTGACAAGGTCATCTCTTGCCCGACAAGGAGGAAGCTGATGATGATATCTTGCAAGAACTCCTTGAAATAGTTCTCGTTAGCGATGAACCGGGATAGCAGATCATCGGCCCTGAGTGAGGACGAGGACGAGGATGTCATGTTCTCCTTCTTCCTCGACTGGATGACCCAATTCTCGAAGGCATGGATCGTCGTAATCAATTTCCTCAACTGCTGCTCCAATTCGATGCTGAGGAGTTTCTTGATCTTCCAGAACTGCGGGATGGCATATCGAAACCACCCGGCGCTGAGGTTGGCTACATCCTCAAAGGCTTCAGCAAAGCTGGAGGAGGATTGCCCGAGTCCATCGGTAGCGAGGTAGGCCGGGCTGTGGTTGAAGGCTACCTTATAGACGTTGTCAAAGGTGAAGCGCTCGAGGACGTCTTGGAGGTCGATGGCCCAGCTATAGGGGGAGGCTTCAGCAAGGAGAGGGAGGAGTTGGTGGAGGATCTCATCCTGGATGCAATGGATGATGAAGGAGCAAAGAGATTTGGTGTTGAGCTCGAAGCTGACGGTCTTACACTGGAGGTGCCAGACCTCGCCATCAGAGTTGAAGATGCCATGGCCAAGGAAATCATGGAGGATGGAGGCATAGCTAGAGCCCTTGGGGCAGTTGTTGAAGTTGGAGCAAAGGATGTGCTCGATGTTGGTGGGGTTGGCAATGATGACATCATGGAGGGAGATCGAAGCCATTGGTCGGGGGGGGAGGGCGAGGGGGTCACGCAGAGGGAGATCGAAGTTATCGGCAGGGGACAGGGGGTCACATAGAGAGAGATCAAAGTTGTTGGCCGAGGGGGTGGGGGGGTCGCATAGAGGGAGATCAGAGCCATTAGCTTGGGGACAGGGGGTTGCACGAAGGAGATGGGAGCTAGTAGCCGGGGGGACGGGGGGTCACGCAGATGATGATCGGAGCCGGTAGTGGGGCGGTAGGCTGATATTGATGTAAAAGAGGGGGGGAAAGAGAACTAGAGAGCTTCAACCTATGTCCTAAATATTTCTTGTGCTTGGGCCAAGGGTCGTGCTGGGGATCAAGCCTGTGTTTAGGCTTGGTTCGGGTCGGGGCGGGCCAGGCTAAAGGAAAACCCGAGTCTGGCCCAAAAATTGAATGAACTCTATTATAAGGCCCCCAAACCCAGCCTGATTTACTTCAAGTTTGGCCCGAAGTCTAGCCTGAAGTCCATTGGGCAGCCTGAACCCAGTTCCAACCCTATTTCCAAGAAATAAATACAATATGAGTCATTCCATAAATCGAACGAGAGTCCTAGTGGTCCGAAGTCATCAAGGTCAAATTAGCTGACTTCAAGTGAAACACCTTGGTCGCTTGAATCAAGGCATGCTCCAAGACAAACTGCACCGAGAGCCTCCTCAGCTTAAACATCTAGCTATTCCTAGATATTAAGATGTGTTAGTCGATAAAAGCTATCCAAATTATAGAGATTTCGATCCACTCTGAAGCCAAGTTATGCCTCATGCTTTCTAGGAAGCGTTGAGTAGGACTCTCCCTCAAATTGATCCCAGGAAGTATATCAACAAGCCCCAAATCTGATCTACTCTCGGGCACTAAAAAAGAGTATATCCAACATCTCCTCCTTCGACTCACAACATAGGCAGATGGTCTAGAGGGGCACTCCCCTATCCCTCAAGATAGATCTGGCAGGGAGACAAGCCCAAGCGAGTTTCCAAAGGAATAGGTTGACCCTTTAATGGGGACATCGATCTGCATGAATCCCAGAGCAGCATGAATCATAATGTAGTATGAATTTCGATACAAATAAATTTGAAGATCATTTCACCCTTTGCATAAGAAGGTCTCCACATGAATGCCAAGTGGCGCCCATGCATGCAGATTTTCATATTTAGATACTTGGCAACCACAAGGAGACACTTGGAACCCATGCATTTTGCCATCCCTTTTTATGAAACTTGAAATTCAAATTTGTAGCTACCTTCCCACTCTTTCTATGTAAAATTTGGATTTCAAATGGGGCTTAGAAGGCTATAAATAGGCCCTTAATCTCTTTGTAAAAAGAGGCTATTGATGGATGAAAGTTTTTTTTTTTTAAAGAAGAGTGACTATTCTTTTGCTCCGTGAGGAGAGGGTGTGAGGCCCAACACCAGGACATGATGTGAGGTTATGTCTAGTTATCCCCTTCCTTGATCCATCTTCCTTACCACCCTCATGTCCTTTGAGATTCATCCTAACGGCTCCATTAGTGAGGTGGGTGAGATGCCCTAGAGATGAAAGATCTCTCCGTGAGTATGAGTTTTAAAGTCCATGAGAGTCCAAATTTCTACCTTCCATCTCCATTGTTCCTTCACCACGCTCTACAAAAAAAAAAATTGGTAGAATGATGCGGAACTAGATATGCATGCAGATTATTTTTGTATTTTTATATATTAAGTTATATGTTGGATCCCGAAGATCATACCAAGAAACTATGTAGAGAGTTCTATATGAAATTAAAAAGCAAAAAGCATGCATAATAGGACCTAAAAAGTAATAGAAAGTGGACCGCTGAGAAGTCTCGGTTGGGCTAGTTCATCTTCAATAAAGGGACTGGCAGGTAGAGGGGGTGTACCTGACAATGGTTGATGCATGGTATACTCACTATGGGACTGGATGGTCCTAGCCTAAGGGTCTGGTAAATGTCGTCAAAGTCTGGGCAGGTTTCATATTTATCCTTTAACCTATCAAACCCTATGACTTGAGTGCTGACTGAGCCTAAAAGCAAAGACCTACGGCTAAGGGCGTCTGCTACCTTATTGTCAGTTCTGGCATGGTGTTTCAGGATAAAGGTGTAGGCTTGAATGTACTTAATCCATTTATCGTGCCGTGGGTTAAGTTTCTTTTCGGAGTTCAAGAATCGGAGTGCCTCATGGTTAGAAAATAAGACAAACTCCTGCGGTAGTAAGTAATGTCTCCAATATCTAAGGATTTGGATTACCGCATAAAATTCCTTGTCATAGATAGAGTACTTAAGTTTAGTCTCATTCAGCTTCTCACTAAAGAAGGCTACAAGGTAATTTTCTTGACTCGGTACCCCACCTATTCCTACTCCCGAGGTGTCGTAAGCAACCTTAAACACCTTAGAGAAATCAGGTAATCTAAGAATGGGTGCATGGGTCATCTTACTTTAAGTTCTAGGAAGGCCTTATCAGCTACTTTGGTCCACTCAAATGTACCCTTCCTAATGTAATCGGTTATAGGTGCGACGACAGTACTAAAACCCCTAATAAATCTCCTGTAAAAGGTTGCTAGGCCATGGAAACTACGCACATCATGGACACTAGTGGGTACAGCCCACTCAGCAATTGTCCTAACCTTTTCAGGATCTGCAGGAACTCCCTCAGGGGTGACAATAAAACTTAGGAAGATAACCCTATGTATCATGAACTCACATTTCTTAAATTTGGCATAGAGATTATTCTTCCTAAGGGTCTGGCATACTAGTCTAAGGTGACTAAGGTTGTCCTTTTTTGTCCTACTATAAATCAAGATGTCATCAAAATAAACCACAACAAATTTTCCAGTATATTCCTTCAGGACTTGGGTCATAATCCTCATAAATATACTTGGTGCATTGGAAAGGCCAAAAGGCATCACAACCCACTCAAACAGGTCATCCTTAGTCTTGAATGCAGTCTTCCACTCATCCCCAAGTCTAATCCTAACCTGATGATAGCCACTCTTAAGGTCTATCTTTGAGAAAACTTTAGCACCGGCCATCATGTCTAACATGTCATCCAATCGGGGGATGGAAAATCTATACTTCACAGTTATTTTGTTGATGGCTCTACTATCTACACACATCATCTAGGTGCCATCTTTCTTAGGGGTCAGTAGAGCAGGGACTGCACATGGACTCAAGCTCTTCCTAATAAAACCCTTCATAAGCAACTCTTCCACTTGTTTCTGTAATTCTTGATGCTCACTGAGGTTCATTCTATAGTGAGGAAGGTTTGGTAAAGTGGCTCCTGGGACTAGATCTATTGCATGTTGGATGTCTCTAAGGGATGGTAATTGATTAGGTAAATCATCAGGAAAGATATCCTCAAATTTTTTAAGAGCCTCAATAATTTCTGGAGGGTGTTCCTTTTGGATCGGCTCATGTATTTCTTTGGTGGTCAAGATCCAAATAAGATTACCCTCAGCAATCTCTCTCTCTAACTCCTTAGCCTTAATCAGATTAACTCCAGGTTTCTTGTCCTCAAGGCTACTAGAACCTCTCTTAACTGGGTCTCTAGGTGGAGTTGGATGGATAACAAACTTATTCCCATGGTGGCTAAAAGCACAGACATTGGTTCGACCAAACAGGGTTGCATTATGATCAAAAAGCCAAGGTCGACCTAAAATGATACTACTTACTTCCATGGGGATGACATCACACCAAATCTTTTCCTCATAGGTTTGCAGTCTAACTAAGATTTGGCACCTAGACTTGATCTGGATGGAGGTTGAATCTATCCAAGAAACCTTGTAAGGGCTGGGATGGGGAATTATAGTCAATCCTAAAGATTTGACTGTATTAGCAGAGACGGCATTGACACAACTCCCACTATCTATGATGATCTTGAGCACCTTACTCCCTACCTTAACAAAGGTTTGTAGGATGTTAGTCCTACGCCAATCTTCTTTAACTTGTGTTTGGGTCAAGATGCACCTAACCACTCCTAATAGGCTCTCAGACTCAGGTTCCTCCTCCTCACCTTCATACTCATCCAACAACCGGTCATTAGCCTCATAGATTTTTTCCTCAGGTTCAGCTACAGGTTCAGGCTCCTCCTCCTCTAGCTCACCTAAGTGTAGGGCACTAATTAGGCACTGGCTAGCAAAGTGGCCTGGTTTTCGATATTTAAAACAGGTCTTCTGGGGGTTGGGACTCCTGTGGACCTCTATAGATTTACCTCTATCATCTCTACGGATCAAAGGAGTACTAGGCTAGGATCGACTTGGATCAGGGTGACTTAGATTGGGTCGACTCGGATTAGGTCGGCTAGGGCTGGGTCGGCTCTGGTGGGACTGGCTAGCTCCCGGGTACTGACTAGGGTATTAGTGGGCTCGGGTTTATGGTAGACGGCCCTCTCTGGAAATGCTCATAATTCCTAGCAATCTGGTAGGCATGGTCCAGGTCTCTAACCTCTCTCATGTAGAACTCCATCTTAATATCATCTCTCAGGCCAGCCCTAAACCTAGACATGACAACATCCTCTGACTCATTTAAGTCACATCGCATGAAATACTCATCAAATTTTGCGATATACTCATCTACATTCTTGTTACCCTGATTCAATTGCTGCCACTGATCCAATAAACCATAATGATATGAGGTAGGAACGTATTTCACTCTAAGCTTAGCCTTTATGGCCCTCCAAGTGACTATGGGATCATGACCTTCTAATCTAAGTGTTCTCTCAACACTAGACCAATATAACCTAGCCTCACGGACCAACTTAAGCTTGGCAAATCTAAACTTACGCTCCTCAAACATATCGTACCACTCAAAATACTGGTCAACCTCTCCCTCCCAATCTATATAAACCTTAGGATCATTACAACCATCAAAAGTGGGCGCTTCTAACCTTATGTTCTTGTAAGCTCTATCCTCTTGGTCTATGAAGTCCTGATTGGGTCTCCTTGGACAAACCTCTGGGACTGGGTCATGACGATGGGCTCTCCTAGGTTCAGCCTCAAAGTAGGGATCAGGGTTTGGAGTCCTCCTAGGGTCAGCCTCATAGTAAGGATCATGGCGAGGGGTTCTCCTAGGATGGGGAGGTGACTCAGGATCTAGTTTAGACTGTGACCCATGCGTTCTTTCTAAGGTCTCTATACGGTCCTCTACCTGATCAAACCTATTGGCTAAGTAGTCAAGTCTATTATGGATTCGGGTATTGGATTGACTTTTCTGGGTATTCACCTGGGCTAAGGATTGGGCTAGCTGTTCAGTAAGGGATTTAATCTGGGCTTCAAGATTGTCCAAGGTTTCAGCCAAAGATGGAGATGGTGGGTGATATGATGCTCCTGATCTAGTGCTCATGCAAGACTCAACACTGACTCGACTACAGCTGCCTAGACCCAGAGCCCAATCAGAATGGGTTGACTCAACTTACACACAACTCAAATCCTAGTCCTTCAATCTAGCCAGGTAAGAGGTGAGATGGTGGGAGGCCCCCCTGCTCTCACAGGGACCCAATTAATGAACCACCGATCCGCTTAGGTCATTTGATACTGTACCTCTTGCCTAGATACTAGAATCCAGTAATAGGAGATGAATTGGGTGCACTAGTCATCCCACAATGACATATTTCGATCGATTGGTGTCTCTAGTCCACTAGGGCAAATTAAGTCTAGTTAATTTTAAATTAGGCTTGGGACTGAATGCAAGGATGGTGATTTTGGGCTAAGAAAAGGTAATGACCTCCTTCCCTTATCTTGGATATAGAAAGTGCCCTTAAGATATTTTATGCAATGATGGCAGGCAGATGAAAATGTAAATTAGGGTTTAGCTATTTTTGGAGTTTTTGAGTATATGTATTTTTTTTTGTTTTGGGGTTTTCTTAAATAGAAAGATAATTTGCAAACATTGACCTAATATGCAAAAAACATGTCAAAATTATAAGATATGCAAAAATTATACTAAAAGAACTCTAAACTTTCCGAAATCAGCTTTGCTACCAAAACAGAGCAGAACTATTCTCAGACAGTGTTTCGGCTGGGAGAAAATTCACAGATCAAAATAATTCTAAGAAAATCCTGAAAATTAATTTCAATTATAAGGAATCCAGAAAAATAAATTTTAGATTTTTCTGGGTTCTATACAGGCAAAAACAATTGAAAAAACAGGTGATGTACTGAAAAAGCCGAGAATGCAAAAATCCTAATGAAACTCTTTGTGTTCTTTTTAAAGGGTCAATTCACAGTGGCACCCCTACCATCATAGAAGATCCCATAGATTGGGAAGAAAGGGTCTTGCAGCCCTACTAGTCTCCTATGATCGGATGGCCATGATGAAGCACCCAATTCGAATATCCAAAGAGAACTGAGCCCAAAACAGGCTCTGATACCAAATGATGCGGATATGCATGTAGATTATTTTTATATTTTTATATATTAAGTTATATGTTGGATCCCGAAGATCAGACCAAGAAATAATGTAGAGAGTTCTATATGAAATTAAGAAGCAAAAATCATGCATAACAGGACCTAAAAAGCAATAGAAAGTGGACCGCCAAGGCTAAGAAGTCTCGGTTAGGCTAGTTCATCTTCAATAAAGGGACTGGCAGGCAGAGGGGGTGTACCTGATAATGGTTGATGCACCTGGTGCAAATGTATGCGAAGGGGTTGCTCCCACTCCCGGATGCAGCCTGGAAAATCAAGCCGAAGACTCGTGGATTCTCAGCTTTTTGCTCGATGATCCGATTGCAGCTCGACTGGAGTCGTTGGATTTGTACAAGCCGAGGGACCTGCAAACAACCTTTCAGGGATGAGGAAACAAAGAAAGGATGAAGTAGTAAATAAAAAATAGCAAGGGGAAGAGGAGTTATGGAGTGGGTGGCCAGGGTTTGGAGAGCTGGATGGTGGTTGGAGGCAGGGCGCAAAACACTAGGAAGAAAGAAGGGCTCACACAGAATCCCTTTTAGTACACAACAGGTAGCACACAGTAATTGAAGAACTCAATATTATTTCATGAAAAAGTTCTTTGATACAAGACAGTAGAGTCTCTTAAATAGACTCTTAGACTTGGCCCCCAAGTAAGGTTACATTAGTCATTACCTAGGAGTTTTAATCCAATCCAAACTCTAGCTAGAATACATGGTAGGTTTAGGTAGAAAAAATTTCTTAATTTTCTCCTCTTCTCTTGACTTGGTCGGCCAAGAGGGGTGACTCTAAGTGGCCGACCAAGGGGAAGGTGACCATAAGCATTTGGCACCCTAGCTCCTCTTCAGGGCCTTGGCTGGCCCAATCTACTTCTGGCTACGGTCCAGGGCTCCCGGGCTTCTGATGTGACTCCAGGATTTTTGATTTCTTCTACTGAGCCTTCCATGGTCTTCATGTCTTCAGGCTGGGTTGATCTTTACTTATACTGGCTCGGTCTTCACTTGTACTTGGGTTGACATGTCTTCACTTGGACTTGGACTGATATGCACAAGACTCAGAAAGAAGACTAGCTCAACATGAGCTGATTAGTACAGGACTCAAGTGATAAAATAACAACTCGACTAGACTAAGCCTTTATTACAAATGAACTCCAACACCACTAAGTGATCCATAGAGGGTTGAGAAGCCTCTGTCTTATTCTGATGCCTCTGGTATCCGCACCAGTATCCTAATCTCGGTGACTTCTCAGCTCGTCAACGATCCTACCCCTGATCCCGTTCCCCATCACCCTCTGATGAATCCCTAATCTCCAGATATAAATTGCATCAAGTCTTCGAGTTGGTATCCTATAATATATCACATAAAGATCTCTTGTCCTTACCTTCTACCCACAAGAGAATGTTCACACTCTCATATCTCGATCATCATGAATAAGGACCACAATAAAGAGCATTCTTTCAACTAAGTTAGGAGCAAAGGGCTAGACCACACGATCAAAATGCCAACCACCCCCCTTGGAGTGTAGGAGATCTGAGATCCGGGATCCTCGTGGAATCCCCACTCTGTGCATTAACAAAGATAATATACTCAATGAGAGGTCCAAGAGCCATGGGTCATAAAGAAAATCAACAGTACGGCCGTCACCCACCACCTACCTGATCTAGGACATAATCCTCATCGCACGGGCACATATCTTCTTATACATAAAGGAGCTGCTCCAGGCTAGTCTAATATCAGCGGTTAGTGTCTAGGGACCGTACTTAGCAACCATTGGTAAGCTTAAAAGACTTCGGATATAGGAGAAGTCTTAATGCATGCCTCATAATTAGGGCTTCCCGCCTCACTATCAAAGACTGAATTCCAAGACTCCCATCCCTCATAGGCTAGCAAAGCACCTCCTAGGCTATAAGATGCAACCCCCCTTCGCCTTGGTGTGAACCCTAGATGAAACATCGAATGGTTGCTCAAGCTTAAGAAGACACATCTTCAGTATCAAGGTGTTAGCAGGTGCACAAGCATAGAGCTGAGGATGGATATTATCAAAGTCACTATGCCCATCATAGATAGGGCTTTAGCTTGCCGCCCTTAAAGATGCTCTTAGATAACTCGTTCCAGACTCAAGCAGTCCACCCTGCTCAGCCTTTGACCAGAGATGGGAATATCTAAATAGTGCCAAACACCCTCCTACTCCACCACTCCCAATCTCTACCTAATGACATGTCTGAGATGGATTTTGTTCTTCGAATCGAATAAAATGGCAGACTTAAGGGAGGTTCATCTTCTACCTGAGAGTCTGGCAATATTTCTCAAGAATCTTAAAAAAGGTCACCGCATTCTAGATAGATGTCCAATCCAACAATAAGCAATTATCTATAAATAATAAGTGAAAAATCGATTGTACATCTAGGACCGACATGCAGGAATTCAAATATAATTTACTCACCACCATCCGTAATGCTCGGAAGAGAATGTCAGCATAACAAATAAAATGATAGAGTAATGAAAAATAACTTTGGTAAATTTCAATGATAGACTAATAGTTGATAGCCCAAAAAAATAAAAAAATCTCATGTGAAAAAAGATTTTTCTAATATCCAACATTTTAACAGGTGGCTTTTTTCTAGCTATTAAAGCATACCGGATTTCGGAGAGGTCTCTACATCCAAATCACATGGAAAACTATGTTGCTGCCAACTCTAGGAATGGATATGAGGGTATTTATCTTAAGGGAAAAATGAACCTATGGAATGGAGGACATAGTGCTTCGAAAAATATACAAAAACTGGAAAAAGGAAAAAGAAAAAAGGAAAAAGGAAAGGAAAAAAAAAATTATATACTTGGGAAAAAAAGCAAGATTTTCTCTTAACATTTTTGTTTGTTTTGCAGGTTCCAGTTTCCACACCTCCAATCAATAATATTCGGATGGATCCCTATTTTTCCCGGTTGAAGTTTACAAAGCACTTCGATTCTATTGTTCCAAAAGTTCACAGGGATCCTTTGCACCATCTGTGCCACGGTATGGTTACCTTTGTGTGTGCCAATGGCACGCCATTATCATTAAGAGCTGCCTTTTCTCCTTCTTCGATAAGTATGCATACCTGTCATCTAGAAGGCTTTTGATCTTATCATATCTCCAGGCCTTATAATTCGGATACTTATCTGCATCATAGTTACTATATTTATGCTACAATTTATATTTCTCTGTTCCTCTGCCGAATCTATAAATACTCAGTTCATACAACTTATCCTCTTTTTGCATCAAAAACTGTCCCTCATTTCAACATTGGTTATGCTATTCTTCTATTTAATGGTCTGCTCCTCAAGTTCAGGATGTCTTTGCCTAACTCCATCCAGGATGTTAAGATCCAGGATACTTCAAAGCAGGAGGCTGTTAATGTTTCATGGCTCGTTTCATCCTCTTTTTTTAGTATTAATATTACATGTTTGGTTATTAGCTCTACGGCTTCATCAATGCCCATATGGGATTTTTCTAAAGTTGCTTGGCATGTGCTACCTGATGTGGCCAGAATGCTGACGTGGCACGAGGCAGCTGACGTGGAGTCCCCATCAGACGCCACGACAAGCTTTCAACACGAATGCCTTTGCTGAGCTGAGCTTCCCTGAAGCAACACCTCTGCTCATCGAAGGCAAGCTCCGTCCTCCGCCAGGTCCGTTCCCGCAAGCCCGGGAACCTAGGCCGGAGCCGAGTCCGAGTTCCCACCTAAGGCGGACCCCTCGAGATCGGGCCCCGTGGTCAGGAGTCGAGCTCAGCTTCCTCTGCCACGAGGCGCCCCTCCGAGCTAAGGTCCCCTGGGCTGGGCAGCACCCTGGCACCGAGCTCGTCTGAAGTCGGGCCCCATGGTCAGGAGTCGAGCCTAGCCTCCTCCACCACGAGGCGCCCCTACGCGACCAAGCTCGGTCCACCTCCGTCCTGCCGAGCAACACCGAGGTGAGTCCATCGAAGATGGGCCCTACCCCTCCAGCTCGGCCCTCAGTTCAAACCAACGCACCAGCCACCAAGGGAGCCATGCCTCTCCTCCGAGGACAGTGACGATGCTCTGGAGGGCCATACGACACCAACCATGCTGCAGTTAATGCCCTCGGCCGTCGCTCACTCCAGAAAGAAAGGAAAGCTCACATCAAGGCACCATACCCTCCGCCGATCTGCCATACAATCGGAGAAAAGATCCTACCGGAGAGCGCGGATCCCAAGACCGGTGGCCCATCGATCGAGGCCCTGTCAGGTTCCCAGGGAAGGGATAGGTAGAAGGAATGTCAGAAATCTACGGAGGCTTCCCCGACTGTCAAAACAGGAGAGGCGTCCCGTCCACGTCACGGTACCTCGCCGTACATGACAGCAGGAGAAGATCCCAAAGCAAACCAATATAGAGAACCCCGTCAGGGTAAGAAAAAAAGGTATCGACATCTAACTCGAAGAGGAAAAAAAACACCCAGAACATACTCTTCAATTCAAGGGAGGAACCAAAGCGACACAAGGAAAGAAGGCCATAGAGGAGGGCAAGACCACCTCGGCCAACACCATTCCCAGCTCGTCCTCGCACTATTATACACTCCACTCACTCCTCCTAGCGTGGAGCTCATCTAGAGGGGCACGACCAGGAGGATCTGTTCTCCTGGATCGTCACTGACTTGACCGTCGGAGTGCCCCCGCCAGAATTCCCGGCTCGGGTCACTGACGTTGGCTTTCTTGCAGGTCCTGAGGCACCGGAAGCATCTCCCACGGGCGGACACGGAACACCCGGCACCACCAGCAGCTACGGGCCACGACGATCCGGGCGGCAATATTACCTTACTTCAATATTTATAACTGGGCAAATTTCAGCTTATCCTTTATAGTACAGTTTCCTAGCTCCAACCGTTTTGTGGAAAATTCTGACTGCAACTATCATTATCAGAGGTATCAATTTTGCAAGTTGTTCTACCATGCCCCACAGTCCACTGCTTGTTGGTACAAGGGATTCCACAACTCTATTGATGAAATTCAGCTGTTCTACTTTCTGATGGTCTTCACTACTATGGATCAACCTGTTCGTTTACTATGTACTCCGGGACTCAAGAATTCGGGAAGCTGCCTATCTTATCAGAGGGATTCAAGGTATTGGAAACACAAAGCATCCTTGCATTATATGTTAGCCCAAAAATACAGAGTTGTTTGGAGTATTATTGCTGCCTCTTATCCATATAAATTATCTCGAGGCTTTCTATTGTATTATTTTCAATCTGGAATTCATAGCTGCTGGTGCCAAATCAACAATGCTAATAAAACAGTAAACCACAATGACATTCAAGGAAACATGTTCATTGTCAATGGTATTATACAAATGAAATTGCTAAGATTTGGATTACAATTCAGGCTACAATTTCGAATCTATTTTCAACTCAATGATACTGATTTACTGACCAAGCAAATTCCTTTATGTCTTTATGTTCACTCATTACAACTTCTACGGTCAGGACTGCCAAATATTTTCAGATGGAAAGAAAATACAAGACATCATTCCGATAGTTTTTCTTCGTTCGACTTATATCTCTTCACATTCCAACATAGATGATTTATGTTTTTTGGAACTACAGGATTATGTAATATTTTGGGAGGATTACATTAAACTTCTGTTATATACTGTTCTGTTTTGGCTTCTGCTATATATAAAGGTTTGTAAACTGGATCTTTATACAGCTTGTAATATTTGGATCAGATAAATACAATGAAGGCATTTGTTTCCTATCGAAAAAAAATATATATATATAGCGGATTGTCGGGGAATCATGAAAAGGATGGTTGAGAATATATTTTGACCTATCAATTTTTATAAAAAATTATATATTCTCGCTCGTGGAAAAACTTTCATTTTTTTAAAAAAAAATGAAAGTTGTGTTGAAAAGGTTTCTTATTGAAAAGAATAAAACGCGGGCTCCAGCGCCCTCCAGGATTCAGAAAGGTACTCCTATTTTTCCGTAATATTCGACAACTAAAGCATATTCTCGCTGGTAAAAGGTCAGAAAATCCTTCCCCCCCCCCCCCCCCCAAATCTCCTTTTTCCTTTATCAAAAAAAAAAAAAAAAATCAGAAAATCCTTCCCCCCCATCTCCTTTTTCCTTTATCAAAAAAAAATAAAAAATCAGAAAATCCATTACATTATAAAGGCTAAAATAAAAAATGCCAAAAGAAAAGGGTGCGGTATTCTTACCAGCCACTAAAAAGAGAGGAAGTCTGGCGGCCTCTTTCCAGCCACTAAAAAGAGCGGAAAACTGCAGCGTCCTTGTTAGTGCCAGTACACTATTACCTAAACACCCTTGTAATAATTAGTTTACAGTCACTGGCTTAACCGTTCCAGTGGAACATCATATAGCTTACAGAATGAGTACCGTCTGATGTGCCACCAGAATGACAGGACCCACAAGTACAACATCTAGACCCTGTCCGATTTGGAAACCTATCGCGAATTCTCGGTGAATGCAATAACTGCGGGCCACTGTTCGGACGGCTTGATTGGATAGATTCATATTTCGTGAGCAGGTGGCATTTTGGTGGTTTTGTGAGTAAAGCGAGGGTGTTCTTGAGACCGATCCCAGATGCCTTTTCGGCGCCGGGGCTCGCCCACATGAAAGGTGGAGGTTCTGACGGTCGTCCGGACGGAAAGCGACGGAATCCGGTACTCCGTGAGCGGCGGTCACGGGCGTGATATCCGGAGTCGCGGCTGGTTCACGGGCGGGAGTCAGCAACACGTTTCGCTCGTGGCCGGTACCAGACGCCGTTAACCGATTGGGCGTCAGCCGCGACGCCGCCGCTCGATTTGGCCGGGGTGCCGTCACGTGGGATTTTGGCTTGATAAAAAAGGGCCGGGGAAGGGGGGAAAAAAAAAAAATTGAAGCCTAACCGAAGGCTCCGGAGCCGGTTGCATCCGTTGGCAAAAGGATCCTGCTTGTCCGAAATTACCGAATCACCCTTTAATTCCTACCATTATTGCATCAAATTCGTGGGGGTATGGAGAACAATTGGTCCACCAGTCCGAACCGCAGGATAAGGATTAAGGGCTATCTGAGGTCACAATCTACTTTGGACAACAATTGGTCCATCAGTCCGAACCGCAAGATAAGGATTAAGGGCTATTTGAGATCACAATCTACTTTCCTTCGTGGGATACCCAATCTAATCTAATTTTAATAGAGAAAATTTTATTATCACGTGTGCTAGATAGGTACTACATGCCGACAGGATTTTCATGAAGGATAACTCCGCTACTGTTATTGTTTGGATCCAGGATAGATCGAAGTACCGTCAGGTTCATCCTTTATTTCATGATATTTGACACTTTCTTGGATCGTCTGTTACTTCGACAGTTCGTCATATCTTTAGTAAAGTCAATTCTGCAGTGGATTTGGCTGCCTTTTTTATGGCTGAGTACTCGATCGACTGGTAGTAGCAATTTGGAGATTGTATTCCTAGCCTCTTCAGGAGTTCTTTTTATTTGACCTTATGGATAGCTCCCTATCCAGTTTATTTGAGCGCACATCTGTATATAAAAAAAAAAAGCAAATTTTACTTAACCTGCATCGGATTTGTAGATGGACTAGGCAAAGCTCACCTGGAATCTAATTTGTACATATATTATTTTTTTCATATTCTGTTCGCACTTTTTATCTAATTTGTGAAAAAAATTAGCCATATACAGCATTACATACTATGATATTTGGTTGCTCATTTTTTAAAAATTTATTATTTTCTTAATTTAAAAAATATTTATTTTTTAAAGAATGCTATTTTTATTTATTGTTAATGAAAAAAATTGTTTATTATATTTTATATCTTTAATTTTTATTCTATTTAATATTACATGAAATATTTATATTTATTTTTATTTTTTATTTATTTGATTTGCATGAAAAAATAAACTTTTTACAATTTTATTCATCCAATCCATCAAATTCGATTCACCTAATGCCATCCATCTGACTCTGTCTTGAAATGAGCATCGGATGGATATGGATAATATCTTACTCGATCCATATCTGGCTTATTATCATCTTTATGGATCATGCCAAGGTCAAAGATTGACTAACATGAATTCTTAAAAAAAAAAAAAAAAAATTGATAAATATGGATGCTTCTCAAATATGTGTAACAAAATATTGCATTGACCACGACTGATAGGTGAAGCGTAGATCTGTCCAATTCTTGATCCATGACCATCAGATCCTCATCGCACTATTCTAAGATCTCCAATGGGTGACAAGGAACGGTAGATGATGTGCTTTGTATAACCGACAGTCTACGTCGTTTTAAGAAATAATTGACTAATTGAGCCTCCAAAATAAGGTTTGAACAAATAAGATTCCCCAAGGTTTTGTCAGTAGATTTATATTAAAAAAAAGGTTTAAACAAAAAGAGGTGACATATTGCGCCGGACATGGACCAGTCGTGAGAAGCATGGCCTATCGTCCATCTACCAGGGGCCACGTGCTGGACTAATTTAAAGGAGCGATGCTCCCCACCCCCCTCCCATCACCGCCACCTACGGCGTAATCCACACATTGCTATGGTGGGGCCGAGGAGCGCAGGCGCGCAGCTCCGTCGCAGGAGTCGAAACGCTCGGATCAATCCATTGATAAAGAATCAGACGGCACGGAGAATTGCTAACACCAATGATTCTTAGCAAACAATCGGGGAAATCGGCACGGAATACAAGGTGATTCGATTAGGGTACGTGGGAAGAATCTAGCGACAGTTTGCGGAGCTCTCGATAACGCCAAGCCTCCGTCGGATGACTGATTGTTAAAAATATCTAATCCAAAAATAGACGCATCCTTAGGATGTTCCTTAGGACATGCAATATTAGCCTTCTTCTCCGGCGTGGATATCTTTTCCCAGACAAGCACCCACGTGAGCGCTATCCGACGATGTCGGAACTATTCGGGAAAGGAGAACCGCAGACCGGTTCGTGGCTCCCGCTCGTCCCGTCCTAGGGGCATTTCGGTCAATTGCAGGCCTGCTTCTCCCCCAGCGAAGATATTAGTAATGTAGTGGCATTTTCGGAAGTATCGGAGGTCTTAGGGGTAGTTTTGTCATTCGTCGGTATGTATTCTCCGAGCGGTGGGGGGAGAAGATCAGGAATGCTCGCGTCTTCGACTTGCTCACTGGCAACTTACTCGCATTTCTCTCCCCCTTCCACCTCCCCCCCCCCCCCCCTCCTTTTTTTTTTTTTTTTTCTTGTATATAAAACGCCGAAAACCACTTCCTTGGTTTCGGTGCTTGGAGGAGCCAAAGTCGGGAGAAAATAATTAAAAAGGGGGAGTTTCGAGAGGTCGAGGAGGACCGCTCGATTCCTCGCTCGGGTCGTTGGTGATGGTGAGTGGAGTAATGCAGAGGCTTGGAGGAGGCGCAGGAGAGGCGTGAAAGAAACCGCCTTCTCGGGTTCTTTTCATAGGTTTTTCAGAATATTTCGTGCTTTTCTTTCCTTGATTTCCAATCGGGTTTTGGTGTTTGAGCTGGGAGAAACGGGCGAATTTGGGTTAAAAATCGAAGCTTAGGAGGTTTGAAATCGGTTTTCGAGAGATATCGGGTTTGTTCAAGCTCGGCTAATGGCGAAGAGGCGGAAGCGTGGGGGTTCAGTTGAACTTCTGCTGTCGTGTTGACCTGGTTTTAATTTCAATAGCTTGGGTTCGAAGAGCTACAGCTCAAGATCTCCAGGCAAATCCTAAAAAAATTTAAACTCTGTTTGCTTTCTGGGGAGAACGAGTTCTAGGAGTAGAAGAAGGGGATAAAAAGGGTCGGGAAAGGGGTCTTGCGGTCAGATCCGGTGGAGAGAAAGGGAGGTAGAGGAGGAGGAGTGCAAAGGATGATGTTCGGATCTCCTCTGCCGGCGGCGGCGAAGGATCTGAACGTTCCGTACCCAACGGCAGCGGCGCCTTTCAACCACAGGAAGGAGGAATCCGATATCCTCCACGGCCACCAGCAGCAGCAGATGAGCTCCGGCTTGCTCCGTTACAGATCGGCTCCGAGCTCGCTGTTTGGGGAGTTGTGCGAGGACTTCCTCACTGTGAGACCCTCCAGCCTCGAGACGGAGACCATGTTCGCCCGGTTCCTGGCGCCGGATCCCCGGGACGAGATCCAGGACAAACCGGCCCCCGCGGCCGGCGGCCAGAGGGGCCCCCACTTCGCCCAGCCGAGGCCTCCGGCGGCAACATCCGCGACGATGGAGCACGGCGGGGCGGAGGAGCTCGCGGGCCAGCAGAGCGCTGGGTTCTCTGCTTCCCAGTTGCTGTATCACTCGCAGCAGCAGCAGCAGCAGCAATTGCCGAGTCCCAGCCCGGTCGAGAGCTCGTACCGCGTGGTGAGCTCGATGGCCATGGAGGCGGAGCAGATGAAGACCGCCGCCGGAGCCACCGTTGGCGGCGGTGGCGGGAACTGCTCCAATCTCATTCGGCATAGTAGCTCCCCCGCGGGCCTTTTCTCTCACTTGCATGTAGATGATGGTACTCTCCGCCCTGTTCTTCTCCGTAGAAACTCTTGCCTATTTGTTGGACTAGCTTTTTAAACTGTGTATATATGGAAAATTGCACATTTATTATATGGAGCCATGCAGTATAAACCGTGTCATAAGATGCAAAATCGGAAATTTTTTTGAAAAGTTCCTGTTTTGGGAATAAGTGCGGTAGCAAACATTTCATCTTGTTTTGCCTAAACAGATGACGTTAAGAAAGAAGGTAAAACGGCACTTTTTCTTTAACCAAATTTTTTTTTAAAAAAAAAAAAAAAAAAAAAAAAAAGTTTAGCATCTCTTCTCCCTCTTTTGTAGTAGCTATAGCTCAGCTAATAAGAGCCTATTTTTCCTTCTCTCTTTTTTCTAATGATAATCTTTTTATTACGAATTTTCTTGGATGAAAGGAGGCTAAATTTGTTTGGTTTCATAGGTTATGCGATGATGAGAGGCATGACGGGTTTCAGGAATGGAAATGGCTCCATGGGTGATTGCACAAATCGAATAAAGGGTCAGATAAGCTTCTCTTCAAGGCAAAACTCCCCCGCCGGGCTCATGTCTCAAATCTCTGAGATAGGGAGCGAGGTCATGGTGGGACGTAGCCCAGAAGAGAGTAACATGGGAATCGGCAATGGCAGCGGCCGGTGTTACATACCGGGCTTTCCAGTTGCCTCCTGGGATGACTCCCCTCTGCTCGCTGATAACTACTCGGGGCTTAAAAGAGCCAGAGAGGCCGAAGGGAAGATAATTGCTGGTCTCGACCCATCAAACCCTCAGGTATTTCCTCTTGATCACCAGACCCTTTAGACCAGCTTTCTCTAAGTGCATCTCTTTGCTTGTTCACAGAATGGAGACATCAGGAACCATGTATCGGGTCTCACTCATCATTTTAGCTTGCCCAAGACCTCGTCGGAGATGGCTGCAATCGAAAAATTTATTCAGTTCCAGGATGCTGTCCCTTGCAAGATCCGAGCCAAACGGGGTTGCGCCACTCACCCACGAAGCATCGCCGAGAGGGTAATCGCTCTTTTAGTTTCTCATTTGTTCCTCCATTAATAAGCTTGGTGATTGAAACTAGGAGCATCTAATTAAATATATATCACTCATTAATTTTATCAGGTGAGAAGGACTAGAATTAGCGAAAGAATGAGGAAACTACAAGAGCTTGTTCCAAACATGGATAAGGTATTAGCATGCTTCCAATGCAACGGTAACACTTTCTTGAAATTATTTGCCTAAAAAAAAAAAAAAAAAAAAAAAACTCTAATTGTAGTTTTGGATTCACAGCAAACCAACACTGCTGACATGTTAGACTTGGCTGTCGACTACATCAAAGACCTCCAGAAACAAGTTAAGGTATATTGAGCTTTTGGAACCGGTTTGATTAATCTCAACTATAAAACATACCCATTTTTAATTTTTCATGGTTCTTTGTTATTTGAAGACACTATCGGAAAGCCGTGCGAGCTGCACCTGTTCTGCTGGCAAGCAGAAGCCATACCCGAACCCGGATGTGTGAACCTATTGTATGGAAAAGCAAAAGATGGTGGAGGAACTGATCTTAGAACCGGAGATGTCTCATTAGGGATGAGCTTGTTACCAGTGGGAGAAGGCCCCAATGAAGCAGACGCGAAGGAGGGAAATGTATAGCTATCATACTATTAGAAAGTTATATAGCTGCCGTGTTGCATGTATTTTTACTTTGTTCTAATTAATTAGATCTCATCGACACCACAAAGGAGTTTGCTAACTTCAGTTCAAAGATGACCAGAGGGAACAAATCTGTAGCCATCCGCATAATTTTGGGCCGCAGGCTCGAACTGCTACTTCAGTAAATAGAGGCAGGTTTTTAACAGACATCTTGCCAGAAATGGACTAGCACATACCAATGTCTCTAAACTCAATAATGCCTTTAAGTTACAATCTAAAAGTTGGTTATAAAAGATTGAGATAGCAGCATGATTGTTAACTTATCATAACATCCCTCGGAATAAGGGGGAGAGATTAGCGGTCTAACAGTTGGTTCCTCGAATTTTATAGGACGTATGTTGACTACTTAAACCATTTAGTAGCTGTGTGCGACTCATTCTGCTAAAACGATGACATTCAAAACTCCCCATCATGTGTTCGAAGCAAAATTAGCTAATTTTCAAAACTTTTCCTGAGGCAAGGTTTCTTGGTTTCTTTTGTTTCTCCCATCCAACTCCCGAGCTGTGATTAGCCGGGGAAAGAGGAGGAGAGGATGGGAAAAGTTGGAATGGGAGCAGCTGTATCCAACTCATGGATCACGATGCATTCGATCCTTTAGAAAAAGGAGGGAAAGAAAAAAGTGGCCCTCTCTTCTTCCTCATTGGTGGAAGTGATGGCCACGTTGCAGCGACGACCCCCTTGAGGTCCACCATCCCGCGCGCCGGAAAGTTGATGTCAGCATTGGCGCCTACGCGCATTGCGACCGTTGGATGAGACGGTTCCGGTAGTCCTGCTCATGTTTCCTTGATCAGATGGCTGGAGTCAGGAGTCCGTGGTGCTCGAGGATAAGACCTCCTTTTTATTATTATTATTAATTTTTCTCAATGGAGTTGGCGCGTTCCCGGTAAGGGATAGGGACGCAGCTTTCACTCCAGGGTTGGATTGGCAGCATCAGAACAAAAAGGATGGAGTCACAGATTTCATCATCTTGCATTCACCTATACGGGGCAATATATATATATATATAATACATACTATTAATTACGTTATCCAGGATAAATTAACCGATGCATTACCGCCGTATTAATTAAGATTTTTTATTTTTAAAATTATATTATAAATTATTTTTTATAATAGTTAACTTGTTTTTACAATACAGGTTAAATATTTTGATATCAATCATTATATATCAGCCTTTATCTCAGCTTATCATTCTAACTCCAGAAATTCCTAGTACTTCCTGAAGTAAGAATCAGGAGTCTTCTATATCTTTTTTCGCACCATGAGATACCTGAGACATCCTACAGCCCAAAGAAAGAGAGAAGGGCCGTGAAAGAGATAAAAGACTTGTGTGATCACAAGAAAAAAAAAAAAAAAAAGTAATGAAAATGTTATCTGACTTAGTGCTGTCCATCGCTCTCTCCATGGTTTGGTCTCGTAGCATTAATTTATCGTTAGAATAGCTTACACTTGGGGGTTAAAAAAAAATAGTTGGTAGATACTTCTCTTTTCGATGTTTCTTGCACCACCGATTTAAACACCACATACATACATATATACATATACATATATATATATATATATATATATATATATATATATATATATATATATACACACATGTCTATAACGGGGAGGAAAAAAAATCATTGTCACACTCTATGATAGTACATAGATGTCGGGAACGTCAGCGTGGTCTAAAAATCAGAATTGATCGAACGGTAGAGGTTCAAAATGACATCCATCACCGCCATCTGACGCAGCTAGAAAAAGTTCCAGCCGTCGAGATGGTGGTCCCGCCGGTTCGCCATCCGTGGCGGATCAGAAAAGGAAAAAAGTATACAGCAGATCGCCTTTGGATTGGGTGCCAGCTGGTCCTCACAGCGGACCACGGGGAAGTATCTCCACCACATCTAAAGGCAAAGCACGCCACACCCACCGCACACCCTTTTGGATGTTTGGCTACTTAAAAAACATCGAGAAAGCTCCGCAGCATGGAGTCAATTCCTCATCTAAAATCTTCGGCAGATTCACATTTTCCAGTGCGGGAAGTTTTTTTGAAATTAACAAATAGGTAGGGGAACGTTTTAGAAAATGAAAGGTAAAAATAAGAAAGAAGGAAAGCTATCACAAACCGTGCTTTAAGATACGAAAGCCACTGCAATGATATAACGAGCATCGTAACAGTTTCTTGGACCACCACTGACATTATTTATTACAGCATTTAAATAACAGGTGTCATTTAGCCATAAATACAAGAGCTGATACAGAATTTTTTTTTCCGTCAAAAGAACCAGTATAAAAACTACAATTATTTATTAATAAATGAATATATGTTGAAATTATCTTGACCAATATTTCTAGAAAATATATTAGTTAAATTTATTACAATATTATCTATATGACTTAGATTTTTTTTATAAAAAAAATGTGTGAGAGAGAAAACGTGATGACACATGGAACATTCAATCACTAATAAGAAATAAATAGTGAAATTACAAAATGAAAAATCTAAGAAAGCTAATCCTATTTGAAAGGTTTTGTTTTTTTTTATATTGCTTTCTGATGGTATTGAAGTTTGCCCGAACATCGAAGTGAGCTAAAATGGAGTACAGGCTGTACCAACAAAAAAAATTCTGGTCGGAAATGATTTTGGTGAAGGTCCTTCGACATTTGATGAAGGTCCTTCGACATTCAAATCGGTATTTCAAATTACAGGATGGAATAAGGGTGCAAACATATAAGAATATGCGTGGGGCGTGTATAGGAGTGCATACTTTGAAAGATTCGCTGAGAACCCCTTTTATACTTAAATAGCAAGGATACGCTGAGGATGTTCTAAAATATCAAGAAACGGGCAAAAAATGATTAGGCTTTAACTTTTACTAGGACTTTTGGAAAGAAATTGTTCTTTGTTATATGAAAAGTCTCATTCCATTAATGAGAGATTTTGCCTTCCATGTCTTTCATCGTTTGCCTTAATGGCTCCTTGAGATATGGCTTGAAGAAGGGTTACGCTTCCTTAATGACTAAGATCTGCTCTAGATAATGAGACTTGACAGTTTACCTGCTGTGGAGGTATTTTAGGGTGAGTATAGGTAGATTTCTCCTTCGGCCATTTGGCGGATGCTTTCACAAAAGTGGCTGACCAGATCAAGACCTTATACCAGGGCTAGGGCCTTTTGTAACTGAGATTATGTAGAACTCGAGGGAAAGGAGAATCAGGTCCCTAATATATCAAAAGTAGATAGGTATATACATCTTCACTAAGGATCGGTAGGATAGTAACCTAGCTGGCCGAATGTTCATTAGGATAGTTTGGTCTAAGCTTGTTAAGAGCTGGAGGACCAGGGATAGGTGTTGGAGTAAAGTCATAAGGATCTCTAAATCGAGAAGGAACTAAGAGGCTGAAGGTCAGATTTCCTGTACGTTAAAGTTATTAACAGTAGGACTTGAAGCCGAAGTATCTCTTCTACGAAAATAAGATCGGATAGCCGATGGAATGTTTTGGGACAGAATTTGTCCTTTCGATAAATTTAGTAATATATTGCTCCAATTAGATAGATTCGAATTACCTGGATATTTGCTCTACTTGTTCGTATTCGAAATATTGTGAACTCGATGTCGAGATTCAAAATAGCCAGATGTGGCCTCTCTTTATCCTGAAACAAATTCGATCAAATCGTCCCCAATCCTGAAACCTTCAGGATCCTAGGTACATGGTCCCCCCCCATCATTATCCCCATTCCTTAGTCCAAATATATAATATTCAGGCTGAGTAGTTCCAGCACCATGCTTAGAGGATTGTGAAGAATTATTATGGTTGATCCCTTTATAAGGGATTCTAAAAATAGTTTGTAGCTATGAATGCTGAACTAGAGCAACTTTCCATTCGCTATGCAGTGATTTCTGGCATAAGGAGGCAATTTCCAGTGATTTCTCTAATGACTTTGAATACTCCATGAATCCGTGCAATATTCGAGATTTACGAAGAGCAATCTTAAATGCCGAAGGGCTGATATCTTAGGTAGTAAAGATTCGAATTTTTCCACTAGTGTTCCCAAGATTGAGGCATCGAAAAATAATTCATGTATCCATGATGTTTTCAAGAGTCCGTTATTTGCTGAAGAGCGAATCTGGACCTTCCCTCGTAGCAGATGACCTTCCTTCGAGAAGACATTTCATCGCAGGTTACTTGAAAACTGGAAGGTATTTATGACTTGATAACCTGAGACATCGCAATGTTCGAGAAGAATTATGATTTCCTACATAGAAGGCGATGAGATGGCTGAATGCATTTGAGATGCTTTAGTTCCAATGATTTGTGGGGACATGATCCAACTTATCTCTAGATGCCACTTGTTTTCCATTCGACGGATTGGTTTTATGTTAACCTAATCTAGATCGTTGGCATGATTTTTTTATAAATGGAAAAACCTTGTTGCCAGATTCATCCTTGGCTTTCACAACTTTTCTTCCTCTCAGTTCCTTTCTCTTTCGCATTCTCCTTTCTCCCCCTTATCCATTTTCGATGAGTCTCACCAGCGTTCATTACCATTTATTCTCCTTTTTCATTATCTAGGTTTTTCAAATTTCCACGTAGATTGTTAGGAAGCTTCCCTATTCCTTTTGGGATAGCTTTTACATTAGTTCCAGAGATTCTTCACTATTTGTTCTTAGTTCTGAGTTCCTAAAGTTCTTCACATTTGCTTTTTAGAATTTTTTTTTTGCTTTTAAGTATTTTTGTTTGATCTTATGATGTTGGATTTTGAATGGTTCTCTGAAATGGGGGGTTCATGGTCTTCAGACTATGAACCTGCCGATTCTAAGATTTTTGCCAAAGGGATGGAGGTTGTTTCAGCTAGTGAAATACCAGTAGTTGTGGCTTTGCCTCAGGGACCGGTGGATCCTGAAGGAGGATCCTCCACAATCCCCGAAGAGAGCTTCCAAGAGATCCCAAAGAGGAACCTCTAGGAGATCTTGAGGAAATCTTTCTTCCCAGACTTATCTATTCCATGATTCAGGAATTGAATTTAAAGCAGCTTCGTAAGAAGTTCCAAATCCCACCGAACTTCGAGCTGAAAGTTCCACTCGATATTGATCGAGCATGCAATCCTTCTTTGGACCGGTTGGCTCTGTACAGAGAATTTTTTTTGACCAAACTAAGGCTACCTCTGGTCCCTTTCTTTATTGAATTCTTTAGGACCATAGGTCTTTCTCCTTACACGGTCACATCAAATACTCTTCGATTTCTTTTCTGCTTCTCAATAGTTTATATTTTAACCAGGATTCATCCTTCGATCCCATTTTTTAAAACTTTTTTCTCCTTCGGCAAACACCACTAGTATCATGGATGGTGGCTTGCCTGTCTCCATAAAGGGCAACGCCCTTTGATCCGGGGCTCTCCTTTCTCGATATACCATTGAAAGGAACAATTTTTCTTTGTAAGGCACCCGGATGTCAATGACTAAGATTTTACACAGTGGGGTGTCCAATCTCGGCAATTGACCCATCTTGCCCTTTTATCCAAAGAGGGATGGGTCGATGTTCTTTAGGGCTTTCAAGTTCCTAGCTTGAAAGTTTTGCTATTCGAGGTAACCCTTTTGAGACAAGATTCAGTCAAGTTCAGCTGAAAGGTAAAAAGAATTCCGATCCATTCCTTCTGCTCTTTTGTTTCAATCTTAATTTCTTTCTAAACATTCTTTTTTCTTTAATTCTAGACATAGATCCTTCGATCATTTGTGAGTTAAGGCGATCCTGAAGAAAAGAATGGCTGAAGCGATTCTTATCTCTAGAGAGCCTTCGAAGATTCGAGCCATGGTCACTCCTGAGCCTGAAGTTATCCTTTTTAACTCTATAGAGGTCACTTCTGTTGTGGTGAAATGCTCCTGGTTGTCCAAGGGCAGGGCTTCTTCCTCCACCCCTTGGTCAATTACTCTTGAAGGAGTCCCGAGCAATTAAGCTCCAAGATCCGAAGTCTACGCCTTTGATAACTGGAAGGTTGCCGAAAGTATTTTTGAAGAATTCATTTGTCCCATCGATGCGGACCGAGTCATGGGAGAAGGGAATCACCAACACTGCAAAGATGCGATTTGGACCGTCCTAAAGATCAACTTTCCTTCTTTCTTTTAAATTTAGTTTAAATCATTCGATGGTTTATCATTAAAGTTGCTACTTCGCAGATGTGCCACTTCGTGAAAAACTATAATGACTTGATGGATTGCTGGTCGGCCGAGAGAGAAGAAAAATCTGATGGTATGCCTGAAGGAGGCAAAGACCAACCAAAAGACTACCAAAGTAAGCCTCAAACAGGTTGAGGCTGAAAAAGTCTGACTCCAAAAGGAGCTTTCTCAAAAAAAGAAGACTCTGGAGACTGCAGGAAAGAGATAAAGGACCTGAAAATGTAAAAAGAGGAGACGGCTCGGAAGGCGATGGAAGCCTATAAAGCCTCCGAAGAGTGCCACCAGGAAAAGTTACTTTTTGCCTAGCCATCATTTGCTGAGATCATGGAGGACACCCGAAAGAGATCCTCAAGTGCTATTCGAGCCTCAACCTGGACTTCTTGTATGAGGACAAGTCAGACAACAAGGCCTCCCTTAAAGGTGCACCAACCAACGAAGCAGAAGTGGCCGGGACCAAAAGAGCTGCCGGTCCATTGTCCACCTAAAACATGGCTTTTCTTTCTTCTTTTTGATGTATATTTCAATGGCTTGTCTTATGAAGACGGCCGCTTTTGTAGAACCTTCTAGTTCTTACCGACCACTGGTAGGGGCTCGAAGCTACTATTGTCATATTATGAGCATAGCATGACCTCTTCATGGTGAGATACAAAGTCTCTTCGACCCTCATGCAACGACATGAATTGCAACATGGGTGATCTTTTTTAGGTTGAACTATCCAACATCGGATGTTCAGGGATTCGAAAATTCCTTGTTGGAGGGCTTGAAATGATTCAACCCGGCTTCAATCGAGGAAGTTGAGTAGTCTAGTATTGCCTTGATTTGGTCACTAATTTATCGATATTAACATCATTCCCGAGCGGAGGTAGTATTGGAGAGCTAGACGTCCAATCGCATACTTTTCAATGCTAGCTCAGTAAAGTCTTCAGGCATTGAATCTTTCTATCATGGTCAAAGGCTTTCGGGAGTTGAGCATCAGGTCAAAGATTTTTCAACATTAGTCTAGCTAAAGACTTTTAGGTATTGAATCTTTTTATCCTTGCCAAAGACTTTCGAGAATTGTGCATCAAGATGAAGGCTTTCCAACACTGGCCCAGACAAAAGCTTTCGGGCATTGAATATTTTTATCCTGGCCAAAGGCTTTTAGGAGTGGAGCGTCATGCCACAGGTTTTCCAGCACTGGTCCAACCAAAGACTTTCGAGTGTTGAATATTTTTATCCTGGTCAAAGACTTTTGGAAATTAGGCATTAGGCCAAAGGCTTTTTAATACTGGCCTGACCAAAGACTTTTGAGCATTGAATTTTTTTCTCGACCAACGACTTTCCGGACATCTTGCCTCGGGTACCTTAACCTTCTTCGATAGAATCTTGTGCTCTTAAAAACAGGAGGTGCAGCTTACAAGTAATATCAAATTCCAAAAATTCTAATTTTTTCTCGAGCCAAGAGCATGCATACAGCATTGCTCAACCAAGAATCTCGCCAGATGTTATACAAATTTTAGGGTGAGAGGAGCAAGATTTTATCCTGGAAATCCGCCATGCCATTTTCCTTAAAAATTTTTAATGATGAAAAGAGACCCTTATCAATTATCAGTCAGCCATTTATCGACCGACTTCTATTTATTTTTTTTTATAAATTGGGAGTTTGGAATGTTACCTTCCCATCATCACTGATGGCTTTTCCTAGTCCTAACAGAAAGGTTATGTTGATTTTTCCTAGTAGCACCCTTGACCATAGGTGTTGGTATTAAAAATGTATGATTTTCTTTCAAATATAGCTAGAAAAAGGTGTCTGAGCAAGATTAGTGGTATGGTGAGAGATATTCATCTTAGCATAGAAGGTATTAGAAACGGTCGATGGCCTAGCTATGGTGCTACTACCCTCGCTGGCGAGGGTATAAGACTGAAAGAGAGTCTCTTGTCATGAGTCTCCTCTGGTTCCCCTTTAGCATCCAATGTCAACAGACACTGGGAGCGAAAGAAAGGCCGAGAACACTCTTCGAGAACCTGGACTGTAAGTGATGAGCGGCTGGGGTTTCTAGGATGTTCTTCTCCCTTTCCTTCTGTAACAAGTGGAGCCTTTGGTCCGCGTGAGCTCCTTTTTTTTTGTCCACCGATAGGCCAAAAGTGATTTTTGCATTGCTTTAACATCATGCAGCAAGGGTTCAGGCATGCCATCCCTTGGTTCCCTCTGCTTGCACAGGTGTACCTCTCCATCACAATATGGCCCTCTTGATAGTTTTCTATGTCCTGCTTGTGTTTCAAAGAATACTTCCAAAAAAATGTAACTTGTTCGAAATGGAAATGTATCTTAAAACTTTTTGATGGAAAAAAAGATTGTCCTTCATGTTTCTTACGCATGATACTATGTGCTCATTGCTAGTTGAGTTCCGAGCTTGTAATTGTTTTCCTTCATTTTTTCTGAAGGTTCGTACTTTAATTTAGTAAATTTTGGCAAGAGCCCAATTTCTCCTTTGGGATTTTTGATTCGGTGGCTAGTTTAGCCCTTTAGATACACTGTTGAAAAAAAACATGATTTTCATAACATTTGCAAAAGTAAAAATATATTTTATTGATGGTAGACCTATAAGTTTTCTGAATTCCATGGTCTAGGCAGGGACGTACTGTCTAATTATATCAAACGGTAAGTGCCGAGATGAAAATTTTCTTTCACTTGATATGACCCCTCTCAGATAGGAGAGCTTTCCTTGGTGAGTTAGTTGGAATGCTTCGACTAGCCTCAAAATCAAATCCCCCATCTTGAATAACTTGTCTCGAACTCGAACATTATGATACTGGGCAACCCTCGATATGCGGCCATCCTCACAATTGCGTAATCCCGTTTCCCTTCTATCAAGTCCAGGTTCGTCCGAAATTGCTGCTTTCTTCAAAATTCTATATCCTTAGAGATGGGAGTCCAACCTTTAAAGAGATAACAGCTACAATACCAAAGGCGAGATTAAAGAGGATCTCACCCATCAGGATCCTTTGTATAGTTCGTAAGCCCAAAAGATATGATATAATTTGTCCACCCACCATCCTTTTGTCTGATCCAAATGCATCTTCAATCCTTGCAAGAGAATGTGATTAGCAACTTTGACCTCCCCGTTAGCTTGGAGATGGTCGATAAAAGTGAAGCACTAAGTCATATCCAGATCCTGATAGAATTTGATAAGTTTAAAGCCACTAAACTGCTGACTATTATTAATGATAATGATCCGGGATAATCCGAAGCAACATATAATAGACTTTCAAATAAAGTCTTTTATTTTGGCTTCGATAATCTTAGCAAGTGGTTCAACTTCTATTCACTTGGTAAAATAATCGATTGCCACAAGCAAGAACTTTTATTTTCCAATAACTAGAGGGAAAGGTCCCACTATGTCCATGCCCCACTAAATGAAAGACCATGGCACGCTTATAAGGGCAAGCGGAGTGTTGGTAGCCACTATATATTAGAGTGGCACTGGCATCAATCGCATTTCCGAACTGTATCCTTCGTATCTTGCTCCATGATAGGCCTATAGTATCCCTATCTTAAAATCTTAAGAGACAAAGCCCTGCCCCCAAGTGATTACCGCAGATCCCTTCATGAACCTCTTGGAGGAGGTACTTTATTTCGGAGGGGCATAGGCACTTCAATGGAGGTGGGAGAACCCCCTCTTATAGAACTTTTCTTCATGAAGGATAAATCTAGAGACTCAATTCCGTATCTTTCAAGCTTCCTCCCTATCTATGAGGAGGCTCCATCGCAGAAATACCAGATAAGTAGATCCATCCAACAAGATTTAGCATCTATTTGAAGTACCGATGTTGACTTATTGATGCTGGACGTCTCTAAAACTTCAAAGAAGACCTTTGCATACAAGTCATTGGGTACAGACATGGCAAGTTTGGATAGGATATCGACCCGAATATTCTCCTTTGGTGATCTACTGAATGTCAAAACAATAAAAAGTTGAAATCAAGTTCTTAACCTTTTGAAGGTACTATTTCATATTCTGCTTTCGGGCTTCGTACTCATTTAGGACGTGACTTACTACAAGTTGATAATCATTGTGAGCTTTGAGATGCAACACCTCCATTTTCTTGGTGATGGTGAGGTCAGCAATCGAGATCTCTTAGCTTCATTATTGATAATGAAAAACCTAAAATGGAGTTCATACTGGATATCCCATCCTTCTAGATAAATGAGTATGAGCCCTGCTCCAGAACCATTAATGTTCAAGGCTCCATCTCTATACAGCATTCATTGATTCTCTAGGTCTTCAAGCATCAGATCTCCTTCAAGTTCTCCAAGAATAGTACATTCGGTGAGAAAGTCTGCCAATACTTGCACTTTGATAGAAGATCTTGGTCGAAATACCAAATCGAACTCGAAAAATTCAAGAGCACATTTAGCCATCTTGCCTGAAGTGTCGAGTCAGTATAAAATTATTTGGAGGGATTGGTCAGTGAGGACCACGATCGTGTGAGCTTAAAAATATAGCCGAAGCTTTCTAACCGATGTCACAAGAGCGAAGATGAGCTTTTCTAGCTAAGTGTATCTGATTTTGGCATTTTATAAGACTTCGCTGATATAATACACAGGGTTTTGTATTCGATTTTCTTCTCGAACAAGGAATGGAGCAGTAGTAAAAAGGGAGACTACCAAATATAGATATAGCTCCTCACCCTCTTTCAACTTACTAAGGAGCGATGGGGTACCAAGATAAGTTTTAAGCTTCTCGAATGCCTTTTCGCATTTCTCGATCCATTCAAAATCCTTCGACTTTTTCAAAGTCTATAAGAAAGGCAAGCATCATTTGGTCAATTTGGAAATAAACTGACTAAGGATAACAATCCATCCAGTAAACCTTTGGACCATTTTACAGTCTTTAGTGTGGTCATTTGCATCAAGCTAGAATTTTTTTCGAGTTGGCCTTGATCCCTTGGTCAGACACTATAAATCCGACAATCTTCCCGGAGGTTACTCCAAATGCGCACTTGGCGAGATTTAATTTTATTAGATATTGGTGCAAGGTGACAAATTTTTTTAAGATCTTTTACATTACTTTGCGAGAGCAACTCTTGACCAACATATCATTAACATAGATTTCTATGTTGTGGCCGATCTGAACCTTGAAGATCTAGTTTTCCAATTACTGGTGAGTCACTCTTGTATTTTTTAAACTGAACGGCATCATCCTATAACAAAACAAACCTTGTCAGTAAAAAAAGAGATTTTTTTCTCGTCTTCATGCACCATCCGGATCTGATTGTATCTCGAAATGCATCCATAAAAGTTAGGAATTCATAGCCAGCCGTTGAATCCACTAATTGATCGATGCAGGAAAGTGATATCTATCCTTTGGATAGGCCTTGTTGAGGTCTGTGAAGTCTACACATATTCACTTCCTGTTAACCTTTTTTACCAACACTATATTTGCCAGCCACTTGGAATAGTTAACTTCCCTAATAAACCCTGCACCAATGAGCTTCTACACCTTTGCCACGACTCTGATGTTCTGGCATGAAACTCCTTTTCTTTTATTTTACAAGAAAATGTTCAGATCCACCTTCAAGTGATGTGTCATCACCTTTGGATTAATCTCGAGCATATCTGTAAGAATCCAGATAAAGAAATCGATATTTTTTTATAGGAAGACTAGAAGTCTCTGCTTTGTGTCTTCATCTAGTATTAAGCCAATTTGAACAGCACATCGAGAGTTCCTATCGTGCAAAGGACAACTACAAGATCCTTTGCAGGCTTCCTCTTTTTTTTGGTCAGTTTGTCCCTGGTATCCAGCCCCTCCATTGGAAGACCATCCGGTATATTGACTTGTTTCGTCTATCTGGCTACCAATTAACATTGTCTTGCCAGGGTCAAATTTTCTCGTACCTTTCATGTTCCTCGTAATATGGAAAATCTTACTAACAAATAATAGGTAGACACTATCATTCATAAGGCATTTAGACCCAGTCGACCGAATATGACATTATAAACTGAGAGCGTCTTCATGATTGTAAAAGTAAGATATACTTGAAAATGCTAGAAGACCTTCTCTGCTACTACTAGCAAAGTAATAATACCCTCAATGGGGATCAACTCTCCCAAAAACTTAATAACAATCCATCTACCTTTTTCAACTATTCGAGAGAAATATTCATCTTTAAGAATGTATTATAAAATAAGACATCTACCGAACTTTCACTATGAACAAGCACATGCTGGACATTACAATAATCTATATTTAGTGTTATAATTATAGGATCGTGATGGGAATATTGGACCCCCTTGCATCAGGTTATGGCTTCATCAAGACTATCCTCATGACAGCTAACTCCAACCTCTTCCTCCAGTCCATTGATGATAGTGTTGACGCCGTCTTTAATAGATCGATCAACGAGTTCTTCCACCCTTGGCTGAGGTTCTAGCAAGCATGAGACTGGAGCATCGTGTCTCTCCCCTCGATCTTGGAGAAACATGTTCAGCTTACCACGATGAATGAGCTCCTCAATCTCGTCATGAAGTTATCTGCATTCTTTAGTATCATGACCATGATCCAGGTAGTATAAGCAATATTTGTTTTGGCTTATCCTTTCGAGCTTTGCCTGCACCTTTCAAGCTTTGGACAATTGCTTCCGAATTTGTATTAAAACATGAACACGCAAGATTTTGAGAGTATACTGATTGAACTGTCATGGTGGTATGATGTCTAATCGGACAGGAATTTGAAGATGCCAAATTCGAGAGGTGACCTTCGGTATAGAAGTGCTGACAGCTTCTCAACCTTTTTTTCTAATTTTCTTTTTTTGGATGAGATTTGAAGGCCGACGGTTATTCCTTTCATGTCAGGATAGATGGTAAAATAGGTGGAGTAAGGACCAAGGAAGGCGGGACAATGGAAGGAACATAAGTGCCATACGCTTCCTTTGCACGGACGTACTTCTCTACGATGATGAGCATCTCAAAAAAAATATGCTGATGGTTTTTTTTCAAAGAGAAAAGAAAAGGACATGGCTAGAAACTACATTTCATAATAGCACAGTAACCGAATGGTCGAGGTTATATACTTCCAAAATCGCTTCATTGTATCAGTTTATGTAGACCTTGAGAGACCCTCCCTCCATTGCTTAATATAGATCAAGGAGTCAAAACTTTGCCATGGCTTCCGGCTACTAGCAAAATGAGAAATAAATGACCGAGTCAACTGGTCAAAGGAGCGAATTGAACTAGTTTCAAACTGGAATAACAATATCTCACCGATTTTTTAGAGTTGAAGAGGAGCAATACAATACTACAATAGTGGCTCCATGCAAGAGCATCATCATTTTAAAATCCTAAAGGTGGTCTACCGGATCAACAGACCCATCATACATCTCCAACTGTGACATTTTGAAGTGTTTCGGTAATGGCTCTTATAGAATGCGAACTTCGAAAGGCAGCTCAACAGTAAAACCAAGGTCATCATCTCCGAAATGTGCTAAGCCTTGTAAGGCTTCAAGACATCAATCTATCTCCAGAAACTTACGATCCATCTTAGCATCACTTGCTGGATGTGCTGCAAAAGATTGGGGAGGTAAACAGGCTAGAGTGGACCCTTCATCTAATTGAGATAAAAGGGAATGCCTTCTTGTTTACCTAGGATCCTCCTGGACTATGGGAGAAATAGGTTTCCCCGCTCGATGTTTTGCAAAAATGGAAGTTGTCATGGCTCCAGATATGCCGCTCCTAAAGATGCAGGAATTTGTTGCTGCAGGGCTTGATCTGGTTCTAGCTGTGGTGCAGCCATCAACGTTATGGATACCCTAAATGTTATAATGCCTAAACAGTGGCAGCTAGCTAATGCACATGCTGGGTAAGCCTTCCTAGGATGTCGGGTTGATTTCCTTGTGGAAAGAGATTGACCTGAATCCTTGGAATCGAGTTCCCAGTGGGTTGGCTGTCTTGTCGAGAAGTGGAGCCGGAACACCGAGTAGACATATCCTTCGAAGGCATGTGATTTGCACTATAAATCTCTTTTCAAATGGTGAAGAATAGTCAACCTTTCCTCTATCTAATGGTGCTGAAATCTACTCAAACATTAGAGAAAGCGGGAGAGATGTAAATAGCTGTACCTAAAAAAAAAAATCCAAACCAGAGATGATTCTAGTGAAGGCCCTATGACGGTCAAATCAATATTTCAGATACATAGTAGAATAAGGGTGCAAGCACATGAGAATATATATGGGACATTTGAAGAAGTGCATACCTCTGAGGGATTCGCTGAGAACCCCTTTTATGCTAAAGGGACAGAGATATTCCAAGGATGTTCCAATGTATCAGGAAGCAAATAAAAAATGATTAGACTTTGACCTTTACCAGCACTTTTAAGAAGAAATCATCCTTCATTTTCTGAAAAATTTTCTTCCCATTAATGAAAGATTTTATCTTTCATGTTTCCCGCCATTTGCCATAATAGCTCCAAGAGATATAGCTTAAAGAAGGACCACATTTTATTAATGACTGAGATATACTCTAGATAATGAGACTTGATAGTTTGTCTATTGTGAAGAGTATTTTAATATAAGTATCAATAGATTCCTTCTTTGACCATTTGACAGATGCTTTAATAAGAGTGGCTGACCGAATCAGAACCTTATACTGAGATTCGATAAGTTTGAGAAACTTTATAACTAAGATTCTACAAAACTCGAAGGTCAAGAGAACCGGATCTCCAATATACTGAAAGTAGATAAATGCATGCATCTTGACTGAAGATTAATAGAATAGTAACCTGGCTAACCAAATGTTCATTAGGATAATTTGATCTAAGCCTGTTAAAAGCTACAAGAACAAGAAATAAGTGCTGAAGTAAAGTCGTAAGATCTTTTTGATTCAGACAAAAGCTAAGAAGCCAAAGGTCGAGTTTGCTGTATGTTATAGTTATCGCCAATAGAACTGGAAGCCGAAGCATCTTTCCAAGCCTTCTAGGAAAATAGGACCGAATGATCGATGGGGTATTTTGAAATAGAATTTGTTCTTTCAATAAATTTGATAATATACTACTCTGATTGGATAGATTCGATTTATTCGGATGTTCATTCTGCTTATTCGTATTCGAAATATCGCAAACCTGATGCCGGGGATTCAAAATAGCCTAATGTAACCTCTATTTATCTTGAAATGAATTCAATTAAATTGTTCTTGATCCTGGAACCGTCAAAATCCTAGACTCAGGATTCCTCCCGACATCACTTTCAATATTGATAGTTTGGCTTTTGAAACTAAATGGTTTAACTTCCTTTCTCATTTCATTGAGAATGTTTGGACAAAAATTAAGGGTGCATTTGATTACACCTTTTGATTTTTGATTTTTAATTTTTAAAAAGTATCTTTTACATTTTTTTATTTTTGTTGTAAACAAAAGTTTTAAAACAATAAAAAATATATTTAATAACTATGTTGTTATAAAGTAAAAGGCAAAAAAGGAAAAATCAGATATGTATGTACGTATGTATGCATGTATACATATAAGTATGCATGTATATACATATATATGCATGTATGGATGAATGTATGCATGCATGGATGGATGCATGAAGGCATATATGTATATAGATGAATGCATGCATGTACATATGGATGTATAGATGGATGAATGTGCATATGTATGTATATGCATACACATGTTTGGATGTATGTGCATGAATGTGTGCATGCATGCATATACGATACAAGTATGAAAGTATATATGTATGTATGAATGCATATGCATGCATGGATGTATATATGCACGCATGCATGTGTTTACTAAGTTTTTGTATTAGTTATTTAAAAAAGCAAGAAAGCAAATTAAAAAAACAAAAAATTACTTTGCATAAAAATTAATTATTTTATTTTTTTGATTTTTATTTTTAGTTTTTATAATATTACTAAATATTACTTTTTGATTTGTACTTTCAAAAAATTAAAAATACAAAAAGTATTATTTTTAATGGCTAACTAAACATATCCTAAGAGTTCAAAACCAGGCATCCTGTGATATAATCTTCATAAAAGGAAAACACTGATTCTAACACTATCATTCTTCTAATAAAAGCTCGGAGGAGATTTTTCCCTTCCCATTCCCTTGAAAAAAAGTAACTATTTTAACTATAATCTACAATACAAAAAGGGTCAAAAGAGATAAATAACAAAAAAATTATTAAAGAACAATAACACATGAATTGCGAATAAGATCTTATGGAAATGATGCATTATTGAAAGTCTAAAGAGATGATTCAAATTTAAGAGAACAATCCATGCGTGTACATTAAAGTGTGTGAACGTAACCCCCAAAAAAAAAAAATAGACATCCTAAAATAGACGGAGAAAGATGAAAAATCTTGAAAGCAAGAAATATAAGGTAGATATCTTATTATTTATTTCCTGCTACTCGATACAATTTTTTTTCCTTTTCTTATCCCTTCTCTCTCTAATCATGACTTTGAAATTATTACTCTCTCTCTATCACCCCGTATTCCTTCCCAGATCCCTAACCCCATGGTTTCCAGAATAAAATAGAACCTACGCTGTAATAGAAAATCATATAGCATTTAATAAAAATTCAGATACTTTCCAAATTCCTAGAAGTCTAGGTTGAAATCAATATGACACATCTATTAGAAGATATGCACCATATCAATGCACTGCAACATCCCATTATATCGGCACTGAATCTTAAAAGAAGAGTCGAGGATCTAAGAAAATGGAGTCCACGGAAGGCGCACTTAAGAACCTACAAGAGGCTGCTTGGATCCTTCGGGGCCGTGGTCCGCCCTCTCCTACGGTCCTACTTGATCTGCCTCTCCTGCTATAACAGTCATTTGTAATGATTCGAATGACAGCATCTATGCGACATTTTCACGATTCATCTGATCAAAATAATAATTTTTAATTCATCTTGTCCTATTATATTACCTTACTTATTATAGCAGCTGATAAAAGCTTTAATACTCTAACCAAATTCTAAAAGAAAACTTATTTAAACTTGAATGCATGAACAATAGCCTTTTATTTAAATAATAGCAGCATATAATATTTTCTGAGAGAAGATCACCAGGGTATATCAGCATGGTTGAAACGTTGGCAGAAGCAAAAGAGGCCAGCGGCTCTTTTAACCAAAATTCCCACAAATCCAGCACAAAAATGAATACCCCAGGACAAAGGTTTTAATGGACTCACCTTTTGTATCATTAGAAAACGGAATGCCTCTCTGATTTCTGATTTCGCTATGGAGTACAAGTTTGCAAGGGGCAACCAGTCTGATGGCTGGTCATGGTACCTAACAATGAAGGTAGAAACAAAAGCATGTTTTGTGCAAGCTGGTTTAACTTCTCGAGATACATTTACAAATTTCTTCAACAGCATAAATAAATAAATAAGTAAAACTAGATTCAACTTTCTGAACCATTTAGATGAGAGATTGATTCAAATACTGTCAGAACAAGGGTAAATGTGATTCCAGTACTGTAGAAATCTAAATGCAATGCACCTTAAACAATTGACATGCCCCCATCACAGTCTGGACTCATCCTCTATCAGCCAAAACAGAAAAAGCAGCTATATACACAGCCAAACCAGATCAATGACTCGCATGATATCCGGTAGGCAGGCAGCCACCATCCTACAAATGCAAGGTATGGAACAAATGCTTGCCAGTCGGTGGCATGATCTTGTGATTTCACATCTCAAGTCAACTGTAGGAAGCTATGAACATCACTATCATAGCTTCGCCAGATTAATATTTCAGAGTTCTTTAAAATGGTGAAGATCAAAGTCCAAAGGAAAAGATTTGGAGGGTATACAATGAATTAGCAGGTTCCCTAGTTTGAACATTGATGAGAACGTGCACTGAAAAACTAAACCAGCCAATGGCATGTCATATTAATAAA
Source organism: Areca catechu (assembly GCA_021397845.1). Lineage (NCBI taxonomy): Eukaryota > Viridiplantae > Streptophyta > Magnoliopsida > Arecales > Arecaceae > Areca > Areca catechu. Next base: position 29,009,115 of record CM038047.1, on the reverse strand, counting down.
AGCCACCCAATCTTGATATTTCAAGAAGAATAGACAAAGGAACAGGTGGTGTTTGGGAAGAATGGAGTTTACTCAGAATTCTTTTTGAAGATATATTGGTCCATTTTATCAAAAAAAAGATATATTGGTCCATTGATGGGCGTACAGACACCTTGACAAAATCTTCAGACATGGCCCAGAGGAACTCTTGATCATGGAAACCAACAAGAAAGATTTAAAGTAAAAGCCTTTCTATAAATATAAATCTGAAAAAAGATATCACACACTGACTGTAGAATTTGCAAATAAGTGAAAAGTGAGATAGGTTGGATTTCTTGGGAAAGAAAAGAAAGGAATCTCAAAAGAGCTCAGCACATTCAGATATCAAAGGTCTTTGTATATATTTTTTTAAAAAAAAAAATCAAACTGCTAAAGTGAAAAATAAAAACGGTCTGATACAGCAAAAAGAAAATCGATAAGCAGGAACACAACAGGTAACAGGGTAGTCCAGTTCAAGAGTCAGCACTATCCTTTCACCATAGACGAGCCATGAGTGGACTGGGACCAGAAAACCCCAAAACAGAAAGCCACAAGTAAGTGGTGAACAGCCTTACATGATGCAATCCATGAAAGGAAGCATATAATGATCCAAATGAAACCTATACATGCAATATTTAGAAAAGCATGTGTCCCAGCCTAAATGAGTCCTGGGGTGCAATTAACAAGCTTCACGAGAGCGCGTCGCTAAGGACGGCAACTTGTGGCATCCACGCCAGCATCAACTTTCACTTTCTGCTAGCAAAAATTGGATATCATCCAGCACTAGCATCAGCTAGATCAGACAAAGCATTGGATTGAAAAGCATGAAAAAGTTTGAAGAAAGTAATTTTGAGGATAATTGAAAGTTTGCATATAATAATAACTATAGCATAGATTCTTTATCTATGATCAACAACAGTAGTTAGCACTTGAAAATTAAAAAAAAGGATGTGAAATCAGGCAAAATAATTTTTCATGAAGATGCCATGTCAGTATCAGTTAACAGCGTCATATGCTGCCAGGACTACAGGATGATGATGCTTTGGAGCGATGCTAGACATTCAACTTCAATCTCAGTAATCAGCAGGAATACTGACCCACAAGTTCTAGAAAGAGTGTGATTGAGAAAAAGCTTTTGAAAATGAACCAGTTCCAGAAACACTGGTTATCTAATAACATGGCAGTACGAAGATGCAAAAAAGGTTGATAAAGCTGAGGACAATTTGCTACCTTGTACTAAATACTGAAATTATTACATAGTTTCTTTCAAGGCCAGATCAGAAAAACAGGTGTAAACCAGCAGTCCTGGCCATTCCATTTTTGCCATTCCTTTTTTGCAAGACTGATAAACAGAACTTTAGCCAATCTAGTTTTATACATGCAAGAGAGCCAATAAAAGGTATCATAAGAAACTATAATAAAGACAAGAGGAAGCTGGGCAAAATTTTAAGTTAGTAAAATTGAGGTGAGACCTGATCAATCTGAACTCCCTAGTATTCAATGTCTACTGACCTTACCAGTTCAATTACAAGGTTTAAGATGACTTGCATTGTATTGCCATATCTCTCTTATGAAATTAGAATGTCAAAAGCAGCACTTCAAATTAAAATGCTGTTTTTTTCAATACCCATGTACTTCCTCTCCTCCAGGCTGATGGCCAGCCTAGTGCAAACTGGTATTCCTCTCCTTTAATGCTGCCATGCCCAGTGGCTTTGATATGCTAGTTTGGCCTAGTACAAACTATCATATCTCCCATTAATCAGAATGTGATGTATGCAGTCCTACGCAACACTCTTGGCTTCTGTTGGCAGACACTGCACTTGTCCTGCCAAATCAGGCCTTGATGCTCAGCCTTTACCATGGTTGGAACCTTTCATTATGAACTAAGCTCTTAGCACTACTTCACGGCTGCTAACTAAAGCTTCCACTTCAGATTAGACAAAGCATCAGATTGAAAAGCGCAAAAAAGTTTAAAGAAAGTAATTTTGAGGATAATTGAAAGTTTGCACATAACAATATCTATAGTGTAGATTTGTTATCCATGATTAACTACGGTAGTTAGCACTTGAAAATAAAAAGAAGGATGTGAAATGTGCCAAAATAATTTTTCATGAGGATGCCATGTCAGTGTCAGTTAACAGTGTCTTATGTGCAAGGACTACAAGATGATTATGTTTGGGGTGATGCTTGACATTCAACTTCAATCTCAGTAATCAGTAGGAATACTGACCCACAAGTTTCAGAAAGTGTGATTAAGAAAAAGCTTTTTCCAGAGACCCTGGTTATCTAATGACAACATGGCAGTATGAAGATGCAGAAAAGGTTGATAAAGTTGAGGACGATTTGTTACCTTATATTAAATACTGAAATGATTACATAGTTTCTTTCAAGGCCAGATCAGAAAAACAGGTGTAAACCAGCAGTCCTAGTATTTATACATGCAAGAGAACCTTAGCCACTTCAAGACTCTGATAAACAGAACCTTAGCCACTAGTATTTATACATGCAAGAGAGCCAATAAAAGGCATTATAAGAACTATAAGGACTACCCAAGCAGATCACAAAAGACTCAAAAAGTGAAAGGAGCCATGAGGAAAACAACCCATTCCAGTAACTTTCAACTAGACTAAAGGGAAGGACTAAAAGAACCAGGGCAAATTCTTGCCAAAACCCAATTGGAAGACCACTTTTTAAAAGCAACAGTACACAATTCTCTTCCTCTCTTCCCCTTGGTTGCATCCATTTGGGCATTGCAATGGGACAGTTTCCAGATAGTTTTGTACATTTTGATGATTTGCACCTTAAGTTCCTCCATTCTTTTTAAAGTACTGAATACTTCACACTTCCGGAGGAAGTCCTTTTAATAGATATGTCCACAAGATTGGTGAATGTCTGATTGACTCATTTCCACCAGTCTGTCACGTATTCGATACTGTCTGTGTTTTCTTTTGAAGGACACGTGAATAACTTTTTTGAAACTTTTTTCCCCATTTTGCTCCATGTGAAACATTTGTTGGCCAACTATTAGCCCTTTCCTGTTTCAAGAAAAGTGAGAATTCCATGGTATACTGTTCTCCACATTTTTAAAGTAATCCTGAAGCTGTCCCAGGTCTTTTTCTTACATGGCCTATTTGCACTATTGCCAAAATATTAGTTTAGAGCACCTGTAACACCACAAGTTCTATGCTCTGTTTTGTCCCCATTTTTCCTAAAGCCTGTCATCTCATTTCAAATTTTAAAATCTTTAAGACTATAAACAATTTTATTCTAGTAACGCTGCATCTCAATCAGCCAATATGTATACAATCAGAAACAAAGCATGGGAAAGACGTATGCAATTATTTATCACTTCCGAATTACATGTCCTTTTCCAACCTCAAACTGATCCCAACTTTTAATACCCGAACATCAATCGGTATTTCTTCATTCATTCATGGAAGTGATGGAAGAACCCCTTCCTTAGGTTTAGCACCTAAAGCTTACCCATTGCCATTCACTCCATCCGTTGTCCTCCAAAGAACACAAAAATTAATGGCACTCTTGCAAAGCACAATCAAGTGGTCCATGTTTCATATCCTCAGCTAATCACAAACCTGACCAGATCGCCACCATCTTTTCTTGATGCAAACTTCAACCCAAAGGTGCATACCCTTCCCCCAATTAATTTCCTCCAAAAATTATGTTTTTTATGTTTCATTATTTCCCTGCAACCCCTTCGGCATTCGTGATCTGTTAAAAGAGATAATAAGTGCAAATTACATTGCTTAAGCTATCCTTAACCAAAAGCTCACATTGTACTGTCACCACCTTTCATTTGAATATATTAATTATGGCATTGAACAAGCCAAATTGATCCAATCTGATTTCAACTTTCAAAGGAGAATCCAGTATCCAAGTAGGAAGATATCAACCTTATAAATCAGAATTTCAACATGACTTTCAAACTATCATTAGTTATCCCAATCCTTATCAGAATCTTTTAGTCAAGCTTGTCAAGAGACAAATTTAAAATTTTAAAAAAAACAAGAAAGGCAAATTTTGGTGTTTGATGAGTATTTTCCCATGCACTATCTTGTCATTGTTAAACTGTGAACGATTAACCAGAGCACCATCTCTACCAAAATTAGAACAAGAAAGATTTGGATGGATATTGATGATTTTGAACCATTCATAAACCTTCAAGAAAGCCAGCCACTACATGAACTAGAACAATAGGGGAGAGTGCATGTTCTTGTCTAAGGTCCTTCCACTTCTTCGATATCATTGTTAAGAGTGTCATCAATCAGTACAGGTAACTGGCCAGACCTGAAGTTTAAGTTAGCCAGTTATGGGATTTCCCTTATTGCAGTAAAAAAGGACATTCTAGTGTATGAGGCCCCAACTACTGCAAGGTCTTGGAAGGTCAAATGTACCTAATATGAAAAAAGGTTGTTTCCATATTTCGAACCCGTAAAGCCCTTGTTATAATGGGGCAATCTTACCATCACATCAAGGCCAGCATGCTTATTTCCCTCATTGCAATGTTATCTGAAATATTTTAGCATCTAGGATAAGCCCTTCTAGCAACAAGTTCACAAAACAACTAGGATTCGTTAACCTCTATATAGAACTTAGCAATTTGTACATGGTAAGAAACCTGCCAAAGAAACCAACCAGAAAATAAACAAAGCATATATAGACCCACTTACAAAAGTTGTTATAACCGAGATCCATATTACTCCATCCTGTTTCAGCAAGATCTAGGCCTTATTTAGATGCTAGTTCTGCTAGTTTGGGGATGATTAGTAGTTTAACCAGCCAGACGAGCCCAAAATGTCATCATAACTTTAATTTCTCAACACCCCAAAAGGTAGGCTAATGTGGTTCATTTTATTTTATGAGGGAGAAATTAAGTTAAATAAAGTCGACCACCAGAGCTCTCTCTTCTCTCTCTTTATTTTTTCAATTTTGCCACAACATGCTACTAAACTGGGGAATATCAACCAAATAGCAAATAACTTTAACCGGTGGTTAGCTGATTTGAATATTCCCATGAACTCTCATTGTTGTCCCATGTTCATCGAATATGATAACAGCCATTACTTGGTTATGTTCCCAAAAATCAAGGGTCCTCGGAGGGATGAACTAGGGATAGACCTACTCTTTGCTATTTTGTTACACAAAATGGCTGCCCCATGACCAAACTTATGCCATTGGAGTTGTCAACCCAAGCCTTTACCACTTCACCAAGCAATGGCCTTTGTGTATTGATATAATGTCACCCATAAAGGGTTGAGTTGGAGAGGGAAGCAATCAGAAATAATTACAAGATAATCTTCTCCACAAGGGCTCCAAGGGATTCAATTTTCATGACTGCACCAGCTATATTAAAAGGCTTCTCAAAGAAGCTTAATGGACAGACATACACTGAATTTTAAATTGGAGTTGCCTCCCAAAAAGTCTATCACAAAAAAATTAAAAAATGAAAGAAAAAGGACCTACAACCAAATTACGTCCTAAAATAGCATTTATGAAAGCAAACAGAGTCTTTATAAACTCCTCAAACCTCAATGAAAAACGCACTAGTATAAAACAACTACCCAATACCCCGACAGCATATTTGGGCTCCTCCATAAAAAGTTGCCTTAATTTGGGGGGGACCGGTAATGATATTTATAGAAACCTAATGAAACTCATCTAACTATCCTGGTTCCACATACACTGCCCATAAAAAAGTGGAACTGAGCCAAAGGAGTTTGCTAAAGGGGGCTCTCAAGTCCTCCTTTTTGTTCCTTTGGCATCGCAGGTGCAATTTCATCAGCAATCAGATCCTATACAGAATATAAACAAGCACCTCAAAGTTGTGACATCAAATCTCTTGTGACATTCTGCAGTATTTCATGCATGTTTCTTTTATCTCAACAAGCGTAGTTCTCCTTTCTTGCAACTCCGTATATGTAGGATTGTGTGGCTAAACTGTAGGTTATGTTGGATTTAAACCACAAGTTCCTTTAGCCAAGCAATCTCCAATGTCTTCCCCAATCTCTTCTAATTCTATCAACAATAAAAAAAATTTATAACAAATCAAGCCCAAAAAAAAATTGTTAAATCCAGTTGACAAACCTTTAAACTGCATTTTAACTTAGGGAATATAATGCAAACACATCAAGATACCAATGGTAGCACCAACCAGAGCTTAACCCCAAGGTTGGTATCATGCTCTTTGGAGGCGGTCATGTGATTGAGGTGCATTATGTGTGATATATCAATATTTGGAAAATGCAACTTATATATAGAGGTGCATTGCACAGATGTAGCGTATACGACTCAATAGTTGTGTGTGGGCGTGGTCGTGCCATTGCACCAGCAGGACGGATGCACAAGATTAGGTTGTATTCACAGCCTACCAATGGGCATGGTTGGGAGAGGGTGTTTTATAGCCTAATTCTAACCTTGGGCTCATCTCTAAACATATATCTTGATGAAAATAAACCAATGGTGAACATCAAATTTCATGTCTCTGAGATTAATCACAGATAGATCAACTATCCCCTAATAAAAATAATAATAACGTATAGCTTGTGTTATCAGAAGCTTTCAGCCCAACCTGTATAGAATAAAATCATGCAACCATTGATACCTATCGTTGTTGCCTGGATAGCCTTCGCCTGCAGCTCCGGTGGATCTGGAAGTCACGTCTGGCATCCCAGAGAAAAATGGCTCCCGTGCTCCTTATATACCCCAAACCCAAAGGTTAGGCCTACAAAAAAGAGAGCCCGGGCCGGGGGCACCGGTGGGGACACTTCGACGCTCAAGTTAGTGTGGCGATCGAGGGCAACAGCCCTTTCTCATGATGGCCTGGATCGCCGCAAAGAGAAGGGTAAGAATTTCTCTATAAATAAACAGGGGGTTGCTTGTCCATTACCTTAGCCGAAGGTCCCTCTTATCTATATAGAAGACGACGCCAGGAGGCAAGGTCTGAAAGCTTGGCAGAGCACTCCCCTGCTAGGTCTGAAAGCTTGGCAAAGTACTCCCCTGCGAAGTCTGGAAGCTTGGCAAAGCACTTTCCTGCAGAGTATACCTTCCTAACTGCTGCCATGGATCTGACGAAGGTGGCAACACCATGCCTCCAAATTGTGGTTGTCAGGATTCTCCGTAGTGGCGCCGGAATCCGACGGGCCATACATGTTCTATTGGGGGTTGCAGCCTTTGTCGACCCGTTTCCTACCACGGTCCGCAGGGGTTCGTCCAGGCCTGTGGTCCAGCTTGACCCGAGGTTCGACTTAGCCAGGGACTTTAGCCAGCCCGGAGCCCTACTTGACCCCGAGGCCCAACTCGACTGGGAACTCTTGCCGGTCTGGAGCTTTGCTCAGCCTAGGACTTAGCTCGGTCGGAGGCCCGTTGGTACCATGCTGGCGCTTAGCCACATTAAATGCCCCCACTCTCGAGCCTGGAGCGCGTTATGGTCATCCAGGCTTGGGGCAAAGGAAGTAATTCGATGCTACTGACGTGGAGGGCCCTACGGTTCGGCTTTTAATGACTGTGACCCTTGGCGATCCACGTATCCCCCAACCACCAATAGGGAACCACCATGCATACAGGGGGACAACGGTTTAAAATGATGTTCTCGCGCCCCCCGATGCGGCGGTCCGTGGTCCAATACTCTCCTTAAGACAAGATGTTGCCATGTGCTAGGATTCTACCGGTTGATACAGGAAGAGAGTCACATCCGACCGTTGGGCATGGCTTCAAGAGGGGCTCTCCATCTTCTCCAGGATGACTCCTTGCTCTGTCACTCTTTTGAAGAAAGGAAGAGAAAAAAGAGTAGAAAGGGGGCTCCTTACCCATATTTGAAATCTCGAACCCCTGCCTCCTTCAGGTTAGTCCTTCCTACTTGTTCTTTCCATCCTTCCTGGTTCGTTCCAAGAGGGTGTTCTTCTTCGCGGCTTTAGGTCTCCTTCTGCTCGTCCAGGTCCTTCCTTTTTTTTATTTCTTAGGCAGCTAGGAGTTCTTCCGGGGATGATCGCCATTCCCCGAAGCATGCCTTAGGTCTCTTGGGTGTCACAGAGTTGCTTCAGGCTAGGCCTCCTCTCTCGGATAGCGAGGAGGACATCTCCTTTAGGGTCGCTTAAGGGCCTCACCGAGTGGGTGGCCCTAGCATGCTTGCCCTTTCAGGCACCATCTCAACGATGACTAGGACGGATGCCCTTCACCTTCAAGGGACATATGGGATCCCGGAGACCATCCAGATCTCGACTGCGAGCCCGAACGAGAGGGTTATTTCGGGCAAGCCATGTAGGATTGCCTTGTACGAGGACTTTTTCCTCGCAGGCTTCCATCTTCCACTTTATCCTTTCATTTTATCCTTTTTAGACAATTACAAATTATCCCCACCTAGCTCACCCTTAACTCCTTCAGGGTCATTTGTTCTTTCATCGTCCTATGCCACTTTTACGGCATAGTCGCATGATTTTCCCTCTTTAAGGCCCTCTTCACCTTGAAGCGTCATCCCGTAGAGAAGGGGTGATGGTTCGTCGCGCCTCGGGCGGGGACCCTACACTTCGAACTGCCCACCTCAATCAAGAGGTGGAAGAAATAGTACCTTTTTGCTTCCATTGAAAGGATCAACTGGATCTGGAGCAACCCTAATAGGTCTTCCAATCAAAATGCTTTCATGGAGCCCACCGATCGAGAGGTGTACAACCAGTTTGTCACCTCAAGGATTCCCTACGAGCAAGACCTCTTCTCTGAGCAGAACCTCTTCAATGCCGAAATAAGTCGAGTTCGGGCTCTAGGTAAGGGCTATGTAATGAGGACACTGGCAAGAGGAAGAAATTACAAACTAATAATCTTTGGTTGTAGTCTAATCTTTCATTTTTTTCAGGTTCCCACAAATGTATGAAGCACCTCTTGAAGACTCCTAATTCCATGAAGCAAGATTGAATTGTTTAAAGCCAAAATCAAGTGAAGACTCTTTTTCCAAGCCCATAGGCTGGGCAAGCTATGAAGAAATCTTCTACCTTGAAGCCTAATTGAAAGACCAAACCTTAAAGAACATGTGGAAGGATTAGATGAAGACAAGTGTTGCAAGGAGATGGCACCACATGGAGCTTCTAGGACTTTCTCTTGTTAGGATTAGTTAGACTAGGAACTAATCATGTAATTAATTACCAACTAAATCTGAATTAGTTGGCTCCTTAACCCACCCATCATGGCTGCCCTTGGCCTATAAATAGAACCAAGGCCTCCTCTTGTAAGGCAATGATTGATTGATTGATTTGAATGAATGAAAGTTTCCTTGTTTGAGTTCTCTTCCATCTTGCCTAGTTCTCTTGAGTTCTTCCTAGAATTTTGAGTGTTTTCCTTGGAGTGTTGAGTTTGATCTTAAATTGGAGTGAATGCTTTGAGTTTTGGAGTGCCATAGTTCCATTTCCAAGTTCTTATGATCCAAATAGTCCAAGAAGAAGAGGAAGTGCTGTCCAAAAATTCCAGCAACTCTCTTCACTTATCTTGTTGATTCCTTCATTTTTCCATTAATTTCTTTGAATTTCGACCTTACCTTGATTCTTTGGAGGTTTTTCTTGGTGATTTGAAGATGATGATGAAGGCTCCATGCCATGGATCAAAGCTCCAATGGTGAATCCAAGAAGGGAGTGTAGATCTTGTCTCTAGCCTTCAATCTTTGAGTGATGAGTGATTCCCTTCCACTTGAGATTTGAATTATCTTCATTGTTGGAAAAAGGCCCTCTTGATCCTTAGATCTGAGGTTCTTAAAGGTAGCTTAGACTAGTTTGAGGGTTTCTATGCCCTTAGATCCTCTCTTTTATTTTTTTGAAAGGAAGCTTGCACAAGGATGTCAGATTTTCTACTCACCTAGTTCCTAGCTCGAAATTCTTCATCCCTTCCACCCATGAATCCGGCCATATCTGGAGCTCTAATGCTAATATGTTGTTGCTAGGTAAGTAGATCACATCTCCACACACCCATTTCATCAAATTTGTCCCCCATCACTATGGTACGCTTCCTCTAATGGCTTCTGATGACTAACCAAGTTCTTTTACTGGTGCAAACATGAAATTCTCTATCGACAAAATCCGACAGATGACTCGAAAGCAGACATCGATGGAGAAACCCCGTGAGGATCCAACAAAGAGGTTCTACGAAGAGGCAAGAAAAGCTCCGGCACCAATAGCAGAGGCAGCCAGGGCCATGGTTCCACAGGTCAGCGAGGCCACGGAACCGAGGGAGAGGTCCCTAGAGCCCTAGCCAGTCCTTGAAATCCCACCGACGCCGCCATCCCCCGAAGCGGGCAACCCAACAGAGCCAGAGAGATTCCCGACTCTGCTCGCATCCCCTGCAACAGCAAGGGTGCAACCTCCGGGCCCGGCATCGGCAGGCCTTCCACGACGACAGCTCCACCACCCGGGGTAGTGGAAACATCAATGACCGTGCCGCCTCATGCGTCGATCACCCTCGATGCCAGGCTAGCCGAGAAGCTGCTCGACTTCTTCCTGCAGCCCCGAGACCGAAGGAAGCGAAGCGACCTACCTAGGGTGAAACCATCATCGGGATCTCCCAACTCTTCGTGGTAAGTCCTCTATGCCTCAACCGAGCCTAAGATTTAAGAGATGGGGAGGCTGGCTGACCTTCTTGCTCTATCTCCTGTCTCCAGGTCATCCAGGATGCCTTCCTCGTTAAGGAGACGTGACAGTAGCTGGTCGGGCAAGAAGAGAAGTCCCAAAGCAGAGCTGACATCGCATCGACAAAGGCCAGGGCCTTGGCAGAACAAGTGGAGTGCCATGAGGCACGAATAAAGAAGCTAGAGGCCGAGCTCCAGGACTTATGTAACTCTGTCATCGAGCTCAAGGAGCGGGTGAGTGACCGCGAGGCGAAGATCGCCAGGGAGTACATCGCCCTCCTGGAGAACCGCTTTGCCAAGACCACCGCCAAGTCGATCCGCCAAGAGGAGCAGATCCGCACTCTTCAAATGCGGCTTGAACCAGCCAAAGATAGGACCAGGGCGGCTGAGGCAGTGTCAAGGCAGCCAGGGAAGAGGCATCTCAGGTGATCATAAGGTACAAGACTTCCATAAAGTTCAAGGACGAGGTGAATGAAGCAGTCTACGATGCCTTCTACAAGGGCTTCAATGAATGCAAGAAAAAGGTTACGCAAGCCTTCCATCTTCCCGACTTGAAAGACATCATTGCCGATGAGCCCAAAGGGTGGAAGGAGTGGACGTTGCTGCCCGGGACAAGCCTGCCGAAGCTAGTGAAGCCACCGAGGCTGAGGTTGACCCGGACCCCCCAATAGCCCCAACCCATTGAAGCTGCTAGACCAACGGGACAAATGGGCTCGGTGCAGGAGACCGTCACACATGTGATGGCCGAGACAGGGGCGATGATCGACACTACTGTGGAGGCCCTCAAGACCGACGGGATCCCAACTTCAAATGCCGACACATAAATGCCTTCAATGTCTTAGTTTCTAACTTAGGGAATTTTGTAACGTCCCCCGACCTGTCGAGGGGCTCTTCCTTTTGTAATGTCCCCTTACCATAAATGAAATCATTTTGTCTTAGTATCGTCCTTTTTTCTCTCTTCTTGTCGTTTCCCCTTCTTTCTTCGAACCCTCACTGTTGCCTTGTCGAAGTCCGTCCGATTCCAGGTGGGATGGGCAGTGGATAGTACCACAGAACAAGTCGTCCGGGATAACAGCGCCACGAGGGGGCTCATAGAATCGTGCCCGGTTATCGGCTGGCGAAGAGGAGAGGGTGTTGTGGAGCATACCGTTTGGAGGAACAATATTGTAAAGCATCCCCGCGAGCTTCATCTGACTTCAGGTAAGATGGATAGGCATGGATGCTGTGGAGCATACCATCCAAAGGAACAGTGCTATAGAGCATCCCGTTGGGCTTTGCCTGACTCTAGGTAAAACGGATAAGCACGGGTGCTATGGAGCCTATCGTCCGAGGGAACGGTGTTATAGAGCATTTCGTTGGGCTTTGCTTGACTCCAGGTCAGACGGATAGGCACGGGTACCATGGAGCCTACCGTCCGAGGGAATGGTGCTGTAGAGCATCCCATTGGACTTCGCCTAACTCTGGATCTAGCGGATAGGCACGAGTGCTGTGGAGCATATCGTCTGAAGGAACGGTGCTGTAGAGCATCCCATTAGACTTTGCCCGACTCCAGGTCAGACAGATAGGCATAGGTGCTGTGAAGCATACTGTCCGAAGGAACGATGCTGTAGAGCATCCCTTTAGGGCTTCGCTTGACTCTAGATCAAACAGATAGACACAGGTGCTATGGAGCATATCGTCCGAAGAAACGGTACTATAAAGCATCCTGTTGGGGCTTCGCCTAACTCCAAGTCAGACGGATAAGTATGAGTGCTGTGGAACATAACGTCCGAAGGAACGGTGCTATAGAGCATCCCGTTGGGCTTCACTGAATCCAAGTCAGACGGATAGGCACGAGTGCTATGGAGCATACCGTCCGAAGGAACGGTGCTGCAGAGCATCCTATTGAGCTTCGCCCGACTCCAAGTCAGATGGATAGGCACTCCCCAAAAAAAGAGATCAAGAAGCTCAACCGAAAAGTAACTCTATTTCATTTCCGGACAGGGAATATATATCACCGATAGTACATTCTCAGGTTCTCGACGTTCCTTGTCCATAAAATTTGAGTTCCATCAAGTTCAGCAATCCGATACGCTCCTCGGTACAGTGCTTCGACTATCCAGTAGGGGCATTTCCAATTTAGAGATAGCTTGCCGCGTTCAGCCAACCAGGAAATCTCCACCCGTCGTAGGACGAGATCTCTTGGACGAAAGGACCTAGGCCTCACATGCAAGTTGTAATACCGAGCCACCCATTGCGATATGTGGCCATGCGAAGACGGGCCTTATCCCTTGTCTCATATAGCAAGTTGAGGTTAAGAAGCAGGCATGCCGGGTTGCTCGACTTGTCGAACTGCTCTACCTGTAGCGTCGGAAGGTCGACCTCTACTAGTATTATCGTCTCGATGTCGAAGACCAGATTGAACAGCATTTCGTTGGTCGAAGCTCGAGATGTAGTGTGGTACGCCCCACAGCACATTGGAGAGCTCCTCCACCCACCTACCCTTGGCTTCATTCAGTCTAGCCAGTCTAGTATGGAGGCCTCGGAGGATCGTTTGGTTCGTCACCTCGACCTCCCCATTGGTCTGTGGATGACCTACCGATGTGAACCGATGACAAATGTTCAAGTCGGGGCAGAACTCTTTAAATGCCTGGTTGTCAAACTACTGTACATTATCCGTGATGATGGTATGAGGAAACCCAAAATGATATATGACAGACTTCCAGAAGGTCTCACTTTATGTTTGATTATCTGTGCTAGGGGTTTCGCCTCCACCGACTTGGTGAAATAGTAGATGGTGACGACTATCGCTGGATATTGGCCCCGATATGTCCATTCTTCATTGGGCAAATGTTCAGGGGAAAGAGAGTTGGAACAACAAAGTGGCCAACTATCGCTGGATATTGGCGTGCCGCTGGCAGCAATCACACTTTCACACAAACTTGGTCACATCCTCTTGCATGGTGTCCCAATAATATCCTTGCCTGAGAGCTTTATAGGTCAAAATCCTGCCCCCCACGTGATTTGATACCTTCGTGAATCTCCTAAAGGATGTGAGCGGCCTCCAAAGGCCTCGAGCATTTCAATAAAGGATAGGAATAGGACCTCCTGTAGGGTTGCCCATCCATTAACACGAATCAGGCGGCTTTCCGCTTCAAGGGGCTAGCTTCCAAGCGATTATCAGGCAGAGCCCCCTAGATTATATATTTGACGTAGAGGTCCATCCAGCTCGGTTCGTGAGTGACCTACTAGACCTCGTCAACTTAGAGCTGTCAATGGATCGGGTCTGGACCCGAGACCCGCGGGTACTTATCCAACGGGTCCGGATCTGGTATTAAATATGGACCCGTTTACCCGGACCCGAATCCGAACCCATTTAGCCATAATTAAATGCATCCAGGTATGGATATTACATATCCAAACGCGACGGACCGGAAACCTGATTATATAAAATAATATTATATATTTATTTATATTATTATGGACCGTTAGATCGTGATTTAAAGGTTTAAAATCAATCGTTGTTTTTAATATAAAAGCCCTCGATTCGGTGCCATAGGTTTTTTCCCTTCGACTAAATTCCCAAATCCTCCCCCCTCGACGGCCAACGCCTCCCCCCTGGCCCTCTCCAGTCCAGATCGGTCGTCGGCATCCATCGCCGACCATCTCCTCCAACGCTGCCCTCGTTTTCTGTCGATCTTTCTGAAGCTCTCATACGTGCATCAATGGCGGGGAGGAGAGGCCGAATTGGCAGCATGATGGAGGTGCTGGACTCGATCTACTCTGTGATCGTCCTCATCCTCATCCTCGTCGCTTGCATCGAGCTCGGAGACGCCGCCACGGCCGTCGATGTCTACCGCCTGATCCAGTACAATATCGCTAGCGTGCCCTACGGATCTCGCCTCGCTGGCCTCAATCTCCATGCTGACACTTCACCCTTCACTCCAGGCGCTAATATCTCCCGCACCGTCTTCATGATGCCCGTCCGGGAGCTCAACCTCACTTTTCTCCGAGGTAAATAGCATCCCTCCCCCCTCTCCCCCTTTCTCCGAGGTAAATAGCATCCCTCACCTTTCTCCAAGGCAAATCGCGTCCCTCCTCCATTTGGGTCTGGGTCCTGGTCTAGATACCCGGGATATATTCGGGTCCGGATCTGGTACTTCAAAATTAAACCTGTAGGGTATTCGGATCCGGATTCGGGTCCAGTAGCTAAAATTGGATTCGGGTCTAGATATCTGGATTCCGACCCGAACCCGACCCATTGACAACTATACATCAACTGCCACGATGCTGGGGCCTCTAGGTACTAAATGAATGCTCATCCCAACAAGGATTCAGTCGAGATCACGAGCCTGGAAAGGGTGTCGGCACGGGCATTTTCTTTTCGAGAGATGTGAAAGATGTCGAAGTGCTGAAAACCCGCTGTGTAGGCGCACACCTTGTCTAGGCATTTTGCCATCATGGGGTTCCGGGCTTCAAACTCACCAGTAACTTAGCCTGCCACAAGTTACTAGTCGATGAAGACCCTCAAGCTCTCCACCCCCAGCTCACGGAACAATCTCAACCACGCTAGGAGTGCCTCATACTTAGATTGGTTGTTCGTCATTGGAAAAGAAAGCGCAGCACGTACTCAACGACTACTCCATCCGAGTTGGTGAGGATGAGTCCGGCCCCACTTTCCATTGAATTAGATGCACCATCCACATGGAAAATCCAAGTGGCCTCCTTATGGGGTGGCCATTGTGTCAGCTCAATTGGGTCCTCCTCTGGGTCGCCATCTGTCCATGTGCATTCCACCAGGAAGTCGACCAAAACCTGGACTTTCTGGAACGGCCTCGAGCGATACAAGATGTCGAACCCACTAAGCTTCATCACCCACTTGGCCAAGCATCCTGAAGAGTCGATTGACTCAGCATAAACCTCAAAGGTTGGTCAGTGAGACCACGATCGGGTGAGCTTGGAAGTATGGCTTGAGTATTGAGCAGAGATAATAAGTGCAAAAATAATTGTTTCAGGTCGGATATACCTGGTTTCCGTGTCGTGCAGTACTTTGCTAACATAATAGATGGGCTTCTAGGTACCGTCTTTGTCGATGAGGACAAGCACCGAGCTGACCGCCTCCAGGGATATGGCTAAGTACAGGAAAAGCTCTTCTCTGACCTCTAGTCTAAAAAGCAAGAAGGTGAAGCAAGGAACTTTAGCTCTTCATAGGCTCCCTTGCACTCCTCCGTCCAATTATAGTCATGCATCTTGCGCAGCACTTTAAAGAACGGTAAGCAATGCTCAGTGGAGCGAGATATGAAGTGGCTGAGGGCGGCGATGCAACCGATCAAGCGCTAGACCTCCTTTGAAGTTGAGTGCCTCATATCCGTGATTGCATGTATTTTCTTCAGGTTCACCTCGATCCCGTGCTGGATGACCATGAAGCCGAGAGACTTTCCCACCACGACACCGAACTTATATTTAGCCGGATTCAACTTCATTCAGTGACGGCGAAGATTGTTAAAGGTCTCTCTCAGATCAGCGACGTGGTCAGCCTCTCGACCGCTCATAACGAGCATGTCATCGACATAGACCTACATGTTGCGGCCTATCTAATCTTTGAAGACCCTGATGACCAAGCATTGGTAGGTCGCACCCGCATTTTTCAAACCAAATGGCATCACCTTGTAACAAATTGCACCCTTGTCCATCACGAACGTGGTGTACTCTTCATCCCCGGGTAATGCGAATCAAATTGTATCTCAAAAAAGCATCCACGAAGCCAAACAGCCTATGCCCAGACATCGCATCCACAAGCTAGTCGATCTTGGACTGCAGGAAGCTATCCTTTGGACACGTGCGATTGAGATCGATATAGTCAATGCAGATTCTCCACTTTCCGTTGGCTTTCTTGACCATAACCACGTTCGCGAGCTAGCGAGGGTAGTATACTTCCCAAATGAAACCTGCAGCAAGTATTTTCCGGACTTCTTCATCTATCGCCTTCTACCTTTCCTGTGCAAAGCTTCTCCTCTTCTATCGGACCGGTAGACTCTTGGGATTGATGTTCAACTTATGCATGATCACCTCGGGAAAAATCCCCAGCATGTCTGATGCAGTCCAAGCGAAAACATCCGCATTGGCTCGTAGGAAGTCAAGCAGGCGAACTCTTTCCTCCTCCACCAGGAGCGCCCCAACCTGCACCATCTTCGAGGGATCTTCTCCAAAGGGAAAGGACAATAGCTGCTCACCAAGTCCCCCTTTCACCTCCAGCTCCCTCTAGTCCAAGTAGTCCACTGTTGGTCCCTCGACTTTGTGGACCCCTAGGATTGTTTGAAAACAATGTCGAGTTACCTACTGGTATCCCCGCATTTTCCCGATTCCATATGGGATCGAGAACCGGACAAGGAGACGTTCGATAAAGATAACCAACCGTGTCGAGCTGGTTCAGCCCGAGCCATTCTAGGATCACATTGTAAGCCGAAAAATGTTGGACGACAGTGAAGGTCACTAGGACAGTGCTCTGCCAAGATGGGGTTCCAGCCATGACTGGCAGGATGATTTCTCCCTCGATCCCAACCGAATCCCCCGTGAAGCCAACCAAATGAGTAAAAACCGATTTTAGCAACCTGGGATGCAGATTCATCCTGACAAAGGCATCATAAAAAAAGATATTCATGGAGCTTCCACTATCAACCATGATTCTCTTTACATGGTGTTTTGCTATTGTCATGTCTATGACGACAGCATCATTATTTAAATTCTCTACCCCAACCAAGTCTCCTTCCGTGAAAGGGATTACAATATCAGCTCCCCTCTCCCCCTAGCCCTCTTTGGACCACGCCCTGCCCCCAAAGCAATCATCCCAGCAGGCTTCTTCGTGGGCTGGTTTCAATGTCATAATGACAAACCTCAATGCCTTGGATCCTAAACAGAGCTCCTCTAATGAACTTCCCAAGATAGTCATGCTGGATTAGTTCTTCGATCTCCTTTTTCAAATAATAGCACTCGGTATCATGGTCATGATCCTGGTGAAACTGGTAGTACTTAAACTTGTCATGGCCTTAACAGGGGAGGGCGGCGCAGGTAGCATTCATCCTCGATCTCCATCAGGATTTTGGCTCTCGGAACGAAAAGAGGGGTATACTTCTTATCCCTGGCAAGGACATCCTTTAGCTTGGGGGCTTTCCGGTGGATCGGAACAGCCTTCTGCTCTCGGGGCTCACTTGGCTCTCCTTGGGCTTGTTTCTTCCTGGGCCTCTCGTCGAGCTCCCTCCCAGTACCTCTTATACGTGAATATACTTCTAAGCACAGGTGATGAGCTTCAAATAGGTCTTCAAAGGCTTTTTATAGAGGAAGTAAACCAGGAGGTTTCAAGCACCCTTTTCAAAGCTAGCATGGCGACGGGCTTGTCCAAGTTGTATATCTTCAGGATAGCCATCTTGAAACAGGTCACGTAATCCCTAAGGAGTTCCCGGTCCTATTAGCAAATTAATAAGAGACTGTCGGCCTCTCGTAATACCTTTCGATAAGTGTCGAAGTGTGCCACGAACTTCTTCTCCAGCTGTTTAAAGGAGTCGATGCTCCTTGGCTCGAGGCAGGAGAAAAGGACTTTGTAGCTCCACAAAACCCCTTATGAGATGTCAATTGCCCCTTGAACTCTTACAAGGACTTCGTAGCTCTTGAGATAATCAAGGGGATCCGTTATCCCATCGTAAGGATCCAACTGGAGCATACAAAATCTGGCAGGGATTGGCTCCTCTTGGATTCAGCAGGAGAAAGGAGAGCGGGTGTCGTAGCCTGCGGGCTCGTGGGCAGCACCCTAGAGGTCAGCAAAATGGCAAGCAAGGTCGGCCAGCCCACATTCATGCTCCTCTAAGCACTTCTTGACCTGCCGTCGGATGGCCTTGTCAGTTGACCCCTCCGTGGAGGCCACAGGAGGGGTGGCAGGTGGAGACCGGGGGAGCTCACGCTTTAACCCCCCATGCCGACACCGGGGATGCGTGGGGCCATCGTAGTCCAAGACAGGAAGGCGAGCCTCGCAGTCAGCTGCATAGCCCTGCGGCCCCCTCCCGAATAAGCGACAACTTCCCTGAGGGCGATGCGAGGATCACGGGAAGGATGTCGCCTGCACACGAGATGGTCCCCTGGAAGGACCGAAGACTGGCATAAGTGATGGCGACAGGGATCGTGGGGGTCCCCAACTAGGGATGGCAACAAAATCCAAACCCATGGATACCCGACCCGGTCTGACCCGATTGGATCGGATAGTCAACGCTTTGACTGGGTTTGAGCCAGGTTTGGATAAAATCCAAATGTTTAACTTTGGATTTGAACCGAAACTGGATAGATATACACCCGAACCCAGTCCAAATTATTTTTAATATTTAAATATATATAATTAACATATATTATATTTTTATTTATTTCAGAAGTATTAAATTAAGTCTTGTTAAATTTTATTTGTTTAAGATAATTTAAATGTTATTTTGAATATGAAACTAAATGCTGTTGAACTAAAAATGTAGTTAAATTTTATTTGTTTAATATATATGATTTATAAAATTGTAGATGATTTTAAAGTTGACAAAAATGAAAAAAAATATTTAATATGACTCAATTGGATTCAGTCCGGGTAAACCCGAATTATCCAATACCTGATTGAGATGGATTTGGGTAACAAAACTCAGTCCCGATAATGTTTGGGCCGATTTAGGTAGTTTATTAAGTATTCGGGTTTGAGTTTGGATAGTTATGCACTCGGCCCGAACTCGGCCCATTGCCATCTCTATCCCCGACTGCTACTGTGTCATCATAGAATGATGCTGATGTTGAAGCCGCTAAATTATCGTAGTCAGTGTTTGGACTTGCTGGACTAGCACAGCAATTTGCTCCTGCTGGTCCACCAGTGGTGGAGGCGGTGGAACCGGGAGTTTCACCTCTTGACTGCGCCAATCGCCATCGCAATGGGATGGATTCTCAATACAACTGGCGGAGGCTTCGCGAGAACATATCACAACCATAGTATCACTACAACGAAGCCCATCCCTTACCTGGCACGCCAATCTATTGCTACCTATACCTGGATCACTTTCGCCTGCAGCTCTAATGGATCTAGAGGTCACGTCTGGCATCTCGAAGAAAACCAGCTCCTACACTCTTTACGCCCCGAACCCAGAGGATCAGGACTATAAAAAAGAGAGCCCGAGTCGAAAGCACCGATAAGAATACTCCAATGCTCAAGTTAGCATAACGATCGAGGGCAATAGCCCTTTCTCACAATGGCCTGAATCGCTGCGGAGAGAAGGATGAAAATTTCTCTATAAATAAATGAGGAATTGCTTGTCTCTTACCTTTGCCAGAGATCTCTATTATCTATATAGAAGACAACACTCCGAGGGACAAAGTTTGAAATCTTGGTAGAGCACTCTCCTATGAGATCTAAAAGCTTGGCAAAGTACTCTTCTATGAAATGTACCTTCCTAATTGCTGCCATGGATATGATGGAGGTGGCGATACCCTGCCTCCGAATTATGATTATCAAAATTCTCCATAATGGTACCATAATCAGGCAGGCCATACATGTTCTGTTGGGAATTGCAGTTTTATCAACCCGTTGCCTGCCACGACCTACATGGGGGTTCATCTAAGCCTACGGCCCAGCTTGACCCGAGGTCCGGTTTAGCTTTGGATTTTAGCCGGTCCGAAGCTCTACTCGGCCCAGGGCCCAACTCGGCTGGGAACTCTTGTCTGGAGCTCTGCTCAGCCAGGTGCCCGCTGATACCACGCTGGCGCTTAGCAACATCACCTATCATCATCTAATTATTTCTGTTCTAGCACATAATCTAGGTATTTAGAATCAGAGAGATAAATCCATCTATTGGAGGCGAAAATTTTCCAATCCACCAACAAATAATTTACGAGGAAATAAAAGGAGTTACCACAGAATAAAATTAAAGGAGGAAAACCCTAGGCTCATCCGTATCAAAAGTAGAGCGCCATCTGGATGCTCTTCTCCGTGAAGCCGCACTTCTCATAGAACGCCCTCCGATCGGGCTCGCAATCGAGAATGACCTTGTAGCAACCGGCGGCCTTGGCGTGCTCCACGAGGTACTGGACCACTCGCTGGCCGAGGTGGCGGCCGCGGACAGCGGTGTCGACGACGACGTCCTCGATGTGCCCGACCTTAGCGCAGCCCCGGAGGAACTTCCTCTCAATGAAGACGCTGCCGGTAGCGACGATCCGGCCGGCGCGGGGCTCCTCCACGACGCAAATGACGTGGTTGTCGCCGAGGGCGGCGAGATCGGCGAAACGGCCCCGGAAGTCGGTGTCGGAGAGAGGGGGGCAGGGGCTGAGCTGGGCGAGGAGTTCGACAAAGCCCTTGGAGTTGTCCGAGATCTCCAGCCGCCGGATGGGGAGGAGATTGTCGTCTCCTCTGCCGCCCTCAGGATCGGCCGCCGATGCCAGCGGTCCGCTCTCCATTCTCCGCTGCATCTCGGATTCGGAGTGACCCGAAGGTTGCTTTAGGCCTTGTTTGGATGGGGCGATGAACAGGGAAAGGAAGGATTTATCTTAAATATTAATTTTTAGAAAAAATAGATGAAGGTAATGGAAATTTTTTTTTTTTCTTTGTCTTTTGATTAAATTAAATTTTTAATTTCTTGATTTGAAGAAATTAAGAATGAAGGAAAAGTTTTTAATAGCTAAGATTTCTTTTCTTTTTTCTTACCAGGACTATCCAATCAAGAATAATATTTCACTTCACTTTCCTTTCCTTACTTTTCCTTCCCTTCTTTTCCCTTCCCTTAATGAAGGCTATCCAAACAAAAATCCCAATCAAGAATAATATTTCACTTCACTTTCTTTCCTTTCCTTTTCCTTCCCTTCTTTTCCCTTCCCTTAATGAAGGCTATCCAAACAAAAATCAAATGAGTAGGCACCGCAGAATCCATCTAGTCCATGTAATTATGAAAGGACAGTCCATGCCTATCGTCCGGGGGCACCGAATCACTCGACGGTGATCGCCCCATGCCCAGATCAATGATAGGATCGAGATCTGAGATGGGGGTGTTGCCGCCAAGATCGTCATGGCCCGTAGCTTCTGGAAGTGTCAGACCGCCAATCCTCTTCCCGGGAGCTCCTCGTGTCTTCGGGACCTGCAGGAAACAACGTTAGAGACCCGGGCCGGGGACTCCGGCAGGGGCGCTTCGACGGTCAAGTCAGTGACGATCCAGGGAAACAGGTCCTCCTGGTCGAGCCCCTCTCGATGAACTCTATGCTAGGAGGTGTGAGTGGAAGTGAGAACGAGCTGGGAGAGATTGTGGCCGAGGTGGAAGGGTCCTCCTGTGCGGCCTCCTCTCTCTTTTTTTGTGTGAGTGATCTTGTGTCTCTTTTGGCTTACTCTCAATGGTCTCTTTTTAACCGAACCTGCCTCAGGACACCCCCCCGCCGGTGCGTGCGGCGGGGTACCGTGCCGTGGATGGGACATCTTTCCTAACATTCGATGGGGGAAGCTTCCGTGCATTCTGACGTTCTCTCCGGTCGCCCCATTCCTGGAAACTTGGCAGTGCCTCGATCGGGGGGCCGCCGCCCCCGGGATTTGTGCCTTCTGACTGGCCCCCCTCTTATGGCAGTACGGACGGTTGGTGGAGGGCATGGCGCCTTGGTCAGGGAGCTTCCTTCTCTCCCGGTGCAAGTGGCAGCGGCGGAGAGTTATTATGGCATGGGGGGCACTACTTCGCGACCCTTAGGAGGCCCACCGTCATCCTTGGAGGGGAGATGATGCTTCCTTGGCAGTTGGTGCCCTGGTCGAGGTGGTGGCCGAGCTGGATGGCAGAACTTAGCTCCGCCGGGCTCGACTCTGGTCCACGGGGCTCGACGTCGGGAGGCCTGACTTGGCCGAAGTGGACGGCACGCAATCCCAGGCTAGAGGGCTTGACCTCGGAGGGGCTCCACGCGTCGGAGGGCTGAGTTCGACTCCGGACCGTGGAGCTCGACTTCAAGGGGCTCGACCTGGGAGGTTGCTCGGCCCAGGCCTGGGCGGTCCAATCTCCCAGGATCCGACCTAGCGGAGGACGGTGCCCGATCTCGACGGGCGGTCTCGGCTATCTGAGGGAGCTCAGCCCGACAAATGAGCTCAGCCCGGGAAGCGAGCCCAGGAGGCAGTGTCCATCGTGGCGGCATACTCTGACATGGTAACTAACAAGTGTTCCACGTCAGCGATCCTGCCACATCATTTGCCCCCACTCCCGAGGCCAGTTAGTGCATGGCATTCGGGGCGAAGGGAGTAATTGCGGTGCTGATATAAAAAGGTGAGGATCCAGCATAATAATGCCCGCGATCGACGGCGCTTTGTGAGGTGGTTCCCCGAGCCAGTGCGGAGATGCCACGCGAGCCAGTGCGGAGATGCCACGCGGCCACGTCCGAGGAGCAGTTATTGCGGGCACGGAATCCAGAGCGGTCGCAGTCGGAATCAGGCGCCTGTCCCGTTGATTGATGACACGTGGCGGGCATCCTACGGCGGGGGACCCGTAACGGTACGGTCGGGCGCCTGTCACTTCAAAGAGAAAGGTAGCCTTTCCAAAACTTACCCTCTTTCAAATTTCTCGCACTCGCAGCCGTGCCGAGGCTTTCCCTCCATCTTCTCCCCCCGGCGGTTTCTGTTTCTCCACTCCCTTATCAGGTTAGTCTCCTTTCTCCTCCTGTCGATCGAGTAGGGATTCTCCCAGGCTTCCCCCCACCTTCTTCTTTTTCCTTCACCATGTCTCGTTTCGGCCTGGATTTTCGTCCTTCCTGCCAAGCCGAGGCCGGGCCTTCTTTGCCGAAAACTCCTTCTTCCTCTGATGAGGAAGGGAGGCAGCACGGTATGAGTTCAACCGGAGGCGTCCTGTTCCAGGTCCCATAGCAATTAGGGAACCCGGATCCGTTCCTCCATTTCGCCCGTCTCTCCCTCCCATTCCCGTTCCTGAACCCTCTCGGTCATCGGGTCCCGGGGGGATTGCTTCGGTGATCACTCCCGCAGAGCTCACAACCATCCGAGATGATTACGACATCCCCGACTCAACTCGACTCTTGGTCCCTCATCCGGGGGAACGAGTCACTTCTAGCGGCCCCCGTAGGGTAGCTTTCTATGAGGAGACCTTTGTTGGGGGTCTCCGATTCCCTTTCCATCAATTTTTCTTTTCTATCTTGGCCAACTTTCGCCTCGTTCCTGCCCATCTTGTCCCAAATGCCATCAGGACGATTTTTTGCTTCATCGTTCTGTATCACTTCCACAGGATTATTGCCCATTTTTCTTTGTTCAGGGCCTTCTTTACCCTAAAGCGCCACCCCACTGAGGAGGGGTGGTGGTCTCTTTCCTCCTGCCCAAGGGGCATGAAGTTCGAGCTACCCTCTTCCATCAAGGGATGGAAGAACAGGTACTTTTTTGCCTCGGTTGAGGGGGTCAACTGGGTTTGGAATGACCCGGACCGATCTCCTAACCGGAATTCCTCAGTTGAAGCAGTCGACCTCGAGCTGTACGAGTAGCTTCACTCCGTTGAAATCCCTCCGCTTGAGGTTTTGCTGTCGGAGCAAAATCTCCATGAGACCGGGGTCGGCTCGACACGGGAGTCGGGTGAGTTCGGCTCGACCTCCCTTTTCCTCCTTTCTTTTTTCTTTTTGAGTCTGTGGCTGACAATGTCCTATTTGGTGCAGATATGAAGTTCTCGATGGACAAGCTGCTTTCCTTCACCGAGGAGCATGGCCAAGTGGCAGAGGCTGACGAGCCCGCTCCAAAGAGGGATCACACGGATGACGGCGCAACCCGAGGTCGAGCAGGCCAGCAGTGCCAGTCATCGAGCGGAGGTAGAAGAGGGCAGCGGAGGCCATCGCGGAGCCTCCGAGGTAGCATGATCCAGTTCCGGCTCCTGAGCCCGAGGTGGTGGCCCGGGCCAGGTCAGCTGCTGCCGCAGCTGCGGTGACAACCCCTCCTCCGAAGATCATCGAGGTCGAGGAGGATGGGGAGCCGGGAGGCGCGAGGCCAGTAGCAGCGATGCAGTCCGAGGTGGCGCCGAGTCCACAGTCCAACTCGAGAGCTTCCCCTGCTAAGGATGAGTCCACGTCGGTGGCGAGGTAGAGAGACAAGGACTACCGTCGGGTCCCTTTCAAATTAGGGCCCAATGTTTCCCTAATGAAGGACCCGCCCCTCGCTGAGCGGATGATGGACTTCTCCGTTCAGTCCTGCGACAGGCAAGAGGGGAGCGGTAGACTCATTGGCGACATCATCAGCGCGTCCTTCTCCAACCTCTATGCCATAAGTTTTCCTTCACTTTGCTTCACTCTTTCTTTTCACATTTCCAACCGGCATGGCTAACATGCTTTCTGTCGCAGCAAGGTAGGGAGCTCATCCTTATCCGGGACTTCTTTCGCAACTGGGCCAGGAGGGACAGAGAGCGGGAGACGGAGCTCGAGTCTCAAACGGCCGAGCTGAGGCGAAAGAATGACGAGGCCTGGGAGGCTAATATGAAGGTTAAGAACCTCACGGGCGCGGTCGCCAATGCCGAGCGGGCCAGGAGGGAGCTCCAGAATGAGCTCGATGCGAAGAGGACTCTGCTGAAGGAGCTCCGAGCCGAGTCGGAGGCAGCCAGGGAGTGGGCTGCATCCGCCAAGAAGAAGATCGTGGCCGCTGAGCAGAGGGCTGCAGATGCAGAGGGGAAGGCTTCCACCGCCGCGAGCTCGATCGAGGTAGCTGAGAGGGGGACGGCTAAGGCATCTCGCCGAGTGGAAGCCACGAGAAAGGAGGCAGTTGAGGCCACCCGACGGGCCGCAAATGCGGAGCAAAGGGCCCTGGAGGCAACTCGCAGAGCTGAGGTCCTCAAGAAGGGTGCGGCTGATGCGGTGGCCGTGTTTAAGGCCTCCCCACAGTACCTGCGCGACTTCAAGGAGGCGACAACAGACTCCTTCTACAAGGGGTTCGCGTATTGCCGCACCCAGCTACACGGCATCCTTTCGGAGGAGCGATTGGCTGCCCTTCGACTCCCAGGCTCCACGGGTTCCAAGGCTTAAACTCCGGCACCGGCGGAGGCGAAGGATGAGGCTGTTGTTGGGGAGCCGATTGCACAGGTGATGTCGGCTGAGCCGACCCCATCGACCGTGGTGGCTGGGCCAGCCCAGCAGGTGGCGATGGTCGAGCTGGTCCCATCGACGGTGGCGTCTGAATCAGCTCTGGGCACGGAGGCGGAGGAGAGCGGGGCACCGGCTGGTCGTCATCAAGGGAAGGCGCCAGTGGAGTAGGGTAGGAGCTTTTGTATTCCTTCTTTTGTTATTGTCGACTTAGGTCGCCTGGCATGTCAGGGGCTCGAGAATACTTGTACATGAATGTACCTTTTTTTAATGAAATGGAATAGAGCTCCTTGTTCGCCAAGACTTGAGTGTTCTTCTCCTCCCCCCCCCCTTCTTCTCTTTCTATCTTTTCCTTCTTTTCTATGTTTTGCATGTGGAGGGGTTAGAGAAGGGAGACTTCCCTCTGCTTGAGAGTCGGGCTTCGAGCTCGAGTGAGGGAGGCATTGAGGGTTGGAAGACCTTGGTAGCCTGGGAGCTCGGCCCAGGGCTTTGATGTCTTGGAGCTGAGCTCGAAGACTTGGTGGGCGGAGGACTTGTCTCCGGGCTTGATGGCTTGAGAGCTTGGCTCAGGGCTTTAATGCCTTGGAGCTGGGCTCGAAGACTTGGTGGCCAGAGGACTTGTCTCCGAGCTTGATGACCTGAGAGCTTGGCTCAGGGCTTTGGTGTCTTGGAGCTGGGCTCGAAGACTTGGTGGCCGGAGGACTTGTCTCCGGGCTTGATAGCCTGAGAGCTTGGCTCAGGGCTTTGATGTCTCAGAGTTGGGCTCGAAGACTTTATGGCCGGATGACTTGTCTCCGGGCTTGATGGCCTGAGAGCTTGGCTCAGGGCTTTGATATCTTGGAGCTGGGCTCGAAGACTTGGTGGCCGGAGGACTTGTCTCCGGGCTTGATGGCCTGAGAGCTTGGTTCTAGGCTTTGGTGTCTTGGAGCTAGGCTCGAAAAATTGGTGGCCAAAGGACTTGTCTTCGGGCTTGATGGCCTGAGAGCTTGGTTCAGGGCTTTGGTGTCTTGGAGCTGGGCTCGAAGACTTGGTGGCCGGAGGACTTGTCTTCGGGCTTGATGGCCTGAGAGCTTGGCTCAGGGCTTTGGTGTCTTGGAGCTGGGCTCGAAGACTTGGTGGCCGGAGGACTTGTCTCTGGGCTTGATGGCCTGAGTGCTTGGCTCAGGGCTTTGATATCTTGGAGGTGGGCTCGAAGACTTGGTAGCGGGAGGACTTGTCTCCAGGCTTGATGGCCTGAGAGCTTGGCTCAGGGCTTTAATGTCTTGGAGCTGGGCTCGAAGACTTGGTGGCCGGAGGACTTGTCCCCAGGCTTGATGGCCTGAGAGCTTGGCTCAGGGCTTTGGTGTCTTGGAGCTGGGCTCGAAGACTTGGTGGCCGGAGGGCTTGTCTCCGGGCTTGATGTCCTGAGAGCTTGGCTCAGGGCTTTGATGTCTTGGAGCTGGGCTCGAAGAGTCATTTGCATGGAAAAAGATCTTTATTACTCTTGTAAGGGGGCCTTACATCACTGGTAGTACCTCCTTAAGTTACAAGCATTCCACGTCCGAGGGAATCTGGCACCGTCCGAGTCCTCGAGATAGTAGGCACCGTGCGAGAGGGCCTCGGCCACCTTGTAGGGACCCTCTCAATTCGGCAAGAGTTTACCGCATTCTCGGGGTTGAGATGCCTCGGCTCAGCGTAGCACCAGGTCTACAGGTCGGAAGGTCTTCGGTTTCACCCGCGCATTGTAGTACCGGGCGACTCCCTGCCGATATGTCACCATCCGGAGTCAAGCTTTGTTCCTCGTTTCTTCCAAGAGGTCTAAATTGAGTAGGAGATGCACTGAGTTCCGTGTCTCGTCGTATTGCTGGACCCGCAATATAGGTACGCCGAGCTCGACCGGGATGACCGCCTCAGCGCCGAAGACAAGGTTGAAAGATGTTTCGCCCGTCGCCGTCCTGGGCGTTGTATGGTAGGCCTATAGGATGCTTGGAAGCTCCTCTGCCCATCTGCCTTTGGCCTGGTCCAGCCTGGTTCGGAGCCCCTGAAGGATGGTCCGGTTGGTCACTTCGGTCTCTCCATTTGTTTAGGGGTGAGCCACCGAGGTGAATCGGTGTTGGATGCCGTGCTTGATGCAAAACCCTTCGAACTCCCGATTGTTAAACTACCTCCCGTTGTCGATGATGACATAGTTGGGGAGCCCGAACCGGCATATGACTGACTTCTAAAAGAATTGGGAACATTGGCCTCCATGATTCGATCCACTTGGTGAAGTAGTCAATCGCCACTAGCAAGAACCTCCGCTGTCCTGGCGCGGTGGGGAATGGGCCCAGGATGTCCATCCCCCACTGGGCAAAAGGCCAGGAGGACGAAAGCTGGGAGATTAGCGCCGCCGGCTGGTGTTGTATGTGGGAATGGCATTGATATTTGTCACACTTCCTAACGAAGTCGGCTGCATCCTCCTTCATAGTCTCCCAAAAGTAGCCCTGACGAAGGGCTTTGTATGACAGAGTCCTTCCCCCCACGTGGTTCCCACAAAGGCCTTCGTGTATCTCCTGGAGCATGAAGGCCGCCTCTGCGGGCTTGAGACACTTCAGGAGTGGGTACGAGTAAGATCGGCGATAGAGCTGGCCTTCCATCAGAACGAACCGGGAGGCCTTCTTCTTCACGAGGCCGGCCTCCCTGCGGTCCTTCGGTAAGGTGCCATCCATGATGAACTTGGCATATTTGTCCATCCAGCTCAGCTCGGAGGTTACTTCATGCACCTCCTCTGAGCTCTCATAGCTGGGATTTTCGAGGAACTCGATGTAGGCCGCCCCAGCGACGAGTCTGGTAGGGTCGCGAGCCTTGACAGTGCATCCATGTGAGCGTTCTCCCCATGGGGGATGTGGAAGATATGGAAGCGGCGGATGCCTGCGGTGCTCGAGCGGACCCTCTCCAAGTACTTCATCATCTGGGGATCTCTGGCCTCGTATTCTCCTGAGACTTACCCAGCAACCAATTGGGAGTCGGTAAAGACTTTCAGGCTCTGTACGCCCAACTCGCAGGATACCCTTAGGCCCATGAGGAGCGCCTCGTACTCCGCCTGGTTGTTTATGGCGGCGAATTTGAAATGGAGGGCACACTCTATCACCACCCCGACAGAGTTGGTGAGGATGACACCCGCTCCGCTCCCATCGGAATTGGAGGCGCTGTCTACATGGAGGATCTAGGAGTCCTCCCATGGTCCGGGCTCGATTCGACCCTTCGGAGTCGTCTGCTCCGGCTCCTCTGCGGGTCCTATGCATTCGACCACGAAGTCGGCCAGGACTTGGGCATTTTGTGACGACCTCGGTCGATAAGCAATATCGAACTCACTCAGCATCAGTGACCATTTGGCCAGCCTCCCGAAAGTCTCGTGGCAACTCAGTATGGTCCTCAGTGGTTGATCAGTCAAAACTGCAATAGGGTGCACTTGGAAGTAGGGCCTGAGGCACTTAGCAGACATTATAAGTGCAAAAATGAGTTTCTTAGAGCAAGTATACCTGATCTCCGCATCGTGAAGGATTTTGCTAGTGTAGTACACCGACTTTTGGAATCCGTCCTCATCTGTGCGAACGAGGACCGAGCTGACGACTCCGGGGGTGATCGCCAGATAAAGCAGGAGTTCCTCCCCTTCTTCCAGTTGGGAGAGCAGAGGGGGAGAGGCCAGGAATTCCTTCAGCTCCTCGAAGGCTGTCTTGCACTCCTCCGTCCAGGTGAAGTCGTGCATTTTGCGCAGCGTCTTGAAGAAGGGGAGGCAGTGATTAGCCGACCTCGAGATGAACCGGCTCAGGGCTGCGATCCACCCCGTCAGGCGCTGGACCTGCTTCTTGGATGTGGGGTGCTCCATATCGACGATCGCCTGGACCTTCTCCGGATTAGCTTCGATGCTTCTCTGAGTGACCACAAAGTCGAGGAACTTCCCAGCAGCCACCTTGAAGGCGCACTTCGCTGGGTTAAGCTTCATTTGGTGCTTCCGGAGGTTATGAAAAGCTTCGGCGAGGTCGGCGACATGGTCCGAGCTCGGCTTGCTCATGACCAGCATGTCATCCACGTACACCTGCATATTTCTGCCAATTTGGTACTTAAAGACCCTGTTGACCAGGTGCTGGTATGTGGCCCCAGCATTCTTTAGACCGAAGGGCATCATTCTGTAATAGTATGTCCCTTGGTCGATGATAAAGGCGGTGTGTTCTTCATCCTCCGGGTGCATTTGTATCTGGTTGTACCCAGAAAATGCATCCATGAATGAAAGCAGGCGGTGTCCCAAGATGGCATCCATCAGTTGATCGATCTTCGGCAAGGGAAAACTATCCTTCGGGCACGCTTTATTGAGATCGGTGTAGTCCACACAGATCCTTCACTTGCCGTTGCTTTTCTTGACCATCCCACGTTAGCCATCCAGCTCGGATACTGCACCTCGCGAATGAAACCGATGGCGAGGAGCTTATTTACCTCCTCATTAATTGCCGCCTGTCTCTCCAGGGCGAAACTCCTCTTTTTCTGCCGAACTGGCCGGTACTTCGGATCGATGCTCAACTTGTGAGTGATGATGTTGGGGGGATGCCTGGCATATCCACCGCCGTCCAGGCAAATATATCTGCGTTCGCCCGCAGGAACTCCAACAGGTGGGCCCTCTCCTCGTATGGCAGCTGGGCCCCGATCTGCACCATCTTCACCTGGTCGGCCTCGAGGGGTAAGATAGCAGGCGTTCGACTGGACCTCCCCTAGGATCTTGAGCCCTTTGGTCGAGGTCGTCCATCCTGGGGTCGTCCTCGGGGACCCCGGCCCCTGGGAGAGTTTGGAAATTGTGTTGCACTGGCTGGGTCACCCCTCTCATCTCCCCGACACTGTTGGGAGTTGGGAACTGCACAAGTAGCCTCCTGGTGGAGACAACGGCGTCGAGCAGGTTGAGCCCGGGCCATCCAAGAATAACGTTGTAGGCTGAGGGGAGTTTGACAACTATGAAGGTTATCATCATGGTGCTTTGCCAAGGTGGAGTTCCGGCAGTAACGGGGAGAGTGATCTCCCCTTCGACCCTTATACAATCGCTTGTGAATCTGACAAGAGGGGTACACACAGGTCGGATTTGAGCAAGGGAGAGATTCATCTTGGAGAAGGCATCATAAAAAAATACATCGGTGGAACTCCCACTATCAACCATGATGCGTTTTACAGGATGCTTCGCGATCATCATCTCGATGACCATGGCATCGTTATTTACATTTTTCCTCTCGTCTTTCCCCTCCCTCATAAAGGGAAGTCTATTTTTAGAACATCCTGCCCCCTGGGCCTTCTTGGGTGCGCGCTCAGCTCCCCAGCATATCATCCCCACCGGCTTCTCGGTGGGGCGGTTGTCGACTACCGGCATTGGTGGGAGAGCGACGAGCGCCTGAGGTTTCGCCTGGGGTCTGCCCCCCACGAACCTTCCGAGGTAGCCCCTCTTAATGAGTTCCTCAATTTTCTTATTGAGGTCGCGGCATTCCTCGGTGTCGTGGCCATGGTCGCGGTGATAGCGGCAATATTTAGATCTGTCATGGCTAGTAGAATGCCTCATCGGAGGTGGACGCTTAGGTAGGGCTCATCCTCGATCTCCATGAGGATCTTCGCCCTCGGGGCGAGGAGAGGTGTGTAACTCTCTTCAGGGATGGGGGCGCTCCTTGGTCTCGGCCCCTACCGGAAGTTCTGAGCTGGAGGTGCTGGTTTCCGTGCCCCGGATGCCTCGGTGGGGGCTGTCTTCTTCAGTGGCTGCTCGTCGAGCTCCCATCTCGTACGATCCGCCTCCTCAGTGTGGATGTACTTCTGAGCTCAGAAAAGAAACTCGGCGTAAGTCTTGGGGGGCTTCTTGTCGAGGGAGTAGGTCAGGCGCGAGGTTCCAAGCCCTCTCTTCAGTGCTAGCATGGCGACTGGCTCATCAAGGCTATAAATCTCCAGTGCGGCAGCCTTGAAGCGGGCCACATAGTCCTGCAGGGGCTCGTGATCCTGCTACCTGATGGAGAAAAGGCTGTCTGCCTTCCGTGGCACCTTCCGGCAGGCATCGAAGTGGGCCACGAACCTTTGCTCCAGTTGAGCAAAACTTCCGATGCTCTATGGCTCGAGGCAGGTGAACCACACTCGGGCCGCCCTCCGAAGAGTAGCAGGAAATGTGATGCAGAGGAGGGCACGGTTGTCCCCTAGACCTTCATTAGGGCTTTGTAGCTCTCAAGGTGATCCAGGGGATCGGTGGTCCCGTCATAAGGGTCCACCTGCGGTATGCGGAACTGGTCCGGAATCAGCTCCTCTTGGACTTCTCAGAAAAATGGGGGGCGGGAGTCATAGCGCGCCGACTCACTAGCGGAGCCCTGCATGTTGGCAAACCGGTCGAAGAATTTCACCAACTTGCGCTCGTGCTCCTCCAGGCGCCTCTCTGCCATGCGCCTGACGGCTTCATCAGTAGACCGCTCCACCGAAGGAGACGGAGGACGTGACATGGGTGTACGGTGTCCGTGATAAGGGGTTTTGCTTTTTCTGCCTTGGCAGGGTTTAGATGCCCCTTGCTCAAGGTTCGGCGAGCGGCTCTCCCTATCGACAGACCCAGCTCGTTGTCTCTTCATCGAGGTTTGGTAGCTATCCCGGTGATCAGTGGCGGCCCGTGGCTGCGATGGCCTTCCTTGGAAGGAGTGCAAACTATCGCGGGGTACTGCGACATGTGCCGCGAGAGTCCCTGGCTATTGGTGGGTAGCCAAGGACTATTGTTGGTGCTGGAGCTGGCGCACTGTCATAGCAAGAACTTGCATTTGCTGGGCAAGCGCGACCATCTGGGTTTTCGTCAGAGGTTGTTGGGTTAGAGCGGGCGGCGCCACTTCCAGATCGTGCGGGTCCCCTCGGAAGGGGGAATCTCCCGCGCGACTGGTGGAGGCTTCTCTCGCTCGCGTGGTCACCATTCTCCGGATAGGCTTGTTCGCAGCGGGATCAACCCTTCAGAGCAAAGGGATTCTTCTGACGGTTAGCCTTTTGGATCAGATCCCCCTACCTGGCACGCCAATTTGTTACCGCCAAGATCGCCATGGCCCGTAGCTTCTAGGAGTGTCGGACCGCCTACCCTCTTCCCGGGAGCTCCTCGTGTCTTCGGGACCTGCAGGAAATAACGTTAGAGACCCGGGCCGGGGACTCCGGTGGGGACGCTTCGATGGTCAAGTCAGTGACGATCCAAGGGAACAAGTCCTCTTGGTCGAGCCCCTCTCAATGGACTCCATGCTAGGAGTGAGTGTGGTGTGAGTGGAAGTGAGAACGAGCTGGGAGAGAATGTGGCCGAGGTGGAAGGGTCCTCCTGTACGGCCTCCTCTCTCTTTTTTTGTGTGAGTGGTCTTGTGTCTCTTTTTGCTTACTCTCAGTGGTCTCTTTTTAATTGAACCTGCCTCGGGACACCCCCCCGTCGGTGTGTGCGACGGGTTACTGTGCCATGGACGGGATGTCTTTCCTGACATTTGGTGGGGGAAGCTTCTGTGCATTCTGACATTATCTCCGGTCGCCCCATTTCTGGAAACTTGGTAGTGCCTCGATCAGGGGGCCGCCACCCCCGGGATTTGTGCCTTCTGACTGGCCCCCCTCTTCTGGCAGTACGGACGGTTGGTGGAGGGCATGGCGCCTTGGTCAGGAAGCTTCCTTCTCTCCTGGCGCAAGTGACAGCGGCGGAGTGTTATTGCGGCATGGGGGGCACTGCTTCGTGACTCTCGGGAGGCCTACTGTCATCCTTGGAGGGGAGATGCTGCTTCCTTGGCGATTGACGCCCTGGTCGAGGTGGTGGCCGAGCTGGATGGTAGGACTTGGCTCCGCCGGGCTCGACTCTGGTCCATAGAGCTCAACGTCGGGAGGCCTGACTTGGGCGAAGTGGATGGCACGTGACCCCAGGCTAGAGGGCTCGACCTTGGAGGGGCTCCACGCGTCCGAAGACTGAGTTCGACTCCGGACCGTGGAGCTCGACTTCGAGGGGCTCAACCTGGGAGGTTGCTCTGCCCAGGCCTAGGCGGTACGATCTCCCGGGATCCGACCTGGCGAAGGACGATGCCCGATCTTGGCCGGCGATCTCGGCTACCTGAGGGAGCTCAGCCCGGCGAATGAGCACAGCTCGGGAAGCGAGCCCGGGAGGCAATGTCCACTATGGCGGCATACTCTAACATGGTAACTGACAGGTGTTCCACGTCAGCGATCCTGCCACATCAGGGGGTGCTAAGATTTAGGCAGCTATGGGTTCGGACTTGAGCCCAAGTATGGGTCCACCCACTAATCACTTCGGGCTATTGGCTTTGAGCTAAGAGGTGAGGGATGGCCCACATGATAGTGGGCCTCATACAATGCTGCAAATGAGTAAGTCTTTGTACACCGCACGCGATGCAACAAATCCAACATGGTCCATGATACAGCTGTATCCACTGACGTGGAGTCCATCTGGATGCCAGCTGTCAGCCAGCAGATAGAGGTGCCACCTAAGCTTGGTGCCCGAGCAAGGAGTCGAAGTGAGTCCCCTGCCAAGGTCAGCTCCTGGTCGAGGTCGAGCTCAAGCTGCCACCAAGCGAAGGAGGGAAGGCAACAGAGATTCAAATCACGGTGGGAAAGAGAGTTGCCTTCACCGAGACCCTACCGCTAAGATAGTACAACTGACAGGTGACAGCCTGCCGCCTAAGGCCTACGGAGGGGGCCACCTTGCAGGAGCACCAGGGCCCCCTCAAGCCCCAGTTTACACTGATCAAAAAGGAATGTCCCCTTCAAGGCACGGCACTCCCCAGTCTGCTGTCTTCACCACCCACAAGTGGAAGGCCGCGCCAGAGGATTCAAATCCTGAGGCAGCCGCCGACATGCCATTGCTCTACCAGGTTTCTCAAAACATGGCGATCAACCAAAATACCAGAGCCATCAACATAACTCCCCATCTCAAAGGAGGAAACGGAAGCTCACGCGCAGTTCCCGCGTGCTGCCAGATGTCATCCCCTGAGACTCCCCCGAAAGAAAAATATCTGGAAAGCAAGCAGGAGGTCACAAACGGCCTCTCCATAACAAACTAAAAGGGGCCTCTAAATGAAAGGAGAGAACAAGAGGCAAAAACCAGCAAGGGGTAAGGGAGGTAATCATTGGCACACAGAAGGGGAGAGCAAGCCAGACACAACACTCTGAGGCTACCGGAGAATTCGTCGGAAGAATCCCATGGACACAGCCAACCCTGCTCCAGCCCTCCTTCTCTGCTAACGCCCTACACTCACTTTCTTTTCACAAAAACACGACCCCTGAATGTAAAAACCTCATTGGGATCCATTGAGGGGGATCTATTCTCTTGGATCGCCCACCGACTTGATCGTCAAAGTGTCCCAGCCAGAATCCCCGACCTAGGTCTCTTTTTCTTTTGCAAGGGTCCGAGAACGTTCACAGGATCCCAGGTGAGGGGGGCAACTGATGCGCGTCACAACGCACTGATTTAAAACCTTAAATACACTACTCTAAAAGAGTAGAATAGTGGGAGTAAGGGTCGAATCCATAGGAACTTTGGGTTATTCTGAAAAAGAATTTTTCGATAATGCTAATATTTACTAAAAACTCAAACTAACTAACTAAGACGGATAATGAAAAAATATAAATACAAATAAGAATCTCAAAATTTCAACTGGTTACTTGCTAAGTGGGCTAGCACTCCACTTTCTATGTGATCTGTATGCTCCGATCCAGATATAACCTATTCTTGGCAATCACGACCCGTACCTGTTCGATCACGGCCCGTTCCCTTGAAATATAGATTAGTCAAAAATCGAGTACATACAAATTATAAAAAATTCCTTCTTAGAGATTGTTTATTTCAAGAGCACAAACTGTTCCTACTAAATACAATTTGTCCCAAGAATATAAACTATGCCTAATAAGAATGAATGACTCATAAAAGTATTGACAAGAAATTCCTTTTATTTCATAGAAAGTATTGACAAGAAATTCCTTTTATTTCATTAAAAGTAAGTACAAAAGAAATTAGAAAATAAAAACTAAACCCCCCGTGCCAAGCACTACAGTGGAATCCTGAGAAAATGATCTAGCCTTCTATCCTGGACATCAGCTTCGCAGAAAAGAAATACGGGAATTGGAGGTGGAATGGGGCGCAGAAGAAAGTCTCCCAAATCCTCCCTCGAAGCGGAGAAATGACCGAGGACTTTATAGATGGGAAACACCGCAGGAATTGGAAGTGAAAGCTTCGAGAAATGACCAAGGGCTTTATAGATGGGAAACACTGCGGGAATTGGAAGTGAAATGGGGTGTAGAATGAAAGTCTCCCGAATCCTCCCTTGGAGCGGAGAAATGACCAAGGGCTTTATAGATGGGTGCTATCTCCCTATCCTCGCACCGTTCACGCGATGCAAACTTCCTTCGTAATCTGAACAGACTTCTACGCGTCCATCCAGCGTCGTCCGACAACTCTTCTCCTAACGTATTCGAACATCATCCGAAAGTGAGTGGCAGCATGGACTTTCCGATCATGGAAGGCTCTTCTGGCCGGTGGTGGAGTGGAAGTTGAAGAAGGTGAACCGGAAGACGAAAACGATGGAGGAGGTGGCCGACCACTCTTTTGGTAGCTTTTCCGGGCACGATGAACACCTCCGTCCGGCGAGACAAGCGCTGGCGGTGGCGAGACGGTGTGGGGAGAAGAGCTGGTCAGTTTGGCAGGAGTTGCAGGGAGGAAAACCGTGGGAGGAGCAAGCAGCTTTTGTGGACGGTGGCTGGCGGCAGCAGCGAGCGACAGCTGTGTCCGAAGAAATCGATGAAGAAAGTGGACGGTGGCTGGCGGCAGCAGCTTTCAGACAAATTTTTCGATCAAGGAAGCTTTTTCAGCCGGTAAGGAAGGTGCCGGCGGGTTGGGTAGCGCCGGGACGGTGGAGATGAGGCTGGCAGCATTGGAGGGAAGCAGCTCCTTCTCAGGCAATTTTTCGACAATCAGAGCTTCTCCAGCCTGCGGTGAGGTCTCCGGCAGGTTGGGCGGCATCGGGGCCATCCCTCCGACGAGTTTGGGTGCATTCGGAGCACTGTGTTCCACGGTCCTACTCCGTGGATCATGGGTAATGGCAGCGGTGGACCGGCTATGAATTGGTGGACCATTCAGCCGATCCACAGTGAACCGGCTAAATGATTTTAAGTGCTATTCCAAAAATCGTGTTACTTTGAAAATCATGCTAAAATCTTCTAAAATTGATTTCATACCCATATGAACTTCGATTTGGGTCCGATTTGTGCCGTTGGATTCCATAATTCGAGCTCTACACATTTATGAAGTTAATTTCTGCAAAATACTACATAAAACTTTTAATTTCAACCAAATAATATTGGATGAATTGTCATTATTTTGATAATTATCACACCTCCAACTTGAACTTTGCTCGTCCTTGAGTAAAGAAA
The DNA here is from genome assembly GCA_021397845.1 of Areca catechu. NCBI lineage: Eukaryota > Viridiplantae > Streptophyta > Magnoliopsida > Arecales > Arecaceae > Areca > Areca catechu. Next base: position 28,972,013 of record CM038047.1, on the reverse strand, counting down.
ATGAATTAGCCTCATGTACTAACATGTCCAAGAAGTGAAAATCATCTTACTAACTCTAAAATCAGAGGATACCCGGTTAGACTATTACAAAGGTACTTCATTGGATTACCAATTCCACCCATTTAATGATAGAGTGAAGTCCATGGAAGTTTTAAGAGTTTTTCTTTTCCCAACTTTCTATCTCACTTTCTAAATCTTCCAACTTACTTTAGTTTTGGTATAATATTTATTTAGTCCCCACTTTTCTCTTTTTTTTTGAAAAAAAAATAAATCGTAAAGTCAGTGCAATGTCCTGATATCTTGCTTTCTAGTTAACCCTTGTAGCAAGCTTTAAGCCAATGACTCTCAAACCAGTTGGCTTTAGGGCATTAGGTATAAAACACCCCTCATGCTTACTAACTCGAGTCAAAAAGGCTAAGTCAAGACTGACTGTACAAAAGGTTTCATTAAATCCCCACCTTTTGACACGAACAACAACGCTTACTTAGGTGAAGGGGCCTGGTTATTTAGTGAGAGATGCGAAAAACCTTTATTACTAAACTTGGAGACTTACTTTTTATGATGCCTATGCCATTATAAGTAGGATTCACTATCAAGATCAATAGGCTGAATGGTCTAGAATTACTCTTCTAAAATTTTTTGGTCTACACTCTATCATTTATAGGGTTTTCTTGATAATTCATCCCTCAGTATGTCTAAAATTATCTAGATCATTAATCACTTCGCATTTAGCAAGCTTGATTATTTTCAATTCGAGACAAAGCTTGTACACAACAATCAATTAAAGTTTTACTCGAGGATTAGATTAATTTAATTATCCTCCCAAATTAATTCCCATTGTCCCCAATGGAAGAGGATACTAATAATGTAATGGCATGGAAGGATACCACCTGGTAGGGTATGAACATTGGATGTCCTTTTCCTCGCAATCTTCTTTGATCACTCCTCTTTATTTTAAAACTAAAGAACCAAAGAACACAAGATTAAAACTAAAAGCATAAACTAAGGCAAGAACTGGGCTGCCTTCCAAGCGCACTAACTTTAAAGTCTTCAGCCAGACGCGAAGAGGGAGTGTTACTGATATTAAACTTAGGTACATCCCTCAAAAAAGATTTTAGAATATAGGCCAATCAGGAGGCCTTGTCAACATGGCATAAAAATGTTCGTAGAGTATTCTACAATGATAATCCCTGATCCATAAAATACAGGAGGTAAGCTTGCTAGACCAAGATTGAAAAATTCTATAACAATTTTGTTGAAGATTAGGAAGGGAGTGTGTGTGTCGGGTCGAGAGTGGGGGTGGGGGCTTGAAAATTTTTTGATCTCTAGAAAGGTCTACCCTAATCTCATTCTCGTGTATGGTATGGCTTGATATCATCCCTTCCTGATAGCACATTATCCAAGTTAATTGTGGGATGGCACTTTATCTAAGTTACTTATGGGATGGCACTTTATCCAAGTTAATTATTGGTCTGTCTCCATATATCGTTTCAGAATAAAAGATAGATTTTGGAGGCGATCTTCGAAAGTAGTGCCAAATATAGGAAAATCAGCAATAAACTCTTTAAGATCATTATCCTTCTTTTCATAAAGATCCCATCCAACAGCTTGTCTATGCATCCTTAGAACACCAACTATTAGGTCTCCTGATTAGAGATCACTGGTAGGGTATCAATAAGTGTGACAGGAAGCATAGGGATCTAATGAGTTCAGTTTGAAAAGTGGGTTATCCCTCCCTATGATATCTTCATCTTCATTAAAATCATCTACCTCATACTGAGTCATATAGGGATCTAATGAGTTCTAGGGATAACTAGGAGGTATGGCTTCCACTACTGTATTATTCTATTGTGGTTCCTGGGGAGCCTCAATAAATTCCATCATATCATCAAAGGAAGTCATCGGTGAGTAAGATGATGATGGAAGTAGTTCATCCCACCAGTTTAGTTTCTCTGTCTCAATCGAATCATATATATTAAGCTCATCAATAGATTGCTGCTGAGGCATAATTGGTTGTTGATATTGGGAAAATCTATCAACTTCTGGGTTAATCTGAGGAAGAGAAAGGTTCTGACTAATTTTTCCAATCCGGTATAGTTCTTGTAAAACCTTTTCTTGAAAAGATAGGCTATAAGGAGTAGGAGAAGGTTGACAATCTGAATAGGACGGATCGTAATAAGAAGCATCTGCAAACGAAGGTCTTTGGCATACCGGATCGTAATAAGAAGCATCTACGAACGAAGGTCTTTGGGGTACCGAATCGTAATAAGAAGCATCTGCGAACGAAGGTCTTTGGGATACTGGGTCGTAATAAGAAGCATCTGCGAACGAAGGTCTTTGGGATACTGGGTCGTAATAAGAAGCATATGCGAACGAAAGTCTTTAGGATACCAGGTCATAATAAAAAGCATTTGCGAACGAAGGTCTTTGGGGTACCGGATCGTAATAAGAAGCATCTACGAATGATGGTCTTTGGGATATCGGGGTAACTACTGGGTGTAGTTGCCACGAAAAATCTAATTAAGCCCCCCACCTGGGTTGAAGCATCAAAATTTAAACGTTCTCCTGGTCTATAAGCCATATGATTTCTGTTGCCACCAAGATCGTCGTGGCCGTAGCTGTTGTCGACATCGGATCGCCTCTCGTCTTCTCGGGGATGGCCTGCACTTCAGGACTTGCAAAAAAAGGTCAGATACCCAGGCCAGGGATTCCGACAAGGGCACTCCGAAGGTAAAGTCAGTGACGATCCAGGAGAATAGATCCTCCTGGTTGAGCCCCTCTTGGTGGACTTCACGTTAGGAGGAGTAAATGGTGTAAGAGTGGGGGTGCGAGTGTGCTGGGAGAGGTGGTAGCCGAGGTGGATTGGTCCTCTTGTGTGGCTTCCTCTTCCTCACTCACTTGGGTGAGTGTTTTGTGGTTTAGCGTACGTACCTCCCTGCTAGGGATTTCGAAGGTTCTTTTAAGTCTAGGTGATCATTGGTCGCCTACCTTGGGATCTCCCCCATGCTATCAGGCATGTGCGGTGGTGTTCCATGCTATGGATGGGACAGCTTTCCCGATTCGTGACAAGGGGAACTGTCGTGCATTCTGACATTCCTTCCGGTCGCTCCATTCCGAGAAGCCTGGCAATGTCTCGATCGAGGGGCCGCTGTCCCCGGGATTCGAATCTCCTAGTTGACTTCCTCTTTCAGGTGGTGCAGGTAGTTGGTGGAGAGCGTGGCACCTTGATCAGGGAGCTTCTTCCTCTTCTAGTATAAGTGATGGCTGCGGACAGTTATTATGACTTGACAGGTGCTTCCTTGTGGTCTTTGGGTTGCTCGTCGGTGCCTCGAGAAGGTGGCTCCGCCCCCTTGGTGGCCGATGGTACTGTCCGAGTTGGTTGTGGACTGGAGAGCTGGGACTCGGCTCCGACTCAGGGGGCTCGACCTCTGAAGGGCTCGACCTGGTGGAGGAGGCTGGACTCGACTCCGGCCCAGGAGGCTCGACCTTGGAAGGGCTCGACCCGGTGGAGGAAAGCTCGACTCCTACTTGGAGGGCTCGACCTGGCGGAGGAGGGCTAAGCTCAACTCCGGTCCAGGAGGCTCAGCCTCTGAGGGGCTCGATCCGGCGGAGGAGGTCGGCACGCGACTCCAGCCCAGAGGGCTCAGCCTCGGAGGGGCTCGACCTGGCAGAGGAGGGCTGAGCTCGACTCTGGTTCACGGGGCTCAACCTCGGAGGGACTCGATCTGGTGAAGGAGGTCGCTCAGCTCCAACCTAGGTGCCCCGGGCTTGCGGGTGCCGACCTGGCGGAGGATGGAACTCGGCTTTGGCGGGCCACCCTGTTGTTCTGCGGGAGCTCAGCCGGTCAAAGGAATCCAAGATGGGGTGTCCACCATGGTGATTTTCTGACATGGCATTTGGCAGGGATTATACATCAGCATGTCAGCTTCTTGCTACATCATTTGCCCCCCACTCCCGAGTCCCATTGGCGCGGGGCGCTCGGGGCGAAGGGAGTAAATACAATGCTGACAAGAAAGGTGAGAATTTGGTACAATGATGGCCAAGATTGCCAATGCCTCGCAGAGCGGTTCCTTCAGCCTACTTGGGGGAGCCACGTGGACACATCCAAGTAGTTGTTACGGGCACAGAATTCAGAGCGGTCACAGTCGAAATCAAATGCCAGCCTCGTTGATTGATGACACGTGGTGTAGATCCACCGGTGGGGGGCTATAACGGTACGGTCGGGCACTGGTCATTTCGAAAGGGAAGGCCGCTTTTCCGAAAACGAGCCTCCTTTCAAATCCTGCATGCCCGCCATTGTCTCGAAGTTTCTCTTTCGCTCCCCCGGCCATTTCTGCCTCCCCAAGTCTTGAGCAGGTTAGTCTCCTTCCCCCATACTGCTTGAGTAGGGACCTCCTCTTAGGGCTAGGTTCTTCTTCAGATCCTTGTCCATCTTCCCCTTCTTTCTGTTCTCCTCTTCCTGTTCCTTGGCCTCCATGTCTCGCTTTGGACCAAACTTTCGCCCCACCACCAACTAGGGTGAGGCCGGGTCTTCTAGGCCGAGGCCACCTTCTTCTTCTTCCAACGAGGAGGAGGATATGGCGCGCTTCGAGATCACCCGAAGGCCTGCGTCCAGGGGAATAGTAATTAAGGAACCTGCATCTTCTCCCCTACCTCGTCCTCTTCTTCTTCCCGCTTCTACACCTGCTCCCGAGCCTACTCGATCAATAGGTCACGGGGGGATCGCTTCGATGATCACTACCGTGGACCTTGCGACCATCCAGGACACCTATGGTATCCTAGACGGTGTCCGGCTCTCGATCCCTCGACCGGGGGAGCGGGTCACCTCTAGTGGCCACTCCTTCTGGGGTCCGGCTCATCTATCTCCTTCGGCAGCCGATCTACTGGGGCTGAGGTCTAACGGCCACTCCTTTCAGGATCCGGCTAGTTCGCTTCGAGACTTTAGAGTGTTCTAGAAAGCCCTTTTGTTACAACAGAATTCTGCCACCGCTGCAACGCCGCTCCACTGCTCCCATGACTGTGCCCCCTCGGGGCACCACGTGGCCACTCTCCAGATCCTGATAGGGGCATATCGATCTTTCTCGATCTGTCTTCTAACAACTTTTGGACTGTTTCGTGCCTATATAAGGTATCCGGGAGATCCTGCTCGAGAGTAAGTTCACTCTTTCCTCTCCAAATGCTGCTCATTTTTAATTCCTCCATTATGTTGCTCCCACTCTTGAGCTTAGGCATCAGAGTGTCCCCCGTCGGAACACTGCCGGCACTTTGGAGACTTTATTGTAGGTGGACCGGAAGAGGCTCGCTCCAGCAACACCGATCGAACCGGCCCAGGAGAAGATACGGCAACAACAATAAATTCCTTTTATTTCATAGAAAGTATTGACAAGGAATTTTTTTTATTTCATAGAAAGTAAGTACAGAAGAAATTAGAAAATAAAAACTAAATCTCATGTGCCAGAACTACAGTAAAATCTCGAGAAAATGATCTAGTCTTCTAACCTCAAGATCAGCTTCGTAGAAAAAAAAATACAGAAATTGAAAATGAAATGAAAAATATGGGAATTGAAAATAAAATGTGAAGCAGAATGAAAATCTCCCGAATTCTTCCTTAGAGCAGAGAAATGATCGATGGCTTTGTAAATGAAAAACACCGTGCTGAATCCTCTCTTGAGCAGAGAAATGATCGAGGGTATTATAAATGAGAAACATCGTGTCGATCCATATGGAAACCGTTATAATTTCTTATCTTAATCTATTCAAAAAGCTCGGTACTATCTCTTATCCTCGTATCCGTTCCCGTGATCCCAGCAACCTCCTCCGCATCGCGAATTTCCTTCGTAATCGGAATAGACTTCCCCGCGTCCGCCCAGCGTCGTCCGACAACTCTTCTCCCGACAGATTCGAACAACATCCGAAAGTGAGTGGCAGCATGGACTTTCCAGCCGCGGAAGGCTCTTCCGGCCGGCGGTGGAGTGGAAGGAGAAGAAGGTGAACCGAAAGACGAAAACGATGGAGGAGGCGGCCGACCACTCTTCCGGTAGCTTTTTCGGGCACGGGGAACACCTCCGTCCGGCGAGACAAGCGCTGGCGGTGGCGGGACGGTGTGGGGAGAAGAGCTGGTCGGTTTGGCAGGAGTTGCAGGGAGGAAAACCGTGGGAGGAGCAGGCGGCTTTTGCGGATGGTGGCTGGCGGCAGTGGCGAGCGACGGCGGTGTCCGAAGAAATCGGTGAAGAAAGTGGACGATGGCAGCGGCTTTCCGAGAAATTTTCTCTTCAAGGAAGCTTTTCCGGTCGGTAAGGAAGGTGCCGGCGGGTTGGGCAGCGCCGCGACGGTGGAGATGAGGAAAAGAGGCCGGCGGCATTGGAGGGAAGCAGCTCCTTCTCCGGTAATTTTTCGGCCAACCGGAGCTTCTCCGGCAGGCGGTGATGTCTCCGGCGGGTTGGGTGGCATCGGGGCCGTCCCTCCGGCGAGTTTGGGTGCATTCGGAGCACTGTGGTCCACGGTCCTGCTCCGTGGACCACGGGTAATGGCAGCGGTGGACCGGCTGTGAATTGGTGAACCATTCAGCCGATCCAAAGTAAACCGGCTAAATGATTTTAAGTTTTGTTCCAAAAATCGTGTTGCTTTGAAAACCATGTTAAAATCTTCTAAAGTTGATTTCAGATCTATATGAACTCCGATTTGGATCCGGTTTTCGCCGTTGGATTCTATAATTCGAGCTCTACATATTTATGAAGTCAATTTCTGCAAAATACTACATAAAACTACTAATTTCAACCAAATAAAGTTGGGTAAATTATCATTATTTTAATAATTATCAGCGATGCCCGATGCCGTGCCGGAGCTACAGGCCATGACGGTTTAGGCGACAATAGATTGGGGCACCAGGCAGGGGGGTAGGATGCTGAAACGTCAGTCAAACTAGTCCCCCCGCCATAAAAGCAGCTCCACTTGAGGCATGGTAGTGATACGCACACAGGAAGCCTCCACCAACCACGTGGAGGGCCCTCCTTCTCACGAAGGCCATGCAGCCTAGAGGGGGAGCTCCTTGCTCCATCACAACTGCCTCTGAGAGATGTCCAACCCAGCGCACTCGCCCAGTAGATGCAAGTGTTGTCCGTGGCGATGCAGCAGTTACAACACTAGGAATGGTCCCTGGCTATCCAGCAGCAGCCAGGGACCTCTATGGCCCAAGTCGGCACCCCCTGCGGCAATCTGCATCCTTTTCAAGAAAGGCCTTCACAGCTGCAGGCCACGACTGATCCCCGAGATAGCCTCCGGGCCCCGGTGAAGGGACAAAGGAGCGGGTCAATCGACTGGGAGAGCCAATCCCTAGGCTTAAAGCGCGCCTCCCACAGGTGCCGTAGATGCTGCCAGAGCAAGGCCCCCCATCGCGACCCTCCTCAGCATTCGCCTCCATCCTCTCTAGTAGCCTCGGTGGAAGACTCTGTCGATGAGACTATCAGGCGCGTGCTAGAGAAGTGCCTGAAGGAACAAGAGTGTAGGCTGGCGGAGCTGTCCCGCCAGTTTGCCAACATGCAAGGCTCCTCCAAAGAGCTAGTGGGCTATGACACCCGTCCCCTTTTCTCCTGAGAGATCCAAGAGGAACCGATCCCGTGTCGATTCCGCATGCCTCAGGTGGATTCCTACGACAGGACCACCGACCCCTTGGACCACCTAGGGAGCTACAAGGCTCTCATGGGAGTCCAGGGGGCAACAGATGCCCTTGTCTGCATAGCCTTCCCCTCTATCCTATGAAAGGCCGCTCGAGTCTGGTTCACCTGCCTCGAGCCCAAAAGTATCAGTTCCTTCGTGGAGCTGGAAAGAAGGTTCGTGGCACACTTCGACGCTTGCCGAAAGGTACCGCGAGAAGCCGATAGCTTTTTCTCCATCAGGCAGCATGACCACGAGCTCTTGTGATAGGGGATGGATCAGAGGAAGGATCGTCGACGAGCTGAGAAGTCACCGAAGATTAGGGTACTACTATTTTATTTTATTTTTTTTTGTAGGGAGTTGGTGAAGGAATAATGGAGATGAAATATAGAAAAAATCTGGACTCTCATAGACTTTGGGACTCACACTCATGGAGAGACCTCTCACCTCTAGGGCATCTCACCCACCCCACTACATGTAGCCTAAGGCATCCCACCCATCTTACTACATGCGGAGCCTAGGGCATCCCACCTAAATCGCTACCTGGGGCCGTGAAGGAAAATCTCTAAGACCATGGAGGGGACTCTACAGGGAAGGGGATAACTAGGACCTCATGCCCCTCGATGCTCGAAAGCGAAGGCATAAGGTCTCACACCCCTCGACGTCCGAAGGCGAAGGCAAAATGGGCCTCACGCCCACTTCTTTATGGAGGCAGAATGAAGAATCACTCTTTCCTAAAAACTCATTTTTATTCACTAAAACTATTTTTTTACAAAGAATTGAGGGTTGTATTTATAGACCTTTCTAACTCTCATTTAAATTTGAATACAAGATAGAAAGATAAGGATGGTTCAAATTCAAATACAAGATAAGGTCTATCCATACTAGATAACTCAATCCTAACCAAACTAATCCTAAATCAAATTTCAAAATAATCGATAAAGATAAATCCTAAACTAATTTATTTTGGACATGCTTCGAGATTTGTGTTGCTCCAAGATTCGTGCTACTTCGAGATTTGTGTTGTTTCGAGATTCATGCGGGCTGATGTCCCCATCATTTTTCTGAGGAGGGGGAACTCAACTCCATCGAGTCAGGGTCAGCGGGGACTTTGGTGAAACCGAATCCAATCAAATCAAACAAGCTCTGCTATGAAATCTATACAGCTTTGAGAGTCATGCAATGCTGAAAATTGTGCAATTCTGAAATCCATGTAGCTCCGAGGATCGTGTAGCTTTGAGGAGCATGCAGGCTTGAGGTCGGCAACAGGGAGGGGAATATGCATTCACGTTCGTGCGGGATGTCTTCTTTCCCACGGATCGATGCTGCGGAATAGAGGAGGGACTCCCGGTGGGCTCTCCAGTGATAGTGCTACGGAGGATGATGGTGGTACAGGGAGGGAGCGTCACAGTCCCATTCCGGTGTCCGGCAGTAGAGGGAGGGATCCAAATCTGGACGGGAGGGGGAAGTGCGACCGTGGCTTGATTCTGGGGAGGAGGGTCACCGGTAGGCTCAAGCAGCTATGAGGCGTCAACTGGAGGGAGGATCCGTGTGACTAGGGATGATGGCAGTGGACTGGAGGGGAACCGGAGATCGGTGATTGTGGATCGCTGATGATTGGGCGGGTGGATGGCTCGAGGAGCCGGGAGGTGGTTGTTGATGGCCTGGATCTGGTGGGCAGCGGACTAGGAGCAGGAGACTCTCCAGGAGAGGGAGCGGAAGTGGCGACCGTGGTGGATCTTCCGGTGTGCTGTCGATGGGGCGATGGCAACAGGGGTGTCGGAGGTCACGATGGAATCGATGGAACTCTGGAAGCGGAGGTCGGTCTTGAAGTCCTGGGTTTCCTCACGGACGAGGCACTAGAAGGGGAGCTTGCAGATGAGGAGGGAATAAAGGAGGCAGGCGAATAGGATGGAGAGGGCAGCGGTGGCGATGTCGGGGTATGGAAAGGCAAGGTCGGAGTAGACACCGGAGAGGATGGTGTCCTAGAGGTCGATCTTGAAGCGACGGTGCGAGTGGAGCGAGAGAGGCGAGGTAGAGGAGACGAGAGTCGTCACGGGAGAGGAGGTCGAGGATAGCGTCTTCCCAGGAGGTGGATTGTTGGAAGGGGGAACAGCGATGGGGAATGGAGGAAGAATGAAAAAAAATTGAAAAAGACAGTGTCGAAGAAATCTATTTTTTTTTTAGATGGTGTGAAAGTGGATGAATCTGGGTGATTTGGATAGATAAATGTATCCTAATTTTCTAGCTATGATACCAAATTGATGAGGGACGGATCAGAGGAAAGATCGTCGACAAGCTGAGAAGTCACCGAAGATTAGGGTACTACTATTTTTTTTTTTTGTAGGGAGTTGGTGAAGGAATAATGTAGATGGAAGGTAGGAAAAATCTAGACTTTTATAGACTTTGGGACTCATACTTATGGAGAGACCTCTCACCTCTAGGGCATCTCACCCACCCCACTACATGTAGCCTAGGGCATCCCACCCAAATCGCTACCTGGGACCGTGAAGAAAAATCTCTAAGACCATAGAGGGGACTTGCGGGGAAGGGGATAACTAGGGCCTCACGTTCCTCGACGCTCGAAAGCGAAGGCATTATGGTCAAGCATATGCTGTTAATTTATTCATATACTTCCAAACTTGGCTTTACCTAGATATCATATTTAGACCCCACGATTGGCTAACCCCCTCCCAAATTTTCTCCTATATATATCCTTCCCAACCTCTCCTTTTTAGTTTCTCTGAGCCCTTCCACCCCAAACCAAAAAAATAAATAAATAACCCATGATCTATAGAAACCATAATTAATAAATTGGAGGGAAAAAAAAACTTCTAGGAGGTGGCACGAGGGATATTTGCTGCTTGGGGACTTGGATGATGTAGGTCCCGACTGGTGGGGCAAGACAGGGGATTTGGGTTGGCAGGGGCAGCGGGTGGGAGGGAGGGGTTGCGGTCGGTGGGGCGGTAGGGGGGAGGTGGTGGTCGGCTTGGGCCTAGGTGAAGGTGCTCTATCCGGTCCCTATGACGAAAAGGAAGGGACCCAAAGGCAACGTGGCGGAGATGAAGGAGATGAAGAAGGAGAGAGGGAGGAGGAAACGGAGGAGAGATGGCACGTGATGGCAGATCGATCGAATGAGATTAGGATCTAGCATTGGGGAAGGAGGAATTTGCTGACACTTATAAGCATCGGTAAACTCCATTTTTGCGAAACTTTCTGACACTCCCCGTAGCATCGGGAAAAACTAGTTGGAATTACTCAATTTTGTTGTAGTATAAGTACAATCCAAATGGTCGAAGTACAAAATATCTTACAAGACTCGAGAGTATACATCACCTTGCCACCAGGTCCAATTATCAGAATGGTTAGCAATAAAAGACGTAACCTAATTTGTTGTAATATTTACCTCCCAGAAGACATGTCGAACAGATACCATAATGGGATAACAAAAAAAGATCCAGATGTCTCGGAGAATTAGATAGACCTCGAGATGCTTTTCCTTGTATCTGATCCAGCTAATGACCATGGCATAATTACCTTCAACAATAATCCTCTTTGCCCGTAATGCCACTTGCCCAAGCAGCTGAGAGCTTTGCTTCCAGGATAGATGGCTCAAAAAGATAAGATCCCTCCACAATGAGCAACCTGGTGTCCAGACCACAGATGACAAAGTCAGCATCCTCTTGTCATCCCTAACACTATCATCAAACTTAAACTTGACAAATCCTAGCGTTGGGGACTTTCAAGAGATGAAAAGATCCTTCTGGATCGCTGCAAGCGCAACATGGAAGTCCCAGTAAGCCAGGGTGTAGACAGTCTGGTGAGCAGTATCAAAATGGCCGTACTTCATAGCTAATGATAGAGCTCTATCAAAAATGTACTCGATAAGCATGCACAATCTTAGCTTCCAATATCAAACTATTTCATAAATAACCAAATCTAATAGACAACATGCGCCCTTCTACCCCTCTAAGTATCGATCGATCCTTTCAAAAAACTCCTATGAATTGTATCCAGAAAGGAACTCAATCATGAGCTAGTACTAGCCCAATAGCCCATCAAGATTGGCCATCTACCATCCTCTAGATCAACTTTATCATGAGATAATAAAGAAGAGCATGCTTAGTATAGCTCTATTTTTTGATGAGCATCTCTTTGTACGTTCTAGTTTAGTTTCATTTTTGTCGAGCTGGATATTACACTCCTAAAGGCTGAGCTTGACGTGGTCAAAACTGAAGAGCTAGGTTTCTTATTATTCTTCCATGTTATTCTGGGTGTCCACCACCAGGTCCTATTTTGGCTACCTTCTTGATATGATAGATTCTGCACTGCTGATAAGATGGACACTGTACTTTTTTTATCGTTGAACTTGATTCAACTACACGAGAGGAGACCTTCTATGTTACTCTATAATTCTTCTTGTTTTTGCCATCTTTTTTTTTTTCCTATACATGTTCTTCTGTCTTGTCTGCTGTATATTTCACCTTTCAATTAAATCGGAGTTCTTATCTTCCTAGCTTCCATTATTCTCAAAAAAAAAAAAAAAATTTAACGATACATCATACTGTAAATGAGCATATTGGTATACAATGAAAGAGATAGTATTGATAATACGTGGAAGCTGGAAAATTCATTCGCAAGACTTGATCGTCACTTTTTTTTTTTTGTGGGTCTGTTTGGTTGAGGACATGAAAAAAATTTATATTGATCATCATATTTGATATAAAAATAAATTAAAAATAATAAAAAATATTTTTAAGAGAGAGATTGTAAAATAAATATTATAAAAATTTGGTATTTGATAAATATTCGAGTAATGGTAATTTATACTTGATAAAATTATCTTTAATAATATATATATATTTATTTATTTTAATATCTTTTTAAATTTATTTAATAAAGATTTTTTTATAAAATAATTAAAGTGTAAATGGTGATATAGGATTATATGATTATAGTAATTATATAAAAATTGATTAAGGATGACAGCACTATTTTTTATTAAAAAATTATTTTATTTTGATGAGTATGTTTATAAATTTAATTATTTTTCTATATAGCATTATTTTCAACTAAGCATAGAAATCTTTTTTCAGGTAATAATAATAATAATCACTAGCCATGGTTATTTGTAATTTGCATTACAATACAAATCTTTTTTAAAAAAATAAAAAAAATTATGTATTATTTTTAGAAAAAAATATAAAATAATTGAAAATTAAAATAATTCTTTTTTGAATAAAGTTGTTAAGATATCTCGGTCCAAGTATGAGCTAACCGCCGGTTCGATCGGCTGAAGACATTTCTTCCGAACTACAAACTTCGAACCAAGGTATTCGAACAAAGTCAAACAAACTATGGGCAAGCCAAAGCTCTTACTGGGCCTACGGTACCCGAAGACAGAGTCTTCGAATTACGTCTTCAGCCTTCTTCGAAGACCAAGTCCTACAGTCCCTGAAGACAAGATCCTCAGCCTGAACCGAAGAACGACCTTCACCAACTCCCGAAGACACGGTCTTCGACTTGTGTCGAAGATCAAATTCTCGATCTATGCCAAAGACAGGATCTCCGACCTATCTCGAGAAGATCCGACGACGAAGACATTTCCTGATTCAATCATGGAAATCTTCCTAAAAGGAAAATTGAGGACGGGCTCTCAACCTGTCTCAAGTTTCTATGAATATGACAAGCAACGTTTGTCATCGACTATTTCTGGAACATGATCATGACACGTAACTCCAGCGACAACGCTTCCGGCCTGGCCACCGGAACCACCTAATAACTACCCACGATTCCAAATGGTGGGAAAGAAATTAACTCCCCCATCGTAACAGCTGGAAGAAGAACGGAACTGCAGACTGGACAACTCCTTATAAATAACGGTAAGAGGGAATGCTCGAGGTAAGGCACAAGATACCCCTGAACCATCCCAGAGTCTTTCCCTTCTCCATTTAGTCCTCCTCAGAACCTTCCCGATTCTGTGGCTAGAGCCCGCCTCTGACTTAAGCATCGGAGTGTCTTTTGTTGGAGCAATTCCGGCCAGGAATTTATTTTGTAGGTGAACCAGAGAGCGGGCCTACGATCCAGTAGCTCCGCCCGGTCGGAAAAGGGATTCTACGCCAACAGATTGGTACGCCAGGTAGGGGGGTGGCTGTCCTGTGCAATTTGCATTGTTAAGCTCTCCTCCTTAACCAAGGGGAAGTAAGAAATTTTTGATGGCGAGAGGGAAGACTCAGGTTGCCTCAACAAGTCGAAATCATGCTTCATCCTAAGGGGAAGCACCCCCGATAGAGAATGACATTCCACCTCCCATAATTGTCGTGGGACAGCAGCAGTTCGAAGCCCTCCTGAACCAGGTCACTAACCTCATGACTATGATTCAGGACTTTCAAAATAGAGCTTTTCAGGTGGGGCATCCGCCGGCCACCTCCAGACATAGCTCTCGATTTTGGAGGAAGAGAGCCCCTCGAGAGGGGTCCACACATCTCTCCCCCCATCCTCGGCCCACTCCTGAAGGCCAAAGTTCAAGAATGCCTAGGCCCACTGATTCCCCGTAGAGAGGGAAAAGACTTAGGCAAACTTCCTCCCCCTCTTCTGAAGACTCTACTCTCGTAGAGAAAGCACCAAAGCAGGCTCTCCCTGACTACGATGGGAAATTCAAGGCCATCGAATCAGAGATGGCAAGAATGTAGGAGCAGAGAGATTACAATGATTTGGTGATGTGTGATCTGCGCCTGCCCTACACCGATCGCATCATGGCCGAAGTCATCCCTTGGCACTTCAGGGTTCCCCAGATGGAACCCTATGATGGCACATCTGATCCTCTTGACCATCTAGGCAGTTTTAAGGCCCATATGATGATCTAGGGAGCTTCGGATACGATGTACTACCTTGCATTCCCAACCACCCTAAAGAAAGCTGCTTGGATGTGGTACTCGAGCATACGCCCAGGTACCATCAATTCCTTCTCCGAGTTAGAAAAATTATTTGTCTTGCATTTCAGGACTTGTCGTAAGACCCCCCGGAATACAGATACACTGTTCTTCCTTCACCAGAATGAAGGAGAAAGCCTGCGAGATTACATCTCCAGGTATAATGCAGCCACACTCGAGATCCCCGATCTCAACGAGCATGTGGCTATGTCTGCATTGAAGAAAGGACTTCGTACATCCAGGCTCACCTTTTTCCTGGATAAGAAGTTCCCCAAAAGCTATGCTGAGATCCTGTCGAGGGCTCAGAAATATGCCGATGCCGAAGAGCAAGCGGCAAATCGATGACTAATCGAAGGGAAACCCCCTTCGAAGAAGAAAAACAATAGGGGACAAGGCTCCCTACTTCCAATAATAACAAGTATGCTGACCACCAAAGAAGTCCTCTCAGGCCCAGAGCATCGGGCAGGAGATTCGACTCCTATACGCCCCTCAACCTCCCTCGTGAGAAGATTCTCTTGGAGATAGAAAAAGAAAACTATCTCCAGCGGCCACGTCCCATGAAGGCATCCTCTTTCGCAAGGAACATGAATAAATACTGCTGATTCCACCAGGATCACGGCCATAATACTGAAGAATGCATCCAACTGAGAGATGCAATAGAGGATCTCATCAAGAGAGGGTATTTAGGACGGTATGTTGGCCACCAAGGACCACGGTCAGAAGCCACTATCCCCCAATCGAATCCTGAAGAGGCTGAATTGCCAAATCAACGGCCCACCAATGGAGGCATGGGGATGATACATCGACCTGTCAATTGGAGAAGAGATAAAGACGATGTCCCGAAACGACTCAAGGATAACAATGCTATTATCTTCTTCGACGACGACCTTGCAGGAGTCCGGCTTCCACACAATGACCCTATTATAATCTCGACTGTTGTGGCCAATTATGATGTACAACGAATCCTAGTTGATAAAGAAAGTTCGATTGATGTCTTGATCTACGATGCATTCTCTCGGATGTGTTTGCCTAGAAACAAGCTATGAAGGTCCCCCATACCCCTTACTGGCTTTGGAGGGAATCATGTTGATGCCAAGGGAGAAATAGTACAGCCTGTAACTCTCGGTACCGAACCTCGATAAAAGACATTGCCGATCAATTTCACAGTAGTACAAACCCCTTCAGCCTACAACATCATTCTGGGACGACCTGCCCTGAACAAATTATGGACCATAGTGTCATCCTCCTACCTCCTGGTATGCTTTCCCACCAGAAATGGTGTTGGAGAAGTAAGAGGAGACCAGAGAGTGGCACGACAATCTTGATGATCCAGGATAAGCACTCTAATGATCCCACCACTTGGGATCAACTAGATCCGATGGACTCGACTATAGATTCTAGTGAGCCTATGGAGAGAACTATCTCGGTGCCCTTAACTAAAGAGGACCCCACCATGGTTGTGCAGATCGGAAGTATGCTTGATGAAAAAACCAGAATGGAGCTGATCTGCTTCTTCAGGGATAATGCTGATGTCTTTGCTTGGTCAGCTTCGGACATGCCAGGAATTCCCGTCGAAGTAATCACTCATCGGCTGGAAGTTGTCCCTGGATATAAACCAATCTGACAGAAGAAGAGAAGCTTTGCCCCTGAAAGACAAAAAGTAATAGATGAAGAAATGAGCAAGCTCCTCAAAGCAGGGTTCATCCGAGAAGCCCACTACCCCGAGTGGTTGGCCAATGTGATAATGATAAAGAAAGCTAGTGGCAAGTGGAGGATCTACATTGACTACACCGACCTCAATAAGGCTTGCCCAAAGGATAGCTTTCTTCTTCCAAAAATTGACCAAGCCACTGCCGGCCACCAATTGTTTAGCTTCATGGATGCTTTTCTGGCTACAATCGGATCCAAATGGATCCCCGGGATGAAGAGAAAATGTCCTTCGTCACCAACAAAGATATGTATTGCTACAAGATGATGCCATTTAGGCTCAAGAATGATGGAGCAACATTTCAGAGGTTGATTAACAAGGTGTTCAAGGAGCAATTGGAGAGAAACTTGGAGGCTTATGTTGACGACATGATCGTCAAGAGCCTCCTTAAAAAAGACCACATCTAGGACCTGGAGAAATCATTCAGTGCCTTGTGACGCCATCGAATGAAGCTAAACCCAATGAAATGCGCCTTTGGGGTCACTTCGGACAAGTTTTTGGGTTTCCTCGTTACCAAACAAGGGATTGAAGCAAACCCTGAGAAAATTCAGGCCCTCAAGGACATGAGGCATCCATCCTATAAAAAGGAAGTCTAGCAACAGACAGGGAGGATCGCCTCCTTAAGCAGGTTTATCTCTCACTTAATCAAGAAATGTCTCCCATTTTTCAAGGTACTTCAGCAGTCTTGAGGCTTTGAATAGACCGAAGATTGTCATACTACCTTTGAAGAGTTGAAGAAATACCTGTAGACCCTATCTTTACTTTCCAAACCTCAAGAGGGGGAGGTGCTCTATTTATACCTTTCTGTCTCGGACGAGGCAGTCAGTTCAGTTCTTATCCGAAGAGAAGAAGACGACTCTCACAAGCCGATATACTACATCAGCAAAGTTCTACATGATGCTGAAACAAGATATTCAAAAATATAGAAGCTGATATACTCTCTGATAATCGCGGCAAAGTGACTACAGCCTTACTTCCATGCCCACGCCATCATGGTGCTGACCGATCATCCCCTCAAAGCCGTTCTTCGATACCCTGATACCTTTGAAAGGATAGCCAAGTGGGATGTGAAGCTAAACGAGTTCGACATCAGCTTCTAGCCTCGATCAGCTATGAAGGCCCAGGTGCTCTCAGATTTCCTGGATGAATGCACCTAGAAGTCCAAAGACGAGGTACCTCCAGCAGAAGAAGGAAATTCGAAGAATACGGAGTCCGATTGGGTGCTCCATGTGGACTAAGCTTCCAATTCTACTGGATGCGAAGCCGGTTTTATACTAGCTAAATCCGACGGCCACACAGTAGAGTACACACTCCGGTTCTCCTTTCATGCTTCGAATAACCAGGCTGAATACGAAGCTCTACTTGCAGGTCTTCGGATCATCAAGAGTTTAGGAGTTCGGAGACTCCAGGCTTTTTCAGACTCCTAGCTAGTAGTAAATCAAGTTAAAGGAGAATATGAAGCCATGATCCCACCATGGTGCAGTATCTGGAGAAAGTACAAATCTTATCTTCTCAACTGGAATACTTCGAAATCATTTATGTTCCTCGATCGAAAAACTTCCGGGCAGATGCACTGTCTCGACTTGCTACTATAACCCCGGAATCTCCATCGCACCTTCGTTGAGCACCTTGAAGCCCCAAGTATAGCTGAAGAAGCTATGGAGGTGCACCAAATTGAGACCGAGCCAAGCTGGATGGATCCCATTATCAAATTCTTAAACGAAGGTGTATTGCTGGAGGACAAGGCAGAGGCCAAAAAGATCTGATGGATGGCATCTCAATATGTCATCCTAGACGGAGCCCTTTATAAGAGATCATTCTCTCAGCCCCTGCTGAAATGCTTGGGACCGTCAGATCTGACTATGCCCTGAGAGAGGTCCACGAGGGAATATGCGGTGATCACTTGGGGGGTAGGTCCTTAGGGTATAAAATTATATGCCAAGGATATTATTGGCCCTCTATCCAAAAGGATTCGACCGACTTCGTACGAAGATGTGATCAATGCCAGAGATATGCCAACATTCAGAGACAACCAGCGAGTCACTTAACCCATCTGATAGCCCCTGGCCTTTTGCTCAATGGGGGATGGATATTCTTGACCCATTTTCGCCCGCATCTGGGCAAAGAAAATTCCTCCTTGTGGCTATTGATTCTTCACAAAGTGGGTTGAAGCCGAGCCGCTTGCCCAAATCACGGAGGGCAAGGTTGAGAACTTTGTAAAAAACTCCATCATATTTTGGTACGGGATTCTGCACACAATAATCACTGACAACGGGAGATAATTCGATAATTCGAAGTTTAAAGACTTCTGTACTCAGTACCATGTGCAACACAGGCTGACCTCCGTTGCCCACCCACAGTCCAACGGAGAAGTCGAAGTAACTAATCGGACCATTCTCTACGGTCTGAAGACGAGGTTGAACGCTACCAAAGGACTTTGGGCAGAAGAGCTAACCTCCGTCCTCCAGGCATATAGAATTATCCCAAGAATGGCCACCGGCGAGTCTCCGTTCAACCTGGCATATAGTACCGAAGCCGTTCTTCCTATCGAAGTCTCCTTCCAATCTCTAAGAATTGATAAATATGAAGAGCCTAGAAATTCTGATTACCGAAGAGTCGACCTTGATCTATTGCAAAGCACCAGACTCCAAGCCTAGATGAAAATGGCGACGTATCAATAAAAGGTCGCCAAATACTACAACTCTAGGGTAAAGGAACAGATTTTTCGCACGGGGGACATGATGCTGCGAAGAACTGAAGTATATAGGCCAATTGAACAAGGCAAGCTTTCTCCCAACTAGGAAGGATCGTACCAAGTTGAAGAGGTCATACGTCCGGGAACGTATCAACTCAAAATCTTGGATGGTAAAATGCTGTCCCGGCCATGGAATGTGCAAAATCTTCGCAAGTATTATTAATAAAATCCCCATAATCTTTTGTGCAAATCTGTCCAACTTTAAATGACCCATTGTAACAGCAGGATGACAGCAATTTTTTCAGCCTAATCGAAGAGATCGGCTAATGGCACAAGGGAGAGTCTGATCCACTCACCTTATCGGTATGTCCGACGAGCACAATGGACGACCCAATCAGGCTGCCAAAATGATCGAAGGCACGGGGATGGTTCATGTAACCTACCCTACAGAAAATCTAAAAATGTGCCGGGGCGGGCCTAACCAGCCTACCTTATGTTAAAAAGGCACGGGGATGGTTCCTATAACCTACCATACAGAAAATCCGAAGACACGTCGAGATGGGCCTGAACAGCCTACCTTAACCATGACAAAGATACATAGAGATAGCATAGATGCTATCCCCTACAGAAAACCCGAAAATGTGCAAAAATGATTTCACATCACTCACTCTGCCAACATCAAGCTTTTGAGTTCACACTTCGTGGGATTCAAAGAAGTATCATTCACAGAAAAAGAAAAAAGCGGGAAGAAAATTAGTGCCTTCATTTCTTTTGCATTTTTACAAAAAAAAAAAGATTGCAGGAAATGGGAAAGCACATCTAGTGACCACATGCCGGCCCTTTCCCATGCCGGCGGGGGGTGTCTTGCAAGGAGGAAGAAGGAGCCTCGGGGTTCCCATCTGGATCGGAATCCGACTCCTCCTCGAAGTCAGAGTCGAATTCATGTCCAGGGATGGGAACGAAGGGCTTGATGTTGTCAAGGCCCTTCAAATTATAGTACTTGAAGGTCTTATCCCTGCACTCCCGGAATCCATGGTGATAAGAATCCAGAGCCGCCTCGGCGACCTCCTTTTTGAAAGCAGAAGATGTCTTGAAGTCCGAGATGGCATTTGCCACCTTCTTCTTGGCCTCCACAGCCTTCGCGACGGCCACCTGGACCTGAGTCCTAGCCTCCTCCAGTTGAGCCTCTAGGACACAGACCTTTCTCTCCAAGCGATCAACAACTGGGTCATCATCGTCGCTCAACCAGAGAAATCCTAGGCTGCCCCTTGCTCCGATACCGATGGCTCTTTTCTTCGCCAACCTTTGAAGCTCGGGAATACTGAACTTCATTTCGCCGGGCCGCTGGAGAAAGAAGAGGAATTTCCAAAGTGGGAGTATGAGATTGTGATGGCCTTTGACAGGGAAGGACATGGTCCCATTTATAAGGACCTTACACCCATGATTGGCCATAAGGAAATGTGCTCCACGCCCTTTCCCAGATGCACCAAAAGATGCCATGTGTTGGAGTGACGCCTCGAGACCTAGATGATCGCTCGGGAGCGGTATAATCACCAATAACTACTCTTGGAATGGCAACCGCTGGTACTTCAAATTCAGAGGAATCTCCATCATGCGGCAATGGCATTAATGGCTCCCTTTTGGAAAGGAAGGATATGGCGGCACCCAGGGCGCATAAAAATGTGACCATTCAAATATCGACACATTCATCACGGGCAACGAGAATCATAATCAATGTTCCTCGATCATCGGTCAATAGGAAAGTGACACCTATCTGTTGTGTCCATTCCTAGACGGGTAGATTAATTATGGAAAAAGACTGACATCAGTCTAGTTTGATCGTGGACGATCTTCGACAACGGCATTCCGATTTACTTCGGGACTCGTCTTTGACGTCAGCCACGAGCCGAACGGTCTTCGGCTTCGGCCCCTCGACCAAGAAAAAAAAGGAGCAATGAAATTCGAATCATCACCAAAGCCAGAAACCTTACTCAAACTATATTAAAAAATATGGCATAACATAAACAAATGAAGGAAGTCACTTGGAAATTCAGAATAGTTCGTTAGTTACATTTCAGAGGGAAATAAGGAAGAGATACAATGTCTAAAGATACACAAATCCCTAAGCATTGGATGGAGGAGACCCAACATCGCAAGATTGGAGCAGTCTGTCGATTTGCGCAAAGAAAGTTTCTTGGAATTGGGTTGAGTCCAGAGGGTCTTCAACCTGGACCTCCTCCTCAGCTCGAGCTCCCTTTTGGGCCGGGATCAGGATCACATTCACGTCTTCGCCTACGATGGGAGTTTTTTTCTCCAAGCCTGGCACCTCTTCAGCCTCCTCAACCTGGGCCGAAATTATGCTGGGAATATCCTCCCTTGGACTTGGCATCCCTCTGATCTCCTTTTCAGCTTCAGCTTCTTCTTCTTCTTCCACAATGTTGAAAGCAGGGATGGCAGAAAGGTCAAGGTTAGGAAAAATCCCACTGACCTTGGCAAGTCCGTCGTTGAAATCGTGCTGGTAGCTATATAAGGTCACCTCATTCATTTCTTGTTGAAACTGTAAGAACTTCCTGAAATCCGCTACAGCTTTACTCACCAACTCTTTCAAGACTTCGGACTATCTCCTAGCTACTTCAGACTCTAAGGCTGCCTCTTCGACCCTTAAGGATGCCTCTCTGGCTCTCAAAGATGCCTCGTCAGCCCTCCTGTTCACCTCCTCAACTGCCTTGGTCAGGTTTTCCATCTTTTCCTGATTCTCCTTGGCAGATTGTTCCAAGGAATCTGCATATTTTCTACTGTTCCTCAACTCTGCCCCTTGCCCCGCGATTGTCAAATGGGCATCCTTCAGCTCATTCCTCAGGCCACGAATTTCAGCATCTACATGAACGAGACGATTCTCTATAGACTGCTTCAAATCTTCGGCCACCTCTTTTTCAGCCTTGGCCGTATGGAGCTCCTCCTTAAGGCCATGGATGAGGCTGTCGACATTCCCTAGGCCCTCTTCCATGAAGGTGATGTCATAGACCAGCTACATCGATAAAGTGAGGTTATGAACTGAACAACCCTCTAGGCAAAGGAGATACGATGAGGATCTCACCTGTTACAGGAAAGAAAAGGCAGAGTCGAATATTCTAGCAAGACTTTGACTTCGGATAACTGCCAAATCATGAGACAGCAACGTATCCTTGAGCGCCCGCCTAGCCACGGCAGGGACCAACAATCCTCCCATGGGAGAAAGCTCCGAAGAGTCCGCGGGACGGTTCCCAGCTGGAGAAGCCTCATGAACGGACTCTCTCTCAACTTGTGGCACCTTGCCCCTATCAACTGCAGGGGGACAAGGCGGTGGCACATCAGCCATCGGAGGCGGACTCTCCCTTATGTGAACTGGCGAGGTAACCGCCGGTGAAGGCTCAACTAGTTGAGCCCCTGTGGGGGCCTCCATCATCGGTGCCACATTCCCTTCAGAGGCTCCTCTAGAGGACGAAGTGCTCCCACTCCTCTTAGGACCATCTCTTCGGGCTTTCTTCCGAACCGCCAATCTTGTAGGAGGGGCATGAGCTGCCCTCTTCTCGGAAGATTGGTGGAGCCAGCTCAAGTTAGGCTTCATTCTGTCACCTACAAATAGAAAAACCCCTCTGAGTCAACTGAACTACAACAGGATGAGGGAGGAGAGATAAAAATTTTCACCATTTATACCTAACATAGGGAACTTGCTAATCCCTGCAAGATGGAGATTCCTCTCTTCCAACAACTCACGGATAGGAACGGCTTCCGAATCAGTTGATAAGTCATAATCGGACTGATCGGTCGCCAAAATTTTTTTTCCATCATTGATGGTTAAACGCGGCTTCTTCCAATCGCTACCGAAGCCCCACGGATCGATAGACAACACAAAGATGAAGATAGGTTTCCACCCATGGATGGCGCTGGATATATCCTTGATGATCTTGCGACCAGGTCGAGGACCGATCACCCACCATCCGTTACCGTGGAAATCCCTCTTAAGCACAAAAAGAGTAGTAAATAATTGGTCCTGGGCTCTATACTGGCTATGCGACACCGGACCAAAAACCCACAGATGTTCTGAATGCTATTCGGAGTCAACTGCATGGACACCACTTGGTACAGGCGAAAGATTTTGATGAAGAAAGGATGTAGAGGAAATCGAAGGCCAGCCTTTAAATGGTCTTCGTACACAGCCAAACACCCAGTAGGAGGTTTGTTCACCCATTCCTCAGATGTGGGAAGGATTAGAGGAAACCCCTCGGGAACGTGATAGCGCTCTCAGAGATGAGCAACCTTTCCTGGTGTAACAAAGCTGGAAACTAACTCTAGACTTACTACATCATCGGCCCCATAGGGCCCAACTTTTTCTCTTTGGCTTCCTACAGACTCGGCCATGATAAAAGAGCGAGGCAAAGAAGCGTAAGAGAAATTTTACCTATGAAAAAGATTGGTGGCCAAGAACAGGGAAAATCGGGCCAAAACTGAAAGTGTGAGGTTGAAGAAGCTTCCTCAGCCAGACCTTTTCTCTTCCTAAAAAAGAAACGAAGAAAAACCCCAAAGCGGCCCCCAAGCTGATTTGACACAGAATAGACCGAAGGTCATAATCCATTTGAATCAACGGCAAAGATGAAGCACATTCATCATCCAACATGCAGGAAGGAACCACGACAACTGCTCAAATCCCAATCAAAAGATTGGTTGAACCGTCGCATAACGAAAAAAGGAGAGGCAGTCCCTGACCCGCCCACTCCTTTTTCACCCCTCAATCAGGGAATGACAACTGTCCATCGCCTGATTCTGAAATCAGCCGGCAGTTATGATAGACGGCATAATCAGAGATTTTGTAATCATCCACTGCACCTTCCCTCATGAGGAAAACGACAAACTAGTAATACTCTCACCCTTCGAGGTAAATCTTCGCTTCGAAAACTGAGAGTAGGGGGGCAACTGTTAGGATATCTCGGTCCAAGTACGAACCAGCCGCCGGTTCGACCGGCTGAAAATATTTCTTCCGAACTACAAACTTCGGACCAAGATATTTGAAAAAAGTCAGGCAACCTATGGGCATGCCAAAGCTCTTACTGGGCCTACGGTACCCGAAGATAGGATCTTCGAATTACGTCTTCAGCCTTCGTCGAAGATCAAGTCCTACGGCCCCTAAAGACAAGATCCTCAGCCTGAACCGAGGAACGACCTTCACCAACTCCTGAAGACACAGTCTTCGGCTTGTGTCGAAGATCAAGTCCTCGATCTATGTCGAAGACAGGATCTCCGATCTGTCTCGAGAAGATGCGAGGACGAAGACATTCCCTGATTCAATCACGGAAATCTTCCTAAAAAGAAAATTTGAGGACGGGCTCTCGACCTGTCTCAAGTCTCTACGAACATGACAAGCAACGGTTATCATCGACTATTTCCGGAACATGATCATGGTGCGTAACTCCAGCGGCAACGTCTCCGACCTGACCGCCGGAACTACCTAATAACTATCCACGATTCCAAATTGTGGGAAAGAAATTAACTCTCCTATCGTAATCGCTGGAGGAAAAACGGAACCGCAGGCTGGACAACTCCTTATAAATAACGGTAGGAGGGAATGCTCGAGGTAAGGCACAAGATGCCCCTGAACCATCCCATAGTCTTTCCCCTTCTCCATTTAATCCTCCTCATAATCTTTCTCATTCTGTGACTGGAGCCCGCCTCTGACTTAGGCATCGGAATGTCTCCGTCGGAGCAATTCCGGTCAAGGATTTATTTTGCAGGTGAACCAGGGAGCAGGCCTGCAATCCAATAACTCCGTCCGGTCGAAAAAGGAATTCTACGCCAACAAAAGTAATTTTAAATATCGATAATACTGAATTACCAAAAAAAAGTTATACATATATCTTACAAATTTATTAAAAAATTATAAAAAATACAACGAGATGCGGATAACCATCAGGATACTACGTCATGACAAATTAATTAATTCTTTTCCAAATATGACGCGGGAGAGGAGACATGCACCGTGATTTGTGATCGTAAAAAATGTTTCTAATTTGTCATTGCCGTCTACTAGAAAGAACTAAATTTTTGCTCGAATACTAAAGAGAGACAATAGCCGCCTGTTGTTTGATACCGCCGCCACTTAGCACAGAACTGTCGGAACCATTTAAGATATTCCAAGCACGGGTTCTCTCTTGGCTCCTAGCGTCCCAGGCTCAGATCCAACCACCCGATAGTCGGTGCTCGTTATCCATGGCAAACATCCAAATCGTCCGATCCGTGAGAAAAATGCCTAGCTTACAACTTATTACCTGTACCTGCGGTACAGTGGTACTGAAATTTTGAAATTTGAAACTCGGCGGAACCCTGCCACGGTAGCAATAACCCTACAATTAAATCCGAACCCACCGACCGTTTGCACCAAACTCGTTCCGCCACTCTTTAAATTCAAACTCTGACGCCGCCGATTTACACCTCCATGCGGATCCGTTATCCAATCCCTCCCTTCCTCCGAGACCAAGAAGAATTTGGAGCGTTAGAGATCAGAGAAGAAGAAGAAAGACAAAGAACCCGAAGCTAGTTCCAGTGAGAAAGGGATTCTTTTGGGCTTTTCATCAATTTTTTGCCAGTTTTTGGCAGTTTTTGGTTGATTTTTTGGTCCTGGAATGAGATTCGTAGGTCGCGATGCCGGAGGCAAGGGACTGTGTGGTGCGGGGAGCAGGGGCGGCGACGCGGGAGCTCGCTGGCGGCTTTTTTATCCAGAGGGGAGTGTTGCCGATGCCGGCAGCGAGGTCGGCGCGGGTCCTGAGCCGCAGGGTGGCGGACGGCAAGGAGAACATTCCGCCGTGGGCCGTGACGCCGAGGAGGAAGAGCCCGCTGCCGGAGTGGTATCCTCGGACGCCTCTTCGTGACATCACCGTCATCGTCAGGGTAAGGAGATTTTTCTCCTCCCCCATTTTCTTGTAGTCTTTGCAGAAGCATTTCTGGGATCTTTCGGAAACTTTTTCCCATTTCCGGACATTTATGATCATTTTCTTGGAATTTGTTTGTTGAAACGGTGGAATGGTAAGTAGATCCTCATTAGATGGGTCTTGCTTCTTTGTTTTGAAGTTGGGCTTTCCATTCCTATTTTCTAAACAATTAAGATTCCTGGAAATTTGTAATGTGCATTTTTCATGTTTCTGGGATTTACTCGCTCATATTTAGTTTTATTTCGTTCCGTGGGATATTTCTCTGACCCGTTGATCAGATTTTCAGGAGGGTTGTCTGTGATCAGATGATTAGATGGGAATTTCTATGTTTTCTTTTTGACAGTTCGTTGAATTTAAATCATCCGGTCATTCGCATTTAGAGCAATCAGAGAAATGACTGTTTCATCCAGATATCTATTGTTTTTGATTTTCTTATGCTTAATTGTCTCTCTTTTTTTTAATGTTTTCTTATTAATTTTCTTCACTTCATTGTTTGGATTGGTCTTTATGCTGTGTCTAACGCATTATAGTTTATAGATCTGTGCTGTATATTTCGGAATTAATTCTTCAGCTTTCAATAGTGTCTTTTGTTGACTTTTATGCTTGTAATTTTAATTATTTCACACTGTTCTAAATTATATTGTTTTTTTCTATGAGATGTTGACTAGGTAAAGATGCATCAATATGTGAGTCTTTGTTACATAAATAAGAAGGACCGTTATCATGATAAACATATCATGGCTCTTTGCTTTATGGATTTTTTGCAATTGGAGTCGTTATTTGAACAGCTCCTACAAAAATGGTATAGTTACGAGAAAGCTTTTTTTTTTTTTTTTCCTCCAAATTTTGAGTTTATTGAATTTTGGAATCTTGATTCTGCTATAATTAGTTACTGCATGGTTCATTCTTTTTGACCCATGAATTATAATTAGATGATCAGTCTCTTTTGTTGTTTTGAAGGATCAAAAGTAAATATCTAACATTTTAAAATATTTAGTTGTAGCAAAGTGATTGAGATATTTTTTGAAACTTAACCAAGAAAACCGGAACTTTTTTTACCGTGCCTTATATTTAATTGACATTTTTGGTGGCTCGTTTTCCTTGATCATGAGATGGGTAGTTTGTGATCTGCCAATGGAAACATGATATTTTTTCTGGTTTAGGCATGAAAGTAGGTGAGGTGAGAAATAATATCCAGGCACCACGAAAATAGTAAGCAACGGGCGGGAGGCAAAAATTCGAGTTGATGTGAATACAGGCATTAAATAAAAATATATCCAGTATTTGGTAAGTCAAAAGGGATTTTTGGAGGAGCGGATAAATCCTGTCAGGTAATATTCGATACTAGATGTTTAGATTTTTGTAATCCTTCTCCGTTTAAAGATGATTTTTTTTTTTAAAGTCAAAAGGGTTTAGATTTCCGTAGTCTTTCCTTAAATTTTTTTTTTTTTTTTGGGTAAGTTCAAAGGGATCAGGGAGAGGAGAATAAATTTCGCTAGGTAATGTTCGATATAACATAGAGATGTTTATATTTTCGCGGTCTTTCTTCATCTAAAAGTGATTTTTTTTTTTTTCCAATTCTAAAGGGTTTAGATTTTCGTAGTCTTGTCTTAAAGATTTTTTTTTTATAAGTTAAAAGGGATTGGGGAGAGGAGGATAAATTTTGCTAGGTAATGTTCGATACAACGTAGAGATGTTTAGATTTTTGCGATCTTTTTTCATCTAAAGATGATTTTTTTTTATTTTAAATCAAAAAAAATTTAGATTTTCGTAGTCTTTCCTTGCTTAAAGATAATTTTTCTTTTTTAGTAAGTTAAAAGGAATTGGGGGAGGGGGATAAATTTTGTTAAGTAATGTTTGATACAACATAGAATAGGGACTATCATAAATTTTTTAAAAAAATTTAGATTTAATCGAGATAAAGGCTCTATCAATCGGGGCCATCCATATTATTTTTAATCGTATTCAAAATATTTGATCACGGGGTCGGAGAAATGGCTCGGGCTATAAAATGAGGGTACATGCATGGAATTCAACAGCTTTGGAAAGTCTTCGTCCACTAAGATGGTGAGTCAGACGTTTTGCCTAAATAATAGCCTTATGGGATATTGTGCACAAGAAGATGGGCGTGCCTCACTAGTTCTCTCCCTACTTGTCCAATTAATGCCCTTCCTCTCCCTCAATTAATATTCTCCCTTTCTTTGAATCAATGGATCTTTCCCTTTTCGCCAGTTAGTGCTCTCTCTCCTTGCTCATCTATCTTGATTTTTCTATGTAAAGCTTACAAACCCATTTAAAAGACCTTAAGGAAAAACATAGAAGAAAGAGAAAGAAGACTACTCCCCTTGAACGTCCAGATATTGGCCCATGTCAGCTCTGGATCTTCTTCTCACATGCATGGGCTATTGCCAGATCTGGGAGCGATCCTGATCTTGATCTTGATGGTAATGGGTGCAGCAATAAAGAAGTTTGATTCCCGCAACTTCTTGTTTCTTTATGAAGCAACTTTGCATCACCTGGCCCTGCAAGAAAAGGGCCATTCCTCGCTTGGCTCCATGTGGGTTGATGTTCTTCGTCCTGGTCCACATTTTGCTTTTCATTGATCATATCTGAACTAGGCCGGCCATCTCTAGATCGGCTACACACAGCTCGATCTAAACTAGGTTGACCATCCCCAGCTTAGGTATACACCGATTAGAACATGATAACATCATCTTAATTATCTGTTATTTTCTTTACTGTTAGTCCAAAGTATGACCTAATTTAGGCAGTGGAGGACCCGATCAAAGCCAACTTGATGAACTTGTTCGTTCTTTTTATGTACAGATTGGCAACTTCAAGGTAGATTGTCTTCCACTACTGCAGATCGAATAGCATTCTCTAGAATATCCTACCTGAGCTGGATTTTGGTTGCAACAGTATCTTTTAAATAGTTGCTGAATTTAAAGAGCCTAGACTATTTAAATGGCAAGTATGCTGATCATCCATCCTTAGGAAATGAGTGTCTTACATGCATTTGGCACCATGTCTATCTACTTACAATTTTGATTAAACTTATTCCATTTCTTGATCATCCGTTTTCAATCTTTTACCAGGTGGGACATGGCGTATATATGCTATTATTTTCGTTAATTTCAGAGTTGTAGCAGTAGAGTTGTAGATAAAACGTCGTGTTAATTCATGCCAACTTCATTATTCTTATATAGTAATATCACTCTCATGACTATTTTTCTTCCCGATCAGTTTCAAACAGACTTGAATTTTTTTTAATTTATTTTTGAAATTTATCAGGTCCTGGAGAGGAGAAGAAGCCGTTTGCGAGCGGCCCGGGTTCAACAGAGGGACCATGACGGTGATGAAACAACTCCACAACCCCCACTTCCCACAAATCCGTGGCCGCAGGAACCAAGCCTTTCTGAACCTACTCAACCGAATGTTTCTGAGCAGACTCCGGTCAACCAAATCCTCCCATCTGATACTTCTGAACCCCACTCAACTTCCACGGTCACGAGTTTTATCCCACCTCCAATTGAGCATCCACTGCCGACATCTTCCTCCTTCAGTTCCCTTACTCCAGTTGAGCACCCTCCTCTGACCGTATCCATTACTACCAATCTTGCATCCAATGATTCGAAGACTATCGAGTATGAGAAGAACCCATCGAGCTCAGTTGAGCATCCACCGCAGAAATCTTCTCCTTCCAGTTCCCTTTTTCCAGCCGGGCACTCACCGCAGACCGTGAGTGTTTCCACCGATGGTTCGAAGGCTACTGAGTATGAGAAGCAGCAATCAAGGTCAATTGAGCATCCATCGCAGGCATCTTCCTCTCCTGTTTCCCTTTCCTCAGCTGAGCATCCACTGCAGACTTTGTGTGTTTCTACCAATCATGCACACCAAGATTCAAAACAAGCTGAATATGAGAAGAAGCTGTCGAGCTCCATTGATGAGATTGAAAGGGTTGTGATGAAAAGTCTGAAGAGGACCCCGAAGGTGCCAGCCAGGAAGGTGATGCGTACGCGCACTCTTATGTCACTGCGATAAGCGAAACGATTCGTTTCACCAACTGAATCGGGGAAAATTTTGGAACAGGTTCATCGTCTGCTGATATTCTATGTCTGACTTATCTGCTGATAGGTCAGTGACTTTGCTGCCTTATTCGCTACTTTATGACCGCACCAAATTAGCTCAATTTGGTTTGGGGATTCAGCTTCTGTTCTTCCGTTATCCAAGTTTCTGCGGGGACTTTGGTTCAGGTTTGAGTTCGTTCTGACCTATGTACATTTAGGTCTGTTCTCAGCTGCGCTACTGGAGAAAGATCTCCGTGTTTATGTTGTTCCTCTTTGTTTTCGGTTTCCGCTGTTGTAGAGCAGGGATTAGAGTACGGTATCTAAACCCCTCGTACATTTAGGGCCCTTCTTGGTTTGCTGCTTGAGAAGGACCTTCCATGATATACTTGGTATTTTTCTCTATGGCTACAAAAGAAAATAATACACTTCTGATGAATCTCTCTCTCTCTCTCTCTCTCTCTCTCTCTTTCTCTCTCGCTCTTTCCCTCCCATGACTATGAAAAGCAATGATACACTTGTTATGAATCAGTGAGCGTGTTTCTTGCATGTGTGCAGGTGTGTTTTTTATTGTTCCGTTATTTTGCTGCTAATGCTTGTATCGCAACCTGTCCATGTATTCAAAGGGACATCATCTTGAATACATAAATAACGAAGTATATCATGTTTTGATATAATAAAAACATGAGGTTACCTGCTAATTTTTCTTGCATGTGTTCAAAGGGACATCATCTTGAAGAAAGACTTTGGTGCTTGAATTGTACATGCTAGGTCATTCAAAATGGGGGATTCTGGTAGAGCTCCACGCAGATCTTTGCCTTCGCCAAAGGGTGATGAGAAATCTATCAAGCTTGAAGGATTAAACCCTTTTGGGCGTTGCATCTCTGCGGCACGGGGTTCAAGAATTTTTCGGGGGAGGAAACCTCATGTTTTGCTCCCGATATTTATTGCTTCAAGAGTAGTAAAAATGGGTGGCAAGTAGACTTGTCGAGTAGATTGGCGTGTTCCGACCTAATCCTAATCCAGATGGATTGATATTATATGAGCTGGATTAGGCTAGGTTCACTTTATCTAATAGGCCATGAAAACCTAGCCTAGCCCAATCTAATATGCACCATAGGTTAGGATCAGGCCAGTCCACAAGAATTTTTTTGGTACAAAAATGAAAGTTTGGATGATATTGGGAGAGGGTTTAGGAGGCAATACCGGAAAGGAAGGGGAGGAGGGAGGGCATGGAGGAGGTTGGTGTCATGGAAGTCCGGGACCAGTAGAGCTAGGAACTAGGGAAGGGCCTCGTGGGACAGAGCTACGGATCCGAGATCATGAAGGAAATGAGATCTTCAATCTTGGATGCGATAGCAGAAGAAGAAGACCTAGCCTTGATAGCTCACCCAGTAGGCCGGCACCTCCTGACCCCTATCTTCATTAAGAGAAAAATAATAAAAAAAAAGGATTATTGCCCGTGTTCGTTATCATTAGCTTGCTGCACGCTATGAGTTGTCTCAATACCGGTGCTGCTGCTTCTCTCCTCCTCTACACTTCTGTCACCACCAATTTTTCTTTTCTCCTTTGCAAGAGTCGAAGAAGAACTCTAATCCTAAATGCCTCAAGTGAATCAGAACAGAGAACAAACATCAAAATATGTGAGGCTCGGGATCTTTTAATATTTAAATTTTATTTTCTTTAAATTATATTTTTTCCTGGCCTACGAGCTAATCCGATCCTAAATCGATTCAGCCCATGGGTTACAAGAGTGAGCCAAAAAGCCTGGTTATATAAATACATCAGTTTTTCATAATCTGGCCCGACCCATTTATAGTACTAAATGGGTTGGCCCATGGGCTATAGCCCATTTTGATAGCTCTATTCTTTATGTATGATTATGCATAAATATCATATAATTTTATAAAACAAGAAACTATTAGCACGTCTTTGCATCTCACTTTGATCGCCCCTTTTCGTATACCGGTAATTATTCAAAAGATTTGCTATTGAGAGCTTATTTAGATATTTTTGTATGAATATTCTATAGAAACTGGTGTTATTGGCATGTCCAACTTGCAACCTTCTAAAGGCCCACTCAAGCATCAACCTATGAACATATTCATCTAAAGAAAAAGAAAAAAATCCAAGGTCTTTTTCCCACTTCAATAGGATTCAGGCTTAGCTGCTTAGGGGTTATGTTGCCCTATATTACAAGAGAAGCAAGTTTTTTCAATACTAAAAAGGCCTTTCCTGATGCTAATAAGTGTCCGAATAAATCTTTTTGATACTTTAAAAAGCATCAATAATGTAAGAATGGAGATAATTTTTTTCGATGCTTTTTAAAAGTATCGGGAGAGTTTTCGATGCTTAAAAGCATCAAAAAATTTAAATTCCTGATGCTTTAAAATATCGAGAAAATCCTATTACTGACACTTTAAAGCATCGAGAAAATCATGATTGCCGATGCTTTAAAGCATCAGGAAAACCTTCTTTGTCGATGCTTTAAAGCATCAGGAAAACCTTCTTTGCCGATGCTTTAAAGCTTCGAGAAAATCCTGATTGCCATCATTTTAAAGTGTTGGGACATCCTGTATTGCCGACGCTTTAAAGCATCAAAAAAATCCATATTACCGATGCTTTAAAGCATTAGTAAATCTATTTTTTAAAAAATAAAATAAATAATTTTAAAATCAAAATTTGTACAAATTTATATTGAATCTGTATAATGCAATCATAACAAATATTTTACATTGCATACATTCTTCACATCCAAATTGAATTTTCAAATATAAATTTCATTACAATCCATTATAAGAAAGTTTGTTATAATCTAAAGTTTAACAAAATTAAAAAATACATAAAATAGAAGATATAAAAAAAAAGTCGAGGTCAATGATCTGCAAGAGGAAGGTTGTCACCTTGTCTGCGAGGATCTAATACTCCAGAAGCCTATAAGAAATATTTAAAATATTAAATTTACGAAACTATGAATGATAATATATTATATAAATTATTGATTTAATATAAGAATATATATTTAATACCATATGTATTTACCTGATGTGGAACAAAATCTGTACAACAGATGTAAGTCGCTCAATGTTTCTTCCACGGAATCCATCGCTGCTCTATCGGTGGCACGGCTCTATCGCATCTCCTCTATCTCCGCTCAAGTCTGCGAACACGTGCATCTTGAACATCATCTGCAGCATCACGTGTATATCTACTTACCATAGATAACTGAGTGTGGATGACTTCAATTTCATAGCCCCTCACTCGATCGTAGCACTCCGGTCCCATCAGCTCCTCGACCTTGATGCGACTACTCTGCATAGATGCTGTAGAGTCATCGATACACTTGGCAATAAGAGCTATAGCTCTTTCTTATAGTAATTTAAAAAAATTAGTTTGATCTTAATGAATAACAAAATCAAATTTAAATCGTTGCATGAAATAAATTATAATAAATAATTATACATATGTTTCTCGACTCATCTTTGACAAAAGTGCCATCACGATGAGTAAGAGTCATCTGGTAAAACTCCACCTCACCGAGTTCCCTTCCATGCTCATCCATCTACAAGAAAAAATATAATTTTAAGCAAATAATTCAGAAAAATTTAAAAATTATTTAAGTATCATGATACATACATATATATCATGATATGCATATGTATGGTGATATGCAAATGTATCGCGATATATATATGTATCATGATAAATCGTCCATGATATATATATGTATCGCAATACATCATCCATGATACGTATATGTATCACGATACATCATCCACGATACATATATGTATCGCGATATATCATACATTATACAGATACATTATCTATGATATATATATATATATATATATATATATATATATATATATATATATATATATGTTAGTTTCATTAAAATCTATAAATGCTTTAATATTAAAAATATAAATTTATAATTTAAGAAACATATGAATTCTTGTCTGACTCGCACGTAACTCTTAGATCTCGATGTATAGAAAATAAATAGAGTTGCTCGTGTAGCTCTACAAATATCAAAATATGTCTGCAAAATCAAATAAATTTATATCCTGAAAGTAATGTATATATATATATATGTATAATGTACAATATAAATCAAATATTTTAATAAAGTTGTTTAAAAGAAATTAAAAGATACATGTCCTCTCTAGGAGAACTAATAATGAACCAACTCCACCTACTGATGAGGGGGTACATCAGGAGGATAAGTGCCAACTACCTACTCCTTTATCATACCTGGTAACTTGTACTTCATCTTCAACTATGTTTTATATTCTTTTCATTTTCAGTTGAGAGACTTCTATACAAAATCATGAGAGGATGGAGGGAGTACAAACTTGGACTGCGAAAGAAAATAATTGGTAAGTCAAATAAATATTATAAATAATCATGCAGACACTAAAAGAAAATAAAGAAATATAACATCCATCAAGTCTCCATCATCCAATACCGTGTCATACAAAGTATTGTTACTGAAATAATATAAAACATAGCATAATACATCAACTATGCAAAATAAAAAATACTATTTTTTTACCTGCACAACTCGTAGAATCTCAACTTTATATGCCGGAAGCATGTCATTCCACTTTGCATAACTCAGTGGACAAAGCTGATGCCTTCGTGCAACTGTCCCTAAAAATGAACTCAATAAGCTGGCAGCTTTTTTAATTGGCTGTCCAACTGATTGCACTCAACCACTATCTTCTCACCCTCATGCATCTGCCAAACATCCCGTATTACTGTGGGCCCATGCTTACATATAATCCTCTCATATCCATTTGCATAAAAATGATAAAAGTAAACTATAGTAAAAAATATAATGAAATCTTATCAAACCAAATAAAAAAATAAATTATCCTAAATGTGTAGCTCATCATCTAATACATCGACGGGAGGATCATGCTGTCCCGTGAATGATAGACCAAAAGTAGACTGCTATGCCGAAGGACTGGATGTAACATTCGATACTGAAGATGGACCGACATGAACCATCATGTTGAAGAAGTACCCACCTCAGCCTGCTATGCTAAAGCAAAAGTACTGACCTCTATCCATGAGTGCTGGAACTGTACACCATCAAATCGTCATGAGTGTAGCATAATGTCATCTATCATTTATATCAGAGTTAGAATTAGTGAAGATAAATATTAATTTAACATAATAATTACTACAAATTGCATACATTATAAAATTTAATACCAATAAGAATCAAATATTAGCATTTTCTTTAAATTCTGTCCTAGCCAATGATACTATAGCATGTACGTCATCAACTGGTACAAAATTGAATGGCATGGAATGTGTATAAGTATCATCATCTTCATCATCTTTCAGCTGCTTTTTCATATCATTAAGTTTCTAGGTTTTGTTTTAATAACAGTAGTCCAATCTTTGTCTTTTTCATCTTGTACAAAAAATACTTGAAAAGCTTAAGAATAAAAAATAAATGGATCATCCTTCAATAAGATACTAGTATGTATCAACCTTGTAAAATTTACTAGCATAAATCCATTTGAATCTTTTTTCAAATTCCTTAATGAATTTATATCTATCCAATCACATCTAAATAATATAACTTTAAAGATTTTGTAGTAATCTAACTTATAAATATCTTTAAGTATACTATAATAAGTTTTTATCTGCTTCCACCATAATACCGCTATTCTGTATTTTTTAAATTTCTCATGATCTTTAGTATGGAATTTAAAATCATTAATTATGAAATCATTATATCTATCGATAGCTTTGTTAGGCCCTCTAGCCAGGATTATTAATTTATTTAAATAATTTTTCTCCATCATCGTTGATACCTAAAAAATAATAAGTAATGTTAATAAGTTATTTGATGTTAAATCTATCCATATATTCTTTAAATATATATCAAACCTATTTTGAAAGTCATATAGAAAATAACTTGACTAACCATTACTACTCAATCCTTGGATTAGGTCGAGTGCTATGATTAGCTTGTCATTGAGACATCAAAAATTCGATGCATAAAATTTATATTGTTCATTTAAAACAAAAACTAAGATATGATATTTAAAATTAAAATTCAATAAATTAAACTAACCTACGATAGTTATATATTATTTTACTATAGAGTAATACATAACGATGTACTTATGTCATTGATTTCTGATCCAATTCAAAACTTTCACTTTTTTCATCACTCTACTTGCAGTAGAAAACCTATACAGTTCTGCATTGTCTACGAAATCACTATACCGTTGAGGTCTATTAAATATAATCTCTACACCTTGAAGATATCTTGAATAAAATGTCAAAACTCTTCCATAATATATCCTTCTGCAATCGAATCTTCTAGATAGGCTTTGTTTCGTACATAATCTTTCAATCATACAAGATACCTACTGTTACAGCCGTGATAGTGACGTGGCCAGGCTCAGATACCGCCGAATGCGATCGAGCCACGTGGAGGTTTCTCCGGCTGAGTCAGTGCCACGTCTTCAAGACCGGGTTCGACAAGACTATAACGCCCGGCAATTTTCTAAGGCAAACCGCCCTCGCCGAGGTCGAGCTCGGATCGGAGCTCCTCTACCACCTCGGTGGCGCCCAAGTTCGGAGGGGTCCGCCTAAGTGAGGTCGGCCAAAGCCAGGCGACCTCCTGCCACCTCGCCAGGTGTCCACCCAGGAGGGGTCCACCTAGGCCGAGGTCGGCTGGCCCTTCGCCCTTCGCCAGGTGGCCCCCCGGAGACGGGTCCACCTCGGCCGAAGCCAGGCGGCCTCCTGCCACCTCGCCAGGTGTCCACCCAGGAGGGGTCCACCTAAGCCGAGGTCGGCCGACCCTTCGCCCCTTCGCCAGGTGGCCTCCCAGAGACGGGTCCACCTCGACCGAGGCCGGGCGACCTCCTGCCACCTCGCCAGGTGTCCACCCAGGAGGGCTCCACCTAGGCCGAGGTCGGTTGGCCCTTCGCCCTTCGCCAGGTGGCCCCCCGGAGACGGGTCCACCTCGACCGAAGCCAGGATACCTCCTGCCACCTCGCCAGGTGTCCACCCAGGAGGGGTCCACCTAGGCCGAGGTCGGTCGGTCCTTCGCTCTTCGCCAGGTGGCCCCTGGAGACGGGTCCAACTCGGTCGAGGTCAGGCCGCCCGTACGGAGAAGGTCTCAGGGAAGAAGCGCGGGCTTCGAGGCCATCCCTCGGGCCGTACGAACCCCAGACGGCGCCCCGTACGGAGGGCGGCGGCACGCGGAACATCACTTGCATCGGCCCGACAAGTTCCACGGCCGAGGGACACGATTCTGACAGAACAGGCCCTATAGATGGATGGCGCCCACGCTTGGGAAAGCGGAGCGCTCTCGCTGGGCCCGAGGCCTGACCAGCCACCTTACCAGCGTCGCCCTCCCTCTTTCTCTTATGTCTTTGCCTTTTCCCTGCTGGGCTCGGCGGACGAGGTCGGAAAGCCGCCTGCCCCCCCTTCACCGAAAAGGGAAAAGAGAAGAGGACGGGGGGAGGGGAGTCTCCCAGGAGGAAAAGACAAGCGCACGACGAAAGGAGATAAAGAGGGAGGAATCTGGGGACGACAAGGTAAGCGAACAAGCCTGGGGACAAAGGAGGAGCGGCGGCAAAAGGGTTTCGCTCCGGAGAGCGAAAACCAGAGATCCTGAGAGGGGATCACTGAGCGTGAGCTCGGCAAGGAGGCTCGGCCGAGACTCTGGTCCCCAGAGCGTTTCTCTCTCTCACCCGTAAACTCTCTAAGTCTAGAACCCTTTCGGGGGTCCGTCTGGAGAGTCTGTTCCTTCCCGTCGTCTACTGACTTGACCGTCGGAGCTCCCTCGCCGGGATCCCCGGCCAGGGTCTTCTAACCCCTTTTTTGCAGGTTAGCCGTAGCCAGGAAGGCTCCTTCGCCAGGCGGTCAGGAGGGATCGGCGGATCCATGGCACGGGCGCGACGACGGGAGCGGCAACAGATTGGCACACCAGGTAGGGGGCAGGACACCAAACCCGGGCGGGGGCCAGCTTTCCGCAGGTGTCGCGCTCTCTGACGATGGTGGTCACTCATGGCCGCGAGGCGTCCACCAGCCGCGTGGGGGAGGTTCACTCCCCTCCATGGGCCCTCAGCCCGGAGAGGGAGCTTCCGGCTCCCCCTCCTCTTGCACAGCAGCCTACCCCGGCGGACGGACCCCTTGCGGCCGTCATCCAGCAGCTGCAGACCTTGACCTCAGCAGTCCGGCAGCTTCAGCATCAGCAACGGTCCCTGGCCACCCAGTCGTAGCCAGGGACCCCCGCGGCCCGAGCCGCGGGGCAGCGTGGGAGCCTGCGCTCAATCCAGGGCAGGCCATCCCATCCGAGGGCCGCCTCCAACCCCCGGGGGAGCCACCAAGCTCCCGCAAAGAGAAACTATTCCGGTTCGGAGGATCACGAGAGCCGATCCCCAGCCGACGGGGCCGAAACGGTGCATCGCAGCAAGCGACGCCGAGGCCAGACCTCGCGCCGAGACCGATCGGCGCCCCCTTCACCCGCAGTCTCGGTGGAAGACTCCACCGACGAAGCCATCAGGCGCCAGGCCGAGAGGTGCCTGGAGGAGCATGAGCGCAAGCTGGCGGAGTTCGCCCGCCGATTCGTCGACCTGCAGAACTCATCGGCAGACCCGGCGGGCTACGACTCCCGCCCCCCTTTCTTTGAAGAAATCCAGGCAGAACCGATCCCGAAGTGGTTCCGCATGCCGCAGGTGGATCCCTATGACGGGACCACCGACCCCCTGGACCATTTGGAGAGCTACAAAGCCCTCATGAGAGTCCAGGGGGCCACTGATGCTCTCCTGTGCATCGCCTTCCCGGCCACCCTCCGGAAGGCCGCTCGAGTCTGGTTCACCCGTCTCGAGCCCGGATCCATTTGCTCCTTCCATCAGCTGGAAGGAAGGTTCGTGGCACACTTCGACGCTTGTCGAAAGGTGCCGAGAGAGGTGGACAGCCTCTTCTCCATCCGCCAGCAGGACCAGGAGCTGCTCCGGGACTACATCACCCGGTTCAAAACCGCAGCCCTGGAGATCTACAGCTTGGACAAGCCCGTCGCCATGCTGGTTTTGAAGCGCGGGCTCAAGACGTCCCGCCTGACCTACTCCCTGGACAAGAAGCCGCCCAGGACGTACTTCGAGCTCCTCCTCCGCGCCCACAAGTACATCCGAGCGGAGGAGGCTGACCGCACCCGTCGAGAGTTAGACGGGAAGACTCCGAAGAAGCCGCTCCCGAGGGACGCCCCGGGAGCTCGGAGGCCCGGGCCGTCTGCCGACCCTCGCCCGAATCCAAGGCCGAGGGGCGAAGCCACTCCCGAGCGGAGGTACACCCCTCTCCTC
Source organism: Areca catechu (assembly GCA_021397845.1). Classification (NCBI taxonomy): domain Eukaryota; kingdom Viridiplantae; phylum Streptophyta; class Magnoliopsida; order Arecales; family Arecaceae; genus Areca; species Areca catechu. The sequence goes on along the minus strand of CM038047.1, from coordinate 28,932,658 downwards.
GCACCTCGGACGAAGATCCTCATGGAAATCGAGGGCGAGCGCTACCTCCGCCGACCTCCTCCTCAGAACCTGAGAGCCATCCTAGACAAATCGAAGTACTGCCAGTTCCACCGCGAGCACGGGCACGACACAGAGGAGTGTCGCCACCTGAAGCGGGAGATCGAGGAGCTGATTAGGAGGGGTTACCTCAGGAAGTTCATCAAGAACGAGGCCCCCTCTGAAGGGCAGCCGCTCGCGACCTTGCCGCCCGTCCCTGCGATCGACAACCGCCCGACGGAGAAGCCCGTGGGCATGGTCTCGCGCGGGTTTGGTCGAGCGATGAAGAGAGCCCGGGAAGTCGGGAACCCGGAGAATGTAATCCCCCCAAGGGGGGGGAAGCTAATGATAATGTAAGCAACGATGCCGTGGTGGTCGAGATGACCATCGCGAAGCATCCTGTACATCGAATCATGGTGGATAGTGGAAGCTCGGCTGATATACTTTTTTACGATGCTTTCTCCCGGATGAACTTGTCCCACGATCAGCTGAAACCGGTGCACACCGCCTTCATAACTGACCGCGGAACTTTTTGCTACAGGATGATGCCATTTGGCCTCAAGAACGCGGGGGCAACGTACCAGCGCCTGGTCAATAGAATTTTCAAAGACCAGATCGGCCGCAACATGCAGGTGTACGTGGACGACATGCTGGTAATGAGCAAACCCGAGTCGGACCACGTGGCTGACTTGGCGGAGACGTTCGGCAACCTCCGACGCCATCAGATGAAGCTGAACCCGGCGAAGTGCGCCTTTGGCGTCTCCGCCAGAAAATTCCTAGGATTTATGGTGACCCAAAGAGGGATCTAGGCCAACCCGGAGAAGGTCCAGGCCATCCTGGATATGGAGTAGCCCGCCTCCAAGAAGCAAGTGCAGCAACTAACTGGCCGAGTTATGGCCCTCAGCCATTTTATCTCCAGGTCGGCGGACCGCTGCCGTCCCTTCTTCAAGGTACTGAGGAAGATGAATGACTTTGCTTGGACCGAGGAATGCCAGCAGGCCTTCGAGGAGCTGAAGAAGACCCTCGCATCGCCACCGTTGCTGTCCAGGCCCGAGGAGGAAGAGGAGCTTATCCTCTACCTAGCGGTTACCCCGGAAGCCATCAGCTCAGTCTTGGTTCGAACCGACGGCCAGGGGGCCCAGCGGCCGGTGTACTATACCAGCAAACTTCTCCGTGACGCGGAGCTCAGGTATTCTCGGCCCGAGAAACTCGTTTTTGCGCTAATAGTGTCTGCCCAGTGTCTCAGGCCTTATTTCCAAGCGCACCCCATCGCTGTCCTGATGGATCAACTGCTGAAAGCAGTGCTCAGCCGACCCGATACCTCGGGACGATTGGCAAAATGGGCACTGAAACTCAGCGAGTTCGACATTACGTACAGGCCGAGGTCGGCCATGAAGGCACAGGTGCTAGCCGACTTCTTGGTCGAATGTGCGGGCTTGGGCAAGGAGCCCGAGGAAGGCCCCTCAGGCCGATCGATGGAGATAGGCGCTGACGAGCCCGGAGAAGACGCCTGGATCCTCCATGTAGACGGAGCCTCAAACTCCGGCGGGAGCGGGGCTGGGCTCATCCTTGCCAACAGCAGCGGGGTCGTCGCCGAATGCGCGCTCCATTTCCAATTCCCCGCGACAAATAACCAGGTGGAGTACGAAGCACTTCTTGCCGGACTGAGAGTCTCCCGCGAGCTGGGCGTAACCAACCTCAAGGCTTTCACCGATTCCCAGCTCGTGGCGGGGCAGGTGTCCGGGGAGTACGTCGCGCACGACCCCCAAATGGCGAGATACTTGGAGCTCGTCAAGGCGGGCGCGTCCAGATTCTGACGCTTCAACATCTTCCATATCCCCCGCGGGGAGAACGCTCGTGCGGATGCTCTCTCTCGACTGGCGACCCTGCCAAACACGATGCTGGGACGCGCCTATGTGGAGCGCCTTGAGGTCCCAAGCCTCGAGGCACCGATGGAGGTCCACCAGGTCGGCCATGAACCCAGCTGGATAGACAAGTACGCCGCTTACATCACCGATGGCACCCTGCCGGAGGACCGCGAGGCGGCTCGCCTCATCAGAAAGAAGGCCGTGCGGTTCGTCCTGATGGACGGGCAGTTGTATCGAAGATCCTACTCCTACCCCCTCCTCAAGTGCGTAGGACCCATGGAAGCCAAGCTTGTGCTCCAGGAGATCCACGAAGGCGTCTGCGGGAACCACGTGGGGGGCAGGGCATTGGCATACAAGGCCCTCCGTCAGGGCTACTTCTGGGGGACAATGAAGGAAGACGCCGCCGACTTCGTGAAGAAATGCGACCGGTGCCAGCGCCACGCCACGGTGCAACGGCAGCCCTCCAACCCAATCTCCCAGCTCTCAGCCCCCTGGCCGTTCGCCCAATGGGGAATGGACCTCCTGGGCCCATTCCCGCCGGTGTCTGGACAGCGGAAGTTCTTGATAGTGGCCATCGATTACTTCACGAAGTGGGTCGAGGCCGAACCCTTGGCGAGGATCACCGAAGCAAACGTCGCCAAGTTCTTTTGGAAGTCCATCGTCTGCCGCTTCGGCCTCCCCCACACCGTGGTCACTGACAACGGATGCCAGTTCGACTGCCGGGAGTTCGAAGAATTTTGCAGCGACCTCGGCATCAAGCATCGCTTTACCTCGGTGGCGCACCCCCAGACCAATGGGGAAGCCGAAGTCACAAACAGGACCATCCTTCAGGGCCTCCGCACGCGGCTGGACCAGGCCAAGGGCAGGTGGGCCGACGAGCTCCCCAGCGTCCTCTGGGCATATCACACCACCCCGAGGACGACTATCGACGAAACCCCGTTCAACCTCGTCTTCGGAGCCGAGGCAGTCATCCCGATCGAGCTCAGCCTACCCACACTGCGTGTGGAGCAATATGACGAGACAGAAAACCCAGCCAGGATGATGCTCAACCTTGACCTTCTCGAGGAAACGAGGGACAAAGCCCGAATTCGAATGGCGGCATACAGGTAACGCGTGGCCAGGTATTACAACTCCCGGGTGCGGCCGAAGGTTTTCCGTCCCGGAGACTTGGTCCTCCGGCGCGCTGAAGCTTCCCAGCCACGGGAATGCGGCAAGCTCTCGCCCAACTGGGAAGGCCCATATCAGGTGGCAGAGGCCCTCCCTCATGGCGCATATTACTTGGAGGAATTGGGAGGTGCCAGGTTCCCCCGGACGTGGAACGCCTCGAACCTGAGGATGTACTATCAGTAATGTAAGGTTCCTTGCTCCTGTAATAAAGTTCCCCCACTTCAAACACTCCCTTCTCACTTCGACAAGAAAGCCTGCGGCATCGAGCTCAGTCCGGAGATCCTGGGCTTCGGCCTGGAAGGTGGCGCGGAACCCAGTTCACCCACGCGAGCCCGGAGAACAGCTCAGTAAGCCGCGCAAGGCTTGAGAAAGCCTGCGGCATCGAGCCTAGTCTGGAGATCCTGGGCTTCGGCCTGGAAGGTGGCGCGGACCCAGTTCGCCCACGCGAGCCCGGAGAATAGCTCAGCAAGCCGCGCAAGGCTTGAGAAGCCTGCGGCATCGAGCTCAGTCCGGAGATCCTGGGCTTCGGCCTGGAAGGTGGCGCGGAACCCAGTTCGCCCACGCGAGCCCGGAGAACAGCTCAGCAAGCCGCGCAAGGCTTTAGAAAGCCTGCGGCATCGAGCTCAGTCCGGAGATCCTGGGCTTCGGCCTGGAAGGTGGCGCGGAACCCAGTTCGTCCACGCGAGCCCGGAGAACAGCTCAGCAAGCCGCGCAAGGCTTGAGAAAGCCTGCGGCATCGAGCTCAGTCCGGAGATCCTGGGCTTCGGCCTGGAAGGAGGCGCAGAACCCAGTTCGCCCATGCGAGCCCGGAGAACAGCTCAGCAAGCCGCACAAGGCTTGAGAAAGCCTGCGGCATCGAGCTCAGTCCGGAGATCCTGGGCTTCGGCCTGGAAGGTGGCGCGGAACCCAGTTCGCCCACGCGAGCCCGGAGAACAGCTCAGCAAGCCGCGCAAGGCTTGAGAAAGCCTGCGGCATCGAGCTCAGTCCGGAGATCCTGGGCTTTGGCCTGGAAGGTGCCGCGAAACCCAGTTCGCCCACGCAAGCCCGGAAAATAGCTCAGCAAGCCGCGCAAGCTTGAGAAAGCCTGTGGCATCGAGCTCAGTCCGGAGATCCTGGGCTTCGGCCTGGGAGGCGGTACAGAAACCCTGTCGCCTGCGCAAGTATGAAGGCGATCCCAAAGACGGGCCCGCTTAAGGCCTACTCTGCCGCCACGCGATCCGGGAGGCCCCAACCTTCGATTTGAGCAATGGAAGGACCAGGCCTGCAGCAAACCGCCCACGAAGCAAGGGAAAAAGGCCTCGTTCTGGAAAGTCCCCTCCCTTTCAAACTCAGCGGACAGCGGCCATACCCGTCATTCCGTCTCGGGCCACTGGACGATCGCCACGTGGGCGCACGCCCGACATCGATGCCTCGTTAGCAGAGCAACGGCCTCTGCCTCGAAGCGATGCATTTATTGAGGGCAAGTGGGCGACGCGTGGCAGCTCCCCATAGGTTTTCAGTCGCATCGAGCCATGGCGACGAGGATCGTGGCAATTATGATGCAAGATCTTCGCCTCCCCACGTCATGTCCGCATTTAATCCCGACGTTCCGTTCTACGATGCCTCGATGGAACGACGGGCTGGGGGGCAACTGTTACAGCCGTGACAGTGACGTGGCCAGGCTCAGATACCGCCGAATGCGATCGAGCCACGTGGAGGTTTCTCCGGCCGAGTCAGCGCCACGTCTTCAAGATCGGGTTCGGCAAGACTACAACGCCCGGCAATTTTCTAAGGCAAACCGCCGTCGCCGAGGTCGAGCTCGGATCGGAGCTCCTCTACCACCTCGGTGGCACCCAAGTTCGGAGGGGTCCGCCTAAGTGAGGTCGGCCAAAGCCAGGCGACCTCCTGCCACCTCGCCAGGTGTCCACCCAGGAGGGGTCCACCTAGGCCGAGGTCGGCTGGCCCTTCGCCCTTCGCCAGGTGGCCCCCCGGAGACGGGTCCACCTCGGCCGAAGCCAGGCAGCCTCCTGCCACCTCGCCAGGTGTCCACCCAGGAGGGGTCCACCTAAGCCGAGGTCGGCCGACCCTTCGCCCCTTTGCCAGGTGGCCTCCCAGAGACGGGTCCACCTCGGCCGAGGCCGGGCGACCTCTTGCCACCTCGCCAGGTGTCCACCCAGGAGGGGTCCACCTAGGCCGAGGTCGACTGGCCCTTCGCCCTTCGCCAGGTGGACCCCCGGAGACGGGTCCACCTCGGCCGAAGCCAGGATACCTCCTGCCACCTCGCCAGGTGTCCACCCAGGAGGGGTCCACCTAGGCCGAGGTCGGCCGGTCCTTCGCTCTTCGCCAGGTGGCCCCCGGAGACGGGTCCAACTCGGCCGAGGTCAGGCCGCCCGTACGGAGAAGGTCTCAGGGAAGAAGCGCGGGCTTCGAGGCCATCCCTCGGGCCGTACGAACCCCAGACGGCGCCCCGTACGGAGGGCGGCGGCACGCGGAACATCACTTGCATCGGCCCGATAAGTCCCATGGCCGAGGGGCACGATTCTGACAGAACAGGCCCTATAGATGGATGGCGCCCACGCTTGGGAAAGCGGAGCACTCTCGCTGGGCCCGAGGCCTGACCAGCCGCCTTACCAGCGCCGCCCTCCCTCTTTCTCTTCTGTCTTTGCCTTTTCCCTGCTGGGCTCGGCGGACGAGGTCGGAAAGCCGCCTAGCCCCCCTTCACCGAAAAGGGAAAAGAGAAGAGGACGGGGGGAGGGGAGTCTCCCAGGAGGAAAAGACAAGCGCACGATGAAAGAAGATAAAGAGGGAGGAATCTGGGGATGACAAGGTAAGCGAACAAGCCTGGGGACAAAGGAGGAGCGGCGGCAAAAGGGTTTCGCTCCGGAGAGCAAAAACCAGAGATCCCGAGAGGGGATCACTGAGCGTGAGCTCGGCAAGGAGGCCCGGTCGAGACTCTGGTCCCCAGAGCGTTTCTCTCTCTCACCCGTAAACTCTGTAAGTCTGGAACCCTTTCAGGGGTCCGTCTGGAGAGTCTGTTCCTTCCCGTCGTCTACTGACTTGACCGTCGGAGCTCCCTCGCCGGGATCCCCGGCCAGGGTCTTCTAACCCCTTTTTTGTAGGTTAGCCGCAGCCAGGAAGGCTCCTTCGCCAGGCGGTTAGGAGGGATCGGCGGATCCGTGGCACGGGCGCGACGACGAGAGCGGCAACACCTACAATATTTAAAAATTTATGTACATATCAATATGATGCTACTTTTAATAAAAATTATATAAATGTTAAAAATTGATAATAATACTTCTTAATAGGATACATCCATCTATAGTATACCGGTCCACCAAGCTTGACTTTCGAAGCTAAGCGAATGAGTAGATTATCATAATAGTAAAAAATCCAGGAGGAAAAATCTTCTCCATTTGATAAAGTATAATTGTAATATCAGACTCCAACTAATCAAGCTCTCCAGGATCAATAACCTTTGAACATGATACTTTAAAGAATGATGATAATCGAATTATAATTACTAAAACTTGTTTAGGTACTGATAATCTTGAAGCTATTGGAAAGATATCTTGCATTAATATGTGACCATCATGACTTTTGAGATTAAAAATTTTTCGATCTTTAAGATGCACAAACTTTGAAATGTTTGATGTATATCCATCAGGTACTTTAATATTTTTCAATACTGTCAGAAAATTATCTTTTTATTAGGCAGACATTATATAAGATGAAAGAGGCAAATAAATTCTATCATTAGCAAGCATCCTGGGATGAAACTCCTGTCGGATATCCAATTCTTTTAAATCCAGTCGTGCCCTTATGTTATCTTCGATCTTTTCATCAAGATTCAACAATGTTCCAAGCAAATTATCACAAACATTCTTTTCTATGTGCATGATATCAAGATTATGCTGAATAAAGTTATATTCCCAATAAGATAAGTCAAAGAAGATACTTCTTTTCTTCCATAAATATTTGCTAGGCTGATTTGTAGATGCTATCTGTACATCTTCCTCATTTTTATTTTTTAAAAAAATTATCAAGGCCTTCAAATATCTATGCATCCATACCATCAGTAGTTACTTATTCTGACAATCCTTCTTGATCATCCCTTCCTCTTCTTTTAGGAGACTTCGAGAATTTACCATATATATAACTGATAAAATCCATTTATCTATGAACATTAGTTCCAGAAGGTGGAATAGGTGTACATCCCAATTCTATGGTACCATCAAATAAATCTTTTTGAAATTGAAACGGGTGATTTGGTTCTAACCATCGACGATGTCCCATATAACAAATTTTTTCTCCATATTTTAACCAAATTGAATGTGTTGAATCTGTACAACAAGAACATGCAACCCGTCCCTTTGTACTCTAGCCAGATAAATTGGCATATGCTCGAAAATCATTAATAGTCCATAACAAAACTGCCTGTAATTTAAATATTTCATCATTGGAAGCATCAATTGCATTGACACCTTTCCACAACTATTTCAATTCCTCTATTAAAGATTGTAGAAAAATATCAATATTATTTCCTGGACCCTTATCACCTGAAATAATCATTGATAAGATAAGTGAGGATTATTTCATGCACAACCATGGTGGTAAATTGTATGGTATTAGAATAACTAGCCAAGTACTATATATAAAATTTAGAGTCCGAAAAGTATTGAAGCTATATGAAGCTAAACTGAACCAAACATTATGAATATCAGAGATAAAATCAAAATGCCTAGCATTAAATACTTTCCATGCTAAACTATCTACTGGATGTCTCAACATTCTATCCTTCGTACACCCTTCATCATACCATCTCATTAATGAAGCTATTTTCAATGATGAATATAACATCTTCAATCGAAGAATAAGAAAAAGGTAATGCAATACCTTCGCCAGTTTCTTTGTACTTCATAGTGTATCTATTTCATTCATTACGTCATCCTCATTTTCTTTGTAAGTTGTCCATCATAAAGAATCACATACATTGCATGACTCTCGATTAACATTTTTACCATGATATAATATACAATTTTTTGAACAACTATGAATCTTTGATATCCAAGATCCAATTTATTGATAACTTTCTTTGCTTCATAATAAGAGGATGGTAAACTAGTATCTTCTAGAAATGCATCCTTTAATAACTTGAGAAGCATTGTAAAACTCTTTTCTAACCTTCAATTCATATATTTTATATGGAATAAATGTATAAAAAAAGAGATCTTAAAAAATTTCAAATAGTTCGAATATAATTATTCACCTGCATCTTTAATTAAATTATGATACCAAACTAACTCAGCAGTTGATGGTTGCATCTACTTTTCGATAAATGTTCGTTCTATAAATATAAAATCATCACATATTCCATTATTTCATATGTATTAGTTGAACCTCCAAAGTTTTAAACACTAAGTCAAAAAGCATCTATGATCAAACCCGTTTTATCATCTCCTACAGGATTCTCTTATATATTATTGGATCCAAGATCAAACGAGGATTAATTACTTGATACTAGCAATATAAATTCTTCATAAAAAATTTACTTGGTATAACCTCTTGCAAAACCATTCCATATCAAATGTTCTTCAACAGTTTGTGGATCTAGACAAGAACTGTTAATACATCATCAGCATAGATAAAAATCTTTTCATTCAAACTACTTTTATCCATACCATATTTAATGAAATCAGGAACTCCATCTAAATATTTTTTGATATTTCTCGATTTATTTATCTAACTTTTATCCATTTTAGGATAAAATGATCAAACTATCAAGCTATCTAAAAGCAAAAAAAATTCTTCGATCAAAATAATGCACCAAGAATTTTTTAAAAAAATTATGTGAAAAATAATATAAATTAACTAATAAATATATCCTATCATCAACTAATATGTAAAGATAGGTCTTATCCCATTCAAGAATTGCATTAACTATATATATCATTTATAGTAATTAAATAATATACAATAAGAGCTCTAAAAAATTTCGGTAGCATTTTTCTTTTGTTCTCTCCATACAACTAAAGATGTATGAGGAGAACTAAAAGAAAATGTTATCCGAAATATATCTCAAACTTTATCCATACCGCTTGATTACTATAATTACCTATAAAATTATTTACAATTCTTAAACTGTCCAAACTGGATAATTAATTGATCACTATACATAATACTTCCACCTGTATAATAAAATATAATTATACGGATGCTATAGAATATGTACATTAATCAATTGACGGATTTATATTTTTATGTAATGAAAGTTTTGTTAAAAATATTTAAAAAACTATAATTGATCATAGCAAATGTATACATGGTATTAAAATGAAAGATTTTCAATAATGAACAAATTTTAAAGCATAATATGTTGAGTAAGATGTAGGTACAGACCAAGGAGCCATAATATTTTTGAAACATGTATATGATGATGTGCAAGTTTATTAATTCTTTAAAATATATGCCACTCAACATGATTGCTAGAAGATAGGTATATAACTTTATTAAGTATAATCTCTCCAAACTACATAACATTACCTTGCTAGCTACTATGACTTCAAGTATCTAATACAAGAGCAATGAATGTAGAAAGAAATGCAAAAATAATCAAGTTTTTAATATTAAAAATGTTTAGAAAATTTTTGAAAATCCAAGTGACTGTCATAAATGCTACAACATATTTAGTTTCTAATCAGAGAGTGTAACAACAAATAATAAAGATAACAAAGAATAACTTAACTTTTCATAGAAAAATAGGTAAGATTTTGGATATCAAAATGAAAGAAACAGGAACATGATATAGAATAACTATAAAGCACAAGATATCAGACATTGAAAATAATAGCTTAAGGGCCAATGTGGCTAACATATTTACTATAGTTCAGATAAATTAAGCCAGCATGTTACTTGTCAGATCTACCATATGTCAGCAAGAAAATAAAGCAAAGTTATTTTGGAAAAGACTGATAGGAGAGATCAAATAGCAAAGAACTTGTATTAACCAATATTTTTCAAAAGAAATTTCATGTTAAATCACTCCTACTTCTCTTGTTCCTCTCCTTCATCCAGAGCAAACCTGAACATCTAGAGGGTCACACACACATACAACCATCCCTGCCTAGGAATTTGCTTTACGATACCAGAAAATAAATTGTAACATCACCCGCTAAATATTTATGTCAACAACAATACATTTTTAGATGCTAGCAACAAATTATTTCAATTAAGTTATTATTATTATATTATTATTATAGAGTAATAACCCTTCATTATTTATGGTATTGATTATATCTCCATATGTCAATTGCTCATATGGAATCTTCCATTTGTTTTGTTCTCCTAATTTTGTTCTTATCTTAATTAGACATACACTTTAATGAAAAGTCTACTATCCTTCACTAGCCCAATTAAATACTGAATTGTGGTATGGAGGATGATCACACATCGAAATTAAAGAGTGAAGTAGACAACAAGCTATGTATCAAGCATGCCAATTTTTGGTTAACTTTTTTCCTAATTGCCTTAATTAAGTTCCCTGCTAAATACATCATGTACTATGTTTATGAAACTATGCACAATAATTCTTAACTCTGTACAATCTAATTTGATCATGTATCATGATACACATTAATGTATCACTGAAACTTACCTACTCACATTCCAAAAGAAATGTTTGTTATTATAATTTTATTAATTAAGTAGTATAAGACTTTGAATCAAAAAAGAATTTAGATGCTTTGCTATTTACAAATTTGAAAATAAAAAGAGGTGCCAAAACTAATTAATGTATCATGAAACTTATCATAGGACATGTCTCATTGAAACTTACCTACTCATATTCGAAGGGCAAAGTCTGTGATTAGAATTTCGGTAATTATAGAGTTTAAGATCTTGAATTAAACAACTTAGGTTTATTTAAAATGGTACACAGTAAATATAGAATGGTACATAGTTAACCTAGAATGGTACATAGTTAATCCATAATAGTATATAGTTAATACATTCAATTTAATTTATTTAAGTATTCCTATTAGACATACACTTTAATGAAATGCCTACTTTTCTTCACTAGCCCAATTTAAGACTGAATTATCGCAGGTAGGATGACTACCATTGTAACTAAAGAATGAAAAAAGAGAACAAGCTATGTACTGAACCATATCATAGATACACGGGCATGCTACTTTGGGTTAACTTTGTACCAAATAGCTTTAAGCCTTTAATTGTATTTCATGCTAAATTAAGTGTGTACCTTTTTTATGTAACTGTGTACCATGATACATTAATTGTGTACAATGTAATTTAACTATGTATCATAGTACTAGTTATGTATCACCGAAACTTACCTATTAACATTTCAAAAGAAAAGTTGTGATTAGAATTTCAGTAATTAAGCAGTACAGGACCTTGAATTAAAGGAATTTAGATGCTTTGTCATTTATAAATTTGAGAAAAATAAGAGATGACAAAACTAATTAAAGTATCATGAAATTTACTGTAGGACTATATGTCATGAAAAGAACTCTACCTATGAGACTGGAGCCATAATACAAAAAAGTAAGATCATAGTAAGGTAATCTTTGACATAATTTAATGTGTATACATGTTTTACTATTACACTTTAGCGACACAAATAAAGAATATTCTATGAATTAATAAACTTTTTTTAACTCCTAATTATAAAGCTAAGGCAATCATGTACAATACTAGCAAAAGATTATTTGATGTTGTAAAATTCAATGATATTGCATATCAAAGTGGACCATGAATTTTGTACTCAAACAAAAAAAATCATAAATTTTTATTGAGAAAAACAAATGGGTACTGAACTTGTTCAAACTATTCTCACTAAGTTGCTAATTTGCCATCGAATGTTTGTGGACTAATATATTCATTCTACCTATATATTAGACTTCATATTATATGCATCACATGATATCTAAATTTCAAGTTTTATTGAGGTAAAAACATGCTTACAGTATATATTCAGCTATCAAAATTAAAATTGATAGTTAAACTTAAATGATACAATAATATAAAGAAGAAAATGTGCACCCTTAAGAACAACCTCGAAAAAAATATGGGTAATACTTTATTAGTTATAGATAAAGGTGAAAACTACATGCCTAGATAATACCTTCACACTTTTATTGCTCATTGGGATCATTCATTATTTTGGCATTGTTCATTTTACATTCTTCCCAATTTTTGAAAAATTTAAAAAATAAAATAATCAAATCTACAATACCTTTGATAATAAGGTTGAAAATAAATCAAATTGAAATTGGATAGTGGTATATCCACATATGTTCCCATATATTTTAGTGTATATGGATATAGATATTAAATAGATACTAAAATTAGTAATCATATTTTATTCTAAATAGATATAGATAAAAATATATTTTAAAAATACCTATATTTTTTCAAATAGATATAGATACATTTATATCCATATTTTCTCTATCTGAATAAGGATATAACATGGATGTTTTTGGACATAAACCAGATGTAAATTAGAATTCAAAAATTAAAACAAACATAAATGATATAATCATAAACAATGGAAACAAAATTCACTATCAAAATAGGGTTTGATGCACTATAACAAGGTAATGATTAAGGCATAGTATTAAACTTGCATGGAGATCAATTAAGCCAAGAATTTGGATCATTGATCCAAATTTATTTTTAAAGTTAGAAATTATTTAAATAAATATATAATAAAAATTCTCTACATCAAATACCATTATTACACTTTAACTAAAGCATAATGAAAACAATCATTGATTATTTCTTTTTCATAGATCTTGTAAGAAATAATTATATACATAAATTATTAATAATTTTAAATATTTTAAACAAAAAGGTATCATATGTATAGGTATGAAGTACCTATTATAAATTCTATATTTTATACCTTAGTTCTAGTCTTGGTTGGGATCATATCTATTGGTATGGGTACCACCCAATACCATATGTATAAAAATTTCAGCCCATTATCTTATCTAATAAAAAAAACCAAGATCTCATTGATATATGCATATTGATCAATACTTATTTTACTAATAAATTTTTAAAAATACTTAAGTATAGTTGATGAGTTAGATTTAAAACCCTTGTTTGTTTTAAACCATAAACAATTTAAAAAATGTGTTACTATAGTAATTACTATTTATTTTAATTTATTTAGCAACTTCTACCATATAATATTGCTCATTATAGCAACTACACATTAATATCAAAATATAGCAGTTTCTAAATTGATCAGCATATATTTTTCCTAGTTAGTTTAGTTTTAACCTTCTTAAAAGGATCTAGGTCCAAATCTTATGAGTATAATCACAAAGGTCATGATTTACATGGTATCGAATAAAAAATCTATTTTCTTCAAAAAAGAAAGTTAACCAAATCCAGGAAAAAACTAAGGAAAACATAAATAGGTGGCAAATAGAACAATATATCTAAAATGACAATCCACTTATACTATATGGCTTAAAGCATGAGAGGCTAACCCCCTCCCAAATTTCCTCCTATATATATCCCTCCCAACCTCTCCTTTTTAATTTCTTGAAGCCCTTCTCCCCCCCCCCGCAAAAAAAAAAACCAAAATAAATAAATAAATAACTCAATATTAATATCTATAGAAACCATAATTAATAAAATGAAGGAGGAGAAAAAAAATATCTCTAGCCTTTTTGTCGGCTCAATCCGGTCCCTAGGATGGCGAGAAAGGGACCCGAAGGCTGGGACGGTGAGGAACAGAGGAGATGAAGGAGGGAGGGAGGAGGAACGAAGAGAGAAGGCACGTGGTGGCGGGTCGAATGAGATTAGAGTTCGGTTTTAGAGAAGAAAAGGAGGAACTTGTCGATGTTTAAAAGCATCGGTAAACTCTGTTTTGTCGACGCTTTTCAAAAGCATCGACAAGGTGGCGGAACTTCTCGACGCTCTTCCTAGTATCGAGAAAAACTAGTTGGAATGGTTACTTCTGTTGTAGTGGTGGGATGAGCTTACTTATGAGTGCCTGGAGTGGGGCATCAAGTTATGATTGCTGGGCACCTACCAAAGGTGTCCTCATAGCTAGGTATAGAGTGAGGCTTGTGAGGAATCCTCTCTATCTTGCAGGAGTAGCAAAAATAAGAAAGTTTAGAACACGGCGAGATGGGAGGCTTTCTACTGGTGGACTCTGCAATAATTAAATCAATATTCAATAGTAGCAAATAGAAGAGATCCCAGGTTGGGAGATAGATTGAGAAGTGGTTATGAGGTGCAAACAATAGAAGAAAAGTAGAAGCGAGTGGATGTGGGCCAAGCGTGGGAATGCTCAGGAGAATGTTTTCTTTGTACGAGGAGGTGAGTTTGATGATCTCGAAACTCATGTCTCCTATAGGGAAAAGGCCGTGTGTCTTCTTGACATGATCTAGGATCGAAGAGTTTACTTGAAAGGTCCTCAAAAAAAAAAAAATTTATAGGCAAATACTTGTCACCATTATGGCAGTGTCTAATTGACAAGGACCGTTAGCCTGCATGTCTCTTTTTCAAATACCTTTTTCTCAAAATGCATACCTAAAATCCATCGAGATATGGATCACCCCTTGTAAAGGTGAGGTGCGACACGGGGTAGCCTACCATCCAGCAGATAGGGGTACAAAACCTCCATGTGCCCTGGTCAATCATCAGGTAGCAGATTCAAATTATCTACATCGCTGTCAGCTCTGCAGGCAAGTATTGGGCTATGACTAGTCCTCTAGTGCCACGTTAGACACTCGGTCCAAGATGTATTTATTATTTTTTTAATATAAAAAAAATATATCTATGTATATATTTATATAATTTTAAAAATATTTAAAAATTATTTTTGTGACGTGTGGGATAAAATAAAGTTTGTGTAACAATTAATTATAAATATAATAAAATAGAGTTAGAAAGTCTGACCTGCGAGGTGGATAAATTTACTGTCCTAAAAAAAATTTGGTCTCCTTCTCATACGAAGATGATGGACCATATGCAATCCTCTAAGGTACAATCTGGAAGTCAAAAACTTTAATGCCCGTCGGTAGCACGATCTCGAACAGATGTCGATCAGCTCGTCTTCAATTAAAAATAAATAAATAAATAAAGACTTTAAAAATAATATTGGAATAAAAAAAATTTAGAAAGAGATATTTTGAATACGTTGAAAGGCTGGGATAGAAGCCTATTTATAGCCTCACAATCCTAAAGAAAATCTTCAAAATATTCTCAAACTAGCTGCCATGACTGTTATAAATTTAATTTAAAATTAATTAAAATTAGCCATTATCTTATTAAATAATAAATGAATAAAATGGCTGTTATAAAATTAAATACAAAATTAATGAAATAATTAAAATGAAAATGGTTTAAATAAATAAATAAATGAATAAAAATAATGAAAATATGCGGGCTCGTGCACAGCATGCGCGCTAATCGTGCATGTTGCATGCGGGGAAGGGAGAACTTTTTTATATTTATTTTTTTTAATGCATGAAAACGTCAACAATCTCCCTCAAAAATAAATAAAAAAAATTAATATTATTAAACTCAGTAAATAAAATAAAATTCTTAGATTTTTATTGTGCTTAGTATTAGTACCTTCTAGGTTTGAACTTGCATTTAATATAAAATACACATAGTATGAAGATGAGCTGATTATAATACGAGGTAGCGCTATCTAGACCATACACTTACCTTGATTTTCATAAGAGTTACTAGGGATTCGTCCGGGTCCCATTGTCGCAGCCTCACGACTACTCACTTTAGGATAGATCCTCCAAGAAAACGTGTGATGGAATCGTACCTCGCTGAACTCATAGCCTTGGATCTATTAAGAGCTATGCTCAACATGATCACTATAATAGAGCACCATACTATAGGGATGAGGTGAACACAGATTTTTAAAAATGGTGCTCCCGGATATCATCTTAGAGATCATTTTCCTTTGAATCTTAATCATGGGGTTATCATGATAGAAGGGATCCACTCTAGTGACTAATATATAGGCTTAAGCTCCCTCACCCTCGATGTCACGGATACCACCATTTACCATACTTAATGAGCAGAAAGTTTTTATATCTAAAAAAAATGCATTGTTTTGATGCGATCAATTGTCACATGGCAACAGAGCTACATACTTGGACAGGCGGTTAGACCTGTTCCATATTTTTCATGTGTACCGATAAGTAATGCAAACCGGTTAGTCCAAATGTGGACCAATTTATCTAAGTGTGCATACTGTGTATAACAAATTGTCCCCTATTTATCCATATGCACCAGATAATTTAAATGTGTGCAACCAGTCATTTTAGGCTCGAACAACTTGTTAAGCATACTTAGCCTAAATGCATGAACTAGTTAGTCTAAACATATGTGCAAAAAATCTCAGCCAAAAATTTTGACCATTGATAATAAAGAATCAAGAGGTTCGACAAGTGGCCTGGAAGGAAACCCCAGCCAAGGCATTTCATAAGCCATAGGTTGAATGGTGGAAAATCAACAAATGAAAAGGAATTTATACCGAGGATTACAGGAGGCATTATGATGGAGGACCTGCATTTTAGGATGGCAAAGTCTATAATCTAAGATAAACTTAGAAATAAGAGAACAAAAAAGCTCAGTCAACTAGGGAGGAAGTGCTGGATAGGATCAAATGATTAATAATTTATACCTAAGGTCTAATTTATACAGAAAAAGACTAGCTAAAAGAGTAAGACATTGACAATCTATATTGAGTAAACATAACCCATATGATCATGGACAAAATGAAGAAAACATACCTCAACTCTAGCTACATTACAGGATAATTTTACCTAGGATTTGATATAATAAAACATATGCTAAAATGACAAATTTGTGTTGTGCATTTAACAAAATAACTTAAATAATAACCGGCCAGCAAAATCAAACTGATTGGAAAATTCATCTATTTCAAGTGTTTTTTTTTTTTTTGGTAAAAGGAGGAGCTTTCTAATTAATGTGACTTTATCATAGCATACTTTCCATTCTATCAAGGTAAGGGTGTCTTCTGTTATATTCTCATTGTCTAAATTGAAAACATTTTGAAATTGAAACCACTATTTGGAAAAGATCGGCACTATTTGGAGAAGGATTTGGGGACACTGCCATCCGGCGAGAAGGGCCAGCTTCTGCTCATCCTAAGGTCGTATTGGAGAGCCGTATGGGTGGCAACTTTGTCATGCAAAAAGTTCTTCAACCTACATGGTGGTGGGATTGCCAAGACCCAATGGAGCGGTTGGTGAAATTCAAGAAAGGTTGGCTGTGGAGCTGGAAACACTCTTTTCCCATTTCTAGCAGCATTTCCGGAGGTCTTTGTTTATGCACGTGATTTCTCACCTTTTGCAATTGCACTTGTTGTTGCTACAACTTCTTTTGGACCTGACTCGGATGGTTGGCTGGAGCGCTCTTCTCCCGGTTTCTGCAAAAAAGTTTTCAAGGATCGGTGGTGTTCCAGCGGGGGATACTCCGATGTTTAAGTTAGCGGGAGCTTGAGGACAATAGAATGGAGAAATCAAATGGAGATAGATTATGAAGCAGGAAGAGAGTCCTTGTGCTTACCGTCCTATGTCCCCCGGTTTACCTAATATAGGTGCGGAACAGTGCCAAAATTTGTTAGGGATGAAGCCAGGAAAGACTGATCTGCCTTCTGGAGAATCTGAAGAGTGGCCACGTGGCGCCAAGATAGGGCGACATCTTGGGAGTAGTGGAGTAGTGGTGCTGATGTGGCAGGAGTCTATTATAACAGAATTTTGATACTAGCTGGAAGAGGCTTCTGGAGTCTCCTGGATCAACTTCACAGTAGCCTCTTAAGAGTAGGGCGGCTGGACCTCAGCAGGAGCGGGTCGGTCGGACTTCAGCAGAAGGGGAGTCAGCCGGATCTCTGTGGGAGCATGTCCGTCGAACCTCCGACGGAGAGGGTGACCCAGACCTCAGCAAAAGTGGGTCTTTCGGACCTCTACTTCAGTAGGTCGGTCAGACCTCTGACGGAGCGGGTCAGCTAGACCTCAGCAGAAGTGGGTCGTTCGGACCTCTACTTCAGTGGGTCGGTCAGACCTCCGAAGGAAAGCATCCGCCGACCATCAAATGAGAGGATCGCCCGGATGTCTGTAAGAGCGGTCTGATTGGACCTCAGCAAGAGTGGTGGTCCGGTTCGATGGTGAGCCGGTTGGGTATAACAGTTGCCCCCTTGCTCTTGGCCTTCGAGCAGTTTTGTAGCTTCGAATGATGAGAGCATCATTGGTATTTAATGCACCAATCTTTGAGATGATTGTGAATCTGATCCGGCGTACTGTGATCGACCGTCTTCCACTTCGAAATTTTGCCCTCAAGACAAGTGTCAGCATCGCATTGGAGGAGTTGGTTGGAGCAGTTAATGCTGGCGAGGCGTAATGATGGGCTACCAGCCTAATACGTCTGTTCATTGGGTTTCTGACATGACGTGGGCAACGTGGCGAGATCTGAACGATTGGCGCAGTGTCCGGAGTGGCTCATCTGTCGCTGGCTTGGTGATCACACGGATCGTGATTGGACATGATCTGTCGTGTCCCATCGGCTTCCTCGTTGGATCGGGAAGTCGCGTCGTCTGATGATGGATCGCGACGCTCGAGGGGCACTGGGAAGCAGCCTCTCAGCATCTATAAAAGGAGGGGGAGGAGGCCCGGAGGGAGTCTTCCACTGCATTTGCGCTTGAGGAGAAAGAAACCCCCTCCCCCATTGCTCTCGCTCCATTAGGAAACCAGAACACCAAGTCAGTTTCCCGCCCGTCCCTTCTTTCTTTTCCAACTTCCATTAGAATGGCCTCCGGCAACCAGAGCTCTAACCATAGGGAACCAGGTCCCAATAACATCCCATCAGAAATGACCTAGGAGAGGGCAGAGAATCTTAGGGTCATATTCAATATCCCTTCTACCCTACATCTGACCATTCCGAGCCGGGAGGGTAGAGTGAATGGTCCTTTGAATCCGGGAGCCCTCCCGGTGTACGAGGACCATCTTAAGGCTGGCCTCCACTTCCCTCTTCATGACCTCTTTGTTTAGATCTTCAATAGCTATAGGGTGTCCCCAACGTAGCTGACCCCAAACAGCATTCGGGCGATCTACGGTTTCATGGTTCTCTGTTAGAGAGCCGGAGTCGAGCCGAGGTTGTCTCTCTTCTTAAATTTCTTTCTCCTAAAAAAAGACTTCCGGAGCCAGGAGTGGTGGATGTTCAGTCCCCACCCTGGTCGGAGGATACTAGGAGGCTTCCGTCGGCTATCCATGGATGGAAGTCCCGATATTTCTTTATAGACAGCCTAGAACCCTGGAGCTTTGAACCAATGTGGAGGGAGCCTAGGCCGAAGGTCGTGGATGGGAGGAGAGTGTCGAGGGCCGACGAGGCCGATTTCAATAAGATGGATGAAGACGATGCAACATTTGTGCACGATTTGCTATGAAAGGAGAACCTCCACCTAGCTGGGATCAATCAACATCAATGCCTGGGTAGGGTAGAGGCCCCCGTCGAAGATCTTCTATTTCTTCTTCTGTCAGCTTTATCTATTATGTCGCTAACCCCAATTTTGCTCTGTGGCAGGCAGAAAGATGAGGCCGGACCGAGCGACAATTGTAGCGCGGGCGGCCAAGAGAAGGGGCGTCCATATCACTGAGCCGACGTCTGAGAGATCGAAGAAGCCATGGATGGAGGAGCAGACTACCACCATCATCTCCGTAGAGTCTGATGATCATGTATCGCTGTCGGAGTGCCAAGTGGCGAGGGCACCAAAGCGTTCATCTTCAGTCGGGTAGTCGGCCACCCGGATGGGAGAGGACCCGTCGGGGCCGACCAATGCAGAGACAGCCCTGACCTCGTTGCTCATCGAGCTAATCAAGGAGATTCCCTCGACAACCGGAGGGAAAAAGGTAGCCGAAGGTGGGGCAGCTAACAGGGGGGAAGCCGGCCGAAGCAGCAGTGAGGTGCCCCAGCATTGGCATGCTCTCAGCAACTCTGAGCAGGCCAAAGTCCTGCTCAAGAGGATTATCACGGACGCCGACTGGAATGAGTCGAGTTGCAGCACCTCGACCCCAACCTTCTTGAGGTTGGCAAGGCATACCGAAGTCTAATGATTCGTGGATTACCCAAGAGGACTTGCAGCACCCCGACCCCAACCTTCTTGAGAAATTTCAAAGCCAAATCAACATTTACTCGACAGGATCGAGTTCCTCCCATCCCAAGAGAATTGGTGCGGGCACCAAAATCAGACAGAGGCTTCTCAACCCTCTGTGGATCTCTTATTAGGGTTCTTAATATTTTAGGTCCTATAATAAGACATCAAGCCTAAGCAATTTTTATTTTAAGTCATGTATTTTTGTTTTAGTCCTGTACCTTGATCAATTTGGTCAAGTTGAGTCAGTGGGTCCTGTATTTAGCTAAGTTGGTTCTAGTCCAAGTCTACTTGAAAATTGGGCCCAAGCTTGGAGTGGTCATTGAGTTTAGTCCATTTATTAAAAGGTCAAACCATCTCCCAATCTTTGAAAGATGCCACTTCAGCCCTTGAGCGCCACCTCATCCATCCCATGTGGTGCCGCATCACCATGACAAGTGGGCGGCCAAGGCAAGAAGGAGATGCTTAATTTGTGGGCACCATTCCTTGATTCTTTCCTCCCTTCCCTCCACCTATCAAGCCTCTAAAGGAGCTATGGGCAACCAAGGAAGGTCAATGGGTAATGGAGACATAATCCTTGTTTCAAGCCCCGTATCAAGCTTACTTCTTAAAGAGCTTGGTTGGCTATTGAAGAACTGCATTGACCCAAAAATCAAGGAGACAACTCCCATCTTTCAAGCCCCAAATCAAGCTACAAAATCTTGGTCGGCCAAGAGAAGAAGAAATCTGAATTTAGACGCCCTCTTCATGAAGCTTTGTATTTTTTTCATTTGAATTTGAATGGATTTTAAGGTGCCTATATAAAGGGCTTTACCCCTCCCTTGTATGGATGAATTTTGGATGAATGAAAAAGAAAAGTTTGAGTGATATTCTTCTAGTTTGCCTTCGTTCCTTAAGAACGTTGATCTCCATAAGGGAGCGTCTTCACCTTCGGGCATCGAGGGGTGTGAGGCCCTAAGCTACCATCTCTTCCGCACAAGCCATATTCCATCTTCGAGTTCGGAGGCCATCTGGATGATCCATCCGGGTGCCTAGCAAGAAGATCTCCCAACACCATCATCTTCAACTTTTGTTCCTTCATTGCTTCTTGTTTATTATTGACCCCTAACATTGATCTTGATTGCTCGCAGGTCCTCCAGGTGCCATGGACACCGAGTCGGTCTCCCTTGCCTTCGCAACCTTCGGACGGAAAGCCGGCGTATCCGCTGGGTTGAAGGTTTGATCCTCCAGGTCACATCCGCGAGAGCGAGTGAACTCAGCATCGGGCGCATCAGAGCTTTACAAGGTTTGCAACCCTAAACTCCTAAGTTGGTATTGATCCAAGAGCTAAATCCTATGGGGTTTCTCAATCCCGAGATCATCTTCTTATCCTTGTTTAGGGACATATTTGCTTGCTTGAAGTTCTTGTTATTAAAGAAACCCTAGATCTACTCTTGCTCGTCTTCGAGAATCCTTAACCTCATTAAAACCTAAAAATCATAAAAGAAAAATCACTTGCATCATTCCATCTCATCCTAGCCTCTAGTTAGTCCTGCATCAAAAAATCTCTTTTAGACTATTATTTTTTAATATAAAATATATATATATTTATATAATTTTAAAAATATTTAAAAATTATTTTTGTGATATGCATGGCAAAACAAAGTTTGTATAATAAATTAATTATAAATACAATAAAATAGAGTCAGGAAGTCTGGCCTGAGAGGCGGATAGATCCATTGCCTTAAAGAAGATTTGGCCTTCTCGTTTCTCGTATGAAGACTAATGGACTACACGCTCTTCTCCAAGGTATAACCCGGAAGCCAAAAACTTCAATGCCCGTCGATGGCACGATCTCGAACGGACGTCGATCAGCTTGTCTTCAGTCCAAAAAAAATAAAAAAATTGGAAAAAGAAATATTTTAAAAATAATATTGGAATCGAGAAATATTAGAGAGAAATATTTTGGATGCCTTGAAAAGGTAGAGGTCTATTTATAGCCTCACAATCTCAAAAAAAATTTCTAAAATATCCTCAAACTAGACGTTATGGCTGTTACAAAGTTTAATTCAAAATTAATTAAAAATTAGCCATTATCTTATTAAATAATAAATGAATAA
This sequence comes from Areca catechu, assembly GCA_021397845.1. Classification (NCBI taxonomy): domain Eukaryota; kingdom Viridiplantae; phylum Streptophyta; class Magnoliopsida; order Arecales; family Arecaceae; genus Areca; species Areca catechu. Next base: position 28,910,336 of record CM038047.1, on the reverse strand, counting down.
AATGGTCGTTATGACCGTTATAAAATTAAATAGAAAATTAATGAAATAATTAAAATGAAAACAGTTAAAATAAATACATAAATAAATAAAATAATGGAAACACGCGAACTCGTGTGCGGCGTGCACGCGGATCATGCGCGTTGCGTGCGAGGAAAGGGAAACTTTTTTATTTTTTTTTTTTTTTGATAGAAAAAAGGGTGATGGGAGGGGGGCGAACCCCCTCGGTGTAGCTCCCCGCTCGGGCCTCAACCCATTAGACCTTTGTGCGATTCGAACCGCAAATTTTTTGCATGTCCTCCCTACCAACTGGGTGAGTAGGTCAGCCTAACCCCTCTAGGGTGCTGGAGTTTCGACCGCTCAGCCCCCTAATCACGTGCCCTAGAATTAATCTGGAATTTAATCGAGTTACCCGCGGGATCATTCCTCGAACCTGTGACCAGTGGATTATACACAAGAGCTGAGCCGCGCCTTAACCAACCGCGCTACCACCGTAGTGGTTTAGTATTTTATTTTATTTTTTTAATGCACAAAAATGTCAACTGTATTAGGTTGTAATACAGGCTATGCCTAGACTGATTGCTAGTCCATGATTCTAGTAGGAAATCTATGCAGGCAAGTATTGGGCTACAACTAGTCCTCTGATGCCATTGTTAGTAGATCTAAATAAGTGATAAAAGTGATAAATATATTCAAATGCTGATATCTTCCATTCTCATCCTTATAGTCCACTATAATTCATGTTACCACTTGTAAAACATGGGATTCTTTCTTCTTATCTCTTGCTCTCTAGCATTTCTTTTTCTTTTCCTTTTTTTTAAGAATTCTTCTCTAGCCAATTTTATGGTGATTTATGTTGAAATTTTATTTAAAATAAAAAAGATTTAAATTTTCCTTATTTTAAAATTTTAGTTATTTAAAATATTAAAACTCTTTTTTAATTTTAACATGGGTTTTTTTGAAAGAGAACATCGGTTTCAAAATAATATGATGTTTCTGAAATATTGTATCTCCTTGAAACAAAAGTGTCTTCTTAGTAATATCCAAATTGAATCTATAAATAGACTATAAATCCAATTGTTTAAAATCAATTAAAATTTCAAAAACACATTGTGCTCTATCTGAAACTTTTCTTTCTAAAACAAAATTCTCTCCTCTTCTTCTTCTTCTGGTTTTCAATCTATTTTTTTTATTTGGGCATATGGAAGAAATTTTCTGGATCAACTTTCCCAACCATCATGCTCGTTAAAGGAGGATTGGGACAAGCCGGATTGTTGTACCTTAGAAATAGAATTGCTAATAAAACCTGCATATCGAGAATAAATCACATTCTTAGAACAGTATTCCATACACCTCGATCGAAGCGAGCCCAATTTAATCCTTATTTCTTTTATTTTTTATGATTTCTTTATAATACTATTTTAAAATCCTATAAGCAACACCGTATTTTTCTTAACTTTCGCTATTATTTCCTTCAACAATTTATTTCCACAACAATCAATTGTTCTTGCATAAGATTGTTCCTCCATTAGCCACATAATCTTTTAATTATTATCCTCCATCAATTTATAGGGAAATAAGAACTCCTTTTCTCCGAACAAAATCAAAAATTTAAAGTTTCGGACATTTCCATCAGGACCGCTGATCCCCTCGACAGAATGTTATGAGGTAATCGGCCCCCTTGCACATAAAGATGCTGGTGGCGTCGTCGTACGCATAGCTGTACGCCGTGGGGCACGCCTTCTTGAACACCCACGAGTACGCCGTCGGTTTGCACGTCTCTGGGCTCGCGAAATCCCCCGTGCAGCAGTACATGGGCGTACCGAACGCCATGCACGCGCTCTTGCACGCCACCACTTCCCCCTCCCGCTCCACCTGCAGCGGCCCGGGGCAGATCCGGTTCAGGTCCGACTCGCACGTCACGGACCGGCACGAATCCGCGCCGCCCACGGGGACCACCGACACGGGGGCGTTGTAGCCGTCGACGAGGCTGACGTCGTAGTAATCGACAGGGCTGTCTAGAGTGAACTCGGCGAGGGTGACCGGCGGGGATCCGCCGGCGCCGGTGCAGCGGAGGAGGCCGCCGCAGTCGCCGGTGAGGCAGGAGCCACGGCCGGAGAGGTCGAAAGAGCAGTCGCGACGGGGCCACATGCGGCCGGACCAGCCGGCCGGGGCGTGGACGTCGGCTGATCTTCCCGGTTCGAGCTGGAGGCCGCCGTCGCCGATCATTGGCTTGCCGGCCCCCGGCTGGATCGCGGCCCAGACCGTATATGGGCAGTTGTTTTGGAAGGTGAACACGGTGGCATGAACACCTAGACATTAGAATAAAAGCCATTAGAAAAAAAGCGTTGTAATGGTTTTGGTGGAATTTGATATTTGCGGACGGGGGCATAAAAATTTTCTCTGCTAGAGTTTTATGCCATATAAGGATGAAGGATGGATGCTGAAGAAAATGGTAGGGTTTAGGAGGAATTACCCGAAGAAAAATAGAGAACCCAGAGGAGGAGAAGAGAGGCAGGAGCCATGGTGATGGCTGCTGGTGTGGCGAGTGGTATTACCGCTCGTGATGGAGTTTATACGCAAACTACCTGGAATATTAAAGGAAAAATCTCTTTGGTGTGTCCAATTCATGAGTTTGGTATTGAACTTTTTTTTTAAAAAAAAGGGGTAACTCCCATGTAACCTGATTTTGTGTGAGACCCAGCCCAAGAGAAGGCCAGGCTCGCGTTCGGACTGAAATCGGCAACCGGGTTGTCGACTTCAGTTCGGATGAAGCCTGGCACCGAACGCTGGATCTTCCAGCAGAGGTTTCGAAGAAGCCAGTCGATGCCGCCGGAGGGGGGATAAGGGTCTTCCTCGGGTTTTAAAGACCCCTCGTGTGTCTCAGTACAAACCGATCTTCTTTCTCCGGTGGATGCTCGAAATCGACATTGATCTCGGCGTTTCCACCCATTCCGAAGATCTTTCTCCTCCGGTGACTGCCGCAGTCGAAGTCGTCCTCGCCGGTAAGTCCTCCATCTCCGATTCCTCTCGGGCGTGGGATTGCGTTGGATTAATCGGCGGGGAGGAAGCCAACTAATTGGCTGAGAGATAGGGAGGCGGTGGAGATGTCGACGACGTCGGAGATGAAAAGGAGCTCGAAAGAGGTAGAGGCGGACTACGAGGAGACAGCACTGACCCTCGACCTTCCCGGGGGTTCGAGGGCCGGTGGATCGGACCAGCAAGAGAGGAAGCGCGGCTTTTCAGAGATCGTAGATCTGTCGCATGGGAGCTCCGGGATCGAGCCACGAGGAGGAGGGGATCTGGGCAATGAGTCACCGGATTGCACGTTTTCGACGCCGACAGACTCTCAGCTTCCAAGGCATGAGTGGTGGGTTGGCCGCCGGTGAGGTCTTACCGGAAGAATGTGTTGAGGAGCTGCACGTATGTGAAGGTGGCGGTGGACGGCACACCTTACCTTCGCAAGGTGGACCTGGAGACCTACTCCGGCTACCACCAGCTGTTGACTGCCCTCCAGGAGATGTTCTCCTGCTTCACCATCCACGACAGGCGGCTGGTGGATCCCGTTAAGGGGACGGATTACATCCTTACATATGAGGACAAGGACAGCGACTGGATGCTGGTAGGAGACGTCCCCTGGAAATATTTGTGGCATCATGCAAGCGGCTTCGATTGATGAAAAGCTCAGAGGCTATTAATATATGATCATCGTTGACTTTGGAAGACATGGTTTAGTGTTGGACTGTACTAGTTGATGGATACTCTTCGATAAGTTATCTTGACCTCTGATGTGTATGCCAATATATATATATTTATAACTTAGTAAATATATGTAATATATCTATATTTGATTGCATTGGATTGCATGCATCATGTTGGTGTGGGTGCATTGTGTTGGTGTGAGTACATTATATTGGTGTGGGTACATTGTGGGATTGCATTGGATTGCGTGCATCATGTTGGTGTGGGTGCTCTCTAGTTCGACTATGATCATACGAAGACCTAGTATCCTTTTGGGCCTCCAGCAGGGCTATTGCTGGCACATGACCGTTGAGCGATATGTGACACATGAGCTAGTTACCTTATTTTAGCCATGCATGGCAGGCACATGCAGAGGATGCATATTTCTCGTGTGATACTTAGAGCTAGTTTTCCTTTTGGGACCTCCAGCAGGGCTATTGCTGGCACATGACTATTGAGCAGTATGTGACACAGGATCTAGTCTCTTTCGGGGCGAGCCACGAGCCGATCGTGGCCATAGTCAGAGAACTAGGAGAGTAGAGTGAATGGTTGGCCATCCATAGTCGTGTCTGTGTTGGTTGCATTTGAGTGTTAATACTTGCATCATATTGTTGGTTATATTATTATATTACTGGACATCTTGTTGCATGATGTATTATGCTTGTGGTTATTAGATGCATATTGATGTATGTATATTGGAGATGTTAATAACTTACTGAGCCTGTGTAGCTTATCCCTGTTTTCCTATATTTTTGTTTCAGATATCGAAGATCATTTGGATTTTGGAACCAGTCAGTGAGTAGCTAGGATTTAGGTGTTAATCCCTGAATTTATATTTTATTTGTATTTTATTTTATGTTATTTTTATGGAAAGTTGTTCCTTATCATTGTTTGGTTATTGATTTGAAAGTTAGGCCTGGCATGATCTCTAGGGATATCTATGATTGTGCGGTCGGTCACGTAGCCGATTCTTGATCTGGATTCGGGACATGATATTTTGAGAACTCCAATGAGAGAATAAACAAAGGCCAAGACACAGAAATGGACACGGAGGGGGGCTCATCTGAACCACTTGACTCAGACTTATCCAGTCCTCCTTTTGACGGCAGCACTGAAGGGTTCTTGAGGTTGTGATTTCACGTGTCAGGAAATTTCCTTAATCCTCAAATTTCTTCAGCCGAAATCTATGAACCAGCCGACTTCTTAGCTCTTCTTGTCCTGATGAAGGTCATTTTATTTGTGCTACAAACTATCAGACAAAAGTTTCTAATGTGTCTTGTAATCAATCATGTTTCAAAAATATCAAAAACTGCTTAATTACCATAAAAAGGAAACATCGGTAGCATTGCCATGCTCTTTTGCAGTTTCTACCATGCATATTTTCCTAATAGTATTCTTCTAAGTTGTGTCAAAGGCATGAATAAGGAAACTTTTGCTATTCAAAACCATATGCGTGGAGGGATACATAGGTTAGAGTTAGATAAGAATTAGGATAATAAATAGCTATAAATAATTAAACAAATATCTGAATTAGAGGGGATTTAAACTCACGATTTTTAACAAATCTGAGTTGCAACATTGTATTATAGATAGAGTCAATAAGGTATGCCAAGCTTAACATTTCTTTCCCTTTTTTTTTGCTTTCCTCCATCCTTTCAGTCAAATCCTATTGTATCATTTTATTATCTCAACGATTTGGTGGTGATACTGATCATTGTTCGGTCACAAAACAAACAATTGGGGGAAAAAAGAGAGAAGAAATAATAGAAAAACTGAACGCCATGGATGCAGTAGAAGAAGAGAATTCACAGATCCCAAGATAAATGAACAAGGGATTTTGTATTGTTCAGCTTGCCTCACGGAGCTGCTTGGGGACTGAAGTCACCATTTCTTGCCCATTCTTTTCTTTTCCCGTTAATTTGTTTCAGTCTATTTCCCTAATGAATTCGTGGTAAGCTAATCATTTTTCTGCTTTTTTTTACAAAAAAGGTAGGCCGGTTTTAATCATAAAAATAAATAAGAAGACCAGTTTCCATGCCATGCATTTTTGAGATCCTGATGCAGAATTTGGTTTAATTTTGGCTGTTTATCTTTTCAAATGACTGACCATTGGAGATCAGGTTATTAGATTCGTGGAAGACAAGGAGAAGCTTGTAAGTGTGAACACGACGGTTTGGGGATCAAAGCGGCCTCGTCGACTATTTATCTTTTTTTTTATGAAAGTCAACCATTTACCTGCAAGCTATATATTGTTTGGAACCCAAAATGGTATATCTCTCTCCATTGTCCTTACCTGCAACTTTTCTTTTATGCTATGAAGAATGTTTTAATTGATCATTTAGCTTAAAAATTCTCCTATACACATACATCAAATTTTTTGATACCTTCAATTCTTTCATTCTCTTTCTTTCTTTGGTAGCGAGTATATCGAATTTCATATGATGTCATGCATCTCTGGTTGATAAACCAGTTATGCTCTTTCTTGAAGAAAGTTCTATCGTTTCCTGTGGGGCTCCATAATTCCATTTCTTTGGTCCATATAATACTATATATATGGATGCTTGCTATTTCACAGAAAAACTGTTATCTAGAGATAGAATTAAAATTCTTGGGCTGCTTTGGTTTGCCTTTTTTTAAAATCGTTATGAAAAATAGTTGCCCCTAGAAGATGTCATAGTTCCACGTAATTCCCTGTTGTACAGTTCTTTTCTCTTTTAATGAAAGCTGGAGAGGGCTTTAAGCCCTCCCCGTTCAGGGTCAAAACGTCCACCCTGGTTTTCTTTTTGCTAGTCGATCGTGTGAACCATGAAAAATGAATGCTCAGAATTAAGGGGGATCACAAGATTACATTTTACCACCTAAACAAAGTAGAAAATTGCGTTACTAGTAGGTCTTTAATTAGCCTAGTGCTTGCACTCTTTTTTGTTTTTAAATTACCGTGAAAGCTTATTTTCTCATGGTTGCGTTTCTCAGTAGCTTATAAATGTGATTCAAATTTCTCACTCTTTTATTATCTAGTGGAGATAGTGGTTTGCTTTATTGAAAATCGCTCTTCTGATCATAAGTCGGGACTCGGGACAAATTTTTGTTGATGGGTCGCAGAGAAAAATATGTTACCTTTTTCTTTTATTGAATGGCACACGTCACCAATTTCAAGATGTAATGCTAGCAAGATCGATAGCCGCCTTCACTTACATTCCTTTGTTTGAAAACCGTCTAGATTTCTGCGTCACGACACCAGTTGAGTCGTTAACCTTCAATTGTCATTTTCACAGCCATGTTTAATTGTTTTTGGTATATCTACGACGCCCAAACCAGGTATTACATGGTTTCCCATAACAACGTTGTCAGGTTGGTTTGGGAATATATTTGGTAACTATTTTGGGTTCCGTAGTAATTATAACCTTAAATAAGCGGCTTAGTTTAAGTGCAAGGGGCCAGCGAGACAGAGTGGTGTGGGTGATGAAATTGCACGAGCGAACATCCGCATAGAAATCACCATCTAGAAGCTTTATATGCCGTCGATCTCCTTGCAAACCATACTCCCTTATAATAGTTTCTATGCGAGATGGTCTTATATCCGTTCAGATACATCTCCCCCCACGAATTATTCCTCTCCTCTACCCGTTTCAACGGAGAGGTCACCTTCCAACATGAACCGGATTATAATTTTTCTCCAAAACCGCGTGCGCACTCCATTCGCGGACAGGGACTCCTCTCGTTTGCCATTGCAGCTCCATTTCCCTCGAAAACGACATCCTTCTCTTTTTCTTTAGAAATAGACCTCTTTTTTTAAGTTTGAGCTTATCTAACGATTTTTATATTCCTATTAGCCCGGTTATAGATGGAGACTAATTTCCATCCCGAAAGTTTCGATCCACGTTCATCAACTCACGTGCGCGGGTATGCATCGCGCGACCCAGGCCAAGGTGGTCAGGCGCTGGGCATGCATTCCATTTTTACGCGCACGAATTTTGGCGCGGTGACGTGGCTTCATATGAGATACTTGTTTGTCTCGATCCAACTGTTCAGAAGTCTTCTATGAAGATTGGGAGTTTAGAGTTTTGTATTTTTTGGGTTCTTGGATGCCTACGAGCCATATTTCTTATACTCTATATAAACAGAGGCTGTGAGTTTATGATTATTGATGAAAAAAAGGGTTTTTCGAGAGGTTTGTAAATGAGATTTAGAGAGAATATCTGAGAGATTTTATAAGTACCTCTAGATGCATTTGAGAGAAATCCTGAAATCTTTTAAGGGAATTAAAAGAGTTTCTAAGAAAGAATGTTTTGAGAGCTTGTACCTGATTCAACTCTTAGTGAAGCCTTGTAGATCCTGTGCCGCCGTGGACGTAGCCCAGTTTGGGTGAACCACATAAAATCCCCGTCTCTCGCTGGTTTTGATTCTTGTTTCTTGTATTTTTCTGTTTATTTATTTATTTCTTGTTGATTATATCGTAACTGTATGCTTGGCCGTATTAATAGCGATCCTATTAGAGAAATTTTTTGTTTCATTTCTTTTCAAATTGGTATCAGAGCCAGGCTCCTTTCTATTATTACGGTCGGATAAATCAACAAAGAGATGACAGAAGACAAGATCAAAATCAAGAAATTTAATGGTCACAATTTCGGATGGTGGAGGATGCAAATTGCAGACTACCTATATCAGAAGGATCTTTACCTTCCATTGGAGGGGGAGAAGCAGGATTCAATGAGCGACTCAGATTGGATGATTCTGGATAGGAAAGTCCTGGCCACGATCAGATTGTCGTTGACACCTCAAGTGGCGTATAAAGGAAAAGACCGCCGTGGATTTGATGACCGCTTTAACAAAGCTGTATGAAAAACCTTCCACCTCAAACAAGATATTTCTCATGAAAAAGCTCTTCAATTTGAATATGACTGAGAATGGTTCATTGGCGGAGCATCTGAACGAGTTCAACACAATGATCAATCAATTGGAGTCGGTCTCTGTTACTTTTGATGATTCATTCAGGACTCTTCTTTTCTTGTGTTCCTTGCCAGAGAGCTGGGACAATCTTGTAATGACAGTCAGCAACTCGGTATCAGGTACCCTTACATTCAATAATGCAGTTAGTTATATATTGAATGATGAGATGAGAAGAAAGACTGTGGGTGGGACTTCTACAAGTATTGCACTCATGATGGATACCAGAGGAAGATCACAGGAGATGAAGAAGTCAGAGAAAGGCCGGTCCAAGAGCAGAAGAAAGTATAAAGGGAGATTTTCCATGAAGTGTTGGAATTGCGAGAAGAAATGTCACATGAGCAAGGATTGTTGGGATAAGAAGAAAGAAAAAGGTGCAGAGAGCAAGTCAGAAGGTCAGGAAGCAAATGTTGTGAGTACTATACGGCAGGAGTTTGAGGATGTGTGCCTGTCAGCCGGCGATGGGGCAAACTCAGATCTGTGGTTTGTAGACTCAGGTGCTTCTTACCATTGCAACTCTAAGAGACACATATTTTTAGATTTTGTCCAAGGAGATTTTGGTCATGTCACAGTTGGCAATAGACAGCAGTGCAGCAGTGCAGAATTGTTGGTAGAGGAACAATTGTACTGAAGCCAATGACAGGCGGAAAATTGAGACTTGCACAAAACAGATACATTCCAGAGTTAAGGAAAAACCTAATTTATACCAATCAGCTTGATGATGAGGGTTATGTATCCGTCTTTGGTAATTCTCAGTGGAAGATTACTAAAGGGTCTATGGTTGTTGTCAAAAGGAAGCGGACTGGCACTCTCTACTTCTTGGCAGATAGTGGGAGTTCAGTTTCAGTGGTAACAGGAGACACGGGTACATTGACTACATTATGGCACAGGAGGCTCGGTCATCTTAGTGAGAAGAACTTGAGTATTCTACACAAGAGAGAGCTTCTACCTGGGCTAAAGAAGGTGAATCTAGAGTTTTGTGAAGAGTGTATCTATGGTAAGCAGAAAGCAATAAGTTTTCAGATAGCAAGAACTCAGAAGAAGACTGAAAGGCTGAAGTTGGTTCATTCAGATGTCTGGGTCCAGCAGTAGTGGCATCATATGCGGGCAATTAGTACTTTGTCACGTTTATAGATGATTTCAGCAGGAAAGTCTGGGTGTTTGCTATGAAGGAAAAGTCCGAGATTTTTGGCATCTTCAAGAGATGGAGAGTCATGTGTGAAAACCAGATTTGAGCAAGCCTCAAGTATCTCAAGACAGATAACGGTGGTGAATACTACAGCAGAGAGTTTGATGTTTACTGCACAGAGCATGGTATCAGAAGGATAAAGACCGTCCCAGGGACACCAGAGCAGAATGGTGTGGCAAAAAGAATGAACAGGACCATTCTTGAGAGAGAGAGGAGTATGAGGTTTGACTCGGGTCTACCTACATATTTTTGGGTGGCAGCACTGGACACCGCAGTGTATTTGATCAACAGGAGTCCATCCAATGCATTGGATGGTGGGATTCCAGAGGAGGTTTGGACAGGAAAACCTGTAAAACTTTCTTTTCTTAAAGTGTATGGCTGCATTGCTTATTCTCTGATTGAGAAAGAGAAGAGGAATAAGTTAAACCAAAGTTTACAAAGTGTGTTTTCATTGGATACAGTGGCGATGAGTATGGCTACAAGTTCTGGGATTTCCAGAATAATAAGATTATTCGGAGCAGGAATGTGGTATTTGATGAAGAACATACTTACAAAGACAGGAATGATACAGTGGAAGAAAAGAAAAAGGAGTTTATAGAACTCGATCCTGTCAGAGATAGAGAGATTCCCCGAGTTCAAACTGAAGATGGAAACTTTGAGGATGTGGAGGAGGAAGATGTGGTTGAAGCAGACAGCCACATGCATACACCGGTATCTTAGCCGGTGTCCCCATAGTTGAGGAGATCTACGATGGTTACCAGGTCATAACAGAGGTATTCCGCTAATGATTATGTTTTGTACACATATTGGAGAACCAGAATGTTTTGTTGAAGCCATGCAGGATGAAGCTAAGGTCAAGTGGGAGTTGGCTATGAAAGAGGAGATGGACTCTTTGAAGCAGAACAAGACTTGGGATCTTGTGAAGTTACCCGCTGGCAAGAAAGCTCTGTTCAACAAATTGGTGTATAAGATGAAGAATGAGGCCGATGGTACCAAAAGATACAAGGCAAGGTTAGTTATCAAAGGTTATGCACAGAAAGAGGGAATTAACTTTCAGAAGATTTTTTTCCCAATGGTCAAGATGACATCCATCAGGGTGATTCTGAACATGATAGCAGTGGAGGATCTTCATCTAGAGTAGCTAGATGTGAAGATAGCATTTCTTCATGGAGATTTGGAGGAGGAGCTGTACATGCACCAGCCAGAAGGTTTCCAGGTCAAGGGAAAGGAAGACATGGTTTGCAGACTGAAGAAAAGCTTGTATGGTTTGAAGCAGGCTCAGCGATAGTGGTACCTCAAGTTTGACAGTTTCATACTAGAGAAGGACTTCACCAGATGCCAGTCAGATCACTGTGTGTACTACCAGAGGTTCGTAAATAATGAGTTTATTGTTTTATCCTTGTATGTGGACGATATGCTTGTAGCAGGTCCTAGTATTAGGAAGATTGAAGAGCTCAAGAAACTGATGGCAAAGAAGTTCTCAATGAAGAATTTAGAAGAGGCAAAGCAGATTCTTGGCATGAAGATCAAGAGAAATAGGAAGCAACGGAAGCTGTGGCTATCTCAAGAGGACTATGTAGAGAAGGTGTTGAAGAGGTTTAATTTGGAGAATGCAAAGGCAGTGTCAACACCTTTGGCAGCACACTTCAAACTTAGCAAGCAGTTGTGTCCAACAACTCAGGAGGCAAGGGATGAGATGATTAGAGTTCCATATGCCTCGGTCGTGGAAAGTCTAATGTATGCAATGATTTGCAAAAGACCGGACATCGCACAAGCAGTGAGAGCAGTCAACAGATACATGCAAAATCCAGGCAAGGAGCACTGGAATGCAGTGAAGTGGATCTTGAGATATCTCAGGGGTACATCAACTTACAGTTTGTGCTATGAAGGTGACAGTCTTCAAGTACAGGGATTTGTAGATACAGATCACTCTGGTGACAGAGACAGTGAAAGGAGCACCACTGGTTATGTTTTTACTGTCGGTGAAACAACAGTGAGCTGGGTATCTCAGTTGCAGAAGATAGTGGATTTGTCTACTACAGAAGCTGAGTATGTGGCGATCACTGAAGCTAGTAAAGAAATGATCTGGTTACAGAGGTTGATGGAGGAGCTCGACAAGAAGCACAATTGTAATACGCTATGGAGCGGCAGCCAGAGAGCAGTTCACTTAGCCAGAAACCCAGCATTTCATGCAAGAACCAAGCACATTCAGCTTAGGTATCATTTCATACGCAGTGCATTGGATGAGGAGTGGCTGAAGCTGGAGAAGATTGATGGTGCCAAGAACCTTGCATATATGTTTACCAAGGTTGTGAGCAGAGACAAGTTGAGTTTCTGTTGCAACTTAGTGAACCTTTCCAATAGATATATCAGGAGAGTGCGGCACAGAGAAAGAAGGCGAATCAAAGGTTGATGTCAATTAATCTCAAAGTGGGAGATTGTTGTAGATGGAGACTAATTTTCATCCCGAAAGCCTCGATCCACGTTCACCAACCCACGTGCGCGGGTGTGCGTCGCGCGACCCAGGCCCAGGTGGTCGGGCGTGCGTTCCGTTTTTACGTGCATGGATTTTGGCACGATGACGTGGCTTCATATGAGATACTTGTTTATCTCGATCCAACTGCCCAAAAATCTTCTATGAAAATTGGGAGTCTAGAGTTTTGTATTTTTTTTGGTTCTTAGATGCCTACGAGCCATGTTTCTTTTTTCTCTATATAAACAGAGACCGTGAGGGTTTATGATTATTGATAAAAAAAAGATTTTTCGAGAGATTTGTAAGTAAGATTTTAGAGAGAATATTTGTGAGATTTTGTAAGTATCCCTGGGTGCATTTGAGAGAAATCCTGAAATTTTTTAAAGAATTAAAAGAGTTTCTGAGAGAGTATTTTGAGAGCTTGTACCTGATTCAATTCTTAGTAAAGTCTTGTAAATGCTGTGCCATCGTGGACGTAGCTTAATTTGAATGAACCACGTAAAATTTTTATCTTTTACTGATTTTAATTCTTATTTCTTATATTTTTTTATTTATTTATTTTATTAATTATATCGTAACCACGTACCTCATCATATTAATAACGATCCTATTAAAAAAAATTTTGCTCTATTTTTTTTCGGGCCCCTCCCACCTTCCCTCCTTGCAAGGTAGAGCTACCGAGCCACAGTTATATTTCTTATAGGAGAATCTCCAGTGAGGATTAGTCGTCGACTCCTCCATCTCGAAGTTTCGATCTTTGAAGCTTCGTCTTGCAACCGCGGTTCCCGCGAACTCCTCTCCTCCTCGATCGCTGTGGAGGATTCTATGTGAAATCCAGCTCGGTTCCAGCGATTCCTTCGGTCTCCATACTGGATCCCGGGAAAAGTTTCCATTTTGTTTTCATACGGCTATCACCTCTTTGACAGATCCTCGGATTCCGCCGTCCCGATCCCCTAAATCATTCGCTCCTTTGGTTCGAATGACAAATGTCACTCCGATGTTGAGATCCCTCTAGAAATCAGGCAGATAGATGCGAATGGACCGATTTCAGCCGTCGGATGGGGTGGGGTCGGTGGTGGCGATCGAGTGCGTGGCGGGGAGCTCGAAGGCGGAGGAGTGGGGTGGGGACGTGCCGCAGACGGGGGACGTGGTGGAGGAGATCGCGATCGGGGGGTCGCCGACGATGTGCGCGCCGTTCAAGGGCGGGAGAGGCGGGGTCCAGAAGCTCCTCCACGCCGCGTTCAAGCGCCGGGAGACCTCGATCGCCGTCCGGGTCCGCCGGGGCCAAGAGCAGGCGGTGGATCTGCAGGCCTGTATCGTCCCCCACGAGGCCGCATGGCGGCGCCAGTACGTGCTCCGATCCATTCACGACCCCAACTACGCCGTCGGATTCGTGGACCGCTCCGAGAGCGAGTGCATCGCGTTGCAAGGTAAGCGCCCCTCCTCCCACTCGCCGTGTCCACCGACGTGGACGGAAGCTCTCTTCCAGATGTTCGCATAGAAATCTCTATGTGCGCATCCGGAGAAAAGCCGCCGTTTCCTATTCGACTCAATTGGGAGGGCTCATGACTGTATATATCTTTTAATAATTAATTACTAATTTCTGTAATATATCAGTTTTGCTGTTAAACCCCAAGCAATAATGGTGCTCAAATCCGTGGACAGCCATCTGGTTCATAATTTAATCGGGGTTTATCGTGAATTACGAGTTTGTTACTTTGTTAATGGGACAAGTGAGGTGACAAGTTTTTATTGTTTTTATTGTTTGATTGAGTATTTGTACATAATATGTTGAAGTGAGGTATTTGTTATAAGATTATAAGACTTCATCGGTTTGGGGTTTTTATCGGAGTAAATATTTTTAATGGTTCATTGCAATACGCTTTTAATTAAAACGTCATTGTTTTGTCATTTAAGAGGAGAGCATCAATTTGCCATGGGGTCAATCTGACAATGTCGTGCTAATCCTTCCCATCAGTGCGCTAATGCTTCTAGACTAGTTAGACTTCGATCCATTTAATGAGGACACAGCTGTAACTTCTAGACTGACTTGACTTGCTGTCCAGCAGGTCGTTGTTGATGCTTTAGAGTAAAGATTGGTTAGTTTAAGAGTAGAATAGTTGAAAATTTAGAAATCTGAGGCGTCCGCTTGGGTTGACTTGTTAGCCAGCGGACAATTGTTGACCATGTGAAACATCCATGATCTAACCGGCAGCAGTTCCCATTTTCTTAGAAATTGAGCTTGCTGACATTCTTCTTCCTTGAGACATCTTAATTTATTACCTTGCAGGTTCGAGGAACTCGAGGGTAGTCTGTGCATTAGACAACGCTCAGCTCCAGGATGGATATGTACCATATCCTTGGGAGAAAAAGATGGGGGAATCACTTCCCATGTCGAACATGAGCTGCTTCCTCTCTATGCTCATCCTTCCAAAGGCACTGGATCCAGCTGCCTCTCGTTACGACTCCATCGAGGAAACCTTGGCCCGAGCAAATGCTTGGTTCAACTCCTCCCAGGCCTCGGGAGTCCCAATTGTGTTCATGAACGTCCAGACAGAGGCTCTACTTACCAAGGTAATTTAAGGAAATTAATGATCCCGCTTGGAAATAATTGATAAGGTCTGGAAGGTTTTGAATGCTTTATTTTGCATGTTCTTTTTCAAAAGGAAGGAAACTATATATTCTGAGTGTCTATTTGATCTTGTGACTACAAATACATGATTTTGTGATACAGATATCTGGAGAGACAGCATCATCAACCGTGAATACAGGATCGTTGTCCGACCTTTCACATCTTGCGAATGCTAGCCTTTATGGGTTCGAGGACTACCACGGGGTGGATATTGGAGTGGTGAAGGCAGTTCGGCTTTGGTACACCCCAACTGCTGGAGAAATGCCAGTAGAGATTAGACTTAAAGAAAGTGACACCAAGCTGGGTTTTGCAATTAGTCGCACTGAAGAGGTATTCTTTGTTTCCTCTTCATAGTTCATATTCGTGTTATTTGTATCATGCTTGCTACCCATTTATATGTATTGAATGCAGTTGTTGCTGGTCCTCATCCATCGACCGTTTTCTTTTTTATTATATTACGAAGGTTTAGTGACATAAAAAATCACCGAGTTTCCTAGGGTGCAGGTCTAGCTGAACTGATTCCTGGAAATTATGGCACATTCCTCATCTCCATTCCTCTATTGATCGCAGGGTTTTATCTACATATCTTCTGTAATTGACGACGAAAACGACAACAGCGTGGCTTCAACACGATCAGGGATCGGATACCTGTACCAAGAGGCAACAAAAGCATCAAAGCTTTTGGTGATCTCAAGGGTAGCCAATGAGAAAGTTCTCCCTTGGATGGTGTCTTCCCTGGGAGCCATTCGGTGTTTTGACACAGTCTCGCTCAGCCAGAAACTCTCACTTCATCGCCATGCATTGCGGTCCATCCTAATCCACGTGCTTATGTGGGAACGACCTTCTAGCAGCGCGGTTGCTCGGTATAAGTTTACAACACGATCTTCTGTGCCACCACCACGGCCACCGCCGCCGCCGCCACCACCACCAGTAGCTGAACTTCCAGAGAGCCTAGCTTTAGGTGATGCATCAGAGATGAGGCTAGAGAGGGACACCGCAGGGAACATGTCGTTCAGATTTCATGATTTCTCCCTACCAAATAACTGGGTGTGACTTATGCGATTTTCCGTTTGGGTATATATATATATATATATATATATATATATATATATATATATATATATATATGTTTGTGATTATGCGATCTACGAGCAGGTCTGTGTCTGTGTCAACGTGTTGCCGTACGTCAAAAGGAGCTTCATTGGACAAAACCTCACCCGGATTGCAACCTATGAATGCGAAAATGGCTATCATCATGGACTGAAGCGTTGCCAGCGTTATCCGGAGATGGTGCTGCGTTGTTCTTGTTCACCATCGTTGTGATGGTAGGGAGAGTATAATATTGGAAAAAATAAAAAAATAAAAAACGTGGAGATGCCTATCTGGCCGCCTCATTCAAAGATTCAAGTTTTAGCCGTCAACTGATTGTGCGGTTGCCCACGGTGCTTTTGCTTGTGTGTTTTCTTTTTGGATTACTATTTTCTCCGTCTCATGGAGCACGGTTTCACGGTGATTTACTTGTACATCTAATTTGGGTCAAACTCGGGCTAAACGAGATACACATTTCAACCTGGAACCATTCCGCTATCAAAAGTTCTGGTCGTCGGTGTTTTGTTTTGAATTTGGGTTAAATTAGGGGGACGGGGGTTGCATACTTTTGCGCGAGAAAAGGATCCACCTTTTTATTTTATTTTATTTTATTTTACGAATCCACCTATCAACTGGTTGCATTGAGATCTGTACACGTAGATGAATGATGGAGTTGGATGCACTTTGAGATCTCTGTGGTGCATGATCCAATAGTAATAGTAATTTTATGTGAAGGTGAATGCTTCTTTGGCATGAAAGATATATACAACCCTGATTTGTTTAATTAAATTACATCTATTATTATAAAAATAAAAATTACATTATTAAATATTATAATTTTGACATGTAATATTTTATTTCATAATAACATTTAAAATAATAGTATTTTATTATTAAATGCATATAATATCAAAATTAAGATATTTCTAATATAGTAGTCATATTTCTTATAATAAGTCATATTATGATTACACTACTCGTCATCACATTATTCTGGTATTCACAAAAACTTATTTTAATATTTTGTTATTTATTAAAATGAACATATGAGATAATATAATGGGTTAGATTAATAATTTCCTATATATATGATAAGATTATGTCATTTAACAAACTATGTATTTTATGGGTAATGATTATATTGCATTTTATTGTGTAATGATACTATATTTCATATGAATTATAGTAATATTTAGTATCATTAAAATGAACTACAAATATTAAGATAATATTAATTTAAAAAATGATACAATATATATCGTGCCTATATAAAAAAATAATACTTTTGATGTGGCCTGACCGCTGACATGGAGCCTGCATTGGATTCAGCTGGAGGCCCAGCTGGTAAAAGGCACCACCTGGATGCTGTCGCCTAACAAATGCCGAGGTCGAGCTTCTTGCCGAGGTCGAGCTCCTGGCCGACGTCGAGCTCTCGTCCAAGGTCGAGCTCTCGGTCGAAGTCGAGCTCCTGGTCGAAGTCAACTTTCCTCTGAAACCAAGCATGGATAAAGACAGGTGGACTGGGTCCCCCCTCGAGCAACCTTAAAAGCGGCCGGGATAGTGACCCTAGCAACAGGTGTCACCATCCCCGCCGGAACCCCTGTGTTACTCAGAGAGACTGCCATCTCTGTAGAGTGGTGCTCCACCAGGGCACACCACCTGCAACCTCTGCGGAGTGAAGCTCCACCAGGGCATGCCACCTGCAACCTCTGTGGAGTAGCGCTCTGTTAGGGCATGCCACCTGTATCCCTTGTGAAGGAGCGTCCCGCCGGAGTACCAGGCCTCTCAACTTGCTGTCAGCACCTTCTGTGGAAAGGCACTTCGCCCAAGGCATCACGTCCATCAACTTACCACCTGTACCACCCGAAAAAGAAAGGTTCTATTGCCCAGGTGGCTTTTCCCAAGAGGGGGGTGAATTGGAAATTATAAAATTTCTTGCAAATATGTGCACAAATAATTCCTTTTAGTGGTGGAGTATTGTGTTAATCAGAATTAGATGCGGAAGCTGAAAAATAAGTAAAGCACAACACAAACAAGGCAAGTTTATAGTGGTTCGGAGCAACCCAGCTCCTACATCCACTACCCAAGTTCACCGCTCGGGATTTTCACTATATCCCCCAAACCGGAATATAGTCGGATTATTTTATAGGCTGACAATCCCAACTTCTACACTTTGGTTTTTAAACCGGGTTCACCAAAGAAACCCACACTAGGTTTTCACAGGCTCACCTAGAACCTCTACACTTTGGTTTTCAGTAGGATCACCAAAGAAACCTATTTGGTTTTTACAACCAAGCTCACCAATAACCCAAGTATTCTAAGAGTAGAATAAAAAAGCAACATAAATGACAAACTAGGTTGTCTGGTGGTTGCCGATGTAGCTCGAGTGAAGCTCAATCGATTGCTCTTCAATGCACTTCAATGGCTTCCTTGCTTTCCTCAAAAGATGCTTCAAGCTTCTGATAAGAATTGGTGAAGGCTTGAAGACTGACTTCAAAGCTCAAGTGCTCTCTCTTCTTACTTCAATAAATGTTCAATAAATGTTTAATAACTCATTAGTCTCTTCAAGGATGTTCTTATATCTCATTTATAGAGACTTCAACTCCCTTCTTTTGATTTTGAACGTTGTAGACTGTTGGGAAGTGACAGATTACCGTTGGAGCACTTTTAGATTTCAAAATCAAAAAATTGGAACTAGCCGTTGGAAGTGACCCCGTCATTCCAGTCGGCTCGGACATTCTTCGAGTCTGCTCGGATCAGGTTTGGGTCGGCTGGATTGAAGACCAGTCGGCTAGGTTCCATAATTGAGAAAAAGACTCACTCTGGACGAGTCAGCTAGGCTGAAATCCAGTCGGCTCGGATCCCTGAGATTTTCATAATATTTTCAACTAAGTTCTGGACGAGTCGACTGGGTTGAAATCTAGTCGGGTCGGATCCCTGAGATTCTAAGAACATTCTCAACCAAGTTCTGGATGAGTCGGCTGGGACTTGGTGCCAGTCGGCTGGGTTGGCGTGCCAGAGATCTTCTTTCTTGTGCCAGTGCCAGAGTCGGCTGGTTCCTCCATCCAGTCGGCTCGAGATTGGTTCTACACTCAGACCAATTCCAATTTTCCAGAACTCTTATGTCAAGCTTTGAAGACTTTCTCAAGGTCTTTTTACAATGAAATCAAAAAATTGAAGCTTGAAAATCATTAGAAGTAACCCTTTATCTTGATTTAAGTAGGAAATTTTTGTTGGGTTCTTCTTTACAAGATTCTAATCACTTACAACTCAACACAAAGTAATAAAGATCGTAGGGTTTAAAAAGTATGTCAATGTAGTCGTCCTACAAAAAACTTATCAACCATTTGAAGAGTTGTTAGATAATCAGATGTATGCTCCAATGTTTTGTTATCATCAAAATCACTTCAGGATTCAACAATCTCCCCCTTTTTGATGATGACAAAATACTGGGCATAAAAAAAAAATCTATTCTATTCAAAGTATAGATGTATATCATAGTAAGCATTTATACTTGTTTGTCGAATCACAATATTAATTGTATTCTCAAATGAGTATCAATGTATGCTATACAGTTATACACAAGGTCAATTTTATAAAATGTAAGTGTGAATTAAGCAACATTAAGCATTGACAGTTAGATGTAATAAGTAGAGAGCATCATAGTAATCATTGAAGCAAATTAAACATGTAGATTGAACATGTATATCTCCCCCTTTATCATTCATTTGAACATTTCAGCAGAAAAGGTATGCAAGAAAAATCATCAAGTTCCCCCTGTCTAATTAACTTTATCAGTTCTATTGCAATTCATTAAGTTTCTTCTTTCATGCACTCTATTGTATAATAGTCCTTCCCCTTTTGTCATCAAATCAAAAAAGTTTAATAAATAAGCTCAGATTTTAAAGAGATCGAGAATGTATCAAGATTTGTTTGAGATAATTTCACTTTCTCAATTTAGAGAGAGAATTCTATTAAAAAAATATAGACAGTGTTAACAGGATAAAAGAAATATACATATGTGTCCAGAAAGATATTCATTGCATTTCCATCAAAAGATTCAGTACATCAAGCATTACATAAACTTCAAAAAGTTTCCAAAAAGTACTAAAAATACTAAAGACCTACTCACTATCATATTCTTCCTTAGGTACATTGATAGGTGTACTTGCACCATACCAAGAAGCAGGTTTAGGAGGTCTACTAGAGGATGCATAAGGTGGAGGTGCTCTAGGATGGTGAGAAGTGGTAGGACCCCTAGAGGAAATAGGAAAAGGATCATAAAGAGGTCTAGTCCTAGCAGTGATCTCCAAGGATCTAACAGTGCCACAGATAGAAACCATCTCTATCGAGATTGCACCAAGCTGTTGTTCCATATCTTTGAGGCTTGTAGGTACCTTGTTCACAACCTCCTTCATTTCACCAATTTTCTTTTGCATTGATATAAGTTCAGAAGCTTGGACATTAGCAAAAGCTTCAGCAGATCCTATAAGTCTTCCAAGTTCTGATCTGATAATCCCAATGCCTCTTGTATAGTCATCTGCCATTTATCTAGTCTCTGTAATTGTTCCCAATGTGCATTTGGCTTCATTCAATTCAGTTCTATATTCATTTAATGTTGCATCAA
This sequence comes from Areca catechu, assembly GCA_021397845.1. Lineage (NCBI taxonomy): Eukaryota > Viridiplantae > Streptophyta > Magnoliopsida > Arecales > Arecaceae > Areca > Areca catechu. The sequence goes on along the minus strand of CM038047.1, from coordinate 28,889,641 downwards.
CTGAATTCTTTATGCCTTCAGAATTAGAAGAAATAAGATCTAGGATAGGTTGGAGTTCTACTTGAGGTGCAGATCTTGAAGTTCCTATAGCTTCAACCTTTTCTTGTAAACTTGTGACATGTTCTTCTAGTTGAGACAGTCTACTATCCACTAACTGTTTTAGATCACTAAACAGTGAAGTAATAGTCCCTGTCAGTGAATCAGTTAAAGCCTTCATTTGATCTTCAATCCGACTTTGAATGTTTGGAGGATGTGTAGCTGCCGGAGTGAAGTGAGGTAAAAGAATATCAGCTATAGGCAAATCAAATTCAGGTGCAGGCATATCAAGATCAGGAAAAGATACATCAGCATCATCAAAGTGGCAACAGGCTCAGAAATAAGTGATTCAGGCTCAGGTGTAGGCACAGTGGATGTTCCAGCTTCAACTGTAGTAGTGCCAGCAGGTTCTTCGTCTTCTTCTTCACTGCTTGAGCTGCCTATTATCCTGACATTTATCCCTTTCTTCCTCCAAACACCTTTAACTTGGATGTAACCCATTCTTTCTAGTGACTTGGAGGTGTAGACATCATTATGGTGCAGTTCAACTCCATCTTCACCTTCCAAATTCACTCTTTGAGACTTGAACAACAAGGTTAGCATCATTCCATAGGGTAAGCAATACTTGGCCTTTCTAACAGTCTCCTTCATTTGCATAATGATAATGTGAGATAGATTTACAGGAGTCTTTTCTAAGATGTGTTCCATAAGGCATAGGTCTTTCTCACTTACCCAATCAAATCTTCCTGTCCTTTGTAAAAATATTCTGCAAATGAAATTATGTAGCAATCTCATTTCAAGAGATAAGGTATTAGTAAAAATTGTTCCAATTCCACTAACATCTTCTCTGTTTAGGATTGTTCTTAAAGCCTTTTCTCTATTGTCAATCACTAGAAATTTCACTCCATCAGTAGGTAAGTCCAGTAGACCATGTAGAAATTCTTCATTGACAATAATTCTTTTTCCTTTAACAGTAGACTCAACATGATTTGTTCCCAATCTCAGATTTTCATAAAAATTTCTAACAAGAGAGGGATAGGTCTTCTCATTTAGGGAGCAAAACTTTCTCCAATCTTGATCTTCGATCAAATCACCAATTTTTAACCCAATCTCCTTAATAAATTCAAAGTTAATGCGACAACCAGAGGTTACCAGTCTTGTCGACATTGAAGGGATTTGACATGGAACAGTTGGAGCATCCCTTGCAGCTTCTTCCACAAGTTCCTCACTGTGAACAGTGGCAGTTGGCTCTTCTTAACGCCTCTTAGTCCTTCTTTCCCTTTCCACGGTCGGAGCAGCCCTAGTAGAGCATTTCCCGGTAGCACGTTTTGGAGCCATTGCTAGGAAAGAGGAAGAAAAGAGAGATTGGAGAGCTTAGAAGGGAGATAGGAATTTTTGGAGTAGGATTAGGAGAGGAACGAACCGTTAGAGAAGATAAAATAGAGGTTAGATGGTTCGGAGAGGGGTTTATATCCCAAAATAAAAAACTCAAGCATGAAATTCCAGTCGACTCGAATAAGCCCTAGAAAGGCTCGAGTCGGCTTGGCCAGAACTCTCCCAAAACACTCAGAGAATCTAGTCGACTTGAAAAAGCTCGAGCCGACTAGGCCAGAACACGCTCAAAACACTCAGAAGATCCAGTCGACTCGGTTTAAAAACCAGTCGACTCGATCAGAGAAATCAGGGTTTTGAAAATTTTAATCACAATTCTGAGAGATTTTGGAGAAAGTTTCCAAGGAAAGTTAGGTTCTATGATAGAGAATGAAATCAGGAGGTTCTCTAGATGATGTTTCCTTAAATTTGAAGGAATTAGATTAGAGAATTTAGAAAGGATCGCAAAGTCCTAATTCACTCCTAATTAGTTCAAACCTATCTTGATTAAGTGGCTTAGTAAATATATCAGCTAATTGATCTTCAGTAGGAACAAAATCAAGTACTATATCACCATTTGAAACATGATCTCTAATAAAATGATGTCTAATTTTAATGTGCTTGGTTCTAGAGTGTTAAATTGGATTCTTTGTCAAATTGATAGCACTTGTGTTATCACATTTAATTAGAATTTTAGATTGTGATATACCAAAGTCTTCTAGTTGTTGTTTAATCCATAACACTTGAGCACAACAATTACCAGCAGTCACATACTCAGCCTCAACTGTGGACAAGGCTATGGAGTTTTGCTTCTTACAGTGCCATGAGATTAAATTCAATCCTAGAAATTGGCATATACCGCTAGTACTTTTTCTATCTATTTTACATCCAGCATAGTCAGCATCAGAGAATCCAACCAAATTCAAGGTAGAATGTTTAAAGTACCAAATTCCTAAATTACTTGTTCCTTTCAAATATTTAATTATTCTCTTAACAGCAAGCATATGTGTTTCTTTTGGTGATGACTGAAATCTAGCACATACATATACACTATATAATATGTCAGGTCTACTTGCAGTCAAATACAATAGGGATCCGATCATACCTCTATATAGCTTTTGGTCAACATTGGATCCATTTTCATCTTTGTCCAATCTGCAAGCTGGGCTAATGGGTGTGCTCATTGATTTGCTACTCTCCATACCAAACTTTTTGATGATTTATTTGATGTATTTGACTTGGTTGATGAAGATGCCTTTCTTTATTTATTTTACTTGAAGTCCAAGGAAGTAGTTTAGTTCGTCCATCAAGCTCATTTCAAATTCTCCCTGCATAAGCTTAGCAAATTCTTTACATAGGATTCGTTAGTTGCACCAAAAATGATATCATCAACATATATTTATACAACTAAGATGTCATTATTCTTCTTTTTGATAAATAAAGTATTGTCTACATTTTCTCTTGAAAAATCATTTTCAATCAAGAAAGTGCTAAGCCTATCATATCAAGCTCTAGGTGCTTGTTTCAAACCATACAATGCTTTGTTTAATTTAAATACATGGTTTGAAAAAGTGTGATTTTCAAAACCTGGTGGTTGTTCCATAAAAACTTGTTCAGAGATAAAACCATTAAAAAATGCACTCTTTACATCCATTTGAAAAAGTTTTAAATTCATGTAGCAAGCAAATACAAGTAGTAATCTAATGGCTTCTAATATTGCTACAGGTGCATAAGTTTCATCAAAATCAATACCTTTTTCTTAGTTATATCCCTTAGCCACTAATCTAGCTTTGTGTATTATTATGTTTCCTTGTTCATCTAATTTATTCCTATAGACCCATTTGGTTCCTATTATTGGATGGTCAGCAGGTCTATCTACAAGTGTCCATATCTTATTCCTTTCAAACTAGTTTAATTTTTCATGCATTGCCATCATCTAGTTTGGGTCAGTCTCAGCTTCTTCTAGGCTATGGGGTTCTATTTGTGATACAAAAGCTAGGTAATCATGTGCATCCTTATGTGCAGACCTAGTCCTAACACCATGTGAAGGATCTCCTATGATTAATTCTTTAGGATGAGATGTAACATACCTCTAGTCCTTTGGTAGATCGATGTGATCCTTACTTACTGTTTCTTCTCCATCTTGAGTGCCTTTATCTTGAATGCTCAAGTCATCCATTCCTTTTTGCAATGTACCTGCATCATTATCTATGCACTCTTCTTGTCTAGAAGGTATAGGGTTAATTTCAATAAATACAACATGTATTGACTCTTCAACAGTAAGAGTCCTTTTATTAAAAACCCGATATGCTTTGCTATGTAATGAATAACCTAGGAAAATTGCATCATCAGCTTTAGAATCAAATTTTTCTAAATTATCTTTTCCATTGTTATGCACAAAGCATTTGCATCCAAACACATGAAAATAATTAATATTGGATTTTCTATCATTCCAAAGCTTATAGGGGGTTTTCTTTAAAATAGGATGAATCAAAACACAGTTTAAAATATAGCATGCAGTGTTCACCACTTCTGTCCAAAAGTATTTTGGAAGATTGCCTTCGCACAACATTGTGCGAGCCATTTCTTCCAATGTCCTATTTTTTCTCTCTACAACACCATTTTGTTGAGGTATTTTAGGAGCAGAGAAGTTGTGATCAATACCAAATTCAGTACAATAATCTTCAAAAAATTAATTTTTAAATTCAGTTCCATGATCACTTCTAATTGAAATTAAAGATAAGTTCTTTTGATTTGAAACCTTTTTTATAGAATTTTCTGAAAATATGAAAAGTTTCATCTTTCTAAGCAATAAACAAAATCCAAGTAAATCTTGAAAATTCATCTACTATCACAAGAGCATATTTCATACCTCCTAGGCTTGTGGTCCTAGTAGGTCCGAAAAGGTCCGTGTGAAGTAGTTCAAGTGGTCTTATTGTATAAACTATATTTTTTGATTTAAAACTCTCCCTGGTTTGTTTACCCATTTGGCATGCATCACAAACATGATTTAAATCAACTTTAAACTTAGACATGCCTCTAACAAGATCTTTAGAAATCAATTTGGTAATAGTATGCATGCTAGCATGACCTAGTCGTCTATGCCATAGTAAACACAACTCTTTGGTCTTAGCATTCATTGCAACTAGACTGAGGCTACTTGACATGGCAAGATCATTAAGATCTACCACATAGATATTTCTAAGTCAATGTCCAATGAACTTATTGCTAGAATCTAAAGAGTTAGTTACTATACACAGAGGACTCAAAGACAACCTTGAAGCCTTTATTATATAATTGACTTATGCTTAAGAGATTATACTTCAACTTGTCTACTAGCAAAACATTTTCAATAAAAGTGAAGGGAGTTATTTTCATATTACCAATACAGATTATTCTCCCTTTGCCATTGTCTCCAAAGGTAACCATGCCTCCTTCTTTCATTTCAAGGGTGATAAACTGGTCCTTGTCACCCGTCATATGTCTTGAGCAGCCACTGTCTAAGTACCACCTTTTCTTCAATTTTTGGGCTGCAAGACATTCCTGCAAAATAGTCAATGAATTCTTTTAGGTACCCAAGCTACCTTGGGTCCTTGCAGGTTAGCAGAGATGGTTCCTTTAAAAATCCAAATTTTTCTTACATTCTTATGGACATTTCTAGAATTATTGCAATCAAAAGCTTTATGTCCTATTCTTTTGTAAACATAGCATACAACTTTAGAGTTTTTAATAGGACAGAATTAGAAGTTCTAAAAGTTGATGCAATTGATGTAGATTTTGAACCTTTTGAAATATAAACATTTTTGCTCAAGTTCTTAGGAACATATAATAAAGACTTTGAAGTTGAAACAGTTTTTGGTGTAGCCAAAACTTTTTGAGATAAGATGTTTTGAACAGGTCCTTTAGATTTCACAAAAGTAGTTGCTGAAATTCCATTCATAATAGAAGTTTTAAAACCAATTCCAGTTTTGTTTCCTGAAATTCGTTGTTCTTTTAAAATTAACTCAAGCTTATTTAAAGACAAAGTAAGTTTTTCAACTAAGGGCTTGAGTTTTGTAACCTCCTTTTTCAGTTCAATATTTTCAACAAGTAAATCATTGTTTTTCCTCTCACATAAAAGATTTTTATTTTTCAGCATTTCAACTCTTTCAGAAAAGTCATGCAGTTCTTTTTGCAATAAAAGGTTCTTTTATGAAATTTCATTTTTCTGTTTAAGTAAAGAGTCATTCATATTTTTTAATGTTTTTATCTTTACTCCAGCTTTCTTAAATTCAGATAATGGATCATAAAATGCAGAATTTAATTCATCAAATATAAATTCAGTGCAATTACTAGGGGATGTTACCTCATCTTTGAGACCTATTAAACATAGATTTGCAGTCTTGGTGGTCTCTTCTTCTTCAAATGAAGATAATTCTTTACTATTGCTCCATGTGGCAACCATGGCTTTCTTCTTCTTTTTCTGTCTGAAGGATTTCTTCAATAGAGGACAGTCTGGATGAATGTGCCCCGGCTTCTTGCATTCATAGCATGTGGAGACTACTTAATCTTTCTCTCTATCCTTTTCTTTTTCTTTTTCATAATCCTTCCTATAAAATTTTCGGTTGAATCTTTCTTTCTTCCTTCCCATGAATTTTCTGAATCTCCTCACAACCATTGTGATATCATCGTCTTCTAGGTCATCATTGGAGGAGGTGCTTTCTTCTTCAGACTCTTCATCATCCTTCTTTGATTCGACAGCAGCTCTGAAGGCTATAGTTTTCTTTTTCTTCTGTTCGTCTTCAGTTCTATGCTGCATAGTCAGCTCGTGGGTGATGAGTGATCCCAGTAGTTCATCTAGTAGTAATGTGTTGAGGTCTTTGGCCTCCTGGATTGCTGTCACCTTGGGATCCCACTTGTCAGGTAAAGAACGAAGTATCTTCTGAACTAGATCAGCATTTGAGTATACCCTGCCAAGACTCTTTAAACCATTAATAATATCTATAAATTTAGAGAACATGGCAGAAATTATTTCAGAAGGTTCCATTTTAAATAGTTCATAGTTGTGAACTAAAAGATTTATTTTTGAGATTTTCACTTGGGAAGTTCCCTCATGGGTCACTTCGAGTTTGTCCCAGATTTGCTTTGCTGAAGAGCAAGTGGAAATTCGGTTGAACTCATTTGCATCCAAAGCACAGTATAGTAAATTCATTGCTTTGGCATTCAATTCCCCCATTTTCATGTCATGATCATCCCAGTCCTCTTCAGGCTTAGGGATGTCCACGCCATCAACTTTAATCATGGGAATGTGTGGTCCTTTTAAGATGACCTTCCATATTTGAAAATCTATAGCTTGAATGTAAATTTTTATTCATGCTTTCCAATAAGAGTAATTAGTGCTTGTGAATAGTGGAGGTCTATTTGTTGACTGGCCTTCGGCCAAAGATGTACTCATGGGATGAGCCATCAATCTTTACTCAAGTAATTAGAGACTTTGCTCTGATACCAGTTGTTGCCCAGGTGGCTTTTCCTAAGAGGGGATGAATTGGAAATTATAAAATTTCTTGCAAATATATGCACAAATAATTTCTTTTAGTGGTGGAGTGTTGTGTTAATCAGAATTAGATGCGAAAGCTGAAAAATAAGTAAAGCACAACACAAACAAGGCAAGTTTATAGTGGTTCAGAGTAACCCAGCTCCTACGTCCACTATCCAAGTTCACCGCTCAGGATTTTCACTATATCTTCCAAACCAGAATACAGTCGGATTGTTTTATAGGCTCACAATCCCAACCTCTACACTTTGGATTTTAAACCGGGCTCACCAAAGAAACCCACACTAGGTTTTCACAGGCTCACCTAGAACCTCTGTACTTTGGTTTTCAGTAGGCTCATCAAAGAAACCTATTTGGTTTTTACAACCGGGCTCACCAATAACCCATGTATTCTAAGAGTAGAATAAAAAAGTAATAAAAATGATAAACTAGGTTATCTGGTGGTTGTTGATGCAGCTCGAGTGAAGCTCAATTGAATACTCTTCAATGTACTTCAATGGCTTCCTTGCTTTCCTCAAAAGATGCTTCAAGCTTCTGATAAGAGTTGGTGAAGGCTTGAAAACTGACTTCAAAGCTCAAGTGCTCTCTCTTCTTACTTCAATAAATGTTCAATAAATGTTTAATAACTTATTAGTCTCTCCAAGGATGTTCTCATACCTCATTTATAGAGACTTCAACTCCCTTCCCTTGATTTTGAAAGTTGTAGATTGTTGGGAAGTGACAGGTTACCGTTGGAGCACTTTTAGATTTCAAAATCAGAAAACTGGAACTAGCCGTTGGAAGTGACCCCATCATTCCAGTCGGCTCGGATATTCTTCGAGTCGGCTCGAATCAGGTTCGGGTCGGCTGGGTTGAAGACCAGTCGGCTAGGTTCCATAGTTGAGAAAAAGACTCACTCTGGACGAGTCGGCTAGGCTGAAATCCAGTCGGCTCGGATCCCTGAGATTCTCATAATATTTTCAACTAAGTTCTGGATGAGTCGGTTGGGTTGAAATCTAGTCGGCTCGGATCCCTGAGATTCTCAGAACATTCTCAACCAAGTTCTGGATGAGTCGGCTGGGACTTGGTGCCAGTCGGCTGGGTTGGCGTGCCAGAGATCTTCTTTCTTGTGCCAGTGCCAGAGTCGGCCGGTTCCTCCATCCAGTCGGCTCGAGATTGGTTCTAACTCAGACCAATTCCAATTTTCCAGAACTCTTATGCCAAGCTTTGAAGACTTCCTCAAGGTCTTCTTACAATAAAATCAAAAAATTGAAGCTTGAAAACCATTAGAAGTAACCCTTTATCTTGATTTAAGTAGGAAATTTTTGTTGGATTCTTCTTTACAAGATTCTAATCACTTACAACTCAACACAAAGCAATAAAGATTATAGGGTTTAAAAAGTATGTCAATGTAGTCGTCCTACAAAAACTTATCAACCATTTGAAGAGTTGTTAGATAACCAGATGTATGCTCCAATATTTTGTTATCATCAAAATCACTTCATGGTTCAACAAGTTCTACCAGGAGTCCCATACCCTATAGCATCTCCCACCAGACCAGTATCCTGCCAGGTCCCCAGACATGGTGGCATGGTTCCCGTAAGAAGTAGTGTGCTGTTGGAGTGTCAGGTCCCATGGCATACCACTCACACTAACCGCAGGAGGGACGTGCACTTCGCAGTACTTCACCTACACCCATGGCAGAACCTCCCTACAAGGGCTACGAGCCTTATCTCCCTCTTCACAGGAGGAAAGGGGACAAACCTATGCTCCACCCACAGGAGATGCTCTTAGAAAACCACAGACCAGGGCCATGCACCCTGCTAGATGAATCATGCTCCTATAAGAAGCTCAAAAGGGCTTCCAGCAAAGGTAAGTCAAAGTAACAAGGGAACAAGCACAAACGACTAGAAACTAGTGCAAGCCAAAGCAAGCAAGTGAAGCTTAAAGGCAAGAGGGATGCCCAAAGACTCAGACTCTTCCAAGAGCTCCCGCTGCGGCAGCTACCACTACTCTAGCTCTCACTGCTCTAACTCCCACTCTATCTTCTCATGAATCCTCTGAATGTGGAAACCACTCTGGGATCCACTAAGGAGGATCTACTTTCCTTGATCGTCCATTGACTTGATCGTCAGAGTGCCCCCGTGTAGGCCCAATGAAGATGATGCAACCCAAGAGGGGGAGTGAATTGGATTTTAAATTTTTTTTGCAATACTTTAAATAATGTGCCAATTCAAAGCATGTGTTTATGAGCATGATAATAAAGTGCAGCGGAAATAAAGAAATCAATGCAAAAATAAAAACAATCACAAACATATAAAGATTTATAGCGGTTCGGTGTACTCCAAGGTACCTACATCCACTCCTCAAGTTTTTCTTGGAAATTTACTATAATCACACAAATTACAGCCGATTAGTTTTTTGGGCTCACTAATCAAACCCAACTTGTTTTCATGGGCTCACAAGTCAAAACTCCTTTGGTTTTTATGGGCTAACCAAAAATTTCTTGGTTTTCACGAGCTCGCCAAAAATCCCTTGGTTTTGTGGGCTAACCAAGAACCTAATTGGTTTTACGGGCTCACCAATAACCTTGATGGTTTTTTAGGCTAATAGACAACCCAACTTGTTTTCACGGGATCACAAGTCAAAACCCTTGTTGGTTGTCATCATATAGGCTCACCAACAACCTAGACACTAGTTTCAATTCTATTGAAACTAGTAAGCAATACAAGCACAAAAACACGAATAATACAACATAAAGCTTTCTTACAAAAAATAGATTTGGCAATGAAGCACTTGATCATTGATGTTGAACTTGTCTCCATGTTGTAGAGGCTTCAATGGATGCTTGAAGATGCCACTCTTGGAAGCACCCTCTCCTCTTTGAATCCTTGGAGGCTCAACACTCTCAATAATTGGATCCTTAAAATATTTTCACTTGATCTTCAAGAAATTCATCATTCAATCCAAAAGATCCACTTTCTCTTGAGATTGGTAGTGTATAAATAGCTCTCCAAATCTTATTTGATCGTTAGTGACCGTTGGAGGAGAAAATATAGCCGTTGAAACCAAGTTAGGAAAGTTCTGCACTTCAAAAAAACTAGCCATTACAGTCCAAGTATCGACACTTCATCTTCATGAGTCGATACTTAGTTTCCATGAGTCGACACTTGTTCAAAAAAATCTTTTGAAGCTTTTTGGAATGTACTGGTGAGTCGACACTTTATCTGGTGAGTCGATATCTTGAGTCGACACTTCAATCCATGAGTCAATACTTGACCAAACCTCTAAAATCACCACGTTCTGTATCCTGTTTGGTCTCGGGTCTTGAGTTGACACTTCACTGTTCATGAGTCGACACTTGGATCTCATGAGTCGACACTTGGCTGCACCAGTGCTGAAACTTCTTCAAAATTAAATCTTGAGTACCTATATCTGATTTATACACTTAATGCATAATTAGTACTCAAATATACTTAAATATTTTGTCATAATCAGAACCAGAGTCAACAATCTCTTCCTTTTTGATAATGACAAAACTTTTAAGTATATAAACAAGGTAAGCTCAAAAATAAATATAACATGCTCTAAAAGATTAACAATAAGCATAGAACAATGTAGCAATGAAAAACATTGAGCTTCCCTTCAAAATATGATCTAAAAATAATTTTTCGAAAGCTCCCCTCAATATATGATTTGTAAATACTTTTCAAAAATTTTTCAAAATTTCAAACTTTCAAACTTTCAAACTTGGGCTACCATAATCTTTAACTCAAAATCGTTGGATTTTTAAAAAGAATACCGAGCTCTGATATTTCTTGTAGGCCCAGCGAAGATGATGCAACCCAAGAGGGGGGGTGAATTAGATTTTAAAACTTTTTCGCAAGACTTCAAATAATATGCCAATTCAAAGCATTGTTTGTGAGCATGATAATAAAGTACAGTAAAAATATATAAATAAATACAAGAATAAAAATAATCATAAACACATAAAGATTTATAGTAGTTCGGTGCACTCCAAGGCACCTACATCCAATCCCCAAGTTCTCCTTGGAAATTCACTATAATCACACAGATTATAGCCGATTAGTTATCCGGGCTCACTAATCAAACCCAACTTATTTTCACGGGCTCACAAGTCAAAATCCCTTTGATTTTTATAGGCTAACAAAAAATTCCTTGGTTTTCACGGGCTCACCAAAAATGCCTTGATTTTGCGGGCTAACCAAGAACCTAGTTGGTTTTACGGGCTCACCAACAACCTTGATGATTTTTCGAGCTAACCAACAATCCAACTTATTTTCACTGGATCACAAGTCAAAACCCTTGTTGGTTTTTATCACATAGGCTCACCAACAACCTAGACACTAGTTTCAATTTTATTGAAACTAGTAAGCAATACAAGCACAAAAACATGAATGATACAACATAAATCTTTCTTACAAAAATAGATTTGTCGATGAAGCACTTGATCATTGATGTTGAGCTTGTCTCCATGTTGTAAAGGCTTCAATGGATGCTTGAAGATGCCACTCCTGAAAGCTCCCTCTCCTCTTTGAATCCTTGGAGGCTCAATACTCTCAATAATTGGATCCTTAAAATATTTTCACTTGATTTTCAAGAAATTCATCATTCAATCCAAAGAATCCACTCCCCTTGAGCTTGGTAGCGTATAAATAGCCCTTCAAACTTTATTTGACTGTTGGTGACCGTTAGAGGAGAAAATATAGCCATTGGAACCAAGTTGAGAAAGTTCTACACTTCAAAAAAACTAGCCATTACAGTCCAAGTGTCGACACTTCATCTTCATGAGTCGACACCTTGAGTCGACACTTGATTTTCATGAGTCAACACTTATTCAAAAAAATCTTCTGAAGCTTTTTGGAATGCACTGGTGAGTCGATGCTTTATTTAGTGAGTCGACACCTTGAGTCGACACTTCAATCCATGAGTTGATACTTAACCAAACCTCTGAAATCACCATGTTCTGTATCCTGTTCGATCTCAAGCCTTAAGTTGACACTTCACTGTTCATGAGTCGACACTTGAGTCAACACTTGGATCTCATGAGTCGACACTTGACTGCACCAGTGCTGAAACTTCTTCAAAATTAAATCTTGAGTACCTATATCTAATTTACACACTTAATGCATAATTAGTACTCAAATATACTTAAGTATTTTATCATAATCAAAACCAGAGTCAACAATCTCCCTCTTTTTGATAATGACAAAATCTTTAAGTATATAAACAAGGTAAGCTCAAAAATAAATATAACATGCTCTAAAAGATTAACAATAAGTATAGAGCAATGTAGCAATGAAAAACATTGAGCTCTCCTTCAAAATATGATCTAAAAATAACTTTTCAAAAGCTCCCCCTTAACATATGATTTGTAAATACTTTTCAAAAGTTTTTCAAAAATTTCAAACTTTCAAACTTTCAAACTTGGACTGCCATGATCTTTAACTCAAAATCATTGGATTTTCAGAAAGAGTACCGGGCTCTGATACCACTTGTAGGCCCAGCAAAGATGATGCAACCCAAAAGGGGGGTGAATCAAACTTTAAAACTTTTTTTCAAGACTTCAAATAATATGCCAAGGGCCGTCAGCTTAGTGCTTGTTCACGCAGACGGAGATGGAGTTCAGAGATCGGTGTACTACGCCAACAAGCTACTCCATGATGCGGAGACCAGGTATACCCGCTCTGAAAAAATAATTTTTGCATTCATTATATCTGCTCAACATCTCAGGCCGTACTTCCAAGCACACCCGATTTTGGTTCTCACTGACAGCCTCTAAGGGCCATTCTTAGCCGACCGGACACATCCAGATGACTGGCTAAATGGATGGTGAAGCTCAATGAGTTTGATATCACTTACCACCCAAGGCCATCCTAGAAGGCACGGGTGCTGGCTGACTTTCGAGTGGAATGTGCCTGGATGAGTGAAGAGCCAGAAGAGGCTTCCCCTAAACATCCCAAGGAATCACCACCTGATGAGATGGCATGGGTCCTTCACGTGGAATGCAGGAGGATGTGAGGCCGGACTCATCCTCACCAATTTTGATGGGGTCGTGGCCGAGTGCACACAGCGCTTCTTGTTCAAAACTACAAATAACTAGGCTGAGTATGAAATGCTCCTCGTGGGGTTGAAGGTATCCTGCAAGCTAGGCATGTCAAGCCCGAGAGTCTTCACTGACTCGCAACTAGTTACGGGTCAAGTCTCGGGAGAGTTCGAAGCTTGAGATCCTCGGATGGCGAGATATCTGGGGTGGGTGCGTTCGAGCGCGGCAAGCTTCCAGCATTTCAGCATCTCCCACATCTCTCATGGAGAAAATGCTCGAGTCGATGCTCTCTCCAGACTTGCAACCCTATCGGACTCATCGCTGGGGTGCGCCTACATCGAATACTTGGAGACACCCAACTACGAGGTCCCGAGCGAGGTCCAGCAGGTCACCCCCAAGGCCAGTTGGATGGACCGTTACATCAGGTACATCACCGATGGCACCCTGCCCGAGAACTGCGTGGAGGTTGGTCTCCTCAAGAAGAAGGCCGATGCTTCGTGTTGATGGATGGCCAGCTTTACCGAAGGTCCCACTCCTATCCCCTGTTAAAGTGTTTGAGATCCTTAGAGGCGACCTACATGCTCTAGGAGATACACGAAGGTCTTTGTGGGAACCACATGGGACAGGATGCTGGCATACAAAGCCCTCCGACAAGGGTACTACTAGAAGACCATGAGGGACAATGCGGTTGACTTTATGAGAAAGTGCGACCGTTGCCAATGGCATACTCATATACAATGTCAGCCGGTCGTGCCACTCTCCCAACTCTCTATCCCATGGCCATTCGCATAATGGGGATGGACATCTTGGGTCCCTTTTTCCCAGCGTCTGGCCAATGAAAGTACCTATTATGGCCATCGACTACTTCACCAAATGGGTCGAAGCTGAGCCACTGGCATGGATTACTGAAGCTAAGGCCTGATCTTTCCTTTAGAAGTTGATCATCTATCATTTCGGTCTTCCTCAATCATCACTGACAATGGATGGCAGTTCGACAACCAAATATTCGAGGAGTTCTGCACCGATCTCAATATCCACCATCGCTTCACTTCGATAGCTCACCCTCATATCAATAGGGAGGCCGAGGTGACCAACCGGACCATCCTCCAAGGGCTCCATACCAGACTAGACGAGGCCAAGGGCCGATGGGCCGAAGTGCTCCCCAGTGTATTATGGGCCTACAACACCATACCTCGAACAACGACAGGCGAGACACCTTTCAATCTCATCTTTGGTTTCGAGGCTATGATTCCAGTGGAGGGGGTCTGCTCACACTGTAGATAGAGCAATATAATGAAATTAAGAATCCGGCCCACCTCCTGCTCAACCTGGACCTGCTGGAAGAGATAAGGGACAAAACTCGGCTTCGTATGGTAGCCTATACGCAACGGGTGGCCCGATACTATAATTCTTGCATGAAGTTGAAGGCCTTCCACTCAGGTGACTTAGTCCTATGACGAGCTGAAGTCTCACAGCTTGGAAAATGTGACAAATTTTTTCTGAACTGGGAAGGTCCCTACAAGGTGATCGAGGCCTTGCCGCATGGAGCCTATTACCTTGCTGGGCTCGATGGTGCCCAATTCTCCCAGACCTGGAATGCCAGCAACTTGAGGATGTACTACCAATAGTGTAAGACTCTCCTTTAATAATAAAAGTTTCTTTTTGGTACAACACTATTTTTCACCTATGCAGGAACTCTATCCGTCAGACTCCAAGTTTGGCGATACAAGTCAAAAAACTCCAAAAGCCCCGTATTCTATCTTTCAGACTCCAAGTTCGGCGATGCAAGCCAAGAAACTTCAAGAGCCCCGCACTCTATCCATCGGACTCCAAGTTTGGTGATGCAAGCCGGGAAACTCTAGAAGCCCCTCACTCTATCTGTCGGACTCCAAGTTCGGTGATGCGAGCTAGGAAACTCTTGAAGTCCCGCACTCTATCCGTCGGACTCCAAGTTTGGTGATGCAAGCCGGGAAACTCCAAAAGCCCCGCACTCTATCCGTCGAACTCCAAGTTCGACGATGCAAGTCGGGAAACTCCAGAAGCCCTGTACTCTATCCGTCGGACTCCAAGTTTGGCGATGCAAGCTAGGAAACTCCAAAAGCCCTGCACTCTACCCGTCGGACTCTCAGTTCGATGAAGGCAAGCTGGGAAACTCCAGAAGCCCTACATTCTACCCGTCGAACTCCTAGTTCAGCCAAGGCAAGCTGAGAAACCCCGGAAGCCCCGTACTCCAATCTGCATGACTCTCAGTCTGGCAAAATAAAGTCAAAAGATTTCCAAAGTTCCCTCGACCGTCTACCAGCTTTTGAACTTGGCAAAAAGGGCCGGGACTTTGGAAACCTATGTTATGTCCATGTGCTTCACATCTGCACTATACAAGGAAAGAAAAGAGGCAAGAGAAGCTCATTATAGAATGGAAACTTTGTTGAAGGAGAAAAGCTGAAAGAGAGAGACACGATGTGGTTTGAACTTTGTCTTTCATTGATGTGAAAAAACATTTACAATAGAAAGAACCCCCCGATAGGCCGAGAGGTCCTCCAAAATGTCTAAGCATAGGAAGAAAAGGAAAAAGCAACATCATGGAGACACCACCGGTGCCTTATTGGGCTATCGGGGCACCTCGTCGGTCCCCTACAGAGCTTCGGCTATAGGGGTGGCCAGATTGGTGACCTCCACCATTTTCGGCCTCCAGTGCGGCGATAATCCCAACTTCGGCCTCTGGCGTAACAGCCCTAGCCTCGGCATTCGGCTTCATATCTGTCCTCGCGCCGGCCTCTTCTAGCAAAGCCTCCTCTCCATCACCGACACCCGGCAGGTCTGGGATGATGGACTCCAGGCCCTTGTAGGAGAAGACCCGGGCCACCTTCTTTTTGTAGTTCACGAACCCTTAGAGGAAACAGTCGACGACTGCCTCCCGGACCTCGTCGATGAACACCTCTGAAGCCTTGAACATTGGCATGGCTTTGACGGCCTCCTTCTTGGCAGCCTCCATTAGTGCCACCGTCGCTGTCACCTTCTCCTCCACCACCACAGCCCGAGCCATCATTCTTCGAGGTGGGCCTAGAGGGTCTGTGCCTTCCCCTTTAAGCACGCTGCCTCCATGGCAGACTCCTCCACATGGCGGGCGGCCTTCTCCCTCTCCGCCTCCAAGGCTACCTCGAGGTCCTTGGCCCGTCTTTCCAACTCCGTCATCGTGGCCTTGGTGTCGATCATTTCAGTTTGGAGAGCTCTGGTCTGCCCCTCTGTTGACCCCTTGAGTGATTTTGATGATAACAAAATATTGGAGCATGCACTTATATTACTAACTACTTTTCAAGTGCTTTACAAGTTTTTGTAGGATAATTTCATTGCTAAATTATAATGCCTACAATCTTATAATGTGTCATGAGTTGTGTTATAAATGTGTCATGTAAAGAAGAGCCCAAAGAAAAATTAAAGAAATATTCTCGAAAATGGGTTACTTCAAGTGTTTTCAAGCTTAAATTTCTTAGAATCAATTGTTAGTTGAGTTGGGAAGAATCTTGAATGATAAAATTTTACTAGATGAAATCTAGAGAAGAAACGAAAGTTTTACTGAAAAACTCATCCGAGTCGACTCGAGTAAAGGGAACTGACTCTAGTTCATGGCACGCATGAAGGATTCTGGCATGCAGAGATCCGAGCTGACTTGTAGGAATCCGAGCCGACTCATCCAGTATATCAATTCTTGAATTAGACAGGCGAGCCAACCCGAAGGAAGTTCGAGCCGAGTCAACCATTTAGTCAAACATCCGAGTCAACCCTTCAGAGATCTGAGCGACTCCTCTAGAGTTCATGAAAAATCGGTTCTGAGAGAATAGCCAAGCGAGTCGACTCCAATGAGAAGAGCCGACTCCTCCAGAGTACAGTTTTGAAGACCTATAAATCCGAGCCGACTCGAACTAAGGCGAGCCGACTCATCCAGAGTAAGGAATCAAGAACACTGTGAAACTGAGCCGACTCAAATGAGGCGAGGTGACTCGACCAGAACTTCTCGAGGGATCCGAGCCGACTCGAAGATCGATTCCAAGCAGGTAACAACTAGTTCCAGAACTTCATTTTTGAATTTGAAAAGTGCTCCAATGATCAAATATCATATCCCAACGGTCTACAATGACTATATCCACTTGAGAAGAGTACAAGACTCTATAAATGAGGGATTGGGATAACTTTTGAAGAAGCTAATGCTTAGTTGAACATTAAATAAGCTTGTGATCAAGAGAGCACT
This sequence comes from Areca catechu, assembly GCA_021397845.1. Taxonomy (NCBI): domain Eukaryota; kingdom Viridiplantae; phylum Streptophyta; class Magnoliopsida; order Arecales; family Arecaceae; genus Areca; species Areca catechu. Next base: position 28,872,409 of record CM038047.1, on the reverse strand, counting down.
AGAGCATTCAAGTCAATCTTCAAGACTTCACCAACTCAAGTCTAAAGCTTGAAGCATACATTGAAGAAGTTGAAGAAGCCACTGAAGAGCATTAAAGTGCAATTAAGCAGGCTTTTCTCGAGCTGCATTGGTAACCATCAGACAACCTTAGTTTGTCACTTTGTTGCTTATTTTCTTTAACTTTTTTATGAGTTGTTGGGTTATTGGTGAGCCCGGTTTAAAAACCAAGTAGGTTCTTGGTTAGCCTGTTCAAAACCAAGTGTGGGTTCTTGGTGATCCTGTTCAAAACCAAGTTGGGTTCTTGGTGATCCTGTGTAAAACCAAGAGTTGGATTTTTGGTGAGCCCGGTTGAAAAACCAAGTTGGGTTTTGGATTATGAACCTGGTAAAACAATCTGACTGTATTCTAGTGGTGAATATAGTAAAAATTCCAAGTGGTATCTTGGATAGTCGACGTAGGAGCGAGGGTGTTCCGAACCACTATAAATCTGCTATGTTTGCATTATGCTATTTCTGTTTGTGTTTACTTTCGCTGTTAATTATTTGAAATATAGCACCTACCATTAAAGTAGATTTAAAAGAGCACATATCTGATTAATTTTTTAAATTTTCAATTCACCCTCCTTTTGGGAAAGCTACCTGGGCAACAACTGGTATCAGAGCAGAGTCTTTGAACTTAATTAGAGTAAAGATTGATGGCTCATCCCATGAGTACTTCTTTGGCCGAAGGCCAATCTACTAATAGAGCTCCACTATTCACTGGCATGAATTATTCATACTAGAAAGCTAGAATGAAGATATACATTCAAGTAGTTGATTGTCAGTTATGGAAGGTCATTCTTAAGGGTCCACAAATATCCATAATTAAAATTGATGGCATGGATGTCCCAAAACCTAAAGAAGATTGGGATAAACACGACATGAAAATGCCAAAGCCATGAACTTACTATATTATGCTTTGGACGCAAACGAGTTCAACCGAATTTCTCTTTGCTCATCTGTAAAAGAAATATGGGATAAACTCGAAGTGACCCATGAAGGAACTTCCCAAGTGAAGACCTCCAAAATCAATCTTCTAGTACATAGCTATGAATTATTCAAGATGAAACAAACTGAAACTATCTCTGCAATGTTTTCATGATTTACAGATATTATTAACAGGTTGAAAAGTCTTGGCAGGGTTTACTCAAATGCAGACTTGGTATAGAAGATTCTAAGATCACATCCAGATAAATGGGACCCTAAAGTAACTGCCATCCAAGAAGCAAAAGATCTAAACACACTAACACTGGATAAACTGTTGGGCTCTCTCATTACACACGAATTGACCATGCAGCAAAGAAATGAAAATGATCAGAAAAAGAAGAAAACAATTGCCTTCAAAGCTACAACGGATTCAAAGAAACATGATGAGAAATCAGAAGAAGATTGCTCCTCCTCCGAAGATGACCTAGAAGATGAAGATATAGCCATGGTTGTGAGGAGATTTAGAAGGTTTATGGAAAAGAAGAAAGGAAGATACTTCCGAAAGTTTCACAAGAGAGGTGAACAAAGAAAGGACAAAGAAAGAGAAAAAGAGAAGGAACAAATGTCAACATGCTATGAATGTAAGAAAGCAGGGCATATCCATCCCGACTGTTCTTTACTAAAGAAAACATTCAAGAAGAAAAATGTTCTTCTTTCTTATTTGAGGATGCCAGGCGGGAAGTCCACTCACCGGCACCATGTAGAAGCTGTAGGCTACGACGATCCAGGCAGCAACAATTTTATTATAATAAAATTTTATACTATTACTATCTACTATTAATATAGTATTTAAAATATTAAGGCTATAATATAATATATCAATATTATGTTTATTGAATAACTTAATATACAATAGCATTATAATATTATATATATATAGAACATCACTATGATATTTTAGTTTAAAAATAATAATATAATATAAAATATACCATAATATTTTGTTGTTATAATATATGATGTTGATATGATATTAGTTTTTATTACTGATTTGATATTTAAAAATATTAATATTAACATGTAAATTATATTATGACATGCCAATTATAGTTCTTCCATTTCAAGAAAACTTGATAACTTATTACAACTTTTAGCTTATTTTGATAAGGGTTTTTTGCTTGTACACTCTCATAAATATTCAAATTTATGTGAATACTCTTTCAAAATTACTATTTACTTGTATACTTTTATAAAAAACCAGTTTTGTATATATACCTTTCTTTTTTGTTATTTTTGTAAATATACCTATATCAACTAATCCCATTAAAAAAATTAATGATTTAAAATTAAAATGTCTAAAATATCTTTATAGGTAGATATGCAAAAAGAAAATTTTATGAGGGTATATATACAAATAGTACTTTGATAAGGATATTCATGTAATTTAAATATTAAAGAGGGTATATGTACAAAAAAAAAGTTTTAATTTAATTTTTATAGTTTTTATGTTTATATCATTTTAAATATTCAAATTTACATGAATACTCTTTCGAAATTCATATTTACATGTATACCATTATAAAACTTTATTTTTACATACACACCTTTTACATAATAGTACTCTAATATCATTAGTTAAAACATAATTTAAAATCTTAAAAATTAATAAGAATTTTGAAATTATATTTTTATATCTAAAAATAGATAATGGGTTAACATTTCTACGTAAAACTTATCCAACTCATTATCTTCCACTTAGCTCCCTAATCATATTTCTTTCATGATCACAAATACATCTAATTTTTTGAAAAGCCTCATTCTTCTCAACCAAGAAGGGGTTGTTGGAGGATGCAATTAAGGTTTGTAGTCGTATGTATAAAGCTTGCTCCCTCTTTAAAACTTACGGAAAGTTTTTAAAGAATGAACAATATTCTGATAAGTCATCACATTTTTAATATTATCATTATATAGTTATATTATCTAATATGTTATTATTATATAGTAAGATAATTCGAATGCATCTAAATAAAATTGATAAAAATTAGATTTTTTGCATGTATATCCTTTCAAATATTTAAATTTATATAAATATCCTCGTAAAATTTCTTTATACATATATACTCTCTGTTTTTTTTGTACATCTACTGATAAGGATATTTCAATCATTTTAATTTTAAATCATTAATTTTTAATAGTGTTAAATAATATGGGTATTGATATGGCTAGATCGCTGACGTGATACGAACAGACTGACGTGAAGTTCCCATCAGATGCCACGACGGATTTCCAACATGAGCCCCTTCGCCGGGCTGAGCTCCCCTAGAGCAATGGGGCCGCCCATCGAAGCCGAGCTCCGTCCTCCACCAGGTCGGTCCCTGTCGAGTCGGGACGCCTAGGCCGGAGCCGAGTACAAGCCCCTACCCGAGGCGGACCCCTCAAGGTCGGGCCCCGTGGTCAGGAGTCGAACTCAAGTCTCCTCCGCCACGAGAAGCCCCTCCGAGGTCAGGTCCCCTAGGCTGGGCAGCACCTCGCCCACCTCCGCCAGCTCGAGCTCATCCGAAGCTGAGTTCTGCTGGCCCGGAGTCGAGCTCAGCCCTCCTCCGTCTAGCCGAGCTACCTTGAGGCAAGTCCACCTTTTCAGCTCGGTCCCAAACTCAAATCGAGGCACCAACCACCAAGGGAGCAGCACCTCCCCTCCGAGGGTAATGGCGGGCCTCCCGAGGGTCGTACAACAGCATCCGCCATACCGCCATTAATGCCCACGACCGTCACTTACACCGGAAAGAAAGGAAACTCACATCAAGACGCCACGCCCTCCACCAACCTGCCGTACGATCAGAGAAAAGACCTAACCGGAGAGCGCGAGTCCCGAGAATGGTGGCCCGCCAACCAAGGTCCCGCCAGGCTTCCAAGAGAGGGGCAAGCGGAAGGAATGTCAGAAGCATATAGAAGCTTCCCCGGCAACCTGACAGGAGAGGCGTCCCGTCTACGGCACGATACCTTGTCGCACACGTCTGATAGCATGGGGAGATCTCGAGACAAGCCAAAGTAAAAGACTCAGCCAGAGTAAGCCAAAGAAAGGTAACCAAAGCAAATACAGAAACAAGGGAGAGAGGCCAAACAGGGGGGCGACCACCTCGGCCATCACCTCTCCCAATTCACTCTCATTTCCATACACACGACACTCACTCCTCCTAATGTGGAGCTCATCCAGAGGGGCTCGACCAGGAGGATCTGTTCTCCTGGATCGTCACTGACTTGACCGTCGGAGCGTCCCCGCCGGAATCCCCGGTTCGGGTCACTGACGTTGTCTTTTGCAGGTCCCGAGGTACCGGAGGCATCCTAAGTAGGCGGACGCGCGGCTCTCGACGCCATCAGCAGCTACGGACCACGACAATCCGGATGGCAACATATATATTTATAAAAATAATATATATATATATATATATATGCAAAATAAGTATTTTATAAAAGTATACATGTAAATATTAATTTTAAAAAAATATTTATATAAATTTAAATATTTAAGAAGATATATATGTAAAAAAACTCTTTTGATAATTAAATAGAAATTCACATAAATATTTAGTGTAGCTATGCCACCTAGATAGTTTTCCCCTAGTGTCACCTAGATGAGCAATATCGTTGGGCTCCATTGGATGGCCCCTCTTCTTGAAACGTTTGCTCCTAGAAGCGGTCCAAGATTTAAACCTATGGTATCATTTAAAACGAAAAATTGATTTAGTGGACTTCAAGGTCAAGTACCAAATTGATTTAGTGGACTTCAAGGTCAAGTACCTTTGCCTGCGTTACCTTCCAAACAAGAAAGCCAGGTTACCTTCCAAACAAGAAAGCCAGGTTACCTTCCAAACAGGAAAGCCTTGAATATGAAAGGTTTGAAAAGGGGAAACCTCAAGACGTGAATAGCAAGGCCCCGCCAACTGTGTCCTCATACCGGTTGGAATGTGAAATCAGATGAGACAATTGTATGAGAGAGGAAGGGGGCACTCGCTTGTCACCATCACCGATCGCAATACTACAAGAGCATAAGTTTTTAGTGATGCCAATTTGTCATCACTAATAAAATATTTTAATATAATAAATAATAATTTATTATTATTAATAATTTTTTTTAGCGATGCCAAATAACTATAGAAGAACTTATCATCACAGCCATTATTAACGATAAAAATTGAAATATTAATGATGGCATACTCCATCGCTAATAATATTTAAATTTTATATTTTTTATATTTTAAAAATTTAGTAATGATGAATATTTCTACTTTCAGCAACAGGATTATTGTCATTAATTTTTTTAAAAAAAATTTAAATTATTTTATTTTTTTTGTAAAATGTATTGGTAAAGGAATTATATTATTAGCGATGCCATATACCGTCGCTAATAATATTTAAATTTTAATACTTTAAATTTTAATTTTTTAAAATTTTATTTTTTAAAAAATATTATTATCAATGGATAATAGCTTATTAACAACCTCTAATAACTTCACTATTTCTAATGCATTACCAATAACTTTTAGCATCGACTAATAACTTTTACCGATATAACTCTCCCAAGCGAGAGATTGGTCAAAAGTTTTCATCTCTACCCTCTCGCGCATGTTCCCTCTTCTTCATGCCGTGTGGCCCTCCTCCCCTTACCATCCAACCCCCTTCGTGCAGCGTTCGGCCCTCTCTCCATACAGTTCCCTCCTTCCCTCGTAGTCTAGCCCCCTCCCGGTGTCGGTTCTGTTGATCCCTAAAGTGATTTTGATGATAACAAAACATTGGAATATACATTTGGTTATCTAACAACTCTTCAAATGATTGACAAGTTTTTTGTAGGATAACTACATTAACACACCTTTTAATTCCTACGATCTTTAATGTTTTGTGTTGAGTTGTAAAGTATTTAGAATCTTGTAAAGAAGAACCCTACAAAAAGTTTCCTATTAAAATCAGTTTAAGGGTTACTTCTAGTAGTCCTTCTTGCTTCAAGTCTTCTTAAATTTATTGTAAGTAGTCCTTGAAGAGGTCTTTAAAGCATTGGACAAGTGTTCTGAAAGTTTGAAGTTGATCTGGCTGAAGAACCACCTTTGAGCCGACTGGAAGGACAACCCAGCCGACTCTGGCACTGGCACTGAAGAGAAGTTCTCTGGCACACAGATCCAGCCGACTGGCACCAAGGCCCAGCCGACTCGTCCAGAACAAGGTTGAGAACGTTCTGAGATTCTCAGGAATCCGAGCCGACTGGAATCAGATCCAGCCGACTCATCCAGAACTCAGTTGAAAATGGTCTGAGAAGCCTCTGAGACTCCAGCTGACTGGAATTCAGCCCAGCCGACTCGTCCAAAGTGAGGTATTTTCTTAACTGTGGAAGCTAGCCGACTGGCACTTAGCCCAGTCGACCCGAACTTCATCCGAGCCAACTCGAAATTTGTCCGAGCTGACTGGAATGACGAGGTCACCTTCAACGGCTAGTTCCAGTTCTCAGTTTTTGAATTCCAAAAGTGCTCCAATGGTAACCTGTCACCTCCCAACGGTCTACAACGTTCAAAATCAAGGGACGGCATTTAAAGTCTCTACAAATAAGGTATGAGAACATCCTTGAAGAGGCTAATGAATTATTGAGCATTTATTGAATACTTATTGAAGTGAAGTGAGAGAGCAATAGAGCTTTAAAGTCTGCCTTCAAGCCTGCAACCACTCTTACCAGAAGCTTGAAGCACCTTTTGAGGAAAGCAAGGAAGCCATTGAAGTGCATTAAAGAGCATTCAGTGGATCTTCACTCGAGATGCATTGGCAACCACCCAGATAACAGAGTTTGTCTTTATTGTTGCTTTTTTATTCTATCATTTAAAATATCTGGGTTATTGGTGAGCCCTGTTGTAAAAACCAAATAGGTTTCTTTGGTGAGCCTTTAAAACCAGAGTGTAGATGTTTCTTTGGTGAGCCTATCTAAAAACCAAAGTGTAGAGGTTTTAGGTGAACCTGTAAAAACCTAGCTTGGGTTTCTTTGGTGAGCCCGGTTTCAAAAACCAAAGTGTAGAGGTTGGGATTGTGAGCCTATAAAACAATCCGACTGTATTCCGATTTGGGAGATATAGTGAAAATCTTGAGTGGTGAACTTGGATAGTGGACGTAGGAGTTGGGTTGCTCCGAACCACTATAAATCTACTTTGTTTGTGTTGTGTTTATTTTATCTTTTAGCTTCTGCATTCATTCTCTGATTTATACAGCACCTAACCACTAATTGGAATTACTTGTGCACATACTTGCGAAAATTCTGTAATTCCCAATTCACCCCCTCTTAGGACTAAGCCACCTGGGCAACAGCTGGTATCAGAGCAGTGTCTCTGATTACTTGAGTTAAGATCGATGGCTCATCCCATGAGTACATCCTTGGCCGAGGGCCAATCAACAAATAGATTTCCACTATTCACAATCACTAATTATTCATATTGGAAAGCACGAATGAAGATTTACATATAAGCTGTAGATTTTCAATTATGGAATGTCATCTTGAAAGGGCCACACATTCCCACAATTAAAGTTGATGGCGTGGACATCCCTAAGCCTGAAGAGGACTGGGATGATCATGACATGAAGATGGGAGAATTGAACGCCAAAGCAATGAATCTATTATATTGTGCTTTGGATGCTAACGAGTTCAACCGAATTTTCACTTGCTCATCAGCAAAGAAAATCTGGGATAAACTCGAAGTGACCCATGAGGGAACTTCCCAAGTGAAAACCTCCAAGATAAATCTTTTAGTTCATAATTATGAATTATTCAAAATGGAACCTTCTGAAATAATATCTGTCATGTTCTTTAAATTTACAGATATTATTAATGGTTTAAAGAGTCTTGGCAGGGTATACTCTAATGCAGATCTGGTTCAGAAAATCCTTCGCTCCTTGCCCGACAAATGGGATCCCAAGGTGACTGCGATCCAGGAAGCCAAAGATCTCAACACTTTGATGCTGGATGAACTACTGGGATCACTCATCACCCACGAGCTAATAATGCAACACAGAACAGAAGATGAGCAAAAAAAAAGAAGACAATAGCCTTCAAAGCTACTTCCGATTCAAAGAGGGATGATCAAGAATCTGAAGAAGAAAGCACCTCCTCCAATGATGACCTAGAAGACGAAGACATCGCTATGGTTATGAGGAGATTTAGAAAATTTATAGGAAGAAAGAAAGGAAGGTATAACCAAAAATTCCACCGGAAGGATTACGAAAAGGAAAAGAAAAAGGACAGAAAGAAAGACAAAGAGGTAGTCCCCACATGCTACGAATGCAAGAAGCCGGGGCACATACGTCCGGACTGTCCAATGTTGAAGAAATCCTTCAGATAAAAGAAGAAAAAGAAAGCCATGGTTGCCACGTGGTCCGACAGTGAAGACAACATCATCGAAAGAAGAAGAGACCACCAAGACTTCCAATCTTTGCTTAATGAGTCTCGAAGATGAGGTAACATCCCCTAACAATTGCACTGAATTTACTCTTGATGAATTAAATTCTGCTTTTCAAGATTTACTTTCTAAATTTAAGAAAGCTGGAGTAAAGATAAATTCATTGAAAAATATGAATGATTCTTTACTCAAACAAAAGGATGAAATTTCAGAAAAGAACATTTTATTACAAAAGGAATTGCATGACTTTTCTGAAAAATTTAAAAAACTGAAAAATGAAAATCTTTCATATGAAAAGAAAAACAATGATTTACTTGTTGAAAATAATGAATTAAAAAAGGAGGTTACAAAACTCAAGCCTTTGGTTGAAAAACTCACTTTATCTTCAAATAAGCTTGAGCTAATTTTAAAAGAACAACAAATTTCTGGAAATAAAGCTAGAATTGGCTTCAACACTTCTTTTATAAATGGAATTTCAGCAACAACTTTTGTGAATCCAAAACACCTGCTCAAAATACTTTATCTCGAAAAGTTTCAGCTACACCAAAAACTGTTTCTACTTCAAAGTCTTTATCATATGTTCCTAAAAATTTGAGCAAAAATGCATACATTCCAAAAGGTTCAAAATCTGCATCAAGTGCATCAACTTTTAGAACTTCAAATTTTGTTTCCAACAAAAATTCTAAAGTTGTTTGCTATGCTTGTAAAATAATAGGATATAAAGCTTTTGAATGCAATAATCTTAGAAATGTCCATAAAAAAATAAAAAAGATTTGGGTTCACCTTTGCTGACCTGCAAGGACCCAAGATAGCTTGGATACCTAAAAAAATTCATTGATTATTTTGCAGGAATGTCTTGCAGCCCAAAAATTGAAGAAAATATGGTACTTGGATAGCGGCTGCTCAAGACATATGACGGGTGACAAGGACCAATTCATCACCCTTGAAATGAAAGAAGGAGGTATGGTCACCTTTGGAGACAATGGCAAAGGGAGAATAATCGGTATTGGTAAGATCAAAATAACTCCCTTTACTTGTATTAAAAATATTTTGCTAGTAGAGAAATTGAAGCATAATCTTTTAAGTATAAGTCAATTGTGCGATAAAGGCTTCAAGGTTGTCTTTGAGTCTTCTATGTGCATAGTAATTAACTCTTTAGATTCTAGCAATAAATTTATTGGACATAGACTCAGGAATATCTATGTGGTGGATCTTAATGATCTTGCCATGTATAGTAGCCCTAGTCTAGTTGCAATGAATGCTAAGACCAAAGAGTCAGGCTTACTATGGCATAGACGATTGGATCATGCTAGCATGCATACAATTGCCAAATTAATTTCTAAAGATCTTGTTAGAGGCATGTCTAAGTTTAAAGTTGATTTAAATCATGTTTGTGATGCATGCCAAATGGGTAAACAAACTAGGAAAAGTTTTAAATCAAAGAATATAGTTTCTGTAACAAGACTTCTTGAACTACTTCGCATGGATCTTTTCGGACCTACTAGGACCACAAGCCTAGGAGAGATGAAATATGCTCTTGTGATAGTAGATGATTTTTCGAGATTTACATGGATTTTGTTTATTGCCTCAAAAGATGAAACATTTCATGTTTTTAGAAAATTTCATAAAAATATTTCAAAATAAAAGAACTTATCTTTGATTTCAATTAGAAGTGATCATGGAACTGAGTTTGAAAATTAATTTTTCGAAGATTATTATACTGAATTTGGCATTGATCACAACTTCTCCGCTCCTAGAACACCTCAACAAAATGGTGTTGTAGAGAGGAAAAACAGGACATTGGAAGAAATGGCTCGCACAATATTGTGTGAAGGCAATCTTCCAAAGTACTTTTGGGCAGAAACAGTGAACACTGCATGTTATATTTTGAACCGTGTTTTGATCCATCTTATCTTAAAGAAAACCCCCTATGAGCTTTGGAATGACAAAAAATCCAATATTAGTTTTTTTCATGTGTTTGGTTGTAAATGCTTTGTGCATAACAATGGAAAAGATAATTTAGAAAAATTTGATTCTAAAGCTGATGATGCAATTTTCCTAGTTTATTCATTATATAGCAAAGCATATAGGGTTTTTAATAAAAGAACTCTTACTGTTGAAAAGTCAATTCATGTTATATTTATTGAAACTAACCCTACACCTTCTAGACAAGAAGAGTGCATAGATAATGATGCAGGTACATTGCAAAAAGGGATGGATGACTTGAGCATTCAAGACAAAGACACTCAAGGTGGAGAAAAAACGGTAAGTAAGGATCACACTGATCTACCGAGGGACTGGAGGTATGTTACATCTCATCCTAAAGAATTAATAATATGAGACCCTTTACATGGTGTTAGAACTAGGGCTGCACATAAGGATGCACATGATTACCTAGCCTTTGTATCACAAATAGAACCCCATAGCTTAGAAGAGGCTAAGCCTGACCCAAACTGGATGATGGCAATGCATGAAGAATTAAAACAGTTTGAAAGAAATAAGGTATGGACACTTGTAGATAGACCTACAGACCATCCAATTATAGGAACTAAATGGGTCTATATGAATAAATTAGATGAGCAAGGAATTATTATAAGGAACAAAGCTAGATTAGTGGCTAAGGGATATAACCAAGAAGAAGGTATTGATTTTGATGAAACTTATGCACCTGTAACAAGACTAGAAGCCATTAGATTACTACTTGCATTTGCTTGCTACATGAACTTTAAACTCTTTCAAATGGATGTAAAAAGTGTATTTCTTAATGGTTTTATCTCTGAACAAGTTTTTGTGGAACAACTACTAGGTTTTGAAAATTATACTTTTCCAAACCATGTATTCAAATTAAACAAAGCATTATATGGTTTGAAACAAGCACCTAGAGCCTGGTATGATAGACTTAGCACTTTCTTAATTGAAAATAATTTTTCAAGAGAAAATGTAGAAAAAATCTTATTTATCAAAAAGAAAATTAATGACATCTTAGTTGTATAAATATATGTTGATGACATCATTTTTTGTGCAACTAACGAATCTCTATATAAAGAATTTGCTAAGCTTATGCAGGAAGAATTTGAAATGAGCTTAATGGACGAGCTGAACTACTTCCTTGGACTTCAAGTAAAACAAACAATGGAAGGCATCTTCATCAACCAAGCCAAATACATCAAGGAAATCATCAAAAAGTTTGGTATGGAGAGTAGCAAAACAATGAGCACACCCATGAGCCCAGCTTGCAGACTGGACAAAGATGAGAATGGATCCAATGTTGACCAAAAGCTATATAGAGGTATGATCGGATCCTTATTATATTTGACTGCAAGTAGACCTGACATATTATACAGTGTATGTGTATGTGCTAGATTTCAGTCATCACCAAAAGAAACACATATGCTTACTGTAAAAAGAATAATAAAATATTTGAAAGGAACAAGTAATTTAGAAATTTGGTATTCTAAACATTCTACTTTGAATTTGATTGGATTCTCTAATGCTGATTATGCTGGTTGTGAAATAGATAGAAAAAGCACTAGTGGTACATGTCAATTTCTAGGGTTGAATTTAATTTCATGTCACTGTAATAAGCAAAACTTCGTAGCCTTGTCCATAGCTGAGGCTGAGTACGTGCTGTCGGTAGTTGTTGTGCTCAAGTGTTATAGATTAAACAACAACTAGAAGACTTTGGTGTATCACAATCTAAAATTCCAATTAAATATGATAACACAAGTTCTATCAATTTGACAAAGAATGCAATTCAACACTCTAGAACCAAGCACATTGAAATTAGATATCATTTTATTAGAGATCAAGTTTCTAATGTAATATTGTGCTTGACTTTGTGCCCACTGAAGATCAATTAGCTGACATATTTACCAAGCCACTCAATCAAGATAGATTTGAGCTAATTAGAAGTGAATTAGGACTTTGTGATCCCTTCTAGATTCTTTAACCTAATTCCTTCAATTCTAAGAAAATTTCATCTAGAAAACCTCCTCAATTTATTCTATTTTATTGAGCCTTAATTTCCTTCAAAATTCTATTCTAAGTCCTTCTTAATTGTGTTCAAATTTTTCAAAACTCTATTTTCTCTGTTCGAGTCGACTGGTCTTGATTCGAGTCGACTGGATTTCTTTGAGAGTTTTGAACTTGTTCTAGCCTAGCCAACTCGAACAGTTTCGAGTCGACTTGATTTTCTGATTGTTTTAGGAGAGCTCTGGCCGAGCCGGCTCGAGCAGTCTCGAGTCGACTGGAACTTCGCGCCGATGTGTTTTGCCTTGGGCTATAAACCTTTTTGTGAACCGTTTAAACCCTATTTTGTTTTCTTTAATGGTTCGTACCTCTCCAAGACCTTCTCCAAAGTCTTCCTTCTCCCTTCCAAGCACTCCATTTTCTTGTTCTTCCATCTTTTCTAGCTATAGCACCCAAACATGCGACAGGGAAATGCTCAGTTAGGGTTGCTCCTTCGGTTGAAAAGGAAAGAAGGTCCAAGAGAAGGCAAGAAGAGCCAAGCAGTGAAGAAATTGCAGAGGAAGCTAAAAGAGAAGCTGCAACCACTCCTAGCCAAGTGCCCTCAATGTCTACGCGTCCGGTAACCTCCGGCCGCCAAATTAATTTTGAGTTTATTAAGGGCATTGGGTTAAAGATAGGAGATTTAATTGAAGACCAAGAGTGGAGAAAATTTTGTTCATTGAATGAGAAGACCTATCCCTCTTTGGTTAGAAGTTTTTATGAGAACTTAAGGTTGGGATCTAACCATGTAGAATCCACTGTCAAAGGGAAGAGGGTTATTGTCAATGAGGAGTCCTTGCATGAATTACTGGATATACCTTCTGAGGGACTGAGATTTTTAGTAATTAATAATAGAGAGAAGACTCTAAAAATAATTTTGAACAAAGAAGATGTGGGAGGAATTGGCACTGTTTTTGCTAACACCCTATCACTGAAAATGAGACTACTTCACAATTTCATTTGTAGAATTTTTTTACAAAGAACTGGTAGGTTCGATTGGGTGAAAGAAAAGGATCTGTCTCATGGAGCACATTCTGGAAAGAACTCCTGTCAATTTGTCATACATTATAATCATGCAGATGAAAGAAACAGTAAGAAAAGCTAAATCCTGTCTGCCATATGGATGATGCTTACATTGTTGTTTAAATCTCATAGAGTCAATTTGGATGGTGAAGATGGATTAGAATTGCATCACACTGATATCTACACTTCTAAAACCCTTGAGAGAATGGGATATTTCCAAGTGGAAGGAGTGTGGAGAAAGAAAGGAACAAATGTAAGGGCCATTTATAGCTCCAGTAGTAGTGAAGAAGAGGAAGAAAATGTAGAAGCAGCTGGAACTTCTACACCTATACCGAAGCCTGAGTCATGTGTACCTGAGCCTGCTACTGTTACTGAGGAGACTAGAGCTCCGTCACCTATGTTTGATATGCCTGCAGCAGAGTTTGATTTGCCTGCACCAGAGTTTGACCTGCCTTCAGCTGATATTCCTTTACATGACTACCCTACTGCAGCTACACGGCCTCCAATTATCCAAGTTCAGATTGAAGAACAATTGAAAAACTTGACAGAGTCACTGACAGGTACAATAACTTCATTATTTACTGATTTGAAACAGTCAGTGGATAACAGATTGGACAAATTAGAAGAGCATGTATCAAGTCTACAAGGAAAGGTTGAAGCTATAGAAGCTTCAAGGTCAGCACCTCAGATAGACCTTCAGCCTATTCTGAATTGTATCTCTTCAAGTTCTAAAATAATTTTGAAGTCTGTGGATGCCACTTTAAATGAATATCAGACTGAATTGAAAGAGCTTAGAGGCAAAGTGGGAACTATTGTAGATACAAGAGGTATGGCAGAGGATTATACTAGAGGCATTGGGATCATAAGATCGGAGCTTGGCAGACTTCGAGGATCAGCGGAAGCCTTCGCCAATGTCCAAGCAGCTGAGCTTGTATCTATGCAGAAAGAAATAAGTGAAATGAAAGAGGCAGTAAATAAAGTGCCAGTTAGCCTCAAGGACTTGGAGCAGCAGATGGGAGCAATTTGGATGGAAATGGTGTCTCTCAATAGCATTGTCAGTTCATTGGAAGTCACAGCTAGGATAAGACCATTATATGATCCGCCACCCATTTCCACTAGGGCACCTAGTACCTCTGTTCACCCTAGGGCTCCTCCTCCACATGCTTCATCTAGTCGAGCACCTAGACCCGCTTCTTGGCATGGTGCCAATGTTCCTAGAGATGATTCTGATTAGACACTGTGTAGTTTCAGTACCTTCTTGGATGCATTTTGAAACTTTCGTGATGGTTGATGTACTGAACACTTTTTGATAGAAATGAAATGAACATCTTTTGATTACTGTGTAGTATGTATTTGTATTTTCTTGTCTACACTTCTATTTGTTTAAATAGAATTCTCTCTCAAAGCTGAGAAAGTAAAATTATCTCAAACAAATCTTGAAATTTTCTCAATCTATTCAAAATTCTGAGCTTACTTGTTTAACCTTTTTGATTTGTTGACTAAAAGGGGGAGAATCATAGAATGCATGAAAGAATACATGAAAGAAAAAGCTTAATGAAGCTTAATGAATTGCTTGACTAAAAGGGGGAGTTTGTAAGGCATTTCTGAATAAACTAATTTCTTGCATATTATTCTGATAAAATGTTCAAATGAATGTCAAAGGGGGAGAAACTTAGAGAAAATTCATAGAAATCTTATAAACAGGGGAGATATACGTGTTTAGTTTACATGCTTTAATGATTACTATGATGCTCTCAACTTATTATATCTATCAGTCGATACTTAATGCTGCTTGATACATACAAGCAATCAATGTCTGATATTTACAGTTTATGAACTTGATTTTGTGCATGTTGCCGCTCTCGTCGCTGCGCCCGTGCCGCGGATCAGCTGATCCTTCCTGACCGCCTGGCGAGGGAGCCTCCCTTCCCGCGGGGAACCTGCAAAAAAGGGGTTAGAAGACCCTGGCCGGGGATCCCGGCGAGGGAGCTCCGACGGTCAAGTCAGTAGACGACGAGAAAGAACAGACTCTCCCACCCGGGCCCTCGAGAGGGTCCCAGATTTAGAGAGTTAATTGGTGAAGGAAGCGCTCTGGGGACCGGAATTTCGGCTGGGCTTGCTTGCCGAACTCACGCCCAGTGTTCCCCTCTCGGGATCCCTGGTTTCAATCTCGATGCAAGGCCTTGTGCCGGTGCTCCTCCCTTGTCCCCAGGCTAATTGGCTTACCTTGTAGTCCCCAGATTCTTCCCTCTTTATCTCCCTCCATCGTGCGCTTGTCCTTTTCCTCCTCGGAAACTCCCCTCCCCTGTTTTCCTTCCTTTTCCCTTTTTGGTGAAGGAGGCCAGGCGGCTTTCTGGCCTCGTCCGCCGGGCCAAGCAGGGAAAAGGCAAAGACAGGAGAGAAAAAGAGGGAGGGCGGCGCTGGCAGAGCGGCCGGTCGTCAGGCCTCGGGCTCTGTGAGAGCGCTCCCTTCCCCGAGCGTGGGCGCCATCCGTTTATGGGGCCTGTTCTGTCAGGATCGGGTCTCTCGGCTGTGGGACCTGCCGGGCCGATGCAAGTGACGTTTCGCGTGCCGCCGCCCTCCGTACGGGATGCCGTCTAGGGTCTGTACGGCCCGAGGGGTGGTCTCGGGACCCGTCTCTCTCCCCGGGGGCCTCTCCGTACAAGCGGTCTGACCTCGGCTGAGCTGGACCCGTCTCCGGGGGCCAACTGGCGAGAGGCAAGGGATCGGCCGACCTTGGCTCAGGTGGACCCCTCCTGGGCGGACACCTGGCGAGGCGGCAGGGGGTCGCCTGGCTTCGGCCGAGGTGGGCCCGTCTCCGGGTGGCCACCTGGCGAAAGGCGAAGGATCGGCCGACCTCGGCTCAGGTGGACCCCTCTTGGGCGGACACCTGGCGAGGCGGCAGGGGGTCGCCTGGCTTCGGCCGAGGTGGGCCCGTCCCCGGGTGGCCACCTGGCGAAAGGCGAAGGATCGGCCGACCTCGGCTCAGGTGGACCCCTCCTGGGCGGACACCTGGCGAGGCGGCAGGGGGTCGCCTGGCTTCGGCCGAGGTGGGCCTGGCTTCGGCCGAGGTGGGCCCGTCTCCGGGTGGCCACCTGGCGAAAGGCAAAGGACCGGCCGACCTCGGCTCAAGTGGACCCCTCCTGGGTGGACACCTGGCGAGGCGGCAGGGGGCCGCCCGACTTCGGCCGACCTCACTCGGTCGGAACCCTCCGGGCCCGGGCGCCGATGAAGTGGTAGAGGAACTCCAGGCCGAGCTTGACCTCGGCGAGGGCGGTTTGCTTTAGACAGTCGTAGGGTGGTGCGGTCTTTGCCGCTCCTAGCCATGTGGACGTGGCGCAAAATCCGGCGGGGAAACTTACACGTGGCTTGCTCTCATTTGGCGATACCTGAGCCTGTCCACGTCACTGTCACGGCTGTAACAGTTGCCCCCCAGCCCGCCGTTCCGTCGGGACGTCGTAGAACGGGACGTCGGGATTAAATGCGGACATGACGTGGGGAGGCGAAGATCTCGCATCATAATTGCCACGATCCTCGCTCGTCGTGGCTCGATGCGGCTGAAGACCTATGGGGAGCCGCCACGCGTCGTCCACTTGCCCGTAATCAATGCGTCGCTTCGAGGCAGAGGCCGTTACTCTGCTAACGAGGCGTCGATGTCGGGCATGCGCCCACGTGGCGACCATCCAGTGGTCGGAGGCGGAATGATGGGTATGGCTGCTGTCAATTGAGTTTGAAAGGGAGGGGACTTTCCAGAACGAGGCCTTTTCCCTTGCTTCGTGGGCGGTTTGCTGCAGGCTAACAACTTCTGCTGCTCGCGCTCGTTTGTGCATTTTCGGTGAGTGCCTCCTTCTCCTTCTTCGGCCCCCCCTCCTTCTTTCGCATTCTCTGTCCGATTTCTTTGTCCTTTCCTTTTCCATGGCGCGCCGTCGCCATGTCTCCTCCAATCCGGACGAGGCCGGTCCATCCCGGTCGAGGACTCCATCTTCTTCCTCCTCGGATGAGGAGGTAATCCCAGAGGAGGTCCGCCGGCGTTTGCAACCCGGGGGTGTCACTATTGGCATCCCCAGGGGGATCCGGCCCCCTCCGGTTGCGCCTGCCGTGCCCCTCCGCTCTCTTCCTGCCTTGCCTTCTCTTCCTGCTCCGCCATCTCTTCCCGCCGGTCCCTCCGGTCATGCTTCTACCATGATCAAAGGTGACCTTTCTCTGCTCCGGGATGCCTATGGCATCCTGGGGTCTATCCGTCTCTTTGCTCCGCGGTCCGGGGAGCGCGTCACCATGAGTGGCCCCGGCCGCATTGCTTTCTACGAAGACTTCCTCCTCGGGGGTCTTCGTTTTCCTCTGCACCCTTTCTTTCTTTCCTTCCTTCCTCAACCACTTCCGGCTCGTCCCGGCCCAGCTGGCTCCTAATGCCATCCAGGTCATTTTCTCCTTTATTGTCTTCTGCCACTTTCACGGGTTCGTTGCCCGTTTTTCTCTTTTCAGGGCCCTGTTCACCCTGAAGAAGTGCTCCACCGATGACGGCTGGTGGTACATCTCGCCCCGGCCTAGGTGTCTCCGGTTCGACCTCCCTTCCTCGGTCAAGGGATGGAAGAGCCGGTTTTTCTTCACCTCGGTCGACGACGTCGATTGGGCCTGGAGCGAACCGGACCGGTCGCCGAACCGGAATTCCCGAGTGGAGTCTGCGGACCAGGAGTCCTACGCCCAGCTCCTGAGTGACGTGGTCCCGGCGCTCGAGGTTCTGCTCTCTGAGCAGAACCTTTATGAGGCCGGCATCAGTCCCATCCGTGAGACTGGTGAGATTTGGCCCCGCATTGATTTCTACCTCCCCTCTTTTTTTTTTTAAGGTCAAGCTGTCTGACCTTCTGTCTTTTTCATTTTGCAGGGATGAAGTTTTCTTTGGAGAACCTCCTGGAGGGGGCGGCCCAGCGGGACGCCGTGGAGGTGGACGAGCCCGCAGCGAAGAGGGCTCGTACAGAGGCGAGCCGGGAGGTCGTGGCGGCGACCGTGCCCGACCCAGATGCTGCCGTTTCCCCGCCCAGGCCACCTCAGGGCGGGGTTCCTGGTACTTCGGCCACGCGGCCTGGCGGCGCCGCGGAGAGAGCTCCAGCGCCCGCCGCTCTGCCTGTCTCCGGGCCTATCATTGCCGCCAGCCCGACAGCGCCGTCTGTGGCAACTGCCGGCCCGTCGGTTGCGGCTCCGGCCAAGGGGGCAGCTGCCGCAGGGGTCGGCCCGAAAGGTCCAGCACCGGTGATCTCCCACCGGGACTCGGTCATCCTCGACAGGGGACTGGCGGAGAAGATGATGGAGTACGCCTCCACCGCCCGGGACCGCCGAGCTCGGGGCGGCCGAGACTATGCGGACGCCCTGCTCGGCATCCTTCCTCAGCTTTTCACGGTAAGTGCGAGCTTCCTCTGCTTTCTTTTTTTCAACCTCGAGGCTTTTCTGCCTCTGCTCTGACAGGTGTTGCCTTTGTATTGCAGATCGGGAACGACATCCTCTTACTGAGGAATTATCTCGTAGGGAATGCCAAGAGGGACTCCGATCGGGAGCTGAAGCTCGGCAAGCTCGCGGCCGACGTGAAGGATCTGATGGAGAAGGGAGCCGAGCTGCGAGCCGAGAAGCAAGCCCTCCGGTCCGACCTGGCGCGTTCCGAGGAGCGGAACAAGGAGCTGGAGGCCTCCTTGTCGGAGGAGCGGGCCTCCAACCAGCGCCGAACCGAGGAGGAGGCGGCGGAGAAGGCCCGCCTGCAGGCCCACTCCAACTGGGTGGAGCGCCAGCTGGAGGAGGCCCGACGAGAGGTGGCCGCGGCGAAAGAGCGGAGCGCCTACGTCAACGGGCTCCTGGAGGCGGCCAAGCGGGAAGCGCAAGAAGCCGTCCCCAAGTTCCGAGCCTCCGACGAGTTCACGGCGGAGGTCCGGGAGGCCGCCGTGGACTCCTTCCTGAAGGGGTTCCGGATGTGCCGGGAGAAGGTGGGGGCCTTCTTCCCCCACCTGTACCTGAGCGGGGTCGTCGTCGGCGGCCGGAAGCCAGTGGGCGAGAGCAGGGATCCCGGCGCGGCCAGAGCGACGCCTGCGGTGCCGTCGACCAGCGATGCCGCGGCCCCGGAACAGCCCCAGGAGCCGGCAACTGCAGAGGTTGAGGAAGCAGCGCCCGCGCCTCCGGAAGATGGTTCCGAACCCGCGCCCCAGTGACCCGGCACCATCTTTTTGTTCTATCTTTGTAGTTTTTGCTTTTTGGGGAGTCCCGGCCTGTCGGGGCTCCCAGCTTGTAACAACTACTTATATTAATGAAGATCCAAGCTTTATCAAAACCTTGTTCGTCGTTTCGTTATACTTTTCTCTTCTTTTCTTTCTGAGATGTCGGTCTAGAACACCTGAAGTAACTGCAGGCCTGGTCCTTCCATTGCTCAAATCGAAGGATGGGGCCTGCTGAGCCACGTCGCAGCGAGGCAAACCTTGAGCAGGTCCGATTTTGGGTTGCCTTCATGCTTGGGCGAACAACACGGTTTCTGCACCGTCTTCCAGACCGAAACTCGGGATCTCCGGACTAAGCTTGGTGCCGCAGGCTTTCTCAAGCCTTGCGCGGCTCACTGAGCTGTGCCCCGGGCTCGCGTGGGCGAACTGGGTTTGGCGCCACCTTCCAGGCCGAAGCCCAGGATCTTCCGGACTGAGCTCAATGCCGCAGGCTTTCTCAAACCTTGCGCGGCTTGCTGAGCTGTGCTCCGGGCTTGCGTGGGCGAACTGGGTTCGGCGCCACCTTCCAGGCCGAAGCCCAGGATCTTCCGGACTGAGCTCAATGCCGCAGGCTTCCTCAAACCTTGCACGGCTTGCTGAGCTGTGCTCCGGGCTTGCGTGGGCGAACTGGGTTCGGCGCCACCTTCCAGGCCGAAGCCCAGGATCTTCCGGACTGAGCTCAATGCCGCAGGCTTTCTCAAACCTTGCGCGGCTTGCTGAGCTGTGCTCCGGGCTTGCGTGGGCGAACTGGGTTCGGCGCCACCTTCCAGGCCGAAGCCCAGGATCTTCCGGACTGAGCTCGATGCCTCAGGCCTTCTTGTCGAAGTTTTGGAGGGAGTGTGTGAACTTGGGAAGCTTTGTTATAGAAACTGGGAGCCTTACATCACTGGTAGTACATTCTCAGGTTCGAGGAGTTCCAAGTCCGGGGGAACCTGGCACCTCCCAATTCTTCCAAGTAATATGCTCCATGAGGGAGGGCTTCCGCCACCCGATATGGGCCTTCCCAGTTGGGTGAAAGCTTGCCGCATTCCCGTGGCTGGGAGGCTTCCGCGCGTCGGAGGACCAAGTCCCCGGGACGAAAAACCTTCGGCCGCACTTGGGAGTTGTAATATCTGGCTACACGCTGCCGGTATGCCGCCATTCGAATTCGGGCCTTGTCCCTTGTTTCCTCGAGAAGGTCCAGGTTGAGCATCATCCTGGCCGGGTTTTCTGTCTCGTCATATTGCTCCACGCGCAGTGTGGGTAGGCTGAGCTCGATCGGGATGACTGCCTCGGCTCCGAAGACGAGGTTGAATGGAGTTTCGTCGGTAGCCATCCTTGGGGTAGTGTGGTATGCCCAAAGAACGCTGGGAAGCTCGTCGGCCCACCTGCCCCTGGCTTGGTCTAGCCGCGTGCGAAGGCCCTGAAGAATGGTCCTGTTCGTGACTTCGGCTTCCCCGTTGGTCTGAGGGTGCGCCACCGAGGTGAAGCGATGCTTGATGCCGAGGACGCTGCAGAAGTCTCCGAACTCCCGACAGTCGAACTGGCGTCCGTTGTCGGTGACCACGGTGTGGGGGAGGCCGAAGCGACAGATGATGGACTTCCAGAAGAACTTGGCGACGTTTGCTTCGGTGATTCTCGCCAAGGGCTCGGCCTCGACCCACTTCATGAAGTAGTCGATAGCCACTATCAAGAACTTCCGCTGACCGGACGCCGGCGGGAATGGGCCCAGGAGGTCCATCCCCCACTGGGCGAACGGCCAGGGGGCTGAGAGCTGAGAGATTGGGTTGGAGGGTTGCCGCTGCACCGTGGCGTGATGCTGGCACCGATCACACTTCTTCACGAAGTCGGCGGCGTCTTCCTTCATTGTCTCCCAGAAGTAGCCTTGACGGAGGGCCTTGTATGCCAATGCCCTGCCCCCCACGTGGTTCCCGCAGATGCCTTCGTGAATCTCCTGGAGCACAAGCTTGGCTTCTGTGGGTCCGATGCACTTGAGGAGGGGGTAAGAGTAGGATCTTCGATATAACTGCTCGTCCATCAGGACGAACCGCACGGCCTTCTTCCTGATGAGGCGAGCCGCCTCTCGGTCCTCCGGCAGGGTGCCGCTGGTGATGTACGCAGCGTACTTGTCCATCCAGTCGGGCTCCTGGCTGACCTGATGGACCTCCACCGGTGCTTCGAGGCTTGGGACCTCAAGTCGCTCCACATGAGCGCGTCCCAGCATCGTGTCCGGCAGGGTTGCCAGCCGAGAGAGGGCATCCGCGCGGGCGTTCTCCCCGCGGGGGATATGGAAGATGTTGAAGCGCCGGAACTTGGACGCGCCCACCTTGACGAGCTCCAAATACTTCGCCATCTGGGGGTCGTGCGCGACGTACTCCCCGGACACCTGCCCCGCCACGAGCTGGGAGTCAGTGAAAGCTCTGAGGTTGGTCACGCCCAGCTCACGGGAGACTCTCAGTCCGGCAAGAAGTGCCTCGTACTCCGCCTGGTTGTTTGTTGCGGGGAACTGGAAGCGGAGTGTGCACTCGGCGACGACCCCGTCGCCGTTGGCAAGGATGAGCCCAGCTCCGCTTCCGCCGGAGTTTGAGGCCCCGTCCACATGGAGGATCTAGGCGTCCTCTCCGGGCTCGTCGGTGCCGATCTCCATCGGCCGGGCCGGGGGGCCCTCCTCGGGCTCCTTGCCCAAGCCTGCGCACTCGACCAAGAAATCGGCCAGCACCTGCGCCTTCATGGCCGACCTCGGTCGGTATGTAATATCGAACTCGCTGAGTTTCAGTGCCCACTTGACCAATCATCCCGAAGTATCGGGTCGGCTGAGCACCGCTTTCAGCGGTTGGTCCGTCAAGACAGCGATGGGGTGCGCTTGGAAATAGGGCCTGAGACGCTGGGCAGACACTATTAGCGCAAAAACAAGTTTCTCGGGCCAGGAATACCTGAGCTCCGCGTCTCGGAGGAGTTTACTGGTATAGTACACCGGCCGCTGGAGCCCGTGGTCGTCGGTTCGGACCAAGACAGAGCTGACGGCCTCCGGGGTAACCGCCAAGTAAAGGGTTAGCTCCTCTCCCTCCTCGGGCATGGATAGCAAAGGTGGGGACGCGAGCATCTTCTTCAGCTCCTCGAAGGCCTGCTGGCACTCCTCGGTCCAAGCAAAGCCATTCATCTTCCTCAGCACCTTGAAGAAGGGACGGCAGCGGTCCGCCGACCTGGAAATAAAATAGCTAAGGGCCGCAACTCGGCCGGTTAATTGTTGCACCTGCTTCTTGGAGGCGGGCTGCTCCATGTCCAGGATGGGCTGGACCTTCTCCGGGTTGGCCTCGATTCCTCTTTGGGTCACCATAAACCCCAGGAACTTCCCGGCGGAGACGCCGAAGGCACACTTCGCCGGGTTGAGTTTCATCTGATGGCACCGGAGGTTGCCGAATGTTTCCGTCAGGTCGGCCACGTGGTCCGAATCGAGTTTGCTCATTACCAGCATGTCGTCCACGTACACCTGCATGTTGCAACCTATCTGGTCTTTGAAGATTTTATTGACCAGACGTTGGTACGTCGCCCCCGCGTTCTTGAGGCCGAAGGGCATCATCCTGTAGCAGAAAGTCCCACAGTCAGTTATGAAGGCAGTGCGCTCTTCGTCCTCCGGGTTCATCCGGATCTGGTTGTATCCGGAGAAGGCGTCCGTGAATGACAGGAGGCGATGCCCCGATGTGGTGTCGACCAGCTGGTCGATCTTCGGCAGAGGGAAGCTATCCTTCGGGCAGGCTCGGTTGAGGTCGGTGTAGTCCACACAGATCCTCCACTTACCACTACTCTTCTTTACCATGACCACGTTTGCTAGCCAGCTGGGGTATTGGACTTCTCGGACAAAACCGGCGGCGAGGAGCTTTTCTACCTCCTCGTTGATCGCCTTCTGCCTTTCCATGGCGAAGCTTCTCTTCTTCTGGCGGACCGGGCGGCAACTTGGGTCCACGTTCAGGCTGTGCATGATGATCTCGGGCGGGATGCCCGGCATGTCGGCCGCTGACCAGGCGAATAGGTCAGCGTTGGCTCGGAGGAACTCCAGCAGGCGGGTTCGCTCTTCCGCGGGGAGCTGGGCCCTGACTTGCACCATCTTCAAGGGGTCCGAACTGAGGGGGAAAGTTAGCAGGCGCTCTACGGGCCCTCCCCTGGGTTCCTTCTCTCTCAGATCGAGATCTTCGATATCGTGGGCGAGCTCTGCACTCCTGGTGCCTGGGACCGTCTGGAGGCAGAGCGGAACCGGTTGGATTGTCCCCTTCATTTCCCCGGGCCCGAAAGGCGTGGGGAACTGCACCAACAGCCTCCTCGTGGAGATGGTGGCGTCCAGTTGGTTGAGCCCGGGACGCCCGAGAATGGCGTTGTAAGGTGAAGGGAGCTTGACGACAGTGAATGTTATCATGACGGTCGCCTGCCGGGGCGGGGATCCGGCGGTGACCGGGAGAGTGATCTCTCCTTCGACCCCCACGGAGTCTCCTGTAAAACCTACCAGCGGGATGTGTACTGGTTTCAGCCGATCGGGAGATAAGTTCATTCGAGAGAAAGCATCGTAAAAAAGTACGTCGGCCGAGCTTCCACTATCCACCATGATTCGATGTATAGGATGCTTCGCGATGGTCATCTCGACCACCACGGCATCGTTGTTTACATTGTCATTGATTTCCCCTCCCTCGGGAGGGATTACATTCTCCGGAACTTCCCGGGCTCTCTTCATTGCTCGGCCGGGCCCGCGCGAGATCATTCCCACGGGCTTCTCCGTTGGGTGGTTGTCGATCGCCGGGACAGGCGGTAGGACCACGAGCGGCTGCCCTTCAGAGGGGGCCTCGTTCTTGACGAACTTCCTGAGGTAACCCCTGCTGATCAGCTCCTCAATTTCCCGCTTCAGATGGCGACACTCCTCCGTGTCGTGCCCGTGTTCGCGATGGAACTGGCAGTACTTCGATTTGTCTCGGGCGGCTCTCGGGTTCTGAGGAGGAGGTCGGCGGAGGTAGCGCTCGCCCTCGATTTCCATGAGGATCTTCGTTCAAGGTGCGAGGAGAGGGGTGTACCTCCGCTCTGGAGTGGCTTCGCCTCTCGGCTTTGGATTTGGGCAGAGCTCGGCAGATGGCCCGGGCCTCCGAGCTCCCGGGATGTCCCTCGGGAGCGGCTTCTTTGGAGTCTTCCCGTCCAGCTCTCGACGGGTGCGGTCGGCCTCCTCCGCTCGGATGTATTTGTGGGCACGGAGGAGGAGCTCAGAATACGTCCTGGGCAGCTTCTTGTCCAGGGAATAGGTTAGGCGGGACGTCTTGAGTCCACGCTTCAAGGCCAGCATGGCGACGGGCTCGTCCAAGCTGTAGATCTCCAGTGCTGCGATCTTGAACCGGGTGATGTAGTCCCGGAGCAGCTCCTGGTCCTGCTGGCGGATGGAGAAGAGGCTGTCCACCTCTCTTGGCACCTTTCGACAGGCGTCGAAGTGCACCACGAACTTTCCTTCCAACTGCTGGAAGGAGCAAATGGATCCGGGCTCGAGACGGGTGAACCAGACTCGAGTGGCCTTCCGAAGGGTCGCAGGGAAGGCGATGCACAGGAGGGCATCGGTGGCGCCCTGGACCCTCATGAGAGCTTTATAGCTCTCCAAATGGTCCAGGGGGTCGGTGGTCCCGTCGTAGGGGTCCACCTGCGGCATGCGGAACCGTTTCGGGATTGGTTCCGCCTGGATTTCTTCAGAGAAGGGGGGGCGGGAGTCGTAGCCCGCCGGGCCAGCCGACGAGTTCTGCAGGTCGGCGAACCGTCGGGCGAACTTCGCCAACTTGCGCTCATGCTCTTCTAGGCGCCTCTCGGCCTGGCGCCTGATGGCCTCGTCGGTGGAGTCTTCCACCGAGACTGCAGGTGAAGGGGGCGCCGATCGGTCTCGGCACGAGGTCTGGCCTCGGCGTCGCTTGCTGCGATGCACCATTTCGGCCCCATCGGCCGGGGATCGACTCTCGTGATCCTCCGAACCGGAATAGTTTCTCTTCGCGGGAGCTTGGTGGATCCCCCGAGGGTTGGAGATAGCCCGCGGATGGGACGGCCTGCCTTGGATTGAGCGCAGGCTCCCATGCTGCCCCACGGCTCGGGCTGCGGGAGTCCCTGGCTAAGGCTGAGTGGCCAGGGACCGCTGCTGATGCTGAAGCTGTCGGACCGCTGAGGTCAAGGTCTGCAGCTGCTGGACGATGGCCGCAAGGGATCCGTCCACCGGGGCAGGCTGCTGCGAAAGAGGGGGAGGAGCCGGAAGCTCCCGTTCGGGGGTGTGGCCCCCTGGAGGGGAGTGGGCTTCTCCCACACGGCTGGTGGATGCCTCGCGACCACGAGTGACCACCATTGCTGGAGAGCGCGACACCTGCAGAAAGCTGGTTCCCACTAGGGGTTAGTGTCCTGCCCCCCTACCTGGTGCGCCAATCTGTTGCCGCTCTCGTCGCCGCGCCCGTGCCGCGGATCAGCTGATCCTTCCTGACCGCCTAGCGAGGGAGCCTCCCTTCCTGCGGGGAACCTGCAAAAAAGGGGTTAGAAGACCCTGGCCGGGGATCCCGGCGAGGGAGCTCCGACGGTCAAGTCAGTAGACGACGAGAAGGAACAGACTCTCCCACCCGGGCCCTCGAGAGGGTCCCAGATTTAGAGAGTTAATTGGTGAAGGAAGCGCTCTGGGGACCGAAATTTTGGCTGGGCTTGCTTGCCGAACTCACGCCCAGTGTTCCCCTCTCGGGATCCCTGGTTTCTCTCTCGATGCAAGGCCTTGTGCCGGTGCTCCTCCCTTGTCCCCAGGCTAATTGGCTTACCTTGTAGTCCCCAGATTCTTCCCTCTTTATCTCCCTCCATCGTGCGCTTGTCCTTTTCCTCCTCGGAAACTCCCCTCCCCTGTTTTCCTTCCTTTTCCCTTTTGGTGAAGGAGGCCAGGCGGCTTTCCGGCCTCGTCCGCCGGGCCCAGCAGGGAAAAGGCAAAGACAGGAGAGAAAAAGAGGGAGGGCGGCGCTGGCAGAGCGGCCGGTCGTCAGGCCTCGGGCTCTGTGAGAGCTTTCCCTTCCCCGAGCGTGGGCGCCATCCGTTTATGGGGCCTGTTCTGTCAGGATCGGGTCTCTCGGCTGCGGGACCTGCCGGGCCGATGCAAGTGACGTTCCGCGTGCCGCCGCCCTCCGTACGGGATGCCGTCTAGGGTCTGTACGGCCCGAGGGGTGGTCTCGGGACCCGTCTCTCTCCCCGGGGGCCTCTCCGTACGAGCGGTCTGACCTCGGCTGAGCTGGACCCGTCTCCGGGGGCCAACTGGCGAGAGGCAAGGGATCGGCCGACCTTGGCTCAGGTGGACCCCTCCTGGGCGGACACCTGGCGAGGCGGCAGGGGGTCTCCTGGCTTCGGCCGAGGTGGGCCCGTCTCCGGGTGGCCACCTGGCGAAAGGCGAAGGATCGGCCGACCTCGGCTCAGGTGGACCCCTCCTGGGCGGACACCTGGCGAGGCGGCAGGGGGTCGCCTGGCTTCGGCCGAGGTGGGCCCGTCCCCGGGTGGCCACCTAGTGAAAGGCGAAGGATCGGCCGACCTCGGCTCAGGTGGACCCCTCCTGGGCGGACACCTGGCGAGGTGGCAGGGGGTCGCCTGGCTTCGGCCGAGGTGGGCCTGGCTTCGGCTGAGGTGGGCCCGTCTCCGGGTGGCCACCTGGCGAAAGGCGAAGGACCGGCCGACCTCGGCTCAGGTGGACCCCTCCTGGGTGGACACCTGGCGAGGCGGCAGGGGGCCGCCCGACTTCAGCCGACCTCACTCGGTCGGAACCCTCCGGGCCCGGGCGCCGATGAAGTGGTAGAGGAACTCCAGGCCGAGCTTGACCTCGGCGAGGGCGGTTTGCTTTAAACAGTCGTAGGGTGGTGCGGTCTTTGCCGCTCCTAGCCATGTGGACGTGGCGCAAAATCCGGCGGGGAAACTTACACATGGCTTGCTCTCATTTGGCGATACCTGAGCCTGTCCACGTCACTGTCACGGCTGTAACAGTGCATAACTGTAAAGCACATACTGATATACATTTAAGATTGTAGTTGATTTTTAAACAAATGTAAATGCTTATATATTTGTGAATAGATTAGATTCTTTTCATGCCCAGTATTTTGTCATCATCAAAAAGGGGGAGATTATTGACCCCTAAAATGATTTTGATGATAACAAAATATTATAGCATACATTTGGTTATCTAACAACTCTTCAAATGATTGACAAGTTTTTGTATGACAACTACATTGACACACCTTTTAATTTCTACAATCTTTAATGTTTTGTGTTGAGTTGTAAAGTATTTAGAATCTTGTAAAGAAGAACCCTACAAAAAGTTTCCTATTAAAATCAGTTTAAGGGTTACTTCTAGTAGTCCTTCTTGCTTCAAGTCTTCTTTAATTTATTGTAAGTAGTCCTTGAAGAGGTCTTTAAAGCATTGGACAAGTGTTCTAGAAGTTTGAAGTTGATCTGGCTGAAGAACCACCTTCGAGCCGATTGGAAGGACAACCCAGCCGAATCTGGCACTGGCACTGAAGAGAAGTTCTCTGGCACACGATCCAGCCGACTGGCACCAAGGCCCAGCCGACTCTTCCAGAACAAGGTTGAGAACGTTCTGAGATTCTCAGGAATCCGAGCCGACTGGAATCAGATCCAGCCGACTCATCCAGAACTCAGTTGAAAATGGTTTGAGAAGTCTCTGAGACTCTAGCCGACTGGAATTCAGCCCAGCCGACTTGTCCAAAGTGAGGTATTTTCTCAACTGTGGAAGCTAGCCGACTGGCACTCAGCCCAGTCGACCCGAACTTCATCCGAGCCGACTCGAAGTTTGTCCGAGCCGATTGGAATGACGGGGTCACCTCCAACGGCTAGTTCTAGTTCTCAGTTTTTGAATTCCAAAAGTGCTCCAACGGTAACCTGTCACCTCCGAACGGTCTACAATGTTCAAAATCAAGGGAAGGCAGTTAAAGTCTCTATAAATAAGGTATGAGAACATCCTTGAAGAGGCTAATGAATTATTGAGTATTTATTGAACACTTATTGAAGTGAAGTGAGAGAGCACTAGAGCTTTAAAGTCTGCCTTCAAGCCTGCAACCACTCTTATCAGAAGCTTGAAGCACCTTTTGAGGAAAGCAAGGAAGCCATTGAAGTACATTGAAGAGCATTCAGTGGATCTTCACTCAAGCTATATTGGCAACCACCTAGACAACAGAGTTTGTCTTTATTGTTGCTTTTTTATTCTATCATTTAGAATATCTATGTTATTGGTGAGCCCTGTTGTAAAAACCAAATAGGTTTCTTTGGTGAGCCTTTAAAACCATAGTGTAGAGGTTTCTTTGGTGAGCCTATCTAAAAACCAAAGTGTAGAGGTTTTAGGTGAACCTGTAAAAACCTAGCTTGGGTTTCTTTGGTGAGCCCGATTTCAAAAATCAAAGTGTAGAGGTTGGGATTGTGAGCCTGTAAAATAATCCGACTGTATTCCGATTTGGAGGATATAGTAGAAATCCCGAGTGGTGAACTTGGATAATGGACGTAGGAGCTGGATTGCTCCGAACCACTATAAATCTGCGTTGTTTGTGTGGTGTTTGTTTTATCTTTTAGCTTCTGCATTCAATATCTGATTTACACAGCACCTAACCACTAATTGGAATTACTTGTGCACATACTTGCAAAAATTTTGTAATTCCCAATTCACTCCCCTCTTGGGACTAAGCCACCTAGGCAACAGGTTCCCTCCTTTTCTTGCAGTATGGTCCTCTCCGCGCACCATTCGGCCCCCTCCCCGTGCCATCCGACCCCCTCCCCGCACTATGAGACTCCCTCCCCACTCCCCTTTTTTTAGTGCCACTCCCGGTGCCGTCATTCATGCCTTACTTCAGTATCTCTGTAGCCAGATAAATGCATCAATTTTTATTTTATTCTCGCTAAATCCATCATTTGTAGATGTTGTGATGAGTATTAGTAACAGTGGCAGTGACATTAACAGAGCCATCACTAAAAATTTAATTTATAATCAATTAATTAATTAGTTATTTATTTGATTAAGTGTTGTTTATTAGTTGTTTATTTACTTAATTAGTTAGATATTTGTTTAAGTAAATAATTATTTAATAATAAGATATTATTTTAATTAGTTGATTTTTTATTTATGCAATTAATTAGTTTCTTGTTTAGTTAATTAATAAATTATTTAATAATTAGTTTTTCATTTAATTATTTAGTTGTACATTAATTGGCTATTTATTTGATTAAGTAGTTGTTTATTAGTTGTTTAGTTACTTAATTAGTTAGTTATTTAAGTAAATAATTATTTTAAAATATGTTATTATTTTAATTAATTATATAATTAATTAGTTTTTTATTTATTTATTTAATAAATTATTTAATACTTAGTTTTAAATTTAATTAATTAGTTGTTTATTTAATTTATCGGTTGTTTATTTAATTAAATAATTGATTATTTATTAATTAGTTATACAGTTCATTACTTGGATATTTATTAATTAATTAGTTAATTAGGTGTGCATGGATGTGTATCCTACATATATAGGATTTGGATTTCATTATATAGAGCACAAACTGAGATCCCATGCTGTCTTGGTGCCAAGGTATGTTGATGGACGTTCATATTGAAATAAAAAGTATCGAAAATGGCTAGTGATTTAGCTACGTAGGTGCACCATTGCTGGTTAGTGGATATAATACTGGAGAAGATATCTTATCTTATTGCCCTTTCTCTAGTAAAAATCATAGACCCATATTTCTGGATCTTTTAGAAAAAGTGTTTTTTCATAAAAAGTGTTTAGTCATATATATTCACCTATATTTGACTGTCATCATCCTCCTATATTATCATGTCTTAATATATATGAACTAGTGTTATTGATGATTAATGTTTTATAATATTATCATATTGAATTAATTAATTGGATGTTTTTTTTAAAAAAAAATCTACATTGCATAAAATCATTGACCCATCAATTAATTAATATACATATTTTATGACATCCATATATTTATATATTTTTATATGAGTGAGAGAATTATATACATTGATCAATTGATTATTGGGTTTGGATAGTTTGAAAATTGTAAATAATTTTATAGGTAGTTACAGTAATGAAACGATATGCCAAGGGTTTAATAGAGATTCTGAACAATATTTTTTTTAATTCTCCTTACACATCTTCAACCATGTGGGGAGAACTAAGAAAAAATGATGTCAATATTTTTATTGATCCCTATTGCGTGTCGTTTGATTACAATAATTAACCTATATAATTAATATAATTCCTGAATGAGATAGAGCCTTTATCTATTAGTTGGTATTATGATGTATTAAATAATAGAGTGCAATTTCTAAGTTCGTATCCCATCATTAAAGACAAAATTTGGAGTAATAAGGATGATCGGTGGTGACAATTTGGATGCGAGATATAAAAGCTTGGATATTCATCTCTTGTTGTTCTCATTTTATCGAGTTTTGTCTTTAGTGAAATTTTATCTTATACATTACCTTTAATCATTTTAAATAATTATCTTGTCATGTCAAATAATAAAATAATTAGCAAGCGAGGATATTTTATATTTGTATATGCAGAATTTAGTATATCGTGGATCGTAGTTGGATGGATCATTGAGTTGTCAACATGATTATTTATGCTAAATATAAAGAGAGTGTCATGTACTTCTATGATTATACTTTTGAAAATGTAGCACTCTTATTTGAAGGATGGGCTCGTTGTCCGTGTAATGATGTATCAATATGATATATCGACAGAGAAATGCTTGATAGGGATATAATAACTATCCAATTATATATGATGGATTTATGCCAAACTACAAGAACGAGTATCTGCATGGAGAGATGTGAGAGACAGTTGCAAGGATTGAAAGTCAACAAGACAGGGACATAAATAGAATGGTAAACATGGTTATGAATATGGGTGGTCTTGAATTTAACTGGTATATAGAGAATAATCCAAAAGCTGACAGTGAAGATTTTTATGCTAAAAGATGCGATGAACCACTGTGGCCAATATGTGAAACACATACTGTACTATCAACTATGTCAGAGTTATTGAATTTGAAGGTTGAGTTTAATATAATGATTAATTTATATGATAGGATGGTAACAATAATAAAGAAGATGCTACCAAAGGATGAAAGCTTGTTAGGTGCTTCTATACTTCAAAGAAAATAGTGAAAGGGTTAGGCATGGGATACAAGAAGATAAATGCATGCTACAATGATTACATGCTTTTCTACAATGAGGATCAACTGAACCACTCATATGACATATACGATGAAAGCCGATTTAAGTCAAGGTAGGAGGATAGAAATCAGAAGGATATACCATAAGTTTTTTGATACCTTTCCCTCACTCCTAAGCTTTGAAGATTGTACTTGTTCAAGAATACTGCAAGGCATATAAGATGACATAAACAAGGGATTTGCAACCACACAAATATGATGTGTCATCCATTGACAGTGAAGTATGGAAGAAATTTGATGCTTGCCATCCTTTATTTTCTTAAGTATCACATAATGACTGACTAGATTTGTCTATAGATGGGTTTACACCATTCAATCATGTAGCAACTCTTTATTCATGTTGGCCAATTTTTATTACTCCATACAATCTGCTACTGGGGATGTGCATGAAAGAACATAATATCTTTCTTACTTTAGTTAATCCTAGACCACAATATCTTGTTAGAAATATTGATGTATATCTAAGTCCTCTTGTTGATGAGCTGAAATTCTTATAGTCCGATGGCACACGTACTTATGATGCAGCAAATAAGTAGATTTTGTAATGAAGGCTGCATTGATATGGATTATTAGTGATTTTTTTATATATGAGATATTGTCCGGATGGAGCACTCATAGAAGCTAGCATATCCATATTGCATAGAGAATACAAAATTATTTTAGCTTGAGCATGGTTGTAAGCCTTATCGATTAGATTGTTATTATCAATTTTTTCCAGAGCATCATCCCTTTCGAAAGCAATGAGATAGTTTCAGGAGGAATAAGGTAGAGAAGGATATGCACCTCTGCACCTCAGTGATATGGAAGTGTTTTAGAGGGTATCCCAAGTTGATAAAATCCAATTTGGTATATTATTTAACATGTAAAAATCTTGGAAGTTTGGTAGAATTCATAACTAGGTGAAGCAGAGCATTTTTTGGGAGTTGCCATACTGGTCCACCAATTTAATTCATCATAACTTTGATGTTAGACACATTGAAAAGAATGTATTTGATAATATTTTTTACACTATTATGGATGTCTAGGATAAGATGGACAATCCCAAAGCTCGAGCATATATGAAGAATATATGCAGCCATCCTCTATTCAAGCTAGTTGAGGTATCACCTGAAAATTTTCTAAAGCCAAAAGCATCTTACACCTTAACAAGGGAGCAATTGACGAATGTATGTGAGTGCTATAAAAATCTTAAATTTCTAGATGGTTATGCAAGTAATCTTACTTGGTGCATCAATATCAAAGATTACAGGTTTTATAGACTAAAGAGCCATAACTGCCATGTCCTCATACAACGATTACTGCCTGATATGGAACAATCACTGGTGTGGAGCCTGATGTGGCACAACCACTGACATGGAGCCTGTGTTGGCAGCTGCACTGGCAGAAGATGCCATCTGGATGCGGCGACCAAATGAAGAGCTGAAGGCGAGCCCCCAATCGAGGTCAGCTCCCATCCGGGGTCAAGCTCCCAGTCGAGATCGTGCTCATGCATTCCGAGGGTGAGCCCCGGGCCAAGGTCAGCTCCCATCCGGGGTCGGGCTCCCAGCCGAGGACGTGCTCATACATTCCGAGGGTGAGCCCCCGATCGAGGTTAGCTCCCATCCGGGGTCGAGCTCCCGGTCGAGGACGTGCTCATGTGTTCCGAGGGTGAGCCCCCGGTTGAGGTTAGCTCCTATCCAGGGTCGGTTTCCCGATCAAGGTCATGCTAATTAGTTCTTAGGGCGAGCCACCGGTCGAGGTCATGCTCATGCTTTCCAAGGGTGGGCCCTCGATCGAGGTCAGCTCCTATCCGGGGTCGAGCTCCCGGTCGAGGTCATGCTCATGCATTCCAAGGGCGAGCCCCCGGTCGAGGTCAGCTCCCATCCGAGGTCAAGCTCATGGCTGAGGTCATGCTCATGCTTTCCAAGGGCGAGCCCTCGACCGAGGTCAGCTCCCATCCGGGGTCGAGCTCCCGATCGAGATCGTGCTCATGCATTCCGAGGGCGAGCCCTCGGTCGAGGTCAGCTCCCATTCGTGATCGAGCTCTCGATCGAGGTCGTGCTCATGCATTCCAAAGGTGAGCCCCCGATCGAGGACAGCTCCCATCCGAAGTCGAGCTCCCGATTGAGGTCATGCTCATGCATCCGAGGATGAGCCCCTGGCCAAGGTCAGCTCCCATCCAGGGTTTAGCTTTTGGTCGAGGTCATACTCATGCTTTTCGAGGGCGAGCTCCCGAGATAGACCTCCCCCTATCCAGCCAAGGTCAAATTTCCGCCAGAAGCATGAAAGATAGAAGATCAGCAGAGGTTCATACTCTACCATGGAAGCTCCCAGCTACCTGCAACCTCGGGAGGTGGCATGCACCCTACCAGAAATTCAAACTCTGCAAACATGCCACTTTCACATTCTATGCAATGAGTGCTCCATTAGGCTCCAGGCCTTGTGGTGTGTCGTCACGTCCATACCGTGCAACCGGGGGCCTCCAACCCTCATGATACGGAACCTGTACCTCCTCCAAGAGGAGTATTCCATTAAGGTCCCAGGCCTTGTGACATTCTGATGGTCCGTCCTGAAATAGAAATGCCCCACCATGGCTCGAGGCTCGGCGACAAGGCGCCCGCCCCTCCCACAGAAAACTGTACCACCAAAGGGACAAGATCTGTACTACGCCGGCGAGTACCCCCCAATAGAAGGATCTTTTTTCGAGGGCCGGTCTGACAGGAAGGAGGCTGTAGATAAAGGAAATTTCTTTCGAAAGGGATACCAAGAAAGGGACATCTCAATGAAGCCCCAGACTTGGTCTAGGCCATCCTTCTCATATAAAATAGAAGAAAGGACCCACGAGAGGGAGAAGGGAGGCAACTGGTAAGACTCGGAGAGCAAACGGGCAAGGAACCAGCCAAGAAAACCTCCTAGCTCTCTGATCTCTACTTGATCTTGTCTTTCCATTCCTTACATCTTATCTTTCATCCTCTATGTGAAGAGATCCCAAGCTCTCCATTACAGAGGTTCTATTTTTCTTGATCGTCCCAACTGACTTGATCGGCGGAGTGTCCCCACCAGAATCTCTGGCACAAGTCTTCTCTCTTTTGCAGGTCACGTCAATTCTAGAGCTGACTAAAGAAGAGGATCAGGCACCTATCGAGAGCCCGATGAGTCTGTGCCATGTCAGAGCTACGAGCCATGGTGATCTAGACGGCAACACTACCATTGGCTTGGCATGATCTCCTTCCCAACTCCATATGAAGTTGTTTGATTAAGCTTAGTCTTTTTTTTGAAAGATATTTATGCTATCAAATTATCCACTAACCACATCTCCAATCTTGAGGTTAGCAATATAGAGACAATAAGCAAGTTGAAGAAAATATTTTCTCCCAGCTTCTTTAACTCCATGGAGCACCTAGTAATTGATCTAGCATATGAAGCTAGGATAGAGGGAAGCATCCATTGACATTTCATCTATTTTATTTTTTTTTTTTATTTTTTATTTTATGAGGCCGTGCAAGGGGAATCTATTCCTAAAAAGCTGGTACCATTAGCTTATAAGAGAGCAAAATACGCGACATATTATAACAAGTATAATGTTAATAGTTTTAAATTTCACATCCATAAATATAGATATCATAAAAGCATAATAAATAGTGATGTGTATATAAAGGGCAGCTATTGGAAAGAGTCGGAGAGTGACTATTATAGAATTTTTGAAAAAGTGATCAAGTTGACCTATATCGAAAGTAATAGTATCATTCTATTTAAGTATCAATGGTTTGATAATAGCAATGGTATGAAGGTTGATCCATACCACTGACTTATTACAATCAAATATAGATCAAAAGCATATATCGACAAGCCATTTATACTAGCTTAACAAGCTTTTCAAGTATATTATACTTCTTTTCTATTAAGAAAGATGAAGGAAAGATTGGTAGGTTGTATGCAAGATTAAGTCTCGAGCCATTCATCACGAGTTCGAAGAAGAAGAAGAGCTCTATTTACTAAAATACTTTTAGGAGGATAAAATACTAAGAGTTTATTAATTCTACATTGATACAGAATTGGATGCTTCAGGAATTCTCCTACATGATGTCTAGCATGAGGAGATAGATCATATTGAGTTAGTTTTAAGGGACAATCACATCCAAAAAGTAAGGAAAGAAGAGGAAGAGGAAGAAGAAGAAGTAATAGAAGAGGAGGATGAAGATGATGAAATGGAAGAAAAGGATGAATTAAAAGAAAAATGCAAAGGGTATCAATCATTTGAAGAGGCCGATAAGTAGTGCTAAGTATATAATCTTTGAATCATTTGAAATACTTGTCTTCCATCTTTTTAAATTTTACATTGCCATCCATAATTATATAATTAATTCAATGAATTCATTTGTTTTTATTTTCAAAGATTATACATCATATCTTCTAGAGGTCAGAGGAGAGAGCATTAGAGGATAGAGCTCTCGAGGAGAGAGTGATCATGCTAGCAACGTGCATGATTCTATGCCACTCACATCACATGATAAACTCAAAAACTTTAGATATTCTTTTTTATATTATTTTATATTTTAATATCTAATCTAATTTTCTTTATATTAGATATTCTTCAATTAGGTTTGGAGGATATGAGATTACTAGTGACCCCATTGTCATAGGCTGTAGCAATCGAC
Organism: Areca catechu; assembly: GCA_021397845.1. Lineage (NCBI taxonomy): Eukaryota > Viridiplantae > Streptophyta > Magnoliopsida > Arecales > Arecaceae > Areca > Areca catechu. The sequence goes on along the minus strand of CM038047.1, from coordinate 28,835,870 downwards.
TCTTTTTAGACTCAGCACCATGGTCGAGGACCTACCTAGCTCGTAGCATCTCCAACTTAATCAGAGGATAGATAGCTTATCCACATTCAGACATGCTCGTAAGTATTATATCTTCATATTAATATATTTAAATTTTAATATTTATAAAGTTAACAACTATTATTAAGTTTCAATTTTGTAGTACATTTAGAGAGTCTGGAGTTTCTGAAATGGTTACTGGGATCATTTATCGATTGATATGGAGATCGCTGAATGAGTTCTCTAGTTGATTGTCTGGAGCTCGTGATATAGTCTGGTAGATATTTCTAGTAAGTCAAATATATTTAATGTTAAAATTCATGAAATATTTATATTTTATTTCCTTAATGCAAGCTTGCTATCACTTGCAGGAGTATTACTGATTTGAGACTCCTCAAGATGAGAAGATTAGCTATCCAATCTTCAAGGAAGTGGCCACATATCAATTATGGGATGGGCTACATAGCCTCAAGATGACTGCCATAGAGCATACCGATTTCTAGTCACCAATGAACAGGAGGAATTACATGGATCACTGGATGCAGGCAAACATATGGGTGGCCTTCAAGGATATATAAAGCACTGAAGAGTACTCTACTAAGCGACAGAGAGCACAGTAGAATCATGCCACCCAGTAGGATCTAATCAAGCATATCGATAGCTCTATCGGCATTGATAGGCTACGATGTTGTCGTTAAGATACTGCAGCTATCAGTTTAATTAATTGACTTCTAATAAATCAAAAATAGGTAGATAGCAATAAGTTGGGTCGAATCCATGGAGAAGGCAGTGCTTAGGATAGTTTGAAATATTTGATTTTTATAAAATAAAGATAAGTGATTTGAAGTCAGAAAAATAAAAAAATAAAAGCATGAAAGAAAATCAATACCTAGTATGTTCGATCTATTAGTCAGATCTTAGCATCTACTTGCAAGAAAGTACAAGATAGGAATTTAAATAAAAATAAATTTAATATTAATTAAAATAAGAATCTACAATGTAATAGAAATAATAATTAAATATCTAAGAAAGCAAGAACAAGTATCCGAAGTCGATTGGCGCAGCCTCATCAGGAAGTCGGTTATTAACACGTCCCTTTCTTCTGTCGTATTCCATGAAGCGAACTGGGCTTCCTCTTCTTCTTCCTTCTTGGATCTTGATATGGAAATCGGCGTAGGCAAAAAGATGGCATCGATGGCACAGCTTCTCCTCTAAGAAACCTCACTCTTAGAGGCCAACCCGCAATCCAAAATTGGACTTCCTACCCTGTACCATACTCATCTCTTTAAGATGATCTCTTCTATAACCTCTGGGTTCTTTAAATAGAGCTCATCTAGGACTTCCTCTCGATCAAATTTGGACTCAATCGGACTCCAGATTGACTAGATATCATGCAGAAAATTCTCAGCCATTCATAGCCTTGGATTGTGCCAAGATTCGTGCAACACAACTCGCTTTCCTTCTCGGCTGAACAGAGTCTGATAGGGGCATAATTATAAATTTTATTTCTCCTTATATTTAGCCTATTTGATATATTTATTTCTTCATTGTGATGATTAATGCATAAGTTTATGTATGAGGATTAATTTTCAGCATTGTATAATTTCGTCCCTTTGATTTCTCGTAGATTTCTGATAATCTTAGAGTTAGAATTAAAAGAAATAGTCTTCAATGAATTTGTATAGGACATCTTAAGCTTTCCAAAGAGCTATGGTACATTGAAATCTGAGTTCATTTGGACCTGCTTCAAAGTGATATCTAGAACTCAAAATTTTTGTCCGTAGGCTGAAGCTTTGAAGAAGAATATCTTGAACTTTCAAGAGCCAAATGATGTAATCCAAAGGCTTAAATTCAAATGCATTGGATCAGCTACAAGTTTCATGCAGAGTCCAAGGCCTAAAAACGTGACTATCATATTAAAAAAATTGGTGCAACAAGTGTTATTTGGGATGTACTGGGCTTCAATAGTTCATGGGAAGATACTCAAACAAGTAGGCCAAATTAAATAATGGGACCCGGTTGAAGCTTTTCCAAAACACGGGGAAGATGGTCTACCGAAGCAAATGAGTGGTCCATCAGCCATTAACCGTTGGTCCATGAATTTCACATGGACCATAAGCTAAATAATGCTATTTTCTACTGGAAGGAGACATCTTAGCAGCAGAAGTTGGCAGCAGAGCAGCAAGAGTTGCTGGGATTCTTGAAATAGAGGATATATATGGAACTGGGTTAGAGACAAGGTTTGGAGTGCCTGATGTGTTGGAGTCGTTGCAGATTGGAACACGGGATGGACGCGGAGTAGGTGGTAGAAGCAATCACGAATAGGGCTTTGTTGGGAGACTACGAAGGAACTTTTAAAAGGGCTGGACTCGAGCGGCTAGAGGAGAGTTTTTGGAAGAGAGTTTGGAGGAGTTCTGGGCTGCAGCAGGAAGAGGAGAGAGCTCTGTTTCTGCTGCAACAGAGATCTATTTTTGGTGGCTGGCAGAAGGGGGAGTTCTTTGCAGTAGGCGGAGAACAAAGAAGGCAGTTTTTTTGGCTACCGTTGCAGGAGTTCTACAGAGAATAAAGGAAGGATTTCTACTATAGAGGAAAAGTTCTGCAGCAAAGTAGAGAAGAAAACAACTTCTGCTAGAAGGAGAGCTCTGTTTTTAGGTGAAAGAGATTTATGCAGTACTATTTCTATTGGAAGAGCAGCAGAACAAGTTTTAAGTTCTATTTTCTGCTATGAACATAGGAGGAAATCAAATCAATTTCATATCATTTTTATTTTTTATGATTGAGTAAATTTTTTATTTCGATTCGAGGGATGGCTAGCTATATTAGAAAGGTTGTGAGGTTGTGATGTTAATTTAATATTATTTTTTTGCTGGATACCTGTGTTTTCTAATTTTTATTGTTGATTTATTGTGTAGTTTAATTGATTAAGATGCCTATTAATTGATTGTCTATATGATTGATTTACTAAATTAAGTTCTTAATCCGTAATTGTTATGCAACTTGGTTAAGGCAGTATTTATGCAAAAAATGATTATGATCCCAGTTTTTATCTTTGTCTAAAAGGAAACATAGAGTAAATTAAACAATTTATGCTTGTCTAATTGTTGTTCATTCTTAGCTTCATCCTAGTATGTAATGCTATCAATGAATGCATGAGGATTGCTTAATACCAATTGGTTTATTGTTAAGAATTTAATTTGGGCGCTTGACTTGAATTAATGAATGTATGGATGATTAGATTTATCTAGCTCCTAGGTAAGTCATCGGCTAAGTATTCAGAGAAAGAATAATATGTTTATATATTGATGATCAATCTGCTAACTAGCGCAAAAACTCCTTGAATCGAACTTAAGTTAAAATTGAAACAAATCTAAATTTAATTAAAGCTTTTTCTTATTTGCATAATTAGTTAGCTGATTTCATAATTATTCAAACCCCCCCGTCTAGTTATTAAATTTGATTATCATATTCAGTCTCTAAGGTTCGACCTGGACTCACTAATACTACAAGAAAGAAATATTACAAGAATTAGTGAAACAATAATTAATTTTGTGAATTCAACAAGCATCAGAGTCTAATCTGGACTCTTGCGACTCCCTGATCCCCTTCTCAGACTAGGATTTGGATTGTGCTTCCCCCTATCGTAGCAAACGGCTGGCAAAGGCGACGAGCAATGGTGAGCGGAGATGAACAATGGGCAGCGATGGTGACAGGGAGATCAAACAGTAGTGGGCATGGCGACTGCTGGTGGACAAGTGCTCGGGTTGCAACGATGGAATGGGACAACCGGCGGCAGTGGACTTTGGAGGAAGGGGGATCACGGTCAGTGACATGGTGGTGGAGATTGAACAAAGAGGAGAAAAATGATGGCCAGAATGGTGATGAAACACGAGGAGGTGAAGGCGATGCTAGGCGGCGATGATGGCCATGCCGGCATCTGGCGAAACTTGGGACGATGATGGGCGGTGTGGTAGTGGGATGATCAACGTCAAATGGTGATCGGGCTGAGAGGGGGTGGACATGGTGGTCTGCGGTGGAGGGGAAAAGGGACACAACCGAATGGTGATCGGTAGCTTTTCTAGCCATTATGCAGCTCCCGGCGATGAGGGGATGGTTTCCGGCAGCTTCCCCGATGACGGCAAAGCTTGGGAAGGCCGGCGGTCCATAGAACGGCCCCATGGACCAGCTCCAATGGCAGCGATGGACCATTCTCTCATTCGTAGACCTAGCAGTCGGTCCATGGTGGACCGGCTACTTTAAAATACATGCAATTCCTTCAAAATTTAATTTCGGGATTAATTAAATTCTGATTTGAGTGTCGTTTATATCATTGGATTTCAAAAATCAAGATCTTTTCAATGACGATCTTCTTTCCTACAAATGATATATAAAAGTATTAATTTTATATAAATAAATATAGTTTAATTATTAAACTAACACTTTTATATGTGTATATAATATAATTATCACACCTCCCAATTTGAACTTTGCCCGTCCTTGAGTAAAGCAGATGAATTTGCTATGTATACAAACTCATCCTTGAATTGAAAGTTGACTTAGGAAGTCCTAAAGGTAGCTGATACCCGGCCAAACTATTAAAGAGATACTTCATTGGATCACTGAGTCAACCTAATTAGTGGTTGAGTGTTAATCATAAAAATCTTTAGAGGTCTTCCTTATATCTCCCCAACTTACTCTCTAAATCCTATAACTTAATTTGAGTCGGGTTTGTTATCTTTCTACACTTTAGTCCTTTTGTTCCTTCTCCTTTTTTTCTTTTTTCTTTCTTTCTTTTTTTGAGAAGTCTAGTGCAATGTCTTGACCTCTTAAGTATTAGCATCCTCACCTTTCGATGCAAACCACAATGCTTACCTAGGCAAAGGGATCCGGTTACTCAATAGGGTGCCATTGGTTAACAAATCTCTTGACCTTCTCATCTTTTGACACGAACCATAATGTTTACCTAGGTGAAGGGGCCCAGTTACTCAATAAGAGTTTAAGAAGAGCTGTGAGGTTAAACTGACTCTCTCTTTTTTTTTGAGGACTTTCCAACATTTTCATCTTAACTCTCAATAAGCAAATTCTTTATTGAGACAAGAAGGGAGAGAGTTATAGAATCAGTTCTAAAATTTAACTTGATCAATACCCTACCATTTATTGGATTTTCTTAGTGATTTGCCCCTCGATATATCTAAACTATCTAGGCTATTAATCAATCATTGGTTAGAGTGCCTAATTAACTTCAAATCGAGATAAAATTTGGATACAAAACTAATTACTTCTGGTCATACTTGAGGACTTAATTAGATTAGTTATTCTTCTCCCCAACTTAATTGATATTGTCCTCAATGAAGAAGGAAAATAAATGGTGTAATATTTAAAAAGAAATAAGAAAGAGTACACCTAGAGTGCATGTGCTTTGGGAGTTGAAGATGGCTTCATGAAGTAGTGGGCTCATAAAGTAATGGGTTATTATAGTCCATCTAAGTTTCTGTAATTATACTAAAGAAAAAAATGAGATTGTTGGGTTGCCTCCAAACCAGCACTAAGTTTAACATCTTCAACCGGACATTATGAAGGAATCTAAAAGATAATTAACTTTAGTGTGTCCCTCATAACATCAAAAGGATAAGGCCAATCAGGAGACTTTGTCATCATGACAGAAAATTGTTCATAGAGTACTTTATGATGATTAGCCCAACTCAATAAACTGTACTGGGCAAGCATATTATCCCAGGATTTAAAATGATTATTATAGTTTATATGATAATTAGGAAGGGATTGTGCTTGTTGGGTCGAGATTGAATGTGGTAGTTTAAAAACTTCTTCAATCATGGGTTGGTCTACCTACTTCCCTTCTCGGATATGATGTGTTCGGTCAATGTCCCTCTTCATTTTATATTTGGATACCTTTTTCATATTAATATTAGACCTGTGTCCATACATTATTTTAATATCATGAAAAGGTTTTGGAGGCAGTTCTCAAAATTGGTGCCGAATATGGAGAAATCAACTATAAAATTTTTAAGATCAGGATCCCTCATTTTAGTAATATCCCATTCGATAGCTTCTTTATGTGCTTTTAGAACACCACTGAGTTAGGCTTCCTAGATAAGGTTCACTGGAAGAGTTTCAATAGGTGCATCAAGAAGTGGCTTCAGTTCTAAATCAGGTGATAATTCTAACAAAGGAACTATTGGTGGGCTAGGTGATAGCTCTTGTTGTTCATCAATCAAAAATGGGATGGTTTCAAAGTAGGGTACTTGTATTAGATTATTCACTTCAGTACTGTACCCGTATACATTAAAATCTATCCTTAAATGAGCCAAATAAGGATCTAATAAATACTAGGAAGAATTATGGGGATGGCTTCCTCTATTAAGTCATGCATTTGTGGGTCTTGGAAAGTCTTAACCATATCCATCATTGCATCAACTTATTCTCCCATCCCATTAAAAGGCATAGATGATTCTAGGATACTGATGCGGCATGATGATGAGAATGCAATCTAAATGATGAATTGAGAAATGAGAGCAATGAAGCCTATTAACAGGTACTAAATTTCAGATCAAAAGTATTAAGGTAAAGCTATGGAAGGAGCACGAAAATTTGGAACTTACGCCGCGATGTAGTTATTTAAATCCTAGAGAAGATTAGAGCTAATGATTATGGAATCTAAACCTAGGAAACTGTCTTCAATAACCCAGACTTAAGAATATTAGAAGGGAATTGTTACCATGATGAGCACTCCTTGTTGGTGTAGATTCATTGAAGCAATCAAATAAACAAGTCCTGGATGAAAAGATGACTCTTCCATCGAAACAAGTTCTCACCATACTTGATCTGATGGCAATGACCCCCTTCTTGAACTCCGAATCGTAGAAGGAACCCTGCACAATGAAGGAATTAGGACTAAGCTGATTTGAAGGAATACCAAATCAAAGTAGGAGGAAGGAATTAAGAAAACAAGTGGTCATTGAGGGAAGATGGGATCCTTGGAGAAGTCGTTGGCTTGGGAGGTAGAAGATCACACGCCAAGATTGAAACACAACCACACTACAAAATACTTGCTTCATAGAAAAAACTACTCCTTCTTGTTTCATCATCCAAAAGCTCCCCTTTACTATGGGCATACAAGAGGCTTTTATTGGCCTTTCAATCAATTTGAAATTCCTCATATCATGGAGAAATATTAGGGGGGTTATATGAAATGTAGAGGATTTGGTGGAGGGTTACATGGAATGTGGAGGATTTGGTGGAGGGTTACATGGAATGTGGAGGATTTGAATCCTTGGTCCCCACTTGAAGTTGGCGCCTCTTGGTGATTACTTGGCAAGGTGAGTTGGCATGGTGAGGTCCCCAGTTTGAAGTTGTTTTGATGTGGCACCACTTGGTGATGACTTGGCAAAGTGAGTTGGCATGGCGAGGTGGTTTCCAAATCCAATGATGTGGCAAGGTGAAATGGCATGGTGACATGGCGCATCCTTCTCCATGGCACCCCTTGGAGATGACTTGGCAAAAAGGTGATGTGGCATTCTTTGGTGATGAGTTGGCATAGGTGGTTCATGATGATGTGGCGCTCCAAGTAAAGCTGGTATGGCCCAATTTCAAGTAGCTCTTGAACTTGACTCGGTATAAAGCCTAATTGACTCTAATTGAACTTTAAAACCCCAAAAGAAAATAAAACAGGACTCAATAAACATACAGGACTCATACGAGATTTGAGTTCCTAGTCTCAATCCATAAAGAACTTGGTATTAGTTGAAGCTTCTTTCTGAACCTGGTGTCCCCACCAGATACTAGGAAATAGGGCCATAGGTGAGTGGGGTAATGATGAAATTGGTTCGTCCCATAAGTTTAATGTCTCCATATATTTTTCTGTCTTAGCCAAATTATCTATATTGGTCCTTATGGTTGTGTAGGGTTAATCTAAGACCAGTTCATTTCCAGGAATCAAAGTTGATTGTTCAGAAAAAGTTAGAGGGTTATTAAAGTTTTGAGCTAGGTATGGTCTCTCTAAGTTACTCTTAGGTTGACTAGGTAGTTCACCTCCCTCCTCTCTATTGAGCTCACTCAATCGTTGATCAGTTTGATCCATTAGCTTATCGATAGATTGCTGTTGGGCTATAATCATTTGTTGAAATTGGGCAAACCTATCGACATCTAGGTTAATCTGCAGGAGAGGTGGGTATGATGCTTGTTGAATCTTCTCTTCAAATGATGGGCTATAATTAGTTGAAGAAGGTTGATAATGGGGATAGGGCTGATCATAATAGGGTTCCTCTATAAACATAGATCCTTGGATAGCCATAATTACTTGATGTGATTGCTACGAAAAATCTGGTTGAGCCCCCCAACCTAAATTATAGGCATTAAGTATGGATTATCTCTTGAGTTGTAGGTCACTTGGATTTGATCCTGATAAACTCGGTCATACCTAAACTCAAGAGATTGGTACCCAGTGGGGCACTCGCTCTCAAGGTGAGTGGGGCTCAAATAAACTTGGTATGCCGGGAGAAAGGGTACTCTACTATAAGGGTTTATTCTCCTGACACTGATTTAGTCTATCGGATTGTGCAGATCATTTGATATGCAATCAAAGTTTTAGATCAGAGCAATCCTTATTTATTTATATATTTATTTATTTATTATGATTATTATTTTTTAAGAGGTGTGGTGAGATGAAGAAGGAGAAGAGTTCTAAAGAAAAGGGCCTAAGGAGTCCTAGAGCTAAGAGAGAAGAACAGTTAGTTAGAATTTGGTGTTATTTACAAACAAGTTAGCTTACATGGACTCTCTATCCTAGGGTTATCCTAAATCTAGACAGCTCCTAACTATCAAGTCAACCTTAGAGCCCTCCAAGTCAGAAAATGACTAATCAACTGGCCAGGTAAGAGTAAGATTGGTAGGGGTCCCCTGGTTGCTTTCCTTAGATACCACTTAAAATTGACCAGGTCAGTCAACAGAATCAATAAAAAATCATCTTTCTTCAAGGCTACATCATCCTTGAATCCATTTCCTAGACACCAGTTAATCAATCAATCCTGGCTCAGTCCAACTCTTTTGGATGCCTTATCCTATTGAGCTCGAGTTCCTTATGGACTAACGTCTAATTGATTTTAATTAAAGACTTGGATCAATGCAAGATGCAGGATGATGATTTATGGGCCAAGGAAGGGTTATCAACTCCCCACCTTATATTGTTTATGGATAAATATCCTTAAGATCTTTTATGAAAAGATGCAATGCAAAAAGGAAAAATATCTCAAACAAGTAAAAATCTATTAAGTTTTAATTGGTTATGAAATTATAGTTAAGTATTATGTGGTATTTATATTTTCTTTTTAAGTTATGTTAATTAAAGCAAGAGAGATAGAAGGCAGGTTTTAATCTTAGTGAATTAGGTGTGAGAAAAAAAGACTAAAATTATGTTAAATAAATAAAGCAACTATAGATTAAGGCAAGAAATCAACTCGGTATTTAAGGCGGTTAAAAAAAGTTAAGTTTTTTTTAGATTAATTTAAAAAAGGAAGAAAAAGATTTTGTGCTAGTTTTAAAAAAAGGAAACTAATTAAAAGGAAGAAACTAAAAAAGGTTTTTTTATGGTGATTGGAAAAGGAGGATAGTAAAAAAGGAAATAAATCTTAAGGAAAATTTGGAAGATTTTTTTTTACAAAAAAGAAGGCTAATCAAAGGAAACAAAAAAAAGGAAGGAATTTTTTTGGTAAATATAAAAAGGCAAAAATATTAGAAGTAACTAAAAAAAGGAAAGTAACTAGGGCAAGGATTGATCTCACCAGAATTGCAAAATTTTCATTCTTCTTTTTTTTCAATTTTTTTTGATTTTTTCTTGATCTATAAAAAAACAAGAAAAATTAGTACAACAAATTTATAAAAAATCAAAAAGATAAAAAAAATTAGTGTTCGTGCCTTCCTGGTAACGATGCCAAAAACTTGATAGGCCACGATGTTGTCGTTAAGACACTGTAGCTATCAGTTTAATTAACTGACTTCTAATAAATCAAAAATAGGTAGATAGCAGCAAGTCAGGTCAAATCCATAGAGAAGGCAGTGATTGGGATAGTTTGAAATCTTTGATTTTTATAAAATAAAGAAAAGTGATTTGAAGTCGAAAAAATAAAAAAAATAAAAAAATAAAAGCATGAAAGAAAATCAAAACTGGTATGTTCGATTTGTTAATCAGATCTTAGTATCTACTTGCGAGAAAGTAAAAGATAGAAATTTAAATAAAAAAAATTTTGCATTAATTAAAACAAAAATCTACAAAGCATTAAAAATAATAATTAAATATCTAAGAAAGCAAAAACATGTGTTCGAAGTCGATTGGCGCAGCCTCGTCGGGAAGTCGATTGATATCACGTCCCCTTTTTATGTCGTATTTCATGGAGCGAACTGGGCTTCATCTTTTTCTTTCTCCTTGGATCTTGATATGAAGATCGGCGTAGGAAAAAAGATGGCATGGATGGCGCAGCTTCTCCTCTAAGAAACCTCACTCTTAGAGGCCAACCTGCAATCCAAAACTAGACTTCCTATCCTGTACCATACTCCTCTCTCCAAGATGATCTCTTCTATAACCCAGGGATCTTTTAAATAGAGCTTGTTGCCGCCAAGATCGCTGTGGCCCGTAGCTGCTGTTGGCTCCGGAGTGCGCTCCCTTCGTTGCCTGGATGTCCGGTGGTCCTAGACCTGCAAGACAGGGGTTAGAGACCCGGGCCGGGGTTTCCGGCGGGGGCACTCCGACGGTCAAGTCAGTGACGATCCAAGAGAACAGATCCTCCTGGTCGAGCCCCTCTTGATAGACTCCATGCCAGGAAAAGTGAGTAGTGTGAAAGTGGGACGCAAGTGTGCCGGGGGAAGAGTGGCCCGGTTAGAGGGAGTCTCTGTGTGGCCTTTCTGCCCGTCCTTGCTTGGATTTTCTTGTGGTGCTATGCTCTCTAGTTTAGCTTGCACTTGTGTTGGTGTGTTGTGCCTTATGTCTCCCTCTTTTTTGTAGTTGTTACCTCCAAGTTTTGTAAACTAGGTTACCGTTGGGCGTTCGTCTTGGGATCTCCACCGGGCTGTCAGGCGTGTGCGGCGGTGTCTTGAGGAGCCTTTCTCGATCCATGATAAGGGAAGTTATCATGTGCTCTGACATTTCCCTTGGTCGCCTCCTTCCGGAAAACCTGGCAGTACCTCGATTGGTGGGCCGTCGCTCTTGGGATTCAAATCTCTTGGTTGACTTCCTCCTTCGGGTGGTTCAGGCGGTTGGTGAGGAGCGTGGCACTTCGATCAGTGGGCCTCTCCCCTTTCTAGTTTAACCGGTGATTGCAGGTGACCGCTGCAGCCTGGTGGATGTCTCAATGCAGTCTTCGGGCGACTCGCCGGCATCCTGGGAGGGCGGTGCTACCCCTTGGTTCACTGGTGTTGACGCCTGAGCTGAGGGTTGAGCTGGAAAGGCAGGGCTCGACTCCGACCTAGGCATCCCGAGCTCGCGGGATCACCTCAGTGGAGGAGGGCAGAGTGTGGGCCCGGTCCGGAGGGCTCAGCCTCGAAGAGGCTCCACGTGATGGAAGAGGGCTGAGCTCGACTCCGACCACGGGGCTCGATCTCCGAGGGTCTTGCTCTGGAGGGCAGAGTGTGGGCCCAGTCCAGAGGGCTCGGCCTCGAAGAGGCTCCACGTGGCGGAGGAGGGCTAAGCTCGACTTTGACCACGGGGCTCGATCGTCGAGGGTCTCATTATGGAGGGCAGAGTGTGGGCCCGGTCCAGAGGGCTCGGCCTCGAAGAGGCTCCACGTGGCAGAGGAGGGCTGAGCTCGACTCCGACCACGGGACTCGATCTCCGAGGATCTTGCTCTGGAGGGCAGAGTGCGGGCCCGGTCCAGAGGGCTTGGCCTCAAAGAGGCTCCACGTGATGGAGGAGGGCTGAGCTCGACTCCGACCACAGGGCTCGATCTCCGAGGGTCTCGCTCTGGAGGGCAGAGTGCGGGCCCGGTCCAAAGGGCTCGGCCTCGAAGAGGCTCCACGTGGTGGAGGAGGGCTGAGCTCGACTCTGACCACGGGGCTCGATCTCCGAGGGTCTCGCTCTGGAGGGCAGAGTGCGGGCCCGGTCTAGAGGGCTCAGCCTCAAAGAGGCTCCACGTGGTGGAGGAGGGCTGAGCTCGACTTTGACCACGGGGCTTGATCTCCAAGGGTCTCGCTCTGGAGGGCAAAGTACGAGCCCGGTCCAGAGGGCTCAGTCTCGAAGAGGCTCCACGTGGTGGAGGAGGGCTGAGCTCGACTCCAACCACAGGGCTCGATCTCCGAGGGTCTTGCTCTGGAGGGCAGAGTTCGGCTCCGGCCTAGGCATCCCGGGCTCGCGGGTCCGACCTGGCAGAGGACGGAGCTCGGCTTTGGCCCCGTTATTTTGGGGGAGCTCAGCTCGACGAAGGGGTCCGAGCTGGGAGATTGACGCAACATATGACGCAGCAGCTTTCATCGACATGGCGCCTGACAGCTACTCCATGTCAGCGATCTTGCCACATCATTTGTCCCCCACTCCCGAGGCTCGTGAGTGCGCGGTGCTCGGGTCGAAGGGAGTAATTGCGACGCTGATATGGAAAAGCAAAGATCTGGCGCAATGATGGCCATGATTGCTGGCGCTCCATGAGACGGTCCTACAGGCCAGTGCAGGGGTGCCACGTATCCACGTCCGAGGAGCAGTTAATATTGGTACAGAATTCAGAGTGGCCGAGATGCCTTTTTATCGATGAGTAGCACGTGGTGTGAATCCGTTAGCGGAGAGGTCGTAACGGTATGGATATGCTGGGTTACTTAGAAATGAAAAGAGGTTTTTATCCAAAACATCTATTCTTTTGAATTCTCGATGCTCGTTGCGACATCAGAGTCTTCTCCTTCTTCCCGGTTGCCTCAGGTCTTCTAAGGAACCAGGTTAGTTCCCTCCTTCTTTATCCTTCATCAGAGTAGGGTCCTGCCTCTGGGCCTAGGGTTTCCTTCGTCCTCTCCTTCGAGTCTTTCACTTCTTTTGTCCTTAAGGATGTCCCACTTTGGCCCGGGCTTCCACCCTTTCACTGACTAGGATGAGGCTGGTCCTTCTGAATGGAGGCCAGCATCTCCTTCTTCTTCTGGTGAGGAGGAGGATGCGGCTCGTTTTGAGCTTAGTAGGAGGCGTCCTCCTGGTCCAGTGCTCATCAGGGAACTGGGGTCCGGTCCTTCTCATCCTTCTCGTCCTTCTCCCTCTTCTGAACTTGTTCCTGAGTCTGTCCGGTCCACAGGTCCGGCGAATCACCTCGACGATTACCGACGAAGAACTGGGAACCATTCGGGATGTCTATGGCATCCTGCACTCTGTTCGACTCTTGATCCCTCATCCGAGGGAACCGGTCACTTCCAGCAACCTAGGTCATATAGCGCTCTATGAGGAGACCTTTTTCGGGGGTCTTCGCTTTTCCTTCCATCCATTCTTCATGTCTATCCTGAGTAACTACTGTTTGGTCCCTGCTCAGTTAGTACCAAACGCCATCAGGATCATTTTTTCCTTTGTTGTACTTTATCACCTGCATGGGTTTGTTGCCCGCTTCTCTCTGTTCAGGACTTTCTTCACCCTGAAGCACCACCCGACCGAGGAAGGGTGGTGGTCCTTATCTTCCCGCCCGAAGGGCATTAAGTTTGAGTTCCCCTCTTCCGTCAAATGATGGAAGAGTAAGTTCTTCTTTGCTACGGTTGAGGGGGTCGATTGGGTCTGGAGTGATCCAGACCAGTCCCCCAACCGTAACTCTTTGGTCGATGCAGCTGACCGCGATGACTACGAGCAGCTCCACATCGCTCAGATCCCTACTCTTGAGGTACTGTTATCAGAGCAAAATCTCTCCGATGCCAGGGTCGACCCAACAAATGGGTTGGGTGAGTTCGACCTGAACATTTCTTCTTCTTTTTTATTTGTGCCCCTTGCATTGTTTTCTGTGAATCTTGACTGTCATATGGCTTGCATGCAAGTATGATCTTCACGGAGAGTGACCTACTGGCTATCACCCGGAAGAGGCCACCAACCGGGCTGCTCGAAAAGCCTCCGTCGAGACGAGTTAGGGGCGAGAGCTCATCTGCGGCCGCTCCCGCCATGGCGACTGACCTGAGCCGATCGATGACCGAGATCGCTTCTGCTGCATCGGTCAATCAGAGTTCAGGGGCAACCCAAGCTGCCCCTGCACCAATGGAGAGGGTGACAGCTGTGGCACCGGGGCCAGTCCAGTGAGCGGCCCAAGAGATCCTGGAGTGGCTCGGTCATCAGGGAGCGGCCCCCGTCACAGAGCCCGAGGTAGTAGCCCAGGCAAGGGCCGCAGCTGCTACCGCTATGTCTCCCAGTCCTCCGAGTCTGCCTATGATCAAGGTCGGGGATAAGGGGGTTCAAGCCGGGGTCGAGGCTGCGACTGAGGCACCGCCTGCACGGGTACCAGCTCCTCAGCCTATCCTCGGGGGTCCTGTGATTAGTGGGGCAAGGCCGTCTACTCCAGGAGAGAGCAGGAAGGAGGAGGTGCGACGTCGACTCCCTTTCAAGATGGGGCCGGAGAGCTCTTTCCTCCAGAACCCCGAACTAGCCGAGAGCATGATAGATTTTCCAATCCAGATGTGCCACCAGCAAGAGATGGCCGGGTTACGGCTGAGCGACGTCCTCAGTGCCATCTTCTCCCAGCTTTACTTGGTAAGTGGCTTAATCTCTCTCTTTTCTCTCCCTTTTTTTTTTTGCTAACCTTTTATATGGTGCAGATCGGTGTCGAGGCCCTCTTCATCAGGGGCTGCTGTCGAAACTGGGAACGTATTGAACAACAGCAAGCGGTCGAGATTGAGTCTCTGAAGGCAGACCTGAAGGAGAAGGCCGGGGCGAATGGAGCGCTCGAGCAAAAGGCCAAGGACTTGGAGAAGCAGCTCGCCGACGCTGAGGGGCGAGCGAAGAAGCTCCTGGAGTGCCTTGACCTGGAGCGGAGCCGCTCGAGGAAGAGTGCTGACGAGCTCTCCCTCGCTGAGAAGAAACTGGGTAGTACAGTGCCGAGGCTGATTGGCACAAGGAGATCGCCCAATCTGCCTAGGCCAAGCTAGTGACTGGGAGGGAGAAGTTGGCCGCGGCTGAAAAGGCGGCAGAGGTGGCGGCCAAGTCGACGGAGGCTACCAGGATGGAGGTCGCTGGGGCAAGGAAGGAGGCCATGAGGGCCAAAAAGGATGCTGAGGAGGCGTTACCAGGTATAAGGCCTCGGAGGAGTTCATCGTCGAGATACATCAAATGGTGTCGGACTCCTTCTTTAAAGGCTTCATGTTCCTGTGCGGCCAGGTCGAGGTGCTCATTCCTGATGAGGACCGCCATCGCCTTAGGTATCCCTTGGCTTCCGACGCGGAGCCTAGCCAGGAGGCAACCGTTGAGGGAGTTGCGAACTCCGAGCCTTCGCCGCCAGTTGAGGTCGAGACTGGTCTACCCGAAGCCAGAGCCGTTCGGTCGAAGGTTCCTGAGAATGGGGCTTCTCAGCCTCACCACCCGGCCGGGGGATTAGCTAGGGTAGGGTAGCTTTCTTCTTTTTGTACTTAGTTGGGGTCTCCTGGCATGTCGGGGACCCGAAGGATGACATCTGTAATTAACTTTTGTTGATGAAATGAAAGTTTTGTTGCTACATTTCCCTCTTATTCTTTTTCTTTCCTTCCCCTCTCTCTCCTTCTTTCTTTTTTTTTTTTTTTTGAGATGAGCGGGGAGATTAGAGAGGAGGGTCACAGGGTTTGATTGCCTTGGAGCTAGGCTCGAGGCCTTCTTGGCCAGAGAGCTGGGCCTCAATCCAAGGGTTGCCTGAGAGTTGGGCTCAGGTCTTTGATGCCTTGGAGCTAGGCTTGAGGCTTTTTCTTCCGGAGAGCTGGGCCCCTGGTCTTGATCACCTGAGAGTTAGGCTCGGGTCTTGGCACCTCGGAGCTGGGCTCGAAGGCGTTGAGATTGAGAGCAGCTTGGCTCGAAGGTCCCTTGGCCGGAGAGCTGAGTCCCGGTCTTAGATAGCCTGAGAGCTGGGCTCAGGTCTTAGCACCTCGGAACTGGGCTCGAAGACGGTTGAGATTGAGAGTAGCTTGGCTCGAAGGTCCCTTGGCCGGAGAGCTGAGTCCCGGTCTTAGGTAGCCTAAGAGCTGGGCTCGGGTCTTGGCATCTCGGAGCTGGGCTCAAAGATGGTTGAGATTGAGAGCAGCTTGGCTCGAAGATTCCTTGGCCAGAGAGCTGAGTCCCGGTCTTGGGTAGCCTGAGAGCTGGGCTTAGGTCTCAGCACCTCGAAGCTGGGCTCGAAGGTAGCTGAGGTTGAGAGCAGCTTGGCTCGAAGATCCCTTGGCCAGAGAGCTGAGTCCCGATCTTGGGTTGCCTGAGGGCTGGGCTCAGGTCATGGCACCTCGGAGCTGGGCTCGAAGACAGTTGAGATTGAGAGTAGCTTGGCTCGAAGATCCCTTGGTCAGAGAGCTGAGTCTCGGTCTTGGGTTGCCTGAGGGCTGGGCTCAGGTCATGGCGCCTCGGAGCTGGGCTCGAAGGCGTTGATGAGGCTTTCCTGCAAGACAGATAGATATTCGTGCAAGGAAAAAATCATTATCATTATTATTGATGGGAAACCTTACATTATTGATAGTATCTTCGTAGATTGCAGGCATTCCATGTTCGAGGAAACCTGATGCCATCGAGATCTTCGAGGTAATAGGCCCCTTGTGAGGGGGCTTCAGCCACTTTGTAGGGGCCTTCCCAATTTGGTTGGAGCTTGCCGCACTCCCGGGGTTGAGATGCCTCTGCCCAGCGCAACACCAAGTCTCCGGGTTTGAAGGCTTTTGGCCTCACCCGGGCATTATAGTACCGGGCTGCTCGTTGCCAGTAAGCTTTGTTGAGGTCTATGTAGTCTACATAGATTCTCCAGTTGCCATTGTTCTTCCTTACCATCACTATATTTGCCAGCCAGCTCGGATAGTGGACTTCTCGAACGAAGCCGGCAGCCAGGAGTTTGTCAACTTCCTCTTTGATAGCTGCTTGTCTTCCCGGGATGAAACTTCTCTTCTTCTGCCGAACTGGTCTGTGCTCTGGGTCAACACTCAATTTGCGAGTAATGATGTCAGGAGGAATACCTGGCATGTCTACCGTCATCCAGGCGGATACGTCCGTGCTTGCCCGCAGGAATTCCAGTAGTTGGGCCCTCTCCTCCTCGGGTAGCTGGGCTCCACTCTGCACTATCTTCGTGGGATCGTCCCCGAGCATGTAAAAGAGTAGATGCTCGATCGGGCCTCCCTTGGGGTCTTGGGCCTTTTGGTCAAGATCATCTGCCTTGGGATCGTCCTCGAGGACCTTGGCCCCTGAGAGGGTTTGGAAGCAGTGTTCTACCGACTAGGGTGCTCCCCTCATTTTTCCAACACCGTTAGGAGTGGGGAACTGTACAAGCAGCCTCTTGGTGGAGACAACGGTATCGAGCAAGTTGAGCCCAGGCCGGCCCAAGATCATGTTGTAGGCGGAAGAGAGCCTGTCGACCATGAAAGTCATCATAACGGTGCTCTGTCGGGATGGGATCCCAGTAGTGACCGGGAGAGTGGTCTCTCCCTCCACCCTTACAGAATCACCTGTGAAACCAGCAAGGGGGGTATGCACAGGTTTGAGTTGATCGGGAGAAAGGTTCATCTTAGAGAAGGCATCATAAAAAAGCATGTTTGCGGAGCTTCTACTATCAACCATGATGCGTTTTACAGGATGCTTCGCGATCATCATCTCGATGACCACGGCATCATTATTTATATTTTTCTCCTCGTCTCCCCCTTCACTCATAAAGAGGAGTACATTCTCAGGATCCCCTGCCCCCCGGGCTTTTTGGGTGCACCGCAGCTCCCCAGGAGATCATGCCCACCGGCTTCTCGGTGGGATGGTTATCGATGGCTGGAGCTGGCGGAAGAGTGACGAGCGCCTGGGATTCCACCTGAGGTCTGCCCGTCACAAACCTTTTGAGGTAGCCCCTCTTGATGAGTTCTTCAATTCTTCACTTGAGGTTGCGGCATTCCTCGATGTCGTGGCCATGGTCGTGGTGAAAGTGACAGTACTTTGCTTTATCATGGCCAGTGGAGGACTTCATCAGAGGCGGGCATCTCAGGTAGTCCTCGCCTTCAATCTCCATGAGGATTTTCATCCTCGGGGCGAGGAAAGGGGTGTAACTATCCTTAGGAACATGAACGCCTTTCGGTATCGGCCCCCTCCGGGAGTTCAGGACTTGGGGTTCTGGCTTTCGGGTCCTGGGCATCTCGGTGGGGGCTGGCCTCTTCAGTGGCTTCCCGTCGAGCTCCCGCCTCGTACGGTCCGCCTCCTCGGTAAGGATATACTTTTGAACTCAGAGGATGAGCTTGGAATAAATCTTGGGGGCTTCTTGTCAAGCGAGTAGGTCAAGCGGGAGGTCCTGAGCCCTCGCTTCAATGCCAGCATGGCAACTTACTCATCAAGGTTGTAAATTTTCAACGCGACAGTCTTGAAGCGGGCCATGTAGTCCTGTAGGGGCTCGCAGTCATGCTGTCGAATGGAGAAGAGGATGTCTGCCTCTCGTGATAACTTTCGATAGGCATTGAAGTGGGCCACGAACTTCTGCCCTAGCTAGGCGAAAGAGTTGATGCTCTCTGGATCCAAATGGGTGAACCGCACCTGGGCTGTTCTCCGAAGTGTGGCAGGAAAAGCGACGTAGAGAAGGGCGTCGGTGGCCCCCTAGATCCTCTGAGGGTCCGGTAGCTTTCTAGGTGGTCCACGGGGTCAATGGTCCCATCGTAAGGATCCACCTACGACATATGGAATCGACGCGATACTGGCTCCCCTTGGATTTCTTGGGAGAATGGAGGACGGGCATCGTAGCCCACCGGCTCGCTAGCTGAGCCTGGCAGGTTGGCGAATCGGTGGGACAGCTCCGCTAACTTGCGATCATGCTCCTCCAGGCACTTCTCCGCTGTGCGCCTGATGGCTTTGTCAGTAGACCCCTACACCGAAGGAGACAGAGAAGGTGACATGGGTGCCTGGCACCCGTGGTGGAGGGTCTTGCTTTTCCTACCTCGATGGGGCTTTGATACACCCGCCTGAGGTTTGGTGAGCGGCTCTCCCTGTCGGCAAACCCGGCTCATTACCTTTTCACCGGAGTCTGATGACTACCCCAGTTGTCAATGACGGCCCGCGACTGCGAAGGCCTTCCTTGGAAGGAATGCAAGCTATCACGGGGAGCTAAGGCATGGGCCACCAGAGTTCCTGGCTGCTGGTGGGTAGCCAAGGACCGGTGTTGATACTATATCTGGCGCACTGCTGTGGCGAGGATCTGCATTTGCTAGGTGAGTACGGCCAATTGAGACTCCATCGGAGATGGTTGAACTGGAGTGGATGGCCCCGCCTCTAGATTGTGTGGGTTCCCTCAGGAAGGGGAGTCCCCTGCATGGCTGGCGGAGGCCTCTCGTGCCCGTGTCGTCACCATCCTTTCGTGGAACTTGTTTGTAAAGAGATGGAGGGCTTGACCTAGATCAAAGATCATTCACAATGTCTCCCGCCCCCCTACCTGGCACGCCAATCTGTTGCCGCCAAGATCGTCGTAGCTCGTAGCTGTTGTCGGTGCCGGAGTGTGCTCCCTTCGTTGCATGGACGTCCTGTGGTCCTGGACCTGCAAGACAGGGGTTAGAGACCTGGGCCGGGGTTTCCGGTAGGAGCACTCCGACGGTCAAGTCAATGATGATCCAGGGGAACAGATCCTCCTGGTCGAGCCCCTCTTAATGGACTCCATGCTAGGAGGAGTGAGTAGTGTGAAAGTGGGATGCAAGTATGTCAGGGGAAGAGTGGCCTGGTTAGATGGAGTCTCTGTGTGGCCTTTCCACCCGCCCTTGCTTGGGTTTTCTTGTGGTGCTGTGATCTCTGGTTTAGCTTGCACCTGTGTTGGTGTGTTGTGCCTTATGTCTCCCTCTTTTTTGCAGTTGTTACCTTAGAGTTTTGTAAACTAGGTTACCGTTGGGCGTTCATCTTGGAATCTCCACTAGGCTGTCAGGCGCGTGCGGTGATGTCCCGAGGAGCCTTTCTCGATCCGTGATAAGGGAAGCTATCATGTGCTTTGACATTCCCCTTGGTCACCTCCTTCCGGGAAACCTAGCAATACCTCGATTGGTGGGTCGCCGCCCTTGAGATTCGAATCTCCTGGTTGACTTCCTCCTTCGAGTGGTTCAGGCAGTTGGTGAGGAGCATGGTGCTTTGATCAGTGGGCCTCTCCCCTTTCTGGTGTAACCGACGGTTATAGGTGATCGCTGCGTCCTGGTGGATGTCTCAGTGCAATCTTCGGGCGGCTCACCGGCATCCTGGGAGGGCGGTACTACCCCTTGGTTCGCCGGTGTTGACGCCTGAGCTGGGGGTTGAGCTGGAAAGGCAGGGCTAGACTTCGACCTAGGCATCCCGAGCTCGCGGGATCGCCTCAATGGAGGAGTGCAGAGTGCGGGCCTGGTCTAGAGGTCTCAACATCGAAGAGGCTCCACGTGGCGGAGGAGGGCTGAGCTCGACTCCGACCACGGGGCTCGATCTCTGATGGTCTCGCTCTAGAGGGTAGAGTGCAGGCTCAGTCCAGAGGGCTCAGCCTCAAAGAGGCTCCACGTGGCAGAGGGCTAAGCTCGACTCCGACCACAAGGCTCGATCTCCGAGGGTCTCGCTCTGGAGGGCAGAGTGCGAGCCCGGTCCAGAGGGCTCGACCTTGGAGAGGCTCCACGTGATGGAGGATGGCTGAGCTCGACTCCGACCACGGGGCTCGATCTCGAGGGTCTCGCTCTAGAGGGCAGAGTGCAGGTCCGGTCTAGATGGCTCGGCCTCGAAGAGGCTCCACGTGGCGAATGAGGGTTGAGCTCGACTCCGACCACGGGGCTCGATCTCCGAGGGTCTCACTCTGTAGGGCAGAGTGCATATCCAGTCCAAAGGGCTTAGCCTCGAAGAGGCTCCATGTAGTGGAGGAGGGCTGAGCTCGACTCCGACCACGGGGCTCGATCTTCGAGGATCTCGCTTTGGAGGGCAGAGTTTGGCTCCGGCCTAGGCGTCCCGGGCTCACGGGTCCGACCTGGTGGAGGATGGAGCTCGGCTTTGGCCCAGTTATTTTAGGGGAGCTCAGCTCGGCGAAGGGGTCCGAGCTGGGAGATTGACACAGCATCTGACACAGCGGCTTTCATCGACATGGCGCCTAACAGCTACTCCACGTCAGCAGTCTTACCACATCAGAGCTCATCTAGGACTTCCTCTCGATCAAATTTGGACTCAATCGAACTCCATATTGTCTATATATCATGCAAGGAATTCTCAGTTATTCATAGCCTTGGATCGTGCCAGGATTCATGCAACACAACTTGCTTTCCTTCTTGGCCGAACAGAGTCCAATCTGGACTCTTGCAACTCCCAGATCCCCTTCTCATACTAGGATTTGGATTGTGCTTCCCCCTATCATAGCGGACGGCTAGTGGCGGCGAGCGACGGTGAACGATGGGCAGCAATGGTGTCAGGGAGATCAAATAGTAGTGGGCATGGCCGGCTGCAGGTGGACAAGTGCTCGGTTGCAGTGGTGGAATGGGCAACTGGCGATAGTGGACTTTGGAGGAAGGGGGATCATGGCTGGACAAGTGCTCGGGTTGCAGTGGTGGAATGGGCAACTGGCGATAGTGGACTTTGGAGGAAGGGGGATCATGGCTGGCAACGTGGTGGTGGAGATTGAATGGAGAGAAGAAAAATGATGGCCAGAATGGTGATGAAACATAGGGAGGTGAAGGCGGTGTTAGGCGGCGGTGATGGCCATGCCGGCATCTGGCGAAGCTCGGGATGGTGACGGGAGATGTGGTAGTGGGATGATCGGCATCAGGTGGTGGAGATCGGGTTGAGAGGGGGCAGACATGCTGGCCGGTGGCAGAGGGGAAAAGGGACATGACCAGACGGTGATCAGTGGCTTTTCCAACCATTATGCAGCTCCCGGCGGTGAGGGGATGGTTTCCGGCAGCTTCCCCAGTTACGGCAAAGCTTGGGAAGGCTAGCGGTCCACAGAACGGCCCCGTGGACCAGCTCCAATGGCGGCGATGGACCATTCTCCCATTCATAGACCTAGCAGCCGGTCCATGGTGGACTGGTTGCTTTAAAATACATGCAATTCTTTCAAATTTTAAGTTCGGGCCTAATTGAACTCTGATTCAAGTATCGTTTGCGCCGTTGGACTTCAAAAATCGAGCACTTTACAATGACGATCTTCTTTCCTATAAATAATATATAAAAATATTAATTTTATATAAATAAATATAGTTTAATTATTAAATTAATACTTTTATATATGTATATAAATAATTATTAGGCATACATGTGGTGGTCGATAGATTAATAAGAATTATATACTTATTTATGTTAATTTAATATTAAATTAATAATATATATTAATTAATTAATTTTATTATTTATTTATTGTAGACATGATAGTTGGGTTATCCATCGGTGCAGCTATAATTATGGGAGGCCACACACCAGTCCAAGAGGACTGGTGATTATTTGGATGAGAGATCTCACCATATCATGGTAGGAACTTAAAACTTTTAATATTAAATTTTATATATGCTGATATGTATAATTGGACTAATCAATTTATAAAATGTATAGGCAGATTACACTGAGTCGTCATAGCATGGTATGGTGAGGGACCGCCCTCTCAGCTCCTTAATATCAAGGGATAGCTCAGGGTCACAGGAGAGGTAAGTAGGAGATGGGTTTTCGGATTCGGCCATAGCTTCAACCCTCGATAGCTCTGTACTCTTCAACATCTGCATCTCAGGCTCCGATGATCCAGGCATGGAGTGATGCACACATCGAGGACATCGTGAGCCAAGTTCTTGCCAAGTAATCTCAACATCTCCGGATGCCATCTATGATACAATCATCAAGCTTCTTTAAGACCATGTCTGTGTGATCAGTTGGCCTCGTTGTCATGGCCATCACAATAGATAAGTCTATTACTAAATTTCTTATTATAATTTTTTATACTTAAAAATTTATTAATAATATTTTATTTTTCTTCGTTACAGGATGCTGGGATATCCGGTTCTTATCCACTAGCTGCTGGAAAAACCATGCAAGAGAAGGACGATGATGATGACATATATCTCACATGATTTTTTTATTTTAATATTATTTTTTACTTTTTCTATCGATATAAATTATGAAATTATAAAATTTATACTTTTTAATATAATATAATTAGATTTTTTATTTATAATTATAGTTGTTAATTGTTACTTTACTCTTAATATGGTTTAAGAACTCTATTTTTTATTATTAGAATTAAAATAGATTTTTAACAATTAATTACTACTTTTTAAAAAATATTTTGAAAATTTATTAGCGATAGCTTTGGCGATGGCTTTTGCTGTCACTAAAATATTATTATTGATGAAAACCTTTAGCTACAGCATTTTTTGGTCCCTAGTATTTTTTTGTTTTTTTAAAAAAAATATTATTAGCTATGGTATTTGTTATCGCAAATGATATTTATTAATGATAGTATTTTAAACTGTCACTAATAATAGTCAGTTACAACAGAGATTTATGCGATAGCCTATAAGTGATAGCAAGTTCATTATTAGCGATGATACTGAATCATCACTAATAATTTTTTTCCTTGTAACGATCAAGTTTGGGTATATGCCATGTATCCTTTCCTTCTAAAACTGCTAAGGAGAAATGTTGTCAACTCAGCCATCACCCAAGTCCGAGCCCTCAATCCAACAGGAGGTTGCAGCATCAAGCCACTTTTTATAAAAAATTTAAAGCAGAACAATGCCACCAATCATGCTGATTATGAAATTACATAGATGCCCCTTTAAGTTCGGGCAAGTTACACCTAGATTCTTAATATTTAAAAGTTTTAATTAGTCATCAAAATTTAATTTTTATTACAATATGATACAGTCGTTTATCTAGATTCTAATGCCATTAATAAAGTGAAAAATACAAAAATGCCCTTGATTTAGAAAGGCTGGATTATAGCTTTCTTGCAAAAAGATTTTTTTTTCACAAAACTATAATCAGATTATCGATCATGTATATCTCAAAGCACTCTATGCTCTATTCTTCTACTGGCATAGATCTCAAAGTGAGTGGTGGCATTGGTCTCAAAGCAACTATTGGGTGATCCCTTTTTCTTACCTCTGCTTGGTGCACGATAAACCTCATTCATCAATGGACATGATAGTGGAGGGATGGAACGTGATTTTGCTCGACAACGATGAAACAATAGTGTTCATGAACCCATAGGATGCCCTCATTCCCCAAGTCACTAACAACTCCTTCATTGATCGCGATCTTGATCAAATCCCTCCTTACCCTCTTCACAGGGGCACCTCCATCACAATGATCCTCGCAGGAGCACTTCAATTATTAGCAATAATTATTTAAGGCCACTAAGGTGTCACAATAATTTGCATTAAGATGCGATAGAATTTCAAAATTTCTTTCAAAGATTGTTCAAACTTTCCATTAATAGAATCCTAAAAATTTTTCAAACCTTTTATATTTATTTTCATATTTACCATGATTACTTGGTCAATTCGGACAATTCCATCATGAATTGATTTATAAGATCTAACATAAATCCTTAAGATTCTTCAAACTTTCCACATTTATTTGGTCAACTTGAATAGCTTTGTCATGGACAGATTTATGGGATTGGATAAAATCACAAAAATTGATTTATGAGCTTTGTATACATGTTAAATTGATTTTTGTAAACATGCTTAATTTATACAAATGATGTGTGCATGTGTGTGTGTATATATATATATATATATATATCATTACTATACTCAAAAAAATCAAGCCATTCCAATCATCTTTTCTTCATGGTACCTGAACATAAAGGTTCCTTTCTATATAATTTTGTTCTCATATCTTCAAAAACATATTTGCCCTCCATACTATCATATGGCCTCATCCCTATCAAACAATGAAATTTATGCCTCTTTCCTATATTATTTACAGCCATCTGATAATCCAGGTATAGTTTTACTATCTTGTTTTCTTGATAGTGGTAAGTATTCAATTTAGAGAAGAGCCATAAGAAATGCTCTCCTTACCAAAAACAAATACTGCTTTATTGATGGATCCTTGTCAAAACCATCTGCCCCTCTTTTTAATGCCCAAGCTTGGAAAAATTGTTATTCCATGGTTTTTTCATGGATTTTCAATTCTTTGTCAAAAGACCTCTATAATAGTGTTGTTTATATTAACACAACTCAAGAAATGTGGAAGGATCTTAAAATCTCTCAAGAAAAAAAAAAATCTGGATTTATCAACTTTGTCCTGACATTGCCTTGCATGAACAAAAACAGCAATCTATTATGGTAAACCATTCTTAAAAGTTACTGGGATGAGCTTGGAACCTATATAGCAATCCCAACATGCAAGTGTGGAGCATCAAAAGAGCTTATCACCATGATTGAGCATGAGAAAGTTATCAATTTTTGATGGGCTTAAATAATAATTTTTCTATCATTGCACACATATATTAGCAATGGATCCTTTTTCTAATATCAATAAAGTCCACTCCTTAATCTGTCAAGAAGAAATATAACAAGCATAATCTTCTTTTAACATGCCTCATGTTGAAGCAATGACACTCATTGCTAAATGAGGTCGATCCAATCATGAAAAAATATGAGCAAAGACAAAAAGAAGATTTCTTGTACTTATTGTGAAATATCCAATTATACTAAAAAGACTTGCTACAAACTTCTTGGCTATCCTCCAAACTAGTTACCATGAAGCTGTAATTAAAATAAAGTCGAGTAGAGCACCAAGCACCAAGGAAATGGGCCTGCTACTCAAGTATCTTACTCTTACGCTGCTACTACCATTAATAATGTTTCTTGCATTACTAGTGAGGATGCCAAAGCCTCTCCTATGCCTGAGTTGACTACTAACCAGTACAAACAACTCATAAATCTCCTCAACTAAAATAAATAATCATCTCAAGCCAATCTTATCGATAAGAGATGTTGCAACCATCCTTTTCTTCAATCTTATAATTGGATTATAGATAACGAGGCTTTAGATTATATGACACCCAGTATCTCTAATATAACAAATGTCATTAAGTACCTTGACACCAAACCTGTTAAACTATCTAATGGCACTTGTATCCTAATCTTTCATACAAGCAAGGTCCACTTATCACTCAATATACCTTTACATGATATTTTGTGCATCCAAACTTCCATTTCAACTTGTTATTAGTAAGCAAACTAACCAATGCCTTAAATTGTGCCATTATATTTTTTCTAACCTTTTTTATAAATCAGGACCTTACCTCGAAGAAACTAATTGGGGTGGGAGAGATGCATAATGGCATATATCACTTTGTTTAACCACCTGCTAGAAGAGCATCATCGATAGTTTGTGGTCTTTCTTCTTGTTGTGGCACTTAGGACCTGGTCATCCTTCGCCAATCCATTTATCTTCCCTTTATTATAGCCTTTCCAATATTCTTTTGATAGCAAGTTTCATTGTGAGACTTGTCATTTGTCAAACAAACTTGAAATATATTTTCATTAAAATAATAATAGAAGTGAATGTTATTTTTTTTTATTCATTATGATATTTGGGGTAGATATCAGACACCCTCACATACTCGTGCACATTTTTCTCTTACTATTATAGATGACTATTCTAGGTGTACTTGGATTTATTTAACAAAATACAAATCCAAAGCTTCCACCTTTATCAAGATATTTTATGCTATGGTTCAAACTCAATTTAAATGTTTTATTAGGGTCATTAGAACTGATAATGGTTGAGAGTTCACATCCATGCATACTTATTTTCATAAAAATAGTATGATATATAATAAACATACGTGGATACACCCGACAAAATGGAATAGTTGAACACAAACATCATCACCTTGTTGAAGTTGCTTGTGCTTTGCATTTTGAAGCTCATTTATTTTTTATCTTTCTAGGATGAGTGCATTCTCACTGCAGCATATTTGTTTAATTGTCTTCCTTTATTTGTCCTATCTAACAAGACACCTCATGAAGTATTATTGAAAAGTTTGCACTATCACCAATTGCGTATCTTTGGTTGTTTTGTTATGCACATAATCATACTCGTAATCACCATAAATTTGCTCCACAGGCTACTCGGTGTGTTTTTGTAGGATATCCTTTTAGTCAAAAAGGCTATAGAGTTTATAATCTTAAAATCCATCAAATTTTATTTCACTTAATGTTAAATTTTATGAAATAATCTTTTATTTTAAAGACAAATCCAATTCGCATTCAAGACATGTAGTTCCCTTACCTATCTCTGATTATGAAGAAGAATAATGTTAAGACCATAATGTCTACTTCCACGGATGATGTTCATAATCAACCTACAAACCAAATACAATCTCCAAATAGTACCTTGCGACATTCCGGTTAAAGTCATACACATCCTACATACCTTAAAGATTATGTTTGCTTAGACCCTCATAATACACCCTCCACAACCAATAGTAGATTTAGGTATAGCTTATCTCATCTCCGCCTATATCACTTATTCTCATTTTTCTCTCCCATATTTTACTTTTTTCTCATTATCTCCTCTAATGATGAGCCCACTTTTTTTTCACACATAATTAAAGACTCTCGTTGGTGAGAAGCCATAACATCTGGACTAGAAGCATTAGAAAAAAAATAATACATGATTTTTGATATCTCTTCTTCTAGGCAAAGTTGTCATTGTGTGCAAATGAGTTTACAAAATCAATATAAATCTAATGGCACCATTGAACGATATAAAGCTCACCTTGTTGCTAAGGGCAATACATAGACCGAAGGCATTGATTATCATAAAATATTTGCATCGATTACTAAACTAGTTACAGTATATCGCCTGTTGCATCCATTTGGGGTTGGCCCTTATACCAACTTGAAATCAACAATGCATTTTTTCATGGTTGTTTACATGGAGATGTGTACATGTGTCTACCATTGAATTTGTACACAATAGGAAGAGCATCGTGTTTGTAAACTATGTAAGTCTATCTATGACCTAAAACAAGTCTTACAAAACTGGTTTGAAAAGTTTACCTCTATCATTAAAGCAACGGGTACAAGTAATCTAATACAAATTATTCACTTTCTAAACTCCATATTAATTCAAGTCTCATAGCAATCCTTGTGTATATTAATGACATTATCATAACTAGCAGTGATTCTCAACAAATTGTCACACTTAAGCAATTCTTAAATACTCATTTTCACATCAAGAATCTCGTCTCCCTAAAGTATTTTCTTGGTATTAAAATGGCATGCTCTTCTAAAGATATTTTTCTTAATCAATGCAAGCATACACTAGATATTCTTTTCGCGACTAGGTAGTTAGGTGCCAAACCATGTAATTTTTTCATGGAACAATAGTTGAGACTTATTGATAATGGTGCTACACTACAGAGGATCCTTTCTCCTATAGGTAGTTAGTTGGTCGATTAATTTATTTAACAATCACCAAGCTAAAGACTGCGTATTCAATCCATATTCTCAATCAATTTATGCAAAATCCAAAAAAGCCATACTATAATGCTACCATCCATGTATCGTGCTATTTAAAATCATTTCTTAGTAAAGAAACAATCTATAGTTTCCCGCTATTCTGCTAAGGCTGCATATAGATCTACAGTAGCTGTCACATGCGAATTATTATGACTTAAGTCTCAATTATTTAATTTTAAGTATTGTACATATCTGGACTTCAAAGTTGTACTATCATAATAAAGTGATATTTCATATTGCTGCTGACACTGCATTTTACGAACATACCAAGCACATCAAAATTGATTGCTGCATAGCTCGTGAGAGCATATAAATATGTGATATATACTGCACATATTCCTAGTGATCATTTAGTTGATTTCTTCACCAAGGCGCTATGACATGATCAATTTTTTTTTATTGGTGGCAAGTTGGATGTTATCGATATGCACACTCCAACTCGAGGAAGGGTGATTGATAGAGTCTCAAAGATTCATCCAAAAATTATTCAAACATTTTACTAATAGAATCTTAAAATTTTCAAAATTATTACATTTATCTTAATACTTATCATAATTACTTGATCAATTGGACAGCTTCATCATAAATTGATTATAAGATCTGACAAAATCCTAAAAATTATTCAAACTTCTTACCAGAGTACTTTCATACTGGTCTCGGCAACTTTGTTATGAACGGAT